>CM024688.1:40171336-41371336 GCA_014182735.1 Corymbia maculata | reverse complement strand
GACGCCGACCAGCTGAGCATGATAGAGATGCACCGGAAGAAGAAAACGATCGTGGATGTAGGGACCGCGGATGAAGCTCTTCATGAGTGAAGAAGCGCCGGTTGCCAAAGAGAGCTCCGGAGGCGGGGAGGGAGAATGCCAGGCGGCGAATACCGAGGGCGAGAGAGGGAGGGAGCTTGGCATTAAGAGAGCCGATTGCCTCAATGCTTGAGTGTGTTCTCTTCAACCCAGTGTCTTAGCTGAGCCCCCACTCCCTCTTTTCACTTGGTGGACTTTGTCCCTTTCTCTAATCTGATCATGCTTCTTGCCATAAAGGAGTGGAAGATTAGTCTTTGAAAACTCACGGCTCCGACTCACGCTTGGGGTGATCGTGGCTGTCAGCGTGAAGAGTAACCTTTTATCCTCAGACGTCATGGCCAAAGGAAGTCATTTGAGATACTTTACACGTAAGAGCTCAATGTTTGAACATGGCGAAAATCTTCAAGTTGAGATACGAGGCAATGGGGGCGAGAACCAACAGTTGCTCGGACACATTTTGCAAACTCCCGACAATCTGGCACGACAGTGATGACCAAGAGTCTACTGAGACGAAATAACACTTATGATGTCACTTTACTCATTATGTTCAAATCTTTCCAGAATCTTGGAATTGTAACTTGAGTTAACATTGAGCAATCAATTTAGTCATAAACTTTTCGATTTGGTTTATTTAGTTATAAATTATGTGACAATTTGACCGAAAATGCGCGTACCCTAGAGAACAAGCAACTTCAACTCTTCGCCTGTTTTCCATGCTTTCACATTACTCTCCGCATCACTTTTCTTAGCTAAAAGAGAAACAATGAACTTCTTGAATTCCTATTTACATGCGCGTCCATCTTCAAGCACTTAAAAGGGTCTATTTAGCTGGGAGTAGAGAGCCAGCAAGGAAGTGGGAGATGAGAGAGAGAGCTCTCTTGGGCTGATAGCTCGGCACTTGATGCCCCGCTCCTCGCACCGTCGCGAACGTCAAGTCTCCCTTGTACACTTGCACGTACCCTCCGACCTATACACGTCAAAAAGACGGTGCAGATTACTTTCGGTTCAGCAAATCGAGCCGATTGATCCCCCTACGAGGAGGGACTCAAGACTATGCAACTGAAAGGGGTCGATGTCGTCAAAAACAAATAAGCCGCCTCACCCCGCCTCCGATGAACCAAGGACGCCATGGACTCTTTGTAGGGAGGCTCATCTTGCTGAGAGACCTCTGGGTCGAAGTCACCGGCACTCTTCCATCCGTATCCCCGCTGCATTTCAGTCATTCGTAAGTCAAACTCCCACTTCTATAGCCCACGAACAAATACATTTATTTTAATATACACACACATGCACCTGAACACCCAAACACGGAGCCCATTGGACATGAATTCTTGGAGGAGAGGGAGGACGGTGGAAGGCCCCCATTCCCAGCCCTTGATAACATCGCTGCACGCTTCCCAGTCGTGATCGAGCTTCGTCACGTTAGCATGAAGTGCTTCTTGCACATCTTCTCTGTTTAGGTACGCATGCACGTAGATGTCGCCACACGGGTCGAAGTCCATGATCTGTGAAAACAAAACGCAACCCGAATAAACTACGACCATTGCAAATTTGAGTTAAAGTTTTTTGCATGTCATCGTTCAAAAGTGCAAAAAGTTTGAGCGGAGAAAAGAAAAAGAGCAAATGAATTTGAGCTCACGTTGGCCTTCTTGGGACGAGCAGTCAAGTTGGAAGAGAAGCACAGAGGGGCGTAGATGTTGTAAATGTCAATAGAAGAAACATCATTATCCGCTTCGGTCAGAGCCGAATTGCATTGGCTTACTTCATCGGTGACATTTGGTGAAAAGTTGCAATAATTTTGAATTGCACGCTCTGTTTCGTCGGATATCAATGCATGTGAAGCGAAGTACTCATACATCCCAATCTGGTCCATCTCATTGTCGAGTACTGCGTTTCCAATCTGCATGCACCCATATATCACCTCTATTAAAACCAATCCTTTTTTTTTTCTTATTTATCTAAATATGTCCAATGATTTAATAGACATCATGAGTCATGAGGAATGGCTTTAACGCACTAGATCAGTGCTGATCACCAATGGTTACATAATAACAATAGAATTACCTACTAATGTTACATTCATCGAACCAAAATTTGAACCCCTCAAAAGGAAAGACCAAAAGCTTCGTATCTAATTATGTTTATGACGTGATTAATTACATTACAAGTCCTGCTACAGCAATGAGAATGCAGCATCCCCATAATTTTAACTTATCAATATATGCAGCACTTGTGCCAAATATTCCAATGTGATGTTGATGACGATAAGCACATACTTAGTTGTTAGTCGAATCCCATTATAGCAAATGAAACAATTGAGTAGCACCCAGTAACTCCAATCATGTAAACAACACCCCAAAACACCCGTTCTACTCATTATGACAGTTAGATTTTTCTACATGTCGAAGAGTTCCAATATGGAAAGTAACTTTATAGCCAAGGACGTGCAGGATGACTTCTAGCTTTTAATCATTCATTAGAACGCAAAAGCCCAACACAAAAACACTCGGAAGCTCAAAACTTTTGAATGTTCAGACTTTAGGCGTTTCCAATGATGTCAGAAAGTGATTAAGATTAAAACTACGCAGTTCATTAGAACAACTTACTATAATCCCTTTGAGGTTGATAAGGGTCTTTTTCGCCATCATGTTGCCGGATAGGATGTTGTGAGCAAGCTGAGGCACGTAATGACCTGCGTAGCTCTCGCCTGAAATGTAAAAATCCCTGTTCTTGTACTCGGGAAACCGCTCCAGCCAATTTAGCAGGAATACATAGTTGTCCGCAGCTGTTTTGCTGTCTCCGTTTGCATTATAGTCCGACGTTGTGTTCGAATAAGAAAAACCAACGCCAGCCGGAGACTCTAGGAACAACACGTTCGCAACTGCCCTCATAAAACAAATGGTTAATCACCCTATCAGCAAAAGGTGAAATACTTTTGGTATTTTTTAAATACTTTACCTGTACTCCATGCAAATTTATTTCTGTAGAGAGTCTTCCCGTCACTATGGACTCGGAATGGTCCGTGTTCCTGCATTGCTCCATAGGCGAGGGATGAGCAACCGGGACCTGAAGAAACAGCACAAATAGCTAAGTTTAAAGCACTAGAAATTAGTCTAAAGATGATTTACAATATAATGACGTAGATGGATTACCATAAAAATGATACAGATGGCTCATCTATGCTCGGATACGTTGGAATTGACAAAATGAATAAGGTAGCTTAAATAACGGCAAATCATGATCATGACCTTTTTTTTTTAGGAGGGGGGGGGGGAATGTTCATGGCTTATATTAATGTACTTTGACTATACACTGCACCAAAAAATATGAAACGCATATAGCAACGCTTGAGCTCAAACCACCTGTTTAATTAAACTATCAACGTGACGGCTCAAAGTTATTCAAAATCAATAAAAGGCCAACCAAAAAAATAAGAAACACGCTTGGTTCTAGTGACAAAATTATATTCATTACAATACCTATACCAATTGATCAAATTCAATTTCTGTCTAATGATCCTGAAACTACCATGCAATTATACATCTTGATTCCAAAAACCATGATGGTAAAGAGAGTAATATGGTTGCACTGGAAAAGAAGTAAGCTTTATCTTGCTGTCTAAATTTGAAAATGACGTTGGAGATCAAGCGAAATTGGAAAAATTAAAGCACACACCTCCATTAAGCCATAGAAGAAGAGGCATCGACTCCTTATTTTGCCCCGCTTCAGCGAGATAGTAATAAAACGCTCGTCCGGCCGATTCATCGACAGTGACGTAACCACCATAATGATCAAATTCCACAAGTGGTTGTCCAGGCAAGCTTTTGATCCTATCTCTTTCCTTCAGTCCTTCTTGACCATAAATCTTGGAATTGAGAATTTCATGGTGATCGCTTGCCTGAAAGAGGCTAGTGTCAATCCCAGACTTCTTGGACTTTGCTCTGTATAGAGAATCAAGAAACTCTCCTTGCTTCTTTCCATGAATATGAACAAGCGATGACAAGACACATAAAGAGAAAAGAAGAAGAGATGAGCGTGCTTTAGGGTGTCTCTCCATTCTTTCTGCTCTCAGCTTCTTCCTCTTCAAGCCGAGAGAGAGAGAGAGAGACACCAGAAGTGATTTTAATCTATTATATTGGATTCGAATTAGCTATACATATAGAAAATCGGGGGAAAGAGAAGATGGCAATTGGTGATTGAACGGAAAAGTCTCGACAACTTGAATGGCTTAATTAGGTATGCAATTAGGCTTAATTTGGTTCACAGGAAATAACTGATTAAAAATAAAATTTCCTTAAAAACAATGGCTTATGTCATCTTAAAAAATGAATGAATGATAAATATTTTCATCATTGAATACATATTTGGACATAAATTATTTCAATAATTAGGACATATTTCAATGGTTAATTATTTTATATCATACAAGCCATTGTTTTTAGGGAAATATTTTTTAAATCATTTATTTTTCACAAAATAAATGAAGTCTTAACATCATATCAGCTTTAGAATCTTGATGTGCCATGTGACTCCATTACGTACAGTTTTTGCTCATAGGGAGGGGATATATAGATATATATATATATATATATATATATATATATATATATATATATATATGCTTGCTTATTATAGATATATGGTAATTTAATTGAAATGAATCAAATATAAAACAATATATGATTTGTCGTGGCTCAATATTGATCATATGAATCTGCAATTAGTATATATATGAGGTACATATGTTACCAAGTGAACAATGGAATGGCAATATATTATTCTACATCTTCCTTTTATTACTTTTTCTTTTCTTTGATAACCATATTTAGTGTTGAAAGTTAAAATTTTCAGCACTTGATAACATTAAATCTATTTGATAACCACTAAATGCACACAACTTGATTAATTGGTTTAAGTTAAAAATTAATCATTATGGTAAGTAATATTTTCAGCAGTTGAAAGTTGAAACAGCTTTAAGCTTCCCAAAAATATTTAAATGGTCTAAAATTACCCTTACTCAGATTTCATTACTGGTATGATCGGTGAAATAGGACAATAACACCTTTAATTAACATTCCTAAAATAGAGTTTCTTTTTTTCTTTATCTTTCTTTGTTCAATCAAAGAAGTTTACACGTTTCTTTTTTTTATGAGAATCATCTAAGATAGTTGATATCTATATCAGTGATTTCCAATCAAAATAAGTAGAAAGAACCATATTAACAAATCGTCAAAAGATTTGAAATGAAATTAACCAAATTGAAGGTTTAAGATTGTATTGCACATATGTAAAGATTTAAGATTTTTTTGGCAATCTTCTCTATCGTGATAAGTAGAGACAAAAAAAGTAGAAGACAGTAATTATGCCCTTTGGGTTTACTCTCCATTCTCTCCACTTTTCACCATCTTTGAGACCCGAGAGAGCGAGAGAGAGTGTGTGTGTTTAATGGTGGTTTGATGTATAGAATTGGATTTGAATTAGCTCTGTATATAGACAATCGGAAGAAAGAGAAAATGACATTTGGTGATTGAAGGATAAAGTCTCCAGCACCTGAGTAAGCTTGATTAAATCCATGCAATTGAGGTTTCTTTCATTTTTGGAATCCTGTCGTGCCATGTAACTCCAATATAGATAGTGTTTGCTCATATGAAAACACATGCCGCTTATCATAGAACTACTTTCATTTTATTGGATTGATCGAACATAATACATGATCTGTTACTCTATATGGATATTGTGGCTAAATATTAATGATGTATATATAATTAGGGGAAAATTATCAAAAAAGTCCTAAACCTATTGCAATTTTTCCAATTTAGTCATAAACCTTCCTCTTTTTTGCTAATTCAATTATAAACATTTTGCAATATGCCAATTCCATCCATCTAGCCAATTTTGGCCAATTGGCACTAATGCGAAGAATATTTAATAAATTTGTATATTTTAAAATTTATTTATTTTCTATTTTTCTCTTTCTCTTTCTCTTCTTCCTTCTTTTTTGTTTTTTCCTCATAGTGGCCAACAAAGGTTGTGACCCTTGCTCACCTCAACCAGATTTGGGCAAGGCCAAGGGGCCACGAGCACGACCAATCTCGCCATGACCCTGCCAACCACAAGCAAATGGCGAGGCTAGCCTCATCTAGATCTGGGTAGGGTCGAGTAAGGGCTTGGCAACCCTTATCGACCAATGAGGGAAAAGGAGGAAGAAAAGAAAAATAATAAATAATAAATAATAAAAAAGATATTATTAAAATGTGTCCACATTAGCATTGGCCGATGGATTGAATTAAAAAAAAAGGGAATATTTAAAACTGAATTAGTAAAATTGAATGAGTTAAAGAATTTTCGGTAATCTCCCCTACAACCATGTAAACAAGGGAATTAGCATGATATTAATCTGCGAATTACTTTTGTCATAATATTTTCCTTTAATAAATTTTATATCAAATAATTTTATTTTAATTTTCATTACTTTTAAACTCTTAATATTCATTATTTATAACTTCTTTTATCTTTTACCAATGTTCATTTATCTTTCTTACCAACGCCTCAAATACACCACCAAATATATGAAATTATCTAACTATTTTGTGTGACTAGCTAAACTTTTATCTAAGTTATTTACTAGCCATTTTTTATTTACTAACTCTTATATAAGTTGCTTACCAATGATTATTATGTTTTTTGTTTAGTTGGCACTTTTATTCAATGCCAAGCCCAATTTGAGCCCAAATTTAGAGAAACTAACAGCCTAAACTAGGTCATAACAATACAATCAATCTGTATGAACGTTATGAAATGCCAAAAAAGTTCATCGATAATGAGGATAATAAAAATATAAATTACGCACAAAGCCCATCGATGGAATACTTGATGAGCTTGTCAATCATGACTTTTCAATTGGCAAAGTTTAAGTGAAGTATACATACCTAATATGTCGATCGAAGTAAACAAAAATGGAGTCTTACCTTGGATGAGATCGCAATCCAAACATGGAGGATGGAGGATAAACAAGACAACAGTAGGCTTAGAAGCGGCCAGCTGAGCACGGTAGAGGAGAATCGGTAGACGCCGACCAGCTGAGCATGATAGAGATGCACCGGAAGAAGAAAACAATCGTGGATGTAGGGACCGCGGATGAAGCTCTTCATGAGTGAAGAAGCGCCGGTTGCCAAAGAGAGCTCCGGAGGCGGGGAGGGAGAATGCCAGGCGGAGAATACCGAGGGCGAGAGAGGGAGGGAGCTCGGCATTATGAGAGCCGATTGCCTCAATGCTTGAGTGTGTTCTCTTCAACCCAGTGTCTTAGCTGAGCCCCCACTCCCTCTTTTCACTTGGTGGACTTTGTCCCTTTCTCTAATCTGATCATGCTTCTTGCCATAAAGGAATGGAAGATTGGTCTTTGAAAACTCACGGCTCCGACTCACGCTTGGGGTGATCGTGGCTGTCAGCGTGAAGAGTAACCTTTTATCCTCAGACGTCATGGCCAAAGGACGTCATTTGAGATACTTTACACGTAAGAGCTCAATGTCTGAACATGGCGAAAATCTTCAAGTTGATATACGAGGCAATGGGGGCGAGAACCAACAGTTGCTCGGACACATTTTGCAAACTCCCGACAATCTGGCACGGCAGTGATGACCAAGAGTCTAATGAGACGAAATAACACTTGTGATGTCACTGCACTCATTATGTTCAAATCTTTCCAGAATCTTGGAATTGTAACTTGAGTAAACATTGAGCAATCAATTCAGTCATAAACTTTTCAATCCGGTTTATTTAGTTATAAATTATGTGACAATTTGACCGAAAATTGCCTAGTAACAAACTGGGGGGAAAAAATGACAAGAAAAAAATCAATTCAAAAAATTTAATAATAATTTGTAAACATCATCCACATCAGGATTATAGAGAGAGCTATATCAAAACATTCGAGACTATTCTTGGTATTGTTTTGTTCATTAAGCAAGTCGTTAATATAACCATAATGGGGCACTGCCCTAGAGAACAAGCAACTTCAACTCTTCGCCTGTTTTCCATGCTTTCACATTACTCTCTGCATCACTTTTCTTAGCTAAAAGAGAAACAATGAACTTCTTGAATTCCTATTTACATGCGCGTCCATCTTCAAGCACTTGAAAGGGTCTATTTAGCTGGGAGTAGAGAGCCAGCAAGGAAGTGGGAGATGAGAGAGAGCTCTCTTGGGCTGATAGCTCGGCACTTGATGCCCCGCTCCTCGCACCGTCGCGAACGTCAAGTCTCCCTTGTACACTTGCACGTACCCTCCGACCTATACACGTCAAAGACAGCACGGATTACTTTTCGTTCAGCAGATCGAGCTGATTGATCCCTCTACGAGGAGGGGATCCAAGACGAGAACAATCGAGGTTATGTAACTGAAAGGGGTCGATGTCGTGAAAGCAAATAAGCCGCCTCACCTCACCCCCCTGGAACCAAGGACGCCATGGACTCTTTGTAGGGAGGCTCATCTTGCTAAGAGATCTCTGGGTCGATGTCACTGGCACTCTTCCATCCGTGTCACCACTGCATTTTCAATCATCCGTTAATCATATCCCAATTCAATCACACGCAGAGGATTGCTGAAAGCTGTCAATGACGCTGCACGGGAAAATCAAAATCCTCCTTTTGTTTTTTACCTGAACACCCAAACGCGAAGTCCGTTGGACATGAATTCTTGGAGGAGAGGGATGATGGTGAAAGGGCTATCACCCCACTTCTGGATAACATCGCTGCACGCTTCCCAGTCGTGATCGATCTTTGTTACGTTAGCATGAAGTGCTTTTTGCACATCTTCTCTGTTCAGGTACGCATGCACGTAGATGTCACCACACGGGTCGAAGTCCATGATCTGTGAAAACAAAACGCAACCCAAATTAACTACGACCATTGCAAATTCGAGTTAAGTTTTTGCATGTCATCGTTCAAAAGTGCAAAAAGTTTGAGTGGAAGAAAAGAAAAGGAGCAAATTAATAAATTCGAGCTCACGTTGGTCTTCTTAGGACGAGCAGTCAGGTTGGAAGAGAAGCACAGAGGGGCGTAGATGTTGTAAATGTCAATATGAGAAACATCATTATCCGCTTTGATCAGAGCCGAATTGCATTGGCTTACTTGATCGGTGACATTTGGTGAAAAGTTGCAGTACTTTTGAATTGCATGCCCTGCTTCATCAGATATCAATGCATGTGAAGCAAAATACTCATACATCCCATTTTGATCTGTCTCGTCATTGATTACTGCATTTCCAATCTGCATGTGGCCATATATAACCTCAATTAAAATCAATCCTTTTAATTTTCTTATCAATCTAAAATGGTTCAATAGACATTATCAGTCATGAGGAGTAGCTTTAATGCGCTAGATTAATGCTAATCAATAATGGTTACATAATAACAAGAGAATTATCTACTAATTTTAAATTCATCGTATTAAAAGTTGAACCGCTCAAAAAGAAAGACCAAAAGCATCGCATCTAATATGTTTATAACGTGATTAGTTACATTACAATACCAGCAATGATAATGCACATCTCCATTATTTACTTATCAAGAGATGTAGCACTTGTGCTAAATATTCCAATGTGATGTTGATGACGATAAGCACATGCTTAGTTGTTAGTTGAATCCCATTATAGCAAATGAAACAATTGAGTAGCACCCAGTAACTCCAATCATGTAAACAACACCCCAAAACACCCGTTCTACTCATTATGACTGTTAGATTTTTCTACATGTCGAAGAGTTCCAATATGGAAAGTAACTTTATAGCCAAGGACGTGCAGGATGACTTCTAGCTTTTAATCATTCATTAGAACGAAAAAGCCCCACACAAAAACACACGGAAGCTCAAAACTTGTGAATGTTCAGACTTTAGGCGTTTCCAATGATGTCAGAAAGTGATTAAGATTAAAACTACGCAGTTCATTAGAACAACTTACTATAATCCCTTTGAGGTTGATAAGGGTCTTTTTCGCCATCATGTTGCCGGATAGGATGTTGTGAGCAAGCTGAGGCACGTAATGACCTGCGTAGCTCTCGCCTGAAATGTAAAAATCCCTGTTCTTGTACTCGGGAAACCGCTCCAGCCAATTTATCAGGAATACATAGTTGTCCGCAGCTGTTTTGCTGTCTCCGTTTGCATTATAGTCCGACGTTGTGTTCGAATAAGAAAAACCAACGCCAGCCGGAGACTCTAGGAACAACACGTTCGCAACTGCCCTCATAAAACAAATGGTTAATCACCCTATCAGCAAAAGGTGAAATACTTTTGGTATTTTTTAAATACTTTACCTGTACTCCATGCAAATTTATTTCTGTAGAGAGTCTTCCCGTCACTATGGACTCGGAATGGTCCGTGTTCCTGCATTGCTCCATAGGCGAGGGATGAGCAACCGGGACCTGAAGAAACAGCACAAATAGCTAAGTTTGAAGCACTAGAAATTAGTCTAAAGATGATTTACAATATAATGACGTAGATGGATTACCATAAAAATGATACAGATGGCTCATCTATGCTCGGATACGTTGGAATTGACAAAATGAATAAGGTAGCTTAAATAACGGCAAATCATGATCATGACCTTTTTTTTTAGAAGGGGAGGGGGGGGCAAATGTTCATGGCTTATATTAATGTACTTTGACTATACATTGCACCAAAAAATATGAAACGCATATAGCAACGCTTGAGCTCAAACCACCTGTTTAATTAAACTATCAACGTGACGGCTCAAAGTTATTCAAAATCAATAAAAGGCCAACCAAAAAAATAAGAAACACGCTTGGTTCTAGTGACAAAATTATATTCATTACAATACCTATACCAATTGATCAAATTCAATTTCTGTCTAATGATCCTGAAACTACCATGCAATTATACATCTTGATTCCAAAAACCATGATGGTAAAGAGAGTAATATGGTTGCACTGGAAAAGAAGTAAGCTTTATCTTGCTGTCTAAATTTGAAAATGACGTTGGAGATCAAGCAAAATTGGAAAAATTAAAGCACACACCTCCATTAAGCCATAGAAGAAGAGGCATCGACTCCTTATTCTGCCCCGCTTCAGCGAGATAGTAATAAAACGCCCGTCCGGCCGATTCATCGATGGTGACATAACCACCATAATGATCAAATTCCACAAGTGGTTGTCCAGGCAAGCTTTTGATCCTATCTCTTTCCTTCAGTCCTTCTTGACCATAAATCTTGGAATTGAGAATTTCATGATCATCGCTTGCCTGAAAGAGGCTAGTGTCAATCCCAGACTTCTTGGACTTTGCTCTGTATAGAGAATCAAGAAACTCTCCTTGCTTCTTTCCATGAATATGAACAAGCGATGACAAGACACATAAAGAGAAAAGAAGAAGAGATGAGCGTGCTTGAGGGTGTCTCTCCATTCTTTCTGCTCTCATCTTCTTCCTCTTCAAGCCGAGAGAGAGAGAGAGAGAGAGAGAGACAATAACTATACATATAGAAAATCGGAAGAAAGAGAAGATGGCAACTGGTGATTGAACGGAAAAGTCTCAACAACCTGAGTAGCTTAACTTGATATGCAATTAGGCTTAATTTGATTCACAGGAAATAATTGATTAAAATACACTTTCCTTAAAAGCAATGGCTTATATTGTCTATAAAAATGGATGAACATAATATTTTCATCTTTGAAAAAAAATATTTAGACATAAATTATTTTCAACAATTAAGACATATTTCAACAATTAATTATTTTATATCATACAAAAGATTAATTTTAGGAAAATATTTTTCAAATAATTCATTTCTTGCTTAACAAACAGAACCTTAAGATTATATCATCTTCAAAATCACGTTATGCCATCTGACTCCATTACATACAGTTTTTGTTCATATGGAAACAAATGTTGTTTATTATAGATATAAGGTAATTGAACTGAATTGAATCAAATATGATATAATATATGATTTGTCGTGGCTTAATATAGATGATATGTATCTACAATTAGTATATGTATGAGGTACACACGTTACCAAGTGAACAATGGAATGGCAATGTATGATTCTACATCTTCCTTTTATTACCTTTTCTTTTCTTTAATAACCATATTAAGTGTTGAAAGTTAAAATTTTCAGCACTTGATATCATTAAATCTGTTTGATAACCACTAATAACACACGATTTGATTAATTGGTTTAAGTTGAAAATTAATCATTATGGTATGTAAGAATGACGTACTTAATTAAGTGACAAACATAAAGGGAAAAAAAGATTTTACTTGTTATAATATCAAAACCTTTCGATAATGCTCATTATACCAAGTTTACTAAGAAAAAAATAAAACTAATTAATTAATTTCATAAGTTATCAAATAAATTTTTATCTTCAGTTTTATTATTTTTCAGCACTTAATATTTATTACTTAAAAGTTCTTGATCCTCTACCAATGCTTATTTACCTTCCTCATATGAAATTACATACAACTGTTATCTGTTAAAGTTATGCACTAGCTAGTTTTTGTTTACTAATTCTTATTTGAATCGATTATTAATGATTGGCTTTTTTTAGACTCGCATTATTTCCACCCTTGGAAGTTGAAACAGCTTTAGGCTTCCCTAAAAAATTTAAATGGTCTAAAATTGCCCTTAATCAGACTTCATTACTGGTAAGATTAATGAAAGAGGATAAATATACCTTTTATTAACATTTCCTAAAATGTAGTTTCTTTTTTCTTTTTCTTTCCTCGTTCAATCTAAGAAGTTTACACTCTTTTTTTTAACGAGAATCATCTAAGATTCAAGTATTTCAATAAATTTAATGATGAAGACTCTAATTTGAAAGAATATTAACAAAGTACATGTTTTTTACAATGTTTCTCTTGTTCAAGAATCCTTAGGAGAGTCTTTGGTAAAAGTTGTGACCATTTTATGACTGCAAATTATATTTAAATTATATTCGTTAACAAAAATTACCATAAAGGTTCAAACTCATTTCAAAAATATCCTTCATAAAAATCAGCATCAACACATGAATAAGTTGATGAGAGGAAATGAAATCTGTATACAACATGAATGGAAAAAAAATTATAGTAATAGAATAAAATATCATTGTTTTGATTAATAGGAATTGTCTTGCATTTCAATACATAGCAAATTTCATTATTTCCATTTGTGATTTTGATTAATTAGTTATCTTCAGGTTTTTTTTTTTTCATTAACTCAACAATCTCCGGATGTTATACTCATATGGAGGGTGGACACAATGTAAACCTTTTTTTTTTTAACATAGCAACTTTTCCATTTAATTATCACTTTTATTTGACACTAGACCCAAAATTTGGGCCCCAACGTGGAGAAGCTAATGGTAAAAACAGGTCCTGACAATTCGATCAATGGAATGTCTAATAAACTTATTGATCATGAGAGGTACAACAATATAATTTATCCACAAGGCTCATCAATGCAATACCTAATGAGCCCATCTATCATTAGTTGCAATTAGGGGATTTTAAGTGAAGTTAACGACACATGGCATCAAACAATTGGCTCAAAACATGCATAGAAATTGAAAACTGAGTTGATTGACCGAGAGATAACGGCAGTCAAAGAATCATGAGCAATTACAAATCATCTTTAGAGGAGCACATGAGTCGAGAATCAGAGATTCTTGTGGGATAAGAAAAAGAAATTTAACCTAAGGGCATTTTTCATTGTGCTACCAGCCCAAGAGGATGGCATTATTAAACTGCAAATCATGATAACTCATAAGTCTAATGCTTATGAATGTATCTTGACAATGAAAAATGGTTTCTTCCATTTCTTTGGCCATTATTAGATATGTGGACTTTGCGCGGAGGAAGAGGTCATTGGAATGCTAAATAATGAGCAACATATACTTCCACTGAAAGTGAAGCGAACTAGACGTCATTTCTTAAATCTGGCAACGACATTAGAGATCGCCCAAATGCAAGAGTTAAGAACACACGATTCCCCCATTAAGCCATAGAAGGAAAGGAATAGAATCCTTATTACGTGGCACTTCGGCAAAGTAGTCGAAAACGCTTGATTTGCCACTTTGTCAACCGTGACATAACGGCCATAGTGATCAAACTCAATCGGCAGTTGTCCGGGCAATCTTCTGATCTTGTCCTTCCCCTTCTGTCCTTCTCGAGAATAAATCCTAGTATTCGGTTCTTTATTCCATGATTATCAATCACATGAAAATGGCTCTTGTCGAGTCCAAAATTCTGGAACTTTGCTTTGTGGAAAAAACCTATAATTGCTCCTTGCTTCTTTCCATGGATTTGAACTATAGATGTCACAATGGAAAAATTACCATAAAAACCCTTAACATATCATATTTGTACCGATTCAATCTTAAATTTTTTAATTTAGACAATTTATCTGAAAGGTAGAAAGAACTACATTGACGAATCGTCAAAAAATTTAGAATGAAATTAACCAAATTGAAAGGTTTAAAATTGTATTGCACAAATATAAAGATTTAAGACTTTTTTGATAATTTCCTCCATCGTGAAGTAGAGAAAAAAAAAAGGTATAAGACAAGAGGAGGGAGAGGGAGAGAGAGAAAGAGAGAGAGGCATTTAATGGTGGTGTATTGAGATAAGAGTTTGTTAGCATAATAATCTTTGGGTTACTGTAAAAATAATAACTTGTTATAAGACACAAATTCTCAAAGAAGTAGATCCCACAACCATTTATAATCATTGGTTATTTGATTTTTTATGATCCAAAATAAATTGATATTCTCATAGTAAATTAAAAACCGTCACCTAATCATTTTTCATCAAGATAAGGTTCAAGTAGTTGTGTCTAGCCTATGAATACATGTCTACAAATGTAAAGTCTAGACAACCAGATTGGACTTGATTAGTTTTACGTGCTAATCATGCAATTGAACATAATTCATATCATCCCAATCATGTTTTAGCATGTGATTGCGATGCAGGTTGTGTTTCGTTATTTGGAGACACATGCCGTCTTTTCTGCTCTTTAATATTGGATATCAATGCAAGACATACGTGCTATACGTAATGGCATACGATTAGATACGGCTGACGCGACTCATTTTGGATTGTCGATCTATAACCTTTACCGATTGTCTAATACTGGTCTGCAAAGGAAGTGATCATACTTGCAAGAAATCTAGTCTTTCCTCTTTTCTTTAAAAGATGTCCCCATCTTCAAATATCTGTTTCTTATGAAGTAACGTATGCAAAGGAAAATCGAGAATTAACTTATATTTGATATGAAATGTCCTAGACTTAAATTGGTCCAATGAATATACCGCCGTCCTCTTAATTTTCTACATACGTATACAAGCACAGATGATCTATTTATATCATATTTTGGTCATCTATGTATGTCATTATACTGTAAATCATCTTGAGAATATTTTCCGGTGCATTTTAGTGAGTAAATAATTAACTTTACGTTGCTGATTTTTCAGGTCCTGGTTGCTCATCCCTCGCCTACGGAGCAATGCAGGAAGTCGGACCATTCCGAGTCCACAGCGATGAAAAGACCCTTTATAAAAATAAATTTGCATGGAATAATGGTATAATACTTAAAAAATATAATTAGCCTTTGCAAAAGCATTGCACCTTTTCTTGTCACTGACAGAACGGAGTAATTATTTGTTTGCGAGGCCAGCTGCGAGCGTGTTGTTCCTAGAGTCTTCAACTGGCATCAATTTTTCTTATTCTAACACGACGGTGGACTACAGCACAAACGGAGACAGCAAAACAGCCGCAGACAATTATGTAGTCTTGCTAAATTGGCTGAAGAGGCTTCCCGGGTACAAGAATCGGGATTTGGAGCTTAAAAAGGAAATTTCAGAAAAGCTGTTCGCATCGCATTGATGAAAGGTGGAAGATGTGAAGCTATGAAGCTATGAAGCTACAATGATGTACGAAGGAAAAGGCAAGGTTTAGGGTTTAAGACTACCACCGTGGGGGTGGGGTAGAGAAAAGGCTCTGCCGGGGAGGGAGAGGGAGAGAGTTGGTAGTGCCAATATAAGATGTAGTGCCAATATAAGATGTACTTTTTTAATTCTAGATTAAAATTGCATGTGTTGATTGGTGTAACTCTATTCATGTAAGAATCCTATCCAGAAGAAATTCCACTTAGCAAATAAGAACCAAATTTCAAAGCGAGAACTAATTTCAAGCTCATTTTTATAAGTGATATAATCTTGAAGAATCAATTTCAAAGCGGAAATTACAATGACAAATTTACTTTTTATAGGGAGACTCGGTATGAGCTCCACGGATTCTTGATGTGTTTTATTCAATGTGACAAATAACATTAATCTAGAAGATACTCATTAACAAAAACAAAGCCAAAATAAGTTTTATCTGAAAGAGAATCAATGGAGTTGTTCAATTCCTAAATAACTGAACAATATACATGTGTCCTCAAACATTATATCATCATCTTCAAGCACTTGAAGGGCCTATTGCAATGGGAGAGGAGAGCCATCAAGGAAGTGGGAGATGAGAGAGAGAGCTCTCTTGGGCTGATAGCTCGGCACTTGATGCCCCGCTCCTCGCACCGTCGCGAACGTCAAGTCTCCCTTGTACACTTGCACGTACCCTCCGACCTATATCCGATAAAGTCGGTGAGGATTACTTTTCAAATTGGGTAGGTTTACACTATAGGATGAGAGAATCCGGGGAAAATAGGCAACGAAACAAATGAGCCGCCTCACCTCGCCCCCAAGGAACCAAGGACGCCATGGGCTCTTCGTTGAAAGCCTCATCTTGCTGAGAGATCTCCTGGTCGAAGTCACCGGCACTCTTCCATCTGTATCGCCGCTGCATTTTCAAACATTCGTTAGACATACCGCCATTTCAGTGACCGAACCGTGTATTTGTTTTTGTTTTGGTTTCACCTGAACGCCCAAACACGGAGTCCATTTGACATCAATTCTCGGAGGAGAGGGAGGACGGTGGAAGGGCTATCTCCCCAGCCCTGGATAACACCGCTGCACGGTTCCCAGTCGTGATCGAGCTTCGTCACGTTCGCATGAAGTGCCTCTTGCACATCTTCTCTATTCAGGTACGCATACACGTAGTTGTCGCCACACGGGTCGACGTTCATGATCTGGGACAACAAGACACAACTCGAAAATCTATGACCCAAGTGCTCAAATCTGACGAAGAAAAAAAGCAAATGGATTTGAGCTCACGTTGGTCTTCTTGGGATGAGATGTGAGATTAGCAGAGAAGCACAATGGAGCGTAGATGTTGTAAATGTCAAGGAAAGAAACATTGTTGCCCGCATCCTGCGCGGCTGAAAGGCACTGGCTTACTTGACTAGTGGCATTTGGGGAGAAATTGCAATACTTTTGAATTGCATATCCCGTTTCTTCCGATATCAATGCATGTGTAGCAAAGTACTCATACATTCCACTTTGATCCGTCTCGTCGTTAATTACTGCGTTTCCAATCTGCATGCGTATTCAGTTAATCCACGTACACTCTCTAGGCCCAGGGGCCCTCATTTGCCCATAGAATGATCAATCATAATGGAGTACCAGAGATCGATTTTTAGCACCAGATTCGATGAACCTAAATTCTAAATTATAATACGCTGGAAAGACGAAAAAAAGAACAGAAAACATTACATGTGGTGCGTTTTATGGCGCTTTTAGATACAAGACAATACCTACTACAGCAATGATGATGACATTATTTATTTATCAAAATGTGCAGCACCGGTACCAAATATTCCTCCAGTTGACTATGACAATAGGCCCATGCTTAGTTGTTGGTTAAAATCCATGATAGCGAATAGAACAATTGAGTAGGAGCTAGCCACTCCAATGATGAAAACAACCAACGAAGACACTCGTTCCACTCCTTATGACAGCTAAAGAGATTTTTCTTCATTCGGATAAGATTCAATGTGGAAAAATAGATGAATGGCCAAAGGCGGGCATGATGACTTCTAGCTTTTAATCATTCATCAGAACGCAAAAGGCCAACGCAAAACCCCACGCAAGCTTAAAGCATTTCCAATTATGAATTCATAGAAGTTAGGTGTTCCAAATGGTCAAACACGCATCTTTCAATATTCAATATAGACGAGAGACGACGCAATTCACGGAAACGACTTACTATAATCCCTTTGAGGTTGATAAGGGTCTTGTTTGCCTTCTTGTTGTTGCGTAGGATGTTGTGTGCGAGCTGAGGCACGTAATGACCCGCGTAGCTCTCGCCCGAAATGTAAAAATCCCGGTTCTTGTACTCGGGAAACCGCTCCAGCCAATTTAGCAAGAATACATAATTGTCTGCGGCTGTTTTGCTGTCTCCATTCGTGGTATAGTCCGATGTTGTGTTAGAATAAGAAAAACCGACACCAGCCGGAGTCTCTAGGAATAACACGTTCGCAGCTGGCCCCAGAAAAACAAATAATTACTCTGCTCCGTCAGCCACAAGAAAAGATGAAATGCTTTTGCAAAGACTTATTATGTTTTTTTTATGTGCTATACCATTATTCCATGCAAATTTATTTTTGTAAAGAGTTTTCCCGTCACTGTGGATTCGGAACGGTCCGAGTTCCTGCATTGCTCCATAGGCAAGGGATGAGCAACCGGGACCTGAAAAATCGGCACCTTAAATTAAACTATTTACTCACTCAAAAGCACCGGAAAAAAAAATCTCAAGCTCGTTAACAGTATAATTACATACATATAACCAAAAAAATGATATAGACAGCTCATCTGAAATTAAGAAGCTTATATAAATCTGCGACATTTCATATCACTGATAATCCTTCCAATGCCGGAATAACGATTATCGAACAAGGTAGATTAGAAAATGGCAAATCCCGATAATGACTTTGACTGAATACAATACGCGGAAATATAAAAGATATACACCAATGTGACAGCTTGCAGTGTTTCAAAAGTGATAACAAGCCAACCACAACAAAAAGAGACATGCTTAGCTTTCGTGACAGAGTTATATTCATTATTTTATTGTAGCAATAAGTACTTATATCGACTGAGCAAGTTTAATTTCAGCCTAAAATGACCCCAAAACTACCATGCAATTATATGTGCTGACTATAAAACCCTCGGTCAATTCTTAAGTAAAGAGAATAACATACTTGCATTGAAAGAGAAGAAAACTTTTCATTGCTTTCTAAGGCAGAAAAAGACGCTGCAGATCAAGCAAAATTGGGAAAATGAAAGCACACACCTCCGTTGAGCCATAGAAGAAGCGGCATGGAATCCTTATTTCTCACCCCCTCGGCAAAATAATAATAAAATGCTCGACCGGCCGACTCATTCACAGTGACATAACCACCGTAGTGATCAAATTCGACCGGCGGTTGTCCAGGCAACATTTTGATCCTATCTTTCTCCTTCAATCCTTCTTGATGATAAATTTTGGAATTGAGAATTCCATGGTGATCGCTTGCCTGAAAAAGACTCGTGTCGATCCCTAACTTCTCCAACTTTGCTTTATATAGAGAATCAAGAACATCTCCTTGCTTCCTTCCGTGGATTTGAACTAGGGATGACAAGATACAGAAAGAGAAAAGAAGAAGAGAAGAGTGGGTTTTAGAGTTTCTCTCCATTCTCTTTGAGAGAGAGAGAGAGAGAGAGAGTTTAATGGTGGTTTGAATTGCATTCGAATTAGGTGTATATATAGAAGATCGGATGAAAGAGGAGATGGCAATTCTCTTTGACGGGGAAAGTCTCAACAACCAGAGGAAGCTTGATAACACTTACATAATAACGTCCATCCAATTGAGATGTTTTTTTTTTTTTTCGGAATCATGTCGTGCCATGTGGTTCCAATATAGATAATGTTTAGTCATATGGAAACACATGCTCTTAATCTATATGTCCTTAATTTAATTTAATCTAGTTTAATCTAGTCAATGATGATCACAAACATAATATACTATTTGTTCCTAAATATGGATGTCGTGGCTTAATACTGATGAAATATCTACAATTAGTAAATATATGAGGTAAATGTATCGCCACGTGAATAATGGGGGAAAATTGCCAAAAAAATCATAAACTTATTGCAGTTGTCTTGGAATTCAATCCTAAACCTTTTTTATTTTTTACCAATTCGAGTCATAAATTTTTTATGATTGTGCCAATTAAGTCGGCCAAATTTGGCCGGCCGACGCCAAGCATAATATTTTAATAATATTTTTTTATCTTATTTTTTTTTTTTTTTTTATTATTTACCGAATTTTTTTATTATTTTTTATTTTTTATGTTTTCTTTTTTTTTTCTCCCCCACGCCTCCCCTTCCCCCCCCGCCGGCGGCAGTGGCCGGCCAGCTCCGACGGGGCTGCCGGCCACTACGCGAGGGCCGCGAAGCCCTCGCCCAGACTCGCCCAGACCTGGGGGCCGCCGGCGAGGGTCGCGGCCCCAACGACCCTCGCCGGTGGCCTCGCCCAGATCTGGGCGAGGCCGGCCGTGGCGAGGAGGCTTCGCCCCGATCTGGGCGAAGCCGGCCGCGGCGAGGCGGCTTTGCCCAGATCTGGGCGCCAGCCGTGACAAGGCTGGCCTCGTCATGGCCTAGCTGCGGGCGAAGGCGGCCTCGCCCGTGGCTGGCGAGGCCATGGCGGGCCTGGGCGAAGGTCGCCATGGCCTCGCCCGCGGCCAGGCCACGGCGAGGCCGCCTCGCCGCGGCCCCTAGGCCTCGCCCTGGTCTAGGCAAGGCCACCAGCGAGGGTGGCCGATCTGACGGGGTCGCGGGCGAGGCCGCCTTCGCCCGCGGCCAGGCCATGGCAAGGCCGGCCTCGCCTAGATCTGGGCGAAGCCGCCTCACCGCGGCCCCCGGCGGCCTCGCCCAGATCTGGGCGAAGCCGCCTGCCGCGAGGCCAGATCCGAGGCCACCGGCGAGGGTCGTTGGGGCCGCGACCCTCGCCGGCGGCCCCCAGGTCTGGGCGAGGTCGCCGGCGAGGGCTTCGCGGCCCTCGCGCAGTGGCCGGCAGCCCCGTCGGAGCTGGCCGGCCACTCCGCCGGCGGGGGGGAGGCGAGGGGAGGGAGAGAAAAAAAAAAAAAGGAAAACAGAAAAGAAAACAGAAAAATTAAAAAAACAATAAAAAATTCGGAAAATAATAAAAAAATCAATAAAATGTTAAAATATTATTGCCGGCGCCCACGTCACCTCCGGCCGGCCAAATTTGGCCGGATGGACTGGGCTTCCTAGACAATCGCAAAAGCGTTTAGGACTCGAATTAGTCAAAAAAAAAGTTTATGATTTGAATTTGCACGACTACTGATAAGTTTAAGATTTTTTTGCGAATTCTCCGAATAATGGAATGATAAATAATGGCAAGGAGCTAATCTTGGGCTTCCTTTTGTTACTTTTTTTCCTTTTGTCCCCCACCGGTCATTCCAATAAAACTAAGAAGGGTTTGTTTGAAAACTTTGCTGCATATAATATCATTAAGTACGTTCAATTACCACTAATTACCCACAACTTAATTAATTGGTTTAGTCAAAAATCACTTATTTAGATAAGTAAGAGTGACTTAATTGATTAAGTGATAAAGCATAAAATGGAAAGTATAATATTAATAATTGGGTTGTCAAAACCTTCAGATGATGCTCGCTATTCCGTCATATGAGAACGATAAAACTTATTATTCAATTCATATGTTATCCAATAACTTTTTATTTTCATTTTCAGTACTTAAAGATTTCAGCACTTTTTCTCAGTTTTATCGAACATCCAGGTTCTATATGATCAATCCATTGTCGAACCATACCAATTTTATAAGCCAATTATGTTGACCTTTAAACGCCTACTCTTATGGAGTAGGACGAATTAACGGTCACCTAATTACCAACTCCATTTGACAATTTTCTTACTTTTACCATCATTTATTTGTCTTTCTCAACCCACGCCTCATATTCATCAAGGTTTACATTAATTTACCAATTTTTATTTTTTAATAAATTTACCAACCATTGTCTTACATATCAACTTTTTTAAATTTACAAACTCATTTTAGAACTACCAGCCTCAATTAGAATGGCTACTAAATTTTGCTCAATAAAGGAAAAAAATACAATAACAATGCAATACTGCCGTACAGCACTCAAATTGATGCAATAATATTTCAAAAGAAACTAGGAGTGACGGCCGACATTACCACAAAGAAGTAAGAGAAAAAGAATTAAAAAAATTGGAACTTCTAAAATATGAAGTGATAAATAATTCTTCAAAAAATGCTAGGTTAGTTGCATTGAGTTACTTTTAATAATGAATTAGTACAACAAATTATTCTCAATTAAATAGAAAGTAAAGAATAAAAAAAATAGAGAAGAATCACATATTTGACGATAGAAAATACTATAAATTTTGAAAATGTTAGAAAAAAGCATAGTATTGTTGTAAATGCACTTAATTTGACGGTTTATGACATATGCCAGATTTTTTTTATCACTAAATATTCTATAAGAAAATTATTTATCAGTTATATAAAATCAAAAAAACACATCTTGATTCTATAATATGGAGGAATTATGAATTTAGCACGTATATTTTGCGAACCGAAAGAAACAAGTCACCTAAATAGAAAAAGGGTAAGGTGTAGAAGAAAAGTCGGGGGTCTATTTTCTCTCAAGTAATTTGAACTATTAGAGATATATGAAGTAACATTTTATTTCATGAAAAAAAAAGATTTATCTATTCATAATAAATTGTTTTGTTTTTTCGTTGCAATAAAATAAAAGTGGTATCGGCAAGCCCTTGGTGTTATTCTAAAATACAAAATAATGTTTTTCATTTTAAAATTACTGAAATTATTCTATTAATAATACCAAAAATAGCTAAAAATTTAATCGATTGTTGAATTTTTTTTTTTAATTTTTGCACCAAACGCGGGCTGATTAATATTATACATAGTTATGATTTTTCCGCGCATTCACGCAGGGATAGATAGTCTTAGCAACAAGTCACACAGGTTCGGTAGAAATAAATAGACTTTGGAATTTCACATAGAATGATATTTTGGCATGACATAAAAGAGAGTGAAAATGAGTGCTCATACTCATTATAGATGGGTTTTATTCTAACCTTACTTAGTTGGTGTTTCGATTTCAAGGAGCGGACCCCAAGTTACCCAAAAGATGGAATGTGGAGGGACCCTAGGGTTTGGACAGTGATGCAATCGTTTAAACTACAATATCATCATCGAATTGCCGCTTTGAAATAGCGTTTACATACAAAAATAACCAACTTTTTATTATTATTGATAAGTAAAAACTTAGTTGGTAAGAGCAAAATTTGCTCAATAATAAGTAGAAAAATCGAAACTCACTAAAGAAGTCATCAACAACATCAATTATTGATGAGAGCTTTAGCAAGACTTGAAACGTCGATCAACAATTTCATCAAGTGGGCAATCGACACGAAAATGTAATTGCTAGGTTGCAATGTATTGTTACCGTTAATTTAGGGTTTTTAACTTCTCATAGGTATTTTTTTCTAGATAATAGGAGTTAGTAGATAACATAACTTCTTATAACAGCCATTAGGAAGCTATTTGTTATTTAAATTCCAAATTATAACCATTTATGTAAATTGTGGGCTATATATAGCAATATCACACTCTTCATAAGTCTCTCTTGGTTAATCATTGAACTCAATGTTCTCATAGATTTATTTTTAATTTTTTTTACCATTTCGTAATTCAAATATCTTTCCATTCCCATTTGTCATAGTTTCAGATACCTAATCATCGATTAAAATTCAGTGTTTATCTTAAATGTAGTTTTCAAATATTCGCTGTCGATTAAATTTCAATATTGTATTTTCATCATAGTACTTTGTCGTCGATTAAGTTCCGACCAAAGCTTTTTATATTGTAAGGCTTTATCATTAATATGTCTATTTTCTTGTGCTCATTAATATAAATTATGTCCGAAATCACCGCATGTCTCAATCTTAAAGAGGTCAAAGAAGGAATTTTGATAAAAAATATTTCGTCAACCATCTAATTTCCGCAGAACATTTTCCAAGGGAAAGGCAGTTGATGACTAGTTTCCACGGTAGCGAACCACTTTGGGCGGAGATTCCCTCCCTTTTTTCCTCCTCTCTCTCTCTCTCTCTCTCTCTCTCTGCCCACCGTCCTTCTTTTGGCTCATGTGAAGTATATCGGGTCTGCCGAATCTTCGAATTTGCACAGACAACCATCATATGTCGTGTAAAGGAGCAAAAAGAAGAAAGAACAATGATTATGTTCCTCACCCACGCCATAATTTATTAACACCGTCCCTTTTTATTTTATTCTTGGGTTGGACCACCGCCCGGTTGTCATCAAGTCCATAGGAGCCCATCATGCGGAGAGCATATTCCACCTCGTCTTGTCTTGAACCTCCACAGCCATACTTGCTTTTGGCGATGCATTATTCTTAGGTTGTCTCTGGACTGTTCTTGTTGAGAATAAATGGAAGATGGGTTTGGCGAGAGGGTGTTGTAAAATACGACATTCCGTTCACAGTTGGACTGATCGATGCGATTGGAGGAGGAAAAAAACAGACTGTTGAGTAGGAAATACAGACGGAAACAAAGAACAAAGAGACGATTAGCATTCGGTGAAGAAGATTCCCAACTATACAGTACAAGAAGTACAGGACAAAAGCTGATCTTTCACTTCTTGGATCAGGCCTGTGTTTGAGGGCTCACCCTCGGATCATTGGATCGAGCCTAGATTTCGTACCACGATAATTGATGTACTGGCCACGAAAATGGGCTGCTGATAAGATAAGCCACGGTGGCCCATTTAAGTGATCTGCAATTGCAGCGGAAACTCATTTCTGACCATCCTAACATAAATTATGAACAAGTCTGCCTATCAATATAATAGAATTGTCCTTTATGGCCTTTTTTTTTTTTTTTTAAATTGCCAAGGCATTCTGCTTTCTTGGGGAATACATAAGAACTTTCAGGTTATCCAATGATCTTTCCACGTGAAGAAGCCAATGACAAGTGTTAAGATAATAACTCTGCAAGTGGTATGAATGAATTCGAGATAATAATAATTCTGAATTATCTTGTATCGACTCATCTCGGCTATTAAGATGAGTACATGTTACATTCTACTTAAGTCATCTTAGATTTGCAATCAAGTTAAGCCAAGCCGAGTAAATTATGGAACTTGAATAAACGAAGGACCATTCAAAAGCGCAATGAATGTCAAAGGCAAGAAACATATGCTCTATAGATTGAGCTGACATGTAAGTTCAAGTGGGTGCATTATAAAGTACAATAAAAGGATTATAATTCATTCTTGTCGTATAGAATCATAAGTTCTAGTTACGCACGCTATCAACCAGCAGCTCGGCTCAATTTGGTTTCTAGCTACTCAAACTCAAGAGAGAAAACAAAACGAGATCGAAACTCGCATCTTTCATTGCAACTCTATCGCTTAAAGCAGCTATTGTGGGTCACAGATGATGCGATGCCATCAAACCAGCAGAGAAGAAATATGAGAATGATCCTGAGGCCATCAAACCAGACCCCTTGTTTTCAGGCACGCGGGCTCTTCTCGGTTGTTGGGCAGGACGTGAAACGAGTTGTTCAAAAGAATATTGGATGACACGCGCTTTCATCTGTTCCTTCTTTTTCACGTTCCACAATTTTTTGCGGGAAATGCACCGCTTTATCTGATTTGATGCGAGGATTCGCCAGCGAAACGAAACGAAGGGATAACACCGTTTGACTTTGACCGCCGCCAGATGCCCCACTTGTCACTGAAAAACTCGGCGCCAACCGTCCCAGAGAAGCCGTCGCCTTGTTTCTTGAAAAGATCAAAGCGGTGTTTTCTTCCAACTTGGTCATCTTCTTCGCTAAAAAGCAACCTCCGAGAAACCCGACATTCACGCAACTAATAAACTCTTTTACTATATATTTATGAACCAGACGCACCACTAGAAGGTAGTTGGTAACCGGTCAAACCTAGCCTTCCTCTTCCTCCTCCTGTCGTGTTCTGAGCCTGAGATTAGCGAGAAAGGGATGATTCTTGTGTTGGCAAGATTCAGCAAATTCCGTTCCAAGATGGAAGATCACTTTTTCCACCACCAGCCCGACCCCCTTGAGTCCCATCTCTTCTTAGAATCGTTCGAGTCCGATGTTTCGAGCCGCTTCAAGAGCCTGTTCTTGAATCCGAGACCCGTGTCAGAGTCCGTCTCCTTCTCTTGGCTTCGCCGATGCTTTGAGCTCTTGCGTCACATGAACAGGGCCTTTTCGGAGATGGTGGTGGGATTGGACCACCCCATGAGCAAGTGGGAAGCTGGCACTGCGGAGGCTTATCTGAGTTACAGCTTGAATTTGCTGGAGCACATGAATCTGCTCAGCAAAAGCATTTCTCATCTGGGCCAAGCCAGGGTCTATCTTTCCCATGCTTTGAGCTTGGCTGATGCTTCACCGTCTCATGCCCTGGAGCGTTTGAAGGCCCCTCAGCCAGAAGAAGCTTTTATCAAGGATCTCAAAGTGGAAGAAACAAAGGAAGATGGTGACCAAGAAAGGGCTTGCTCTGGGAAGGACCTGTTAGTTCGCAAAGCTTTGATTTTTATGAAGGGTATTGAATCTTGGGTTTGTGGGGTTTTGCTTTCTGCTTTCGCTGGAGATGCAAAACCTTACCTGGCAATGAGAGCAGGGGCCACCAAGGTTCTCAACTCTTCCATGGTCGATCTGGAATCAGGATTTTATGAAGAATTGCTGGAGAAAGGGAGTGTCTTGAAAGAGGTTCGAGAGATTAATGGTTCAGTGGCTTGCCTTGTTGCTGCAATGGAAGATGGGAAAAGCAGTAACGAAGTTGGGGAATTGAAGATGAGATTGGAAGGATTAGAGAAGATGTTGGATGGATTGAGCGAGGAGGTGGATGGTCTCTTCTCTGAGGTGTTGGCAAGCAGAAATCAAGCGATTGATTGCTCAAGGCCAGGAACGCATTAGAGAGAAGTGGGGGACGTCAAAAGGGGCATACTGCAATACTTTCGTGTTCATTAGATCTCAGCGGTACATATAATTTGTTTGTAAATTAAGATTGAATTGTTCTCAAGTGTATCTTCTTCATCAGAACGAAGCACGATTTATTTATTAACGTTTTTTTTTGTTCAGAGGTAGCAAAGTTTCATTTCATCTTCCATTTGCCAAAACACTATCATCAGATTTCAGGCGCAACTGACGATGAAAAAAAATGATCTCAAGCCAATGGAGGAAAAATTGGCTGATAAAGGACGAAAATTTAGGCCCCAAAAGTAAGCAAACAATCGGTGATTCTCAAAGCCACCTCTCGAGAAACAGATTGTCAAACGCCTAGCCTTCCGAATATCCTGAGGAGAAATTGTCTGTCTCCCTTTTATAAAGGAGGGAGGGAGGGGTAAAGCTGAGACCTTAACTTTTTCTTAGTTTCTAAAACGACGCATCAATCTCATTAACTGTTTTGACATCCATCTAAGAGACCATAGTTCCTACTGAATGAAGGAAAACAATGCCAAAGTCAAATCACGGCAGGCCCTTTAGACTCCCTTTGCTGTTGTAGTTCTCTTTGTCGGACGTGCTCCTTTTGTGGTAGACATCAAATGGCAGCCTGAACAACCGAAGAAAAGGGGCTTAGGCTCAATACAAATCAGCATCTAGATGTAGCCACAACGGCCACTAGCATTTTAAACTATCAAGCACCTAAAAAGAGTGTCAACTCATGTCAATATTCGGATCAAAAAGTCAGCATGTAGATGTAGCCACAACGGCCACTAGCATATTAAACTATCAAGCACCTAAAAAGAGTGTCAACTCATGTCAATATTCGGATCAAAAAGGCAGCGTTGTCGCCATAGGGATTTATCTCAGTATATTGTGTTTTGGGGAAGTCAGGTTGCGTCTCATGTTGCCGACCTTGCTTATGATTCCACACCGAACATTTTATTCAGTAAACTCCCTCAGTGGTTTACCATATTTTTTTGTCAACTACGGAACTGAAACTGAAACTATACAAATTCCACCAATTTAGGCTTATTCAATCAAGGAAAGGGTGATTTCGTACCCTAGATACAAGGTTGTGTCAGAATCTCCATTTTCAGCAGTGCGATTGCAGGCCTTATCAGGACTGCCAGAACCAGAGTTGTTGAGGGCTTTCCTCCTTTTCTCTGGATATTCAAGATGATGGGTAGATGGAAGGAAACCTCTAAGCTCGTCGATCTGCAATGTGTGTGCAGGAAATCCAAAAGAGAAATCTTATTTATCAAGTGCGACAGGTTATATATGAATTACAGGGATGAAAAGGGACGGGAAGAGCATATTTGCCTGTCTGCGCAGAGTTTCATTTTCCAGCATAGCCCTCTGCTCCTGAAAAGAAGAGATCAAGCTAATTATTAGCAGGTGAGAACTATGTGGTCAGCAGCAGATAAAATTAAAAAATGCTGTGGTTGTGAGCCATCAAAAAGGTGTGCTACATGCAAAAATACCAATTAGTAATTCAAACCCCAAGGGTGAAGAATTTTAGTGAAGCAACAGTAGACTCTGCTCATAAAGCACCGCATCAGATTGCTTGAAAGGGGGAGAAGGTTTGTCGCATTTCTGTGCTTCTTGATTGAATCAAGTTTAATTTTCAATTTTTTTCTCTATACCATGATAAATACCCATCACAAGTTTTGGGATTTTCATTCTGAATTAGCCATGGTTTTCCAAAAAATTATATCAAATCTGGCATACCTGTAATCTTGATCGCTCCAGCTGCTCCAGAAGCCATTGCTCCTGAAATGTTACAAAATATGTTAAGGCAACCTAAGAAAAGGCAATCCAGAACCCAGAATGCAGAATTCTGTTTAAAATTTGCTTCTACTAATGAACTTCAAAAAGGAAAAGAAAAGGATAAAAGAAGATTGATTCTATGAAAACCTTCTTCTCCTTGACAGATGATAAAGCCCCGCTCAGTTGCTGTTCCAGGTGCTGCAATTCCTTTATGCTCAGGCCATTCAAGTCCTTGCCCAGTAGTCTTCTATCAATTACAAGAAATGAACAGTAAAGTATTGACTAAAGAAAGGAACAGACAAGAAACAATGAAGGAGGAAAGAAAAAACACTCACAATTGTCTCATCTGCAGCTCTGCAATTTCATCTTTTAGGGTGTCTACCACCTTATCATCTTCTTTCTTTGGGCGAGATAATGTTCAGTCAGAAAAGTAGATTTAATTATATGAGTACAGTCTAAATGAGAGGGATGCTAGAGGAAATCTCTCTATGTAATTTAACATGGGACCGAACATTAATGTAAGCAAAAGGCGCTTAATAAAAAAAAAGATTAATCTGGCAACTCCTTCCAAAGATACTGCATTCAATGGATCCTATTTGACTTTAAAACAATGAAAAAGACCAGATAAAAGAACTAAGATGAGCAGTGACAAGAATGGTACCGTAGACTCTGGCTTGTATTCTACAACAGTGGACTCTGGAGAATCTTGACACCTGTTGTATCTTGATAGTATCTGTTTCATTCTGCAACACAAGATGCAAGTGGAAAAATCATCAAAAAACACCGTCTCTTCCACAGACTAACTAGTTGAATCACAGGATTATTTTGAATATGTAAATTGTCGGAGTACATCAATAAGCCAACGATCCAAATTCTAAGTGAGAAACCAATCTGCCTATTGGCATTGGATGAGTTACGGTGAGCTATGCATTAGCTTCAGGTAACAAAGTGATTCAGATATTCTAATCAATAATAACCTGCTAACTGAATCACAATGCTTTGATGTTAATTTGGGTTCAACAATGTCATACTCACTGCAAAGATCTCAGAGTGACTTTTAGAACAGAGCATTTTTTATTTTGTACCAAGGCTTCCATTTTCTATATCTATCTTTTACAAAAGTGTGTTAATGTTAAGTCTTAACTTCAAAGCATGAGAAACCCTCTCTCTGGCAAACCATACTAGCATAGGTCCTCGGGTTGATAAAATATCAATGTGTGTGAGCCAACCACTCCCTCCACAATTGTTGAGATGTGGGGGAGGCACAAATTTGAGGAGTTAAACCTTGCACTCTTGACTCAGGTCAGTCCCTCAACACTAAGCCGTTACAGAAATTTCAGTTTTTGGATTCCTATTGGACTTTCGCAATTAATTTGCAATGCCACGAGAAACACCAAGCTTAAGTCAGTTCCAGAAAAGCACAAGAAACAAAATGGGCGACACCTTCGAGGTAAGGAAAGTGATTAAATAATAAAATTTGAGAATAAATACCTATAATGCCGACAAAAGGTAATTATAACCACCATCAACAGCTATTACAGCTATGGAATTTTTCTATACTGAAGGGTATGGACAACATGAAACAAGACTCTTGATAAACTTGAGAATACAGGTGCCTACAAAATCTGGGTTGGCGAGGAAAAGAATGATAAAATTTATCATCTATTGCCAAGATCCGTTTAGCATGAGAAGAACATCTGCAAAGTCCTAGAAAAAAATATCCCGGTCTGCCAAAAAGAGAACATGATTACCAAATTCTACTATGGCCATTCAAGCATTCTAACATCAACTGGCAAAGGAGCACAGCAACATGAACGAACAAAAGACCAATACCGCTAATTTCTAGAAACCTTGACAAAAACTTCCTGGAACTATACGACACGAGAGTTCCTGGAAATACAGAGGACCATTTGAGCGAACATGATCTAAAATTTATACCAAAAATCTCTCTAATTTCCGCAAACCTCCCTCATATTTAAAAGGAAATAGAGCTCACAGAAAACTACTGCTATAAAGTTCCTAAATTTACCATTAGATTGGCAAAATATGAGAATCTGCAAGGACCTAAAGACATATGCAACAACCAAAACCACATTTTTTAGTCAGATGAAATGGAAAAGCTTTTAGACTAACAGAACTAAGTACAACATGATTTAACACATGCAAATTTTTCGAAAAAGAAATTCACTATCTGCTTCAAGCAAAAGCACACAATTAGCATATCCTCAGATGACCATTCAGGTTCCGAAGCCCAAGACAAATAAAAAAGCAAAATGGAAGTCCGTACAAAGGGTCAGGCAAAACAGATCAAAACATGCAACTCAACCGATTTGGAGAAAAAGAAAAGATCAAAACTTTACAACACATACCCAGAACTGGAGAACTCATAAAGCTTGCCAGTATTCGAGAAGATTATGACAGCAACCTCAGCATCACAAAGGATAGAGAGCTCCTGAGCCTTCTTGAGCAACCCAGAACGCCTTTTCGAGAATGTAACTTGCCTGCTATTTGCATTCTCAATCCTCTTTATCTCAATCTTCCCTCTCCCCATTTTTCTTCTCGAACAAGAGAGAGAAAACCCAATTGATCAAAATCAAAACCCAGAAAATAAACCCCTTCCCACCAAGAAAAAAAACAAAAGAACAGAACTGGTGATCCCCCAAACAAAATCTCCCTTCTGGGCTGTTTAAAAAAGCAACCCTTTTTCCGTTCCTTCAAAACCAAAAAAAGAAAAAAAACTGGGTTTTAATGTCTGGGTTCTTGTGCTATAGATGGCAAAGAAAGGAAGTACTAAATTCAGAGGAGGAGGAGGAGGAGAAAATAAAAGGGCGTGACGAGAGAAAGAGCGTTTTGCACCAAATGGCAATATTGCCTAGAAACGGCAAGTTGCATGGCTCTGTAGACTAAGATAGAGTTGTGCATGCTTCTCTCTTTTGCCACTTTGAGTGTTTTGCTTTTAATAGGTCTCTCCTGTGGGCCCTCCCTGGTTTTCCCTGGACTTCAAATTCTTATTAATATTGATATTATATGGGTCCATCTTTTCAAGAGATCCAAAATTTTCCATTTTATGGTAAATGCATTGCCATACATGGTATGGCCCATTGCCATAATCAGAGGACTTTTATTAATTTTCTTGCTGTATTTAGAGATGTGCGAAACCAAATAAAGAAAAAGGAGAGAGAGAGAGAGAGAGAGAAGAAGAACCTGATTTGGTGTGTAATGTGGTGGGTTACATACATTGGTGAATTCAATTCTTTTCCTTTTTATTCTGGATGCAGATTAAATCAAATTAAAGAAACCGTCTAAATTAGTCAAATATGGGGAGTTGCCAAAAGTGGCCGTGGAGTAAAAGCAGGCAAAAAGCACCACCCTTGGGTTGCAGCGTGAGGTGTATGGTTTTTCCTATTTGGTCATTCAGTTTTCAAAAGTTGTCAAGTTTGTCGAGTTTTGGTGAGGGTAAGATGTCTCTTTCTTTATTTGTTATCTGCTGTTTCCATTTTTAGCATTCTGCATAATCTTATTGCCATATTTGGAGTGCCTATGGCCTGCAAAAGGCAAATTAGGGTAAATGCAATTCCTTTACCTACAATGGGTGAGGTGCCAGACTTTGCATTGAATAAGTGGCAACTCCTCCTTTTCTCACACAAATCTCTTTGAGACCCAATTTAAAAACACCTCTTGTTTAAATTTGGGAATTTGCAAAAATTTGCACATCTCTCCATTTTCTGCTCCTTAATTAAAATCTCTTTTCGAGGTAAATCCCGTTTTAATGTTTGCCCATCTGGGATTTGTTCTGTTCTTGCGATGCCAGTAATTAAAATATATAATTTTAATCACTGCATTAATCGGTTCTCCTTCTAAGCTAAGTCATCCCTTTTTTGGCATTACTTGGTCCATACAAAATTTTCGAGTTGATATATCTTATTTAATATTAGGTAGTTTTCGGGATTGTTTTACCATGAATTTCGGAAAGAAAATCTTTCCAATCCATTCCGGCTTACTGAAATTCGTTTTAGCTTCCAATTTAATTGGTGGATGCAAATGATTCGTCAAGCTATAATTCTTTTTGGCATAGATCACGGGGGATTCTTCATCCAACCAACTTATATAGTCGGTCTTAGATGAGATCCTTGTAAAAATCAATTTAACCGTGAGATTTCCAAATCAAGACCTCTCCTTGACTTCCTAATTCACGATTGAAATTTATCCACTGGAGTGGACGCGTCGGTTAATTGCTTGTTCATCTGACCAGCACTTTTAAGCTTTTTCTACTTTTCTGGCCAAATTCCCTTTTGTGTCGGATAATTAGGTGATTAATTTTCACGCACGAGACCAATTTTTCCTCAGTGCTTTCGTTCAAAATGGGTCGTTCAATTTGAAACTAGTTGACATGTGGAAAACTATTTTCTCATGATCTAACTCTAGGAGGACGCTTATTTAAAATGGTACATTCTCAAGTATGGTTTCCTTTTTTGTTCTTTTTTTTTTTTTTTGGTCGTACCCAAGTATGGTTATTAAAACTAGGAAAAGAGGTACTCATACGGAACACACAAAATTTAATAAAGAAGAAATAAAGTGTAATTTGAAATGCTTAAAGAGACGAATTTATGTTGCCCATAAATATTTAATTTGAATTTAGAATATAAGAGAGTTTTATGAGAAAAAGCCTGAGTGATTGATCCTTTTGAATTGTTTTTTTTTTTTTTTTTTTATCTATTATTCGGTATAAAGAAAATACCCTTTTGAAAGAGCTTCATGAATGCTGAATTTCCTGAAGCACAAATTTGTATATGCACATTGTCCAAACATGCATGTGCTCTACGGTCAACAGATTTTTAAGCCCAACAAATTGAGGAAATGGCCCAAGATAGCTCATCAGTTGGCCTAGGAAACCATAAAGTATAGTATCTTACATTCAGGATTTTCAAAGAGACTCTAGAATATTTCCCAGGATATAATGAAAAATGTAAACTTGTAATTAAAGGTCAGTGGTAAATAAAAAAATTGAATCTCTAAGTTTAGATCAAATGGATTTTTTTTTGTCAGTAAATCAAATGGATTTAACGGTTGTAAAAAGATGCGATCATGTATAAATGGAAAAGCTGACTTGGTGCCTGGAAATAATATTTTAATATATTTATTAATTTTTGAATTTTTTTTTTTTTTTTTTTTTTTTTTTTTTTTCTTTAGGGCCGGCGAGGGTCACCAATGACCCCGGCCGGCCACGAAACCCTCACTGTGGGCCACGAAGGCCCGGGGAGAGGCCGTTGGAGCTCGACTGGCCGCTGGCAAACGCCGTCGCGGCCTCGCCAGCAAGCCCAAATCTGGCCAGCAAAACCCTTGCCAGCCACGGGCGAGGCCGTGACGGCGTTCGCCAGCGCTCGACCGAGCTTCGACAACCCCACCTCGGGCCTTCATGGCCCAGGGCGAGGGTTCCGCGGTCGACGAGAATCACCAGTGACCCTTGCCAACCCCAAAAAGAAAAAAAAAAAAAAAGAAAAGAAAAAATCGAAAAAATTTCAAAAGAGGAGAAACAATATTGTTTTGCACAAAGAATCCATGTTGGCTAGCAAGGGTCACCGCTAGAAACCACGTCGGCGTCAAAAATTATTTTAAAAAATGAAAAATCATTAAAAAAAATCCACATATGCATTTTGACCGAAAGTGGCACTTAACTGAATGATTTCACTCTTATTTAGTACCAAGTGAGCGAAAAAAAAAAAAAATTGGCACCAAAATAAGTGCCGTACAAACGTTAATGGCACTTCTAGTGTACTTATCCCAAAAAATATAAGTATTCTCTAGATTCTCTAAACAATTTTCTTTTCTGAGTTCATCTTCCTTGAATTGAGGGATTAATGGGTAGAATTAGTGGGTAGGTGGTAGGTAAAGAGATTAAATCTTCACATTTAGATCAAAATGAGTTAACAGTTATAGAGAGTAACTTGTATATAAATAGAGATAATCTCCAACTCATTTGAATTATCCAACATGTTTCTCCAAATATTTTCTCTCACTAAAATTTTCTTTCTTGGGTTGAGAGCAAGGATAAAAGTATAATGGGAAATATACACTCTGCAATTAATAGACGTATTTTAGTTAAGGAGATTGAATCTCAACCGTTAGATCAAAGAGAAATTGATGATATAAAAAGAGTGACTAGTATATAAATAGGAATGCAGTCCCCCATTCGGATTGTCCATATTCTCTCGCAAAGGTCTCTAAATATAAAGGAGTAATTCGAAGCCTAATGATTAGCATTATCCAGTAAAACTTCTAAGAATTTAATAGAATTTCAAAAATTTCTCCTCTCAACATTTTCTTTCTTAAATATCAATTTCCTTCGTCGAATCCGTATATGCATATATCAATTGATTAAAACACCAACATCACACCTGCATTGACTTTGTTCTTACAAAGCAATTGATGCTGATAAATTGATCTAACTATGAATTTTTTCTTAAATTTGTTGAAAATTAATTTCATATGCAATAGCAAAAACCTACGGATCCCACTAGATCTTGCAATTCGTCAATTCAAATTTTCAACATTTCCTCATATCACATGCGTCTGCCTCCTTATTCTAATAAATCACCAAATTTTCCATTTTCTATACATAGTAATGCATTGGGATAGCTCATTGCCATAATTAGAGGAGTCATTTTAAATTTTACTGCTATATTCAGATATATGTAAAATCAAATGAAAAATGTGAGAGAATTGATTCTGTGAATAATGTGGTGGGGTTAGAATTCAATTCTTTTTTTTCTTTTCTTGGTGGAGATTAAGATAATCGAAAGTATTGCTTAAATTAGTTTGGGAGTTGCCAAAAGTTGCTAAGGAGTAAAAAGCAAGAAAAATATCATGCCAATTTGGTTATCTAATTTTCAGCCGCTGCCAAATATTGGTAAGGGTGAGATAACTCTTTCTTTATTTCTTATCAGATTTTGCGTAGGTTTATTGTCGCAATAAGGGTGCACAAAACTTGGAAAGGCATATGAAAGTAAATGTAATTTCTTCACTTAGGATGCTGAGATGCCACAGTTTGCACATTCAATAAATACCAGCTCTGTTTTGTCACATACAAACTTTTTGACCCAATTAAAACCACTGTTGCCCAATTTAGGAAATGACAAAAATAAATAATACTCCATATTCTGATTTCTTTTTCAGTGCATTTCATTTAATCTTTGCCCATTTTCTTTTAATCGGTATCTTTGCCCGTCTCTTGAATTGCCAATGAATCTACATTTTCTGGCGATTACTGCGTTAAACCGGTGCTTCTTCTAGCAAGCCATCCATTTTTGGCATTTACTTAGTCAATAAGAAAATTTTCAAAGCAGACATATATTATTTAATATAGGTAGCTGTTAGTTTGTTTTATCATTTATTTCGGAGAGAAAATCTTTCCCATCCATTCCCATTTCTTAAAATTTGTTCTTATTCCCAATAAAAGTGGTTGATGCAAATGATTCGTCAAGATATGATTAATTTTGGCGCAGATCATGCCGATTCTTAATGTAACCTACTATGGCACAATTATTTGACGAGGTTCCACTAAAATCAATTTAACCGAAGAATTTCGAAATCAAGGCCTTGAATTCCTAAATTTGACTGAGTCTAAATGACAATGAACTTAGGGTGCATATGTTTTCATGCATTCTTGAGACCTTAGTGCTCATACTCAAGCCCACAATGCCCAAATCCAAGTCCATTGAGGCCACACCTCTATGGATTAGGAGCTAGGTTCCAAGGCACAGGCATCGAGGTTTAGGCCTCGGCTTCTATGGACTAGGGCCAAGGCAACAAGAAGCTAGGCATAGGCACAAGCACCAGTTTCTTTGGTGAGGGAACTTCTATGCACTTGATTCAAGTTCTTTGGTTTCAAGTGAAGGAAAATTATTGAGCAAGAACATGCATATGCTGGGCAAAACTAGTGGCGATTTAGTTTTGGGTATGCATGTGCTTGGTATGGGTAAGGGGGATTTTTTTTTACCCATTTCTGGATTGGCTTATAAAAAGGTAAGGCAACAAGGGGCTTTGGTGGTTCTCAATTTTAAGAGTTTAGTCTTCTAGGTAATGACGGAAGGGTATCTGCTTGGTTTCCAACAAATGAAGTTCCGTTGAGTTCTTCAAGGAGAATGGCTACTCAATACTTATCACTAGCATCAATTTGAAGTATTCTTGTATATCGGAAGGTTGGTTTGGAATACGGAATCTAGTTTTGAGTCTGTCTTTAGGATCAATACCTAATTGCCAAAATTCTGCTTTGAGGTCAAATTTTGAATAGATTTTTGCTTGGACAAGATTAAGAAAAAAGGAATTCCGATGGGGCAAAGGATATCAAAAGTGGCTAGAATGGCTTCAAGAATTTCATGCCTAGCTTCTGACTAAGCATATTACAAAGCCTAGTACTTATGATATTCTTTTAGAATTCATCGACCGCTTTACTAGGGCATTTAAAGACTAGTGGCACGCCACATCAAAACTTTGCCCCATCGGAATTCCCTTTTCCTCAGTCTTATCCAAACAAAAATCTATTCAACATTTGACCTCAAAGTAGGATTTTGGTATTGATCCCGAATTATCCTCTTCATTTGCAATGTCTTAAGTTCAACAACACTACCATCTCAAAATAATTTCTTGACTCTTCGAGACAAGCTCCAAGAGCTACAGAAACAAAAGTAGAAGCAAATGAAGTCTGTAGGGCCCATGCTCGCTCCTAAGATTCAAGGGTCCAGGATGTCCATGCTTAGTGCCCCTTCTCATGTAGAAGTCCTTGGCCTATTTAGCAAAATCAAATGACATTGCCGATCAATGGAAAATATTTTTCAATTCATTTTCAAATTTCAATGAAATACCAAAAAATAAACTTATATTCAATAAAAAATAAAAATAAACTTAAAGTGCATTTGATTTACTAAAAACTTTATAATAAAAATATATATTCAATAAAAAATCATTTTAAAGAAAATTATTAATTTTTATTTGTTTGGTGAATAAAGGAAAGTAATTTCCTTTTACTAGAAGAGAAGTTGTGCTCCCCCAAATTAAACTTGTTTTTAATTCATGAAATAGGTTTTTTTCTAGATCGTTTAGTTTTTTGTAATCCAAACACCGAAAAGTTATAAAAAAAAATTCCATAAACAGTTTTATCTCGAATAAAAGGACCGTTGATGCATTGAACTTAATCCCTCTTTGTGTCCAATAGTGACATGGTTAAGATTCACACTCAAAAATACATATATTTTCATGCTTATCGAAAATGGATTGCTCATGTCAAGACTAGTATGTTTGTCAGTTATTATTTAACTACTCCCTCAAGATAACTCTAACAAGTAGCGAATTTAAGACGGTACATTCTCATGTACGAGAATGTAAACTAGGAAAAAGGTGTAATAGAAAGATTCATTTAAATTTAATATGAGGAAGAGCTTTATGAGTAAAGACGGAGTGATAGATCCTTTTGGATTAATATTTTATCAATTATCCACTAAAAACATATCCTTTTGAAAGAACTTTATATACGCTTAATTTCGTGACAAATCAAATTGGTACAATGCGCATTGTCCACACATGCACGCACATGCCTCCAACCACTAAGCTCTCCAATATGAATTTGCATTCTGGAGATAAATTTTCTTCCATAAGCCCTGAGTTTTTGCCTCTCCTACATTCTCATCCTTGATTATAATTTCATATCATGCTCATCAAATCTATATACTCTATGCATGTATCAATCAAGTAGAAGCCCAGCAACATACAAAAGACGAGTTGACCTTGTTTTTGTAAAGTCAATAGTCCAGCTATGAAATTGTTCCTAAGTTTGTCGAGAGTTAATTTTAAATGCAATTCGTCAATTGAGAGCTGCTAAAATTGAAAATCATCCCTTGTCTGATCCCACTCATAATGTATGTTCACATGCGCATATGTACTTGTGCAGGCTTCTATATGTAGGAAAGAAAAACAGTGCATGTCTGATTGGCATGCATGGAGACAAAGACTTACATCTGCCAAAAAAAAAAAAAAACACAAGGACAATGATCTGACCATGCAACATTATTTAGCTAATCAGCATCTTTGTCAATTCAATGTACACCACAACAAGAAGGACTGGGACTAGAAAAGAACAGATTTAAGTACCCTCTAACGTTACAAGACCTCTACGTAATTCAAAAAGAGTCTCCAATGGACCTTCAGTCAATTTGACTTAACATCCAGATGCCCAAGATCACCCATTTCATACAGAGAGCTCTACGAATACCTAGTGGATTAATGGAATATCGTCCTGCCACTTAAATCAGCAGTATTCAATGTGACGAGTTATAACAAACATCAAAACTTGTGAAGAGTACAATTGGATAGCTGACCAGAATGAGATACCCTGACAAGCCGCTATAAATGATCAACATCCAAAGGGTAGGTTGTTATGCTACTCAGCTCTGTCTCGTCCATCTTTTTGCACACATATATGAAGTGAGAATCTGGATCTTCCACCACAAAATCAGGTGGAAGCAAACCCTTCTCAGTAAGAGGCACGGGTTCCAGATATGACCTTGATGTTGAACTATTGTTTGCCGGCTTCTGAAATCCTGGTCTCGCTGTAGAAAAAACAAATAGATAATCCTAAGAACAAATTCTCACTTTACCTCACAGAAGAAGCAAAACAAAACTAACTTAAACTATACAAGGCAAATGACTATTTAGTAAACTAGAAATTGAGGAAAGTCACAACCAGCAACAAAAACCAAAGATAAGCTGCAATTTGCTAAAAAGTAACTTGATATGAGAATATAGTTTGTGATTCTTCTCTCTGTTATGTGCTTTGGAATGACAAGCGCCAAAAGAACATAATTATGCTGGAAAAATCCACAGGTAAAACAAATCCAATCAGGAGCACCATTTCGCAATTTAAACTAATGCATAGGTCATATGCAATACCACAGAACCAACTTAGTAATGACTAATTAGAGTAGTCAGATGATATCATGCTTTTAGGGGACAAATGATATAAACAACTGGCCAGAAAAGAATAGGATTTAAAACAAGCTAAACAATGACCCCATGCCTGTAGATATAATAGATGTTTCTAATAGTTGAAGTTCAATTGCAGCAAGTAGTTTCTGCAGATTGTCAGGACATATTGTTCATATTTCTTGCAAAAGGGATTTCTCTCCTGATCAGAATGACTTACGTATGATGTACAGAATGATTCGCCAGTTGTATACTGGTTGGTTCAAATGAAGCATCCTCACACTTGGATCACCATATGTAATCTGCAATTCATCATCTATTTTTTAAACCTAAAACCAGAAATGGATGAGGACAAGATAAGCTTAACATGTTGCATTTAATTACCAGCATGTAGATTCCTCCAGCTTTAAGAAGTCTACAAGCAAGGAACAAACATAAGTGAGGACAAAAGCAATTAAAAGAGAATATGGACTCCGTCTTCCAGAAAAAGTACCTAAGAAATTCTAAAAGAACATAAAAAGAAGTCAGAAAGGGAAATCCTGTACACGACCTGCTCACCTCTCCTAGCATTCGAGCAGCACTTGTTGAAGCATCACTGCCACACTAATCAAGAAAAGCACAAATTAAAAAAAAAAAAAAAGCCGATGCATGAAATTATTGAGTATGTACGCACAACTCAGACAATTGAATAAGCAACATACCATTAAGGAATCAAGAGTTCCTGGTCCCATATTAACAAGCCATGTGAATGCATATCTCAGGGAAGGAAAAAAAATTGCGATCAGCATGCCAAAATCTTGCAAATTAGAAGAGTATTTATTAAGGGGGAGAACTACAACCTTTATCAATGACACAGTCAAATGACTCATCCAGGAAGAAGCTCATGTCCCTAACATCCATTTGCTTATCTATCGAGCTTCATGAAGGAACAATAACCAGAATATGGAAGCAGCAGGAGAAATGTATCTGAAATCAATAATAGAAAGCTAAAAGGATACATTTAAGCTGAGGGATGCATTCATATTTTCTTCTCATCATTTCAATAGCCACTGAGGAAATGTCAATGTTCGTTATGTCTTCATACCCATCCTTTACCATGTCTTCAGACATTACTGCAAATAAGAAGAATTTTTATAAGAAGATCATCTCAAACTACAGGAGAATGCCATAACTCTGCTGTAGTAACTTCTACAGAACCTCCATAAGCTTTCATAATATATTTTACTTCTCCTATCACTACCCCAAACCAAAAAATCCCAAAGTTTCAGATGACTTTGGTTAAAAATCTGTTAGTGAGAAACAAAATAGTAACTCAAAAATCAAATTACATTTTTTGGTGACTATAGATAATTTCTGCATTGAAGAATACAAGCTAGGTACCCCTCTGTTGCAACAAACTAACCATAAAAGAGTGGTTAACAAGCAATTGAGGGTGTATGGCCAAAAAAAAAAAAAAAAAAAAACACTGAGGTTGGAGACTTGAGAGGCATTTCTAAATTTATGGTCGACAAAATCTCGAGTTGCACTACTTTCCTTCCTGCGTCTTTAATAAGAACCCAGACAGAGATGAAGGGATCAAACCCAGAATTCCCACCAAAGTGCAAACAAGATTAATTCCCTCTTTTACGATTGATAAAAGAAAATTTATATTTCTCTAGCAATATCAATCAAGCACAAAAGTTTGTGTATTAGACATCTAAAGATTAGAGAAATCGGATGTTTATCATGAACCACAACGATTTAGATTTATCCAAGGGATGCTTGCGTTATTGCCATTTATCTAACTATCCTAGACAGATAGTCGATTTAGAGATCTCACATCCCCAACCATATTCCAACACAATCCACCCAATTTCGTTTAATAATCCATCATAAACACAGTCATAGATATACCAAGGAAATATCTACACAAATGATATAAAAGAACTTGCCAAAAGGAAAATGAGATAAACGAAGCTCCACAATGAATGTGATAATGAATAAGAAAATTAATAATGGTAAGGGAAAGAATCACCTGACGTCAAAAAACCTAAGAAAGAATAATGCAATTGAAGTGGTACAGTGGCAAAATCAAAAAAGGCCTCTAATTTTCCAAGTGTCCACATGCACAACAAGGGCAGGACCAAGACAAATAACAACATAAGTATGGTATGCGATGAGGCCAGTTTAGCATCTAAAAGCACTGGCAGAAGTGCCAGAATCCTTTTGACCTCAGGATGAACAGTAAATAACCAGAGGAGATGGCAGGATAGCCTAACTTCAAGAAGGGTAAACCATTGACATCACGATACTTGGGCCCCAATTTCACTCATCCATCTCTTCTACCTACAGAATGACCAAATGTAGAGACCTAACACTTGCAACAACAGATGCAATATAAAGCTCTCATACTTCCATGCAGAAAAGTCACCTTTATCTTGTAGCCTAGTAACCGTCTTCTGAGTTTTTCAATTCTATATACCAAATACAGTCTGACCGCCTAAAGTGACACTGGATAAGGTTTTACTTTCCATAATGATCCCAATGCAGAAAATATAAAGCTCACAGCCTCAAATACCATGTTCATGATTTAACTCCTCAATATGTTGAGAGCAGATACTGGATGGATAATAATCAGTGAGTTTAACTTTCGACCAAGCCAACTATCAATTCCAACTAAACAATAAATAAATAAACTTTCATGTCCTTGAGGAAACAGAATTTGGAAAAATCCAACTCAAGTATGCAATTAAAACCATGCAGATTGATTCAGGTCCAAGGTTCTGAGTCCACGGCTCAATCGAATCAGGAAAACAAACTCGGACCAATAACTTTTAGTTTTCCGCTCAATTCACAGTAAATATCCAAGAACTCAATGGGGGGGGGGGGGGTGCCACCAAGAAAGATCCCAAATTTTTCCCTAAAGATCCCAAATTTGAACCCGCTGTCCCATACCCGTTTGCATTCAAGTAGATCGAAACAAAGCGACCCCCACAACAATGACCATTGAGGACGCAAGAGAGAGTCACGAAGAAGGAGCGACGAAATGAGCAGACAGAGAGAGAGGGAGAGAGGGAGGTGGAGAGGCGAAATCACATACGGGCGTTGCCGCATCCGACCATGAGGATGCGAGAGGAGAAGCTGGGGATGTACATGCGAATGAAAGGACGAAGGCCAGAGTAACGCTGGTACCAGTCAAAATGGCCCATCTCGGCATCCTGCACGTAGCGAGCGTCCCAGTACGTGGCGTCGCCATAGTTGTACGTGTTGCAGCTCGACACGTCCCTGTACATCCTTCCTCCTTCCTCCTCCTTCGGCTCGTTCGCTGTCGAGCGAGTAGGTGATTTTGGTGCGATCTATGCCGCCGCCGCTGCTGCTGCCTCTTTTATTCTGTGGTGGGGGAGTGCAGGGTTCGGTCGTGTCTGTGGTGAGGCGATTCCTGGTTGTCTCGTTCGGGCGTGCGATTGTCGCTCGGTAAGGACGGAGGTTGTTGTTGGTGGTTTTTGTGGGGGCGGCGTATCTCACCGTACATTCCTTGGCCCTCCTTTGGGAAAGTTTCATCTACTATTACTTCCCCCCCTAAAGTTCGAAAATTATACATGGGAATGTTCTAACGGATTTTCAAGAATTTCGATGTTTTGTGAGGACCAAAATGCGAATTTCACAAAGTTTACGGAAGTGCAAGAAATTGAAATTGAAAACTTTTGTTAGGATCGAACTTTGACATCCTATTCACAATCCGATCCCCTACCAATCCCTAACCATCAAAATGAGAGATGAAAACTCAAGATATCAACTGACTCGAAAATATTTACATACTCATACTAAGTAATATCATAAATTTAGGGATTAACATATTCATTGTGATTAGGAAAAATTCACTATAAGAGTTTAAAATATCATTATTTTTTAAAATAAGAGCTTGAAGTGCTATGTCAATCTCACAAAATGACCTTATCCTACCAGATGATCTAAGGCTTTTTCATCATTTACTTTTTTCTTTCCTTTTAACTTTTCATTTTCTTATTTCTAAATTTTTTTCCATAAAAAAAAAAAAAGAAGAAAGAGCTCTCCCACCCATTTTTATTTATTTATTTATTATTTGTGTTTTTTTTTTACTTTTTTTCAATTTTTTTATGGAAAGATAAAAGAAGGAAATAAAATAAAATAAAAGTAAAGTAAATGATAGAAATGCCCTCGATCATCTAATGAATTAAAGCCTTTTTTTAATACTAACATGATACTTCAAGCTTTTATTTGAAACAAAATCCATTTTAGGTCTTATTTGAGAAAATAATAATACTCCATGCATTTATTCAAAATAAGATATACTTTTATGTTTTTATTTGAGAAAACGATAGCATTTCATGCCCTTATTTAAAATATTCCCTTAAGATTGAATTTTCCTCTTTCAAAACAAGCTACGATAAGGACAAGGGCCCTTTCATCAAATCTAGCAAAGTCGACCTTGCCCAAGCCAAGGTGGCGTTGCCTAGGCAAGAGGGCCCTCGCGGACACTCACCTTCACTTGGGCCCTCACCAACCATGGCTTATGACAAGTGGCCTACAACCAACCACTAGCATAAAGGGAAACGAAAGAAAATGAAAGAAAGGAAAAAAGAGTATTTAAAAATGTTAACATTAATGCCAACTATGTCACATCCTCAGCAATTGCTAGCTTTTGACTCAATTGATAAAATGTAAAAAAAAATTATAATTAAATTAATACAATCAAAAGAAAACAAAATTGGCATAACTATATATTAAATTTAAAACCTTTTTTATACCATTCCCCCTCCATCCTCTCTCACATCTTCCCTCCTCCCTCCTCGACTCCCCTTGCACAGTAGTACCCTACAAACGGCATGGTGTGCATTTCTATTCTTTTTTTATTCCGAGAATAAGAAATTTTTGTAATTATCAAACGCCTTATTTTACTTAGAAATTGTTCTAGGGAATAGAAATAAAAAAGAATTCATCTCAAAAGAAATTGTTTCTAGGAGTAGGAATGTTATCGAATGTACCCGTAATTGCCGTCATTATGCCATCAAACGGCATGGTATGCCGTAGTCATCCTTCTTATTGACCACCACGAACGATGTTAGAAAAAAATACCATAGATCCTTGTCGTCCTCCTTTTAATCTCACATTTCTAAGAATTAATTCCCTGATACTTTTCCACTCTATGCCTAGGCATCCTTAACTCAAGAAAAGAATATCTTTAGGGACTTCGGACTTACATTTCGACTAACATTCGTTCAATATTTGAAATTTACTAGATTCAATTCAGTCCAAAGTTCAAACTGTCGAAACATACGATACGCCCTCCTAGATATGCAGGGCCGTACGTATTTGGCAATGAAAGCACAACAAATACGTATAAAATAATGGGACACCAGACAGAAGTCACCTTGCGGTATTCACACGTCCTGCTGCACCAAATGCTATCGACACTACGTGTCCTCTCCCCATCAAATTCTTCTCTCTCGAGCGAGCGAGTCAGCGAGTGCCGCCATATATATGGCAAAAGAAAGGTGGCCATGTCTTCCCCGGAACCCGCAGGTGAAGAAGGGAGGATAACATAGAAGGCAACCATGGAAAGCAAAGCGCATCGAGTCGACGACGAGTCCCGGGATCGAACGAACAAGGAAAAGGAAAGAGCCGACATCGCAGACAACGCGGAGAAGGAGAAGAAGAAAGCCGGCGGCGGCGGCAGTGAACGAGGAGGGAAGAAGGAGGAGCAGGAGGAGGAGGATGAGTTGCCGTTGATGGCGTTGAACCACGTGTCGAGGCTGTGCCGGTCGGTGAAGGATTCCGTAGAGTTCTACACGAAGGTGCTGGGGTTCGTGGCGATCGAGCGGCCCCGGGCCTTAGACTTCGACGGGGCGTGGCTCTTCAACTACGGCATCGGCATCCACCTGGTCCAGTCCCACGACGAGGACCGGCTCCCCCCGGAATCTCACCCTTTGGACCCCAAGGACAACCACATCTCCTTCCAGGTTATTGTCTCGAACTTTGATCCGTGTCATCCATTTGTGACTGACTTTCTAATCTGATTATCATGACTAGTGCGAGGACATGGGTGCGGTGGAGGACAAGCTGCGTGAGATGGGCGTAGAGTACAAGAAGAGGACGTTGGACGACGACGGGAGCGGGGCGTCCATGGACCAACTCTTCTTCACTGACCCTGACGGATTCATGATTGAGATCTGCAACTGCGAGAACCTCAAGCTCGTCCCAACCCGCTCTCTGGGCAAGATCAAGCTCCCCTTCGACCGGCACAACCCGCCAGTCGAGTTGAATGAGGAGGAGAGCTGATTATGGTCATGGTTCTGGAGAGCCCTAGGAACCATCTGTTGTGAAAAGCTGGTGTTGCAGTGCTTTGTTCATAGGTCGTGCATCGAGGAACCCGCATTGTTTTGGAATGTGTCTTCGTTTCTTTATCCAAATATTAGATTTTACTCGGTCGATGTATGGCAGATGAAATCTGTTAATTATCATGTTCGGGAAAGAGAAGGTTTGTTTGTATATTGGCTTGTCCATTTCATTATTGTGAGCGGTTTCTCCTACTTCTACTCCTCATTGCCAATTTGATATAAAGGTGATTTTACCCCGATTTGAGAAACTGGTGTTAGGGTTCTTTAAGAACCTTAATTTATATCGAGTCCTTGTTTTGGGACAAATAGACCTCTCAACCAAGTCGTTTAGAAGTTTACCTGTTGACATCATCATGTTGGCAAGTCATGTGGGAAGGTGATATATCAAATGAATATTAAGTCAGATTTTTCTAAGCGACAAATCACCGATGTCACTCAAATCAACAATTTTCGACAATTTTGACATTCAAGTGATTGCTAAAAAATTTTTTACATCAAGCCTATGAAAATTACAGTATTTCCATTGACATTTCCCAAGTAGTTCTAATTAAAGTTTAGGATCAATACAATGAAAAACCCCAAACTAGTACACATGTAATACATTTACCCTAAACTAATTTTTTTTTACCACAAAAAAACCCTAAATTGATACACATTTGACAAATTTACTTCAATTGATATACTCATGACAAATTTACCATCTATTAATTTTCTTTAAATTTTATTGTCAAATTATTGAGTTGAATGATATACGATAGTTAACTAGTGTACCGGCTTGGGATTTTATTTTTTATTTATCATAATTATATCAATTTTGTGATTTTTATAGTATTAATTCAATTTAATAAAGAGTATATTTATCACAAATGTATCAATTTGGAGTTTTTAGCGGTCAAAAAATTAGTTTTAGGTAAATTTATCGTAAGTGTATAAATTTAGGGTTTTTTGTGATCATTATGGATAAATTTATAATAGATGTACCGGTTTAAGATTTTTCATGATAAAAAAATTAATTTGAGGTAAATTTGTTACAAATGTATCGGTTTGGAGTTTTTCACGATATTAACCTTAAAATTTAAGCTTTACTCGAGCAAATAATCACCTTATTTTTACACCTTACGATTTAGGAAAGCATTCTCTTTTTTTTTTTTCATGAAAATTTTCAAACCTTTTTACTCATACAAACATACCCTTAAACTTAATCTTGCTATTTTCTCCAGATTCATTTTTTTGTTTGTTCGTGGGAATGCTTTTTTCAGCTTCATTTATTTCATTTCAACTTGCTCCATTTTCTCGCCTGGAAACTCCATTTTACAACAACTAAATCAAGTCCCTCTTTTCGGAACACAATCCACTAGAAGGTGCTTTTCTACTTGTGGATTGATTAATTGATTCAAACTTGCAAACTCATCATTGAGATTTTTAGTTGAAAATGCAATATCACCATTAAGATAAAGGATGATGGACTTGAATTTATTTTCCGGTATTTTGTTTTTTTGGCAGGAAATTATAATATCGGAGGCATATATCATGCACCCTATTCAATAACCCATTTTTAGGGTGTTAATGTTCCGATTCAAATGTACAAGATAAAATAATCAAAAGTCCACCAAATTAGTTTTAACGAAAAGCACGTTGTGTGGCATTCCTCAAAGGAATCAACAAGCTACGCTTTCCCACTAAATCTTTTTGCACTTCTATTTCTTCAAAAAGCCTTTTGAGCTTTTATATGTAAAATTCAGCAAATTAATTTAGTCTTCAAAATTCAGGTTTGTTGATGACTTGAGATATTTAGCAATTTATGAAGGTGAAAATTGAGATTAAGAGTCAAAAGGAGAACTCAATCCAAAATCACGCACTCGCGTACGCACACGTGGCACTTCCCCACCGGCAATGATGACATACAACACCACACGCCACTGGGTAGCCGAGCTGGATGTTTTGCGGAATGACAAAATATTCCACAGGCTGCTTTTTATTAAACTTTATTTTTATTTTATTTTATTTTTTGCTTTTACGCGTCGCAAGTAAGTTGTTGATTATTTATGTACGTACGGATTAATGGAGTTGAGACATGCATGTTAACTTCAATTAGGGAGGAGGGAAATGGAATCAATTTCATGCTTGTGTGACGATTCAATTTGGCCTATGGTATCCTTCGCTCCATGCTAATTCGCTATTCATAGTTAAATCAAATTTAACTGAACTACAAACCTTATTTCTTAAACCTTAACTTTACATAAAAATATATATAAATAAAAAAAATTGCAACAAAGTATCGACTTTGTTGGGTGGGTGCTCCTAAAAGATTCATCCTCACTTCGTGCATAAATATTTACATCATCTAATTTTAAAATCGATCATCCGTTATATATATATGGCTTTTTTATAGTAAAAAATTAGTTTTAAGTAATTGTTACGGATGTATTAATTTAGGATCTTTCGTGGTAGTAAACATTTCTTAGATGTACTTGTAAACAAAAATTTTGAGTCATAGTGATGCAAATATTTGAGTTTAAACTTAAATGAATAGAAAAAATATCTTTCAAATGATGTTTTTTTGTCTTTTAAAAAAGGAAAATACCAATGAAATTCATAAATTATGCCTACCATAATACCAATGTGTTTTGATGTGTACCAAAACCGACCAACATGATAAGAATACCATATGTTTACCACACTAGAACTCTTAACTTAGCCTACCAAGACTTCAGTACACCAAACATTTTTCTTGTCATCGATACCTAAAACTTTATTTGTACGATGAAAAATACCCTTTTTCTATCATTGAAAATCTCAATGTCTAACTATGTTGATAGTTTTACCAAAAAATAAATTCGTATTAATGATACCCCAAACTTGTACTAGTGATGGAGGGTATTTTGTCAAATTTTATTGGGAATTTCTTAGAGTGCAAATTTCAGGAGTTTTTGGAGGTAGACAAATAAAGTTTGGAGTTTTTTAGACACAATTTTTTTTTTTGGTATATCGGTATCATAGTAAATATAATTTAGGGCCTTTGGTGACACCTAAAAAAGTTTGGATAAGTGTCCTAATGATCACAATTTCAAGTTTTTCAAGATACAATAAAGTTTGGAGTATTAATCTCAATAGGTTAGAATTTTCGGTGGTTTTAACTTTTGAAAAAAATTTCAATAAAATATAAGGAAATCTAATCGATTCCCCATGTTTAAACATATTTTGCAAAATTTGAAACTTGAACTTGTGTCGTTTGATAAATCTCCCAAAATAAAAAGTAAATATACATAATTTGTAATGATTACGTTTAGGATTTCATTTATAGACAATTTCTTTGCATCTATTCATTAAAAAAAAATTATGTACTGACAAAAAAAATTAAAAAAAAATTACGTAGCTTAGGATCAAATAAAGCCTGTTTCTTTGATACTCGAATTGAATAATTCATAATACATTATCACTAACTAAAGTGTTTTTCAGTTATCGTAATATTGCGAAAGTTTTAATATCTATTTCAAACCGCAATAAAATATTCAAACAAAAAACAATTATATCGGAATTCAATTTAAACAATAGACCATTACTATCTTTTGCTTTCTCAACAAGCATATTTTGAAAATGATTTTATTTATTATGCACTGAAAAATCATATATATATATTTAAAATTTCACATGTTGAGTAAACTCAACATTACAACCCTTTTTATCTACCACATTTTAACCTTACGTCTTTATAAACCACGACACTATTTTACCAAATTATAAGCTGAATTATGCAAGTATCATCTCTTTCTTTTATATTGATTCTCATATTAACAAATCACTAATAATGCAAGAACAGATCTACAGGTTAATATAAATGAACCTATAAAATGTACACTTTGTAAGTTAAACCTCGAGTGGATGAAAAATTACAAAAATGATCACATATTAATACATAAAATACAGGATTTTGAAATTTGCGAAAAGTAGGACACAAAAATGTAAAAAATGTTATTTGTTTTATTTCCCAAAGGCGTTACTATACAGTAACTGCATTTCCCCCATTAGAAAATGATTTTTATACGCGAAAAGAATAAAACACACCTTAATACAACCGAGGGAGGACCGTGATATAATTCCTCCAGACGCCAAAAAAAATCACTACTCTCTTCCTGTCCCTATCTCTCTCTCTCTCTCTCTCTCTCTCTCTCTCTCGTCTCCCTCCCTTCTACCTCTCATGCACAGATCGGATCACGCAAACCCTAGGCCACCATCATCATCAGATCGCCATCGCCCGCTCTGAAATCCCCACTCTTTCAATTGTTGCCCATTGCCCGATTGATCCGATTGATCCGTACTGTACCAATAAATCCGTAATTTTGAGAGTTCTCTGTTTCTCTTGCCTTCTTTCGTCTTGTGTCCTGGGTGGTTCTGCAATCCCCGGAGATGGCGTGCATAAAGGGGGTGGGCCGGTCGGCGTCGGTGGCTATGGCGCCGGACGGCGGTTACTTGGCGACTGGGACCATGGCCGGGGCGGTGGATCTCTCCTTCAGCTCGTCCGCCAGTCTCGAGATCTTCGGCCTCGATTTCCAGTCGGACGATCGGGATCTTCCCCTCATCGCCGAATCTCCCAGCTCCGAGCGCTTCAACCGTCTCTCTTGGGGCAAGAATGGATCCGGCTCCGATGAATTCTCCCTGGGGCTGATCGCCGGTGGCCTCGTCGACGGGACCATTGGCCTTTGGAACCCGCTCTCGCTGATCCGGTAATTGGGAATTGCTTGATTTGATCTTGAGTGTGAATTGGTGTTTTGGAGTGGAGATCTAGCTTGAGCGCTTGTTTAGCTCGTGAATATCTTTCTTGGATGCAATCACCGTTTCTCGATTTGGAAACGGAATGGGAATATGAGGTCTTTAGTCTATTGGAGTGATGATGTATTAGAATGGTCGTAATGTTGAGTTTTAATGTAAGTTATTTTGAAGTCTGAACTATCTCGTCACGAACTGGTGAATGTTGTTGCGAAACACCAGTTGGTCTGGATATCAGTATCCGTACGAATGAAGGGTCTCTAGACATGCCTCGCATCTCTAGTTCTTAAACAATCTCAATTGCAGAATAAAGAATCAAGGACTGCTGTCTAGTTTCTGTATGTTTGTAGCTTCTGTATAGCAGGATTGTTGCCGTGGTTCAGAAGAAGAGAAGATTACATTTTTTAAGAATTCATCTTTGAAGCCAATAGTTTGACTTACAAATGCTTCGCCTTCATCTAAACCTAGAATAATGCGCATCCCTTACAAATTGTACTACTTGTAAGTAGCGATGTTATAGTGATTTTATCGAATCTATACAGAATTTGTTAGTTGAGGTTAGGTATCTGAAGGGAAGTCCTTCCTGTCACTGCCTAATTGTCGGGTCTTATTTAAAATCAGGTTTTGGTACTCTAGAGCTTGTTGCCTTGATCGAAAATTTCAAATTTTCCGTTTTGTTCTCATTGGGAATGAAAACATCACTGATACTGTGTTTGGAGGGATTACAGAGAAGTTCTCAGATGAAGACACAGTAACCTCGATTTTGTTTCTTAGGAACAAAAATGAAAACACCTCTCTGGTGTCTCACTGTTTTCAGTCCAAAATGAAAACACATTAATTTTGGACTGAACTCTTTTGGTTAGGAAAGGGAAAGAACTTTTTTTTTTTTTTTTTTTAAATTGAAGCATGAAACAGGTTTTGAAAATTATTTTGTGTAGAAATTCTTATTGTGACTTACTAAACACGTTTTCAGAATAGTGGAGAATGATAAACATGAGAAGTGTTTTCATTCTCATTTTTTATGGAAAAGGTATCTGAAAATGTTTATCAAACCAAAAGGCCTCTCCATGTTCTCATTTTGGTGTGGCATTATAGGATGAATGAGCTGGACAAGAACTGAGTGCTGGATGTTTATTCAAGAAATATGATCAAGAGCAGTAGTGGATTGAGGTTTATTTCAATTTTTATGTTGCTCGTTTAATTGAGCTAAGTGCTTTGCAAGCTGCATTTATCCATTTTAGTTCTAGTTAATTAGTTTGATAATTTTTTTCTGATAGGTTAAAGATTTAACTGTAGTGAAAGCTCATTTGGTTGTTGTGCCTTATGCTGAGATTAAAGAAGTAGGACCAGCAAGTTGGTTTCTATTGGTTCTAAAGAGAAAATTGTAGATGTTCATCTCCATTTTCATTTAGTAGATGGGCAGATCTATATTGAGTCGTTATTTCTTGATTCAGCTGCTTGTGTCTGTCATGTTGGCTTTAGTTTCGACCTTTGTTTAAATATTTCTATCAGGCTATGAAGGCTCCATCCTATACAGTATATTGGGACACCAATATAATAAGTCCTGCCTGGCCTTCACTATGTTGCTGTTAGCATATGAGGACGTGTTTGGTTTCATTTTGGAAATTTTTTCTCTTGGAGACCAGGGAGTAGTGTTTCCCCATTCTAACTTTTTGTCTTTTTCATTATTTTCCATCCTGTCTTGTTTTTGAAATGAGACAACCATAACATGGAGGAGCTAGGGGCAACACTATTAAGTCTTTTCTCTCTCTCTCTCTCTCTCTCTTCATCTCTTTACCAATCATGAAAAGTGCCTCTAGACCTAGTAATTTAGTCATTCAAGTCCTGCCTATTTCTCTGAAGATGGCCTGTGATTTTCTCTCTTCTTTACCTGGTTTTTGAAAAATAGCAAGAATCCAGATCTGCATCCACTGAATTGTCAAAATCAAGTGTCAATTTTTAATGAGGGTGGTCAAAAGCAAGCTTTTAAAGAAATTTCATTTCCAAGCTTCATTAAGCTTCTTTTAGCCTTAAAAATGTTTGTTTTGGTTTTAGGTTCCAGTTCAGTGATCTAGATGCAAGTTGAAGTGTAACCTCCTCTATTCCCCTTTGCTGAGGGGTTTTAGCTGGCATTTGGCTTCTCAATTGAAAACATGATATCAAGTTCATATTCTTAAATTTTTTCTTGCCATGTCTGAAATAACTTAAACTGAATTTTTTTCAGTCGTCATTCTTGTAAAATTTACCTTTTTGCTGTGGTAACATAATTTTAAGAATAGAAACAACAATGAGGTTTGAAAAACTAATTGTGCTTGTTTTCCGTGCAAATTTAAGCGAAAATTATTTTCTGCAATAGAATGCAGTTGCATAGCACCTATAGTAAAGTAGCATGATAACTGCCAGTTAGAACTGGTTTTAGAAGGGGGACAGCTTATCCAATTACATGGCCCATTTGATATCATGTTAAATGATAGGAATCCATGCACCTGAATGGTTGTTAATATGGCCTGGATATTGGTAAGATCAATTGGGTGATGAGATCTTTCCCCCTTTTTGTTAGTTTGAATAAATATCATGTGCTTTGGACATTATTTTCATAAATAGCTGAGCTGCCTGTTCCTGTGGACTTCTGTGCTGTTATTGATTTGTAATAACAGTCTCAGCTGGTGTTTATTTGGATTGAGACTATTATTTTGTTTGGAGGAAGTACAGTAGTATTCTGTAGTTAATATTTTTCCCTTTTCAGTTCTGAGGCTGGTGAGAAGGCAATTGTAGGACACCTTTCTAGGCATAAAGGACCTGTAAGTCCCCTTGTCTTCCTCTTTTCCCGTTCACCACTTGTTATGTCTCTCTGTCTCTTGATGCTTAGGTTTATGGTATGGTTATGTTGATTTCTCAATCCAGGTTCGTGGTCTGGAGTTTAACGTCATCGCACCAAACTTACTTGCTTCTGGGGCTGATGATGGTGAAATTTGCATTTGGGATTTGGCTGCACCAAGAGAACCTACTCATTTCCCTCCTCTTAGGGTATGTTGGGATCTGAGGATTTTTAACAGAGTTCACTTGCTTAGGAATTTAATTTTATCTTTTTATATAATTCAGGCTTGTCTTGTCATGTTATGTAATGAATGGATTTTTTTCCCCAATGACAAAGCCTTACACCACTTGGTGGTGACATCATGGATCTTTTAAATCAAGGCATTCATCAGTGAGGAATTAAGGTCTCAATTTGTTCAGTATTATTTCAAGTTCTGGACTAAAAAGATGTATTTGAGGATTTTTTGCCCACAAGCCATTGTAGTTAGCAGCGAGCATGCTGGTTTGTTTTTGGATTCATGTGAGAATGGTAGTTTCTGCGGTTTTTTCTAAAACGTGTGCCCATTGTTGGAACATAATTAGACTTCTTGATGGAACGCATCATTTATGATTCAGTATGCATTGTTCCCAGCATGACATGAAATGATGCCCAAATAATTTGTGTCTTGGTCTGGCCTTGACATTTTGCATATTACTCTGGTCTGTGGTATGAAATGATCTCCTGCTTATATTGTGGAACTGCCAAATTTCCAATTGTATGGCATCTCTTTGCTGATGTTGATTGTTAAAAATGTTATTTTCATGGTTTGGTCTTTCATGTGTCTTGTCCAAATTTCTGTAAATTGTAATAATGTATTTTGGGAAAAGGACACCATAAATGCCATAACTTTCCAACGGCACTCACTCGAGTGCCTAAACGTATTTTTGATCACTTGAGTGCCATAACCTTTTAAAAAACATTCGCCACAAGTGCCATGCCATGGTGGATTTTTGACAATTGGGTGAACCTTTTTTTATTCCTTAAATCATGACACTCAAGCCATCAATTGAAATTTATGGCACTCAAGTGGATGTTTTTTAGAGGTCATGGCACTTAAGTAATCGAAAAAAAGAGTGCCGTACGAAAGTTATGGCACTTGCAATGCCTTTATCCCTGAATTTGTCCATAAATGCTCTTTTAAGTATGGGTCAACTATGATGCCTATAAGGAAGATGAAGATTGAAGAAGGGTGGACTTGCTGAGGTATCTGAGCGAAGTCTTCATATTTTTTCTTGCAGGGTAGTGGTTCTGCTGCTCAAGGTGAAATTTCATTTTTATCTTGGAATAGCAAAGTTCAACATATATTAGCCTCCACTTCCTATAATGGGACAACAGGTGAGGAAAAAAAGGGATATTATCCCTGTCTTCTTTTATATACTAAAGTGTTGTTTATCTTCCTTGGGGAGAAGGCTTAACTTTTTGCTTTTCAGTTGTATGGGACCTCAAGAAACAAAAACCAGTCATAAGGTAGCTCTCGACCTCTGGCTTCCTCACATGTATATTTGCTTGGTTTTTATTATCTTTGTAGCTATCTAGACAACAGTAAATATGATTTACCCTTTACCGAATGGCAGTTTTTCAGATTCAGTTAGAAGGCGTTGCTCAGTCTTGCAATGGAACCCTGATCTGGCTACTCAACTTATTGTTGCATCAGATGAAGATAGTTCTCCTACTTTAAGGGTAATGGCCTGATGTGGCATTGCTATCTCATATACGAACTCAGGGTAGATGGAGTGTGTTCAATCTCTCACTGTGTTGATGTTTTGGGCAGCTATGGGATATGAGAAACATAATGTCACCTGTTAAAGAATATGTGGGGCATACAAGAGGTACGCATCTATGCCAAAAGTATTATCTGTTGTTGTTACATTAAACATCTTATCATTTTTGAATGTCGTATTGATAGAGGCAGAGAGGAGGGAGAAGTTTATTTGGTTGTAGCACACAAATGCAGAATCCTTAGTATTATTCTTGTTGTAATCTCTTAGATGGATTGATTTAGAAAATGGTATGAATTAGTAGCTTTAGGCTGCATTTGGTCACCAAGAAATAAAACCATATAGGATAGGTTTGGATTGGATTGGTTCTTTTGTCTAGAATCTGCTGAGTATAAGAACAATGCCTAACAAATTGAGAGTTTGGAGACCTAACTAAAATTGGTCAAAAATAAAAAAAAAATCAATTGAATTACAAAAATAAAGCAATGGAACCCTAAGAATATAGAAGACAGACAAATGAGCATTGTCTCAGAGGTGACCACCATGGTGATCACTGTCAACTGCACGTGTGAGCAGCGGCCACTGCACTTAACTACCACCTCTAGGAGACTTCCTTCCCTTTCCTTTTTTTTACTTTCTTTTCTTTTAAGAACAAGTCATTGCCCTGATGTTTGTGTACAATTAACTTGCTGTCAGAAATGACTATTTTATCTGGTTACAATTGTCCACTTGATATAATCTCTCTTTGACTTGTTTTTATCCTTTCTTGCACTTCTTTTCTTTATGTTGATGAGATCATATAATTCTTATAGTGGAATAACCATTCTTTCTCGAGAATATCAATGTTTTTGGTTGGACATGTGTAATGCAATATGGAAGTCCATTTTGCTTTTATGTATAATCTGAGCATATTCTTTAGATACCTGTTATGGCTCACTTTTCTTGCTGCAGTTTGTTCAACATTCTTCTGTCTGTTAGTAAAACATACCATCGTCCACTTGCATACCAACAACTAGTTGCTCTTATATCTTTTAATATCCGCCATTTGAATCTGTTTACAATGTATTAACTTTTCTGCTATAACTGAGTTGATAGCTTCTCTGCTCACCTCTTCTGCTTGAATATCTGACACCAGGTGTTATTGCAATGTCATGGTGTCCCAATGATAGTTCCTATTTGGTCACCTGTGCTAAAGACAATCGAACCATATGCTGGGATACAGTTACTGGAGAGGTACTTATTATGATGCTGGGTTTTCTCATTTTTTTTATCTTAATATTTCTACCTGTACTAGTGCTCATTTTTGTGTTCAATATCTAGTTTTTATTGTGTCACTCATTTAGTGGCAATTCTGGCTGCTAGTATGTGCGTCTTATGTTATTCTGACGATTTTTATTTACTTATGTTTGTCGTAGATTGTTTGTGAATTGCCTGCTGGGTCCAACTGGAATTTTGATGTACATTGGTACCCTAAGATACCTGGAGTTATATCAGCATCTTCATTTGATGGAAAGATTGGCATCTACAATGTTGAGGTATTTCTTTTTCTTTTCTTCTGTGTTTAAAGGTCCATATCTGGCTGTGTCTTGTTGAGGGCTTTATGATTTCAGATCAAGAATAGTAGAGTTGATGAGGTAGAGAAAGACTTGAGGCTTCCTTTCATATGATGCAGATAACTAAAATTGGCGCCAAATGTCTTTTCCTATTATAGATTTCTTTGAGATATTATCCCCAAACAGTAAAGTGATTGCTTGAAAATAGACAAATGACATTTAATCTTGTCATTGTTTAAATTTAGTGATTCTTTTACATAGCAGCCAAGGCTTGCTAAATCACCACTTATTTCTACTAACAAAATAAAAGAATAACAGATGTGATGCCATTTTGAGTTATTATTAGATCGAGATTTATGATTGATTATGACAAATTGGTGCATAACACTTGATAATACATCGGACTATTGAACTTTTTTATCTGAGATTTGAGAAGGCACAACAATTTAATTATACGTGAGTTTGATATGGAAATATATTAAAAAAAAGGACAATCCTATGCTCAACAGATAAGTTGGGAAATAAATAAGGAAAACATAAATTTGTTTTTAAATAGATGGAAAAAAAATAAAGAGGAAAACAAAAATAATGAAAAAAGGAGATAGTGGATAACCTTATGTTTTATTTGGTCATGTAATCTTATGTTTGTTGAGAAAAAAGGAACAATATTTTAAAAGATAATGAAGAAATGAAGAAAATTAAAAAGCAAAGGTTTGCATTTTAGCTATATTTCCCAACAAAAGAAAAAGTAAAAGTCTTGGAAGCCAGCAGGATTTGAACCTGCAGCATCCACATCACAAAACTGGCTTAGTTCCATATGGGATATGTCTTCCTTTCTCTTTATTATTGCGATATTATAATATATAAAAATTAGTAAGACCAGATGGATCAATCATAAAACAACACGTGGCGAATTTGGGTGGACCTGGGCCTTTCTGTTTTGGTATATCGATTTAATGTATTCAAAGATGTCCATTATTTATCTTCCTTAGTGTATAGATGCATAATTTTGCATGTACTCATAAAATCTCCTATTATTTTGCAGGGGTGTAGCCGCTACGGTGTCAGGGAAAATGAATTCGGTGCTGGTAATTCTATCCTAATGACTAGATTTTACATTTCTGTCAGTACTTTACAGTCTACTAAGAATCCTGTGTTTCTGCTAGTCTACATTTGGTTTTATGGTCTAACTGTCTGAAAAGAAATGATTTGTCAACATAAGTACCTTTAGCCAGGTTAAAATTTGTTTGCGCGTGCTCATGCCCCTGTGGGTGGGGAAGAGAGAATGAGAGTTCATTTATCAATTCCTTTGTGTCCTCCTCTCGTTCTCCCCTCTATAATTTGCTTATAGATATGATCACTCTTCATCTGGGGCTGATTCTTGCCAGTTGCATGTCTAGACTCAGGCAACACAACAGCAGTTAATGAACAAATGAGATAGTTGATTCTCTCATGTAATATGGCCAGTTCTGGTCAGGTTCTATAAGGTGACAACCACAGCATTATGCTACTAGTATACCAAATCACTATTCAATTAGTTATGTTCTTTTTCAAATTTAGTTCTGTGCTCATTGGAAAGGAGGCTGATGTGAAACAATTCATGTTCTCTGTTGCTAACTAATAACGATCAGTTTGCATCCTTTTTCACATTTGTTAATTTGTCTGCTGTGGTTCTCTCACACTCCAGAAGTTTAACCTCTCTTTTCCCACACAGCAACTCTGAGAGCTCCAAAATGGTTTAAACGACCTGTTGGTGCATCCTTTGGTTTTGGAGGCAAGGTGGTTTCATTTCATACTCAGTCAACAGGAGGTCCTTCCTCAGAGGTGCATGTTATTCCCCTTCATTATTCTTGCTATTTGGAAGAACTTAACATTTATTTTTTCACTTTGTTATTTTCCAGGTTTTTGTACATGATATCATTACAGAACAAACTTTAGTGAGCCGCTCGTCTGAATTTGAAGCTGCAATCCAAAGTGGGGATAGACCTTCATTGAGAGCATTATGTGAAAAGAAGTCTCAACATTGCGAGTGTGTTACTTATCCATTTAAATAATTTTTCCTTTATCTTGTTTGGAGAATAACAAATTTTTCCCTAGCAGATCTACGGATGACCAAGAAACATGGAGGTTCCTGAAAGTTTTGTTAGAAGACGATGGATCTGCAAGGTCAAAGCTACTTACTCACCTCGGTTTTGATATTTCTACCGAGACAAATGATGGTTCACTAGAGGATCTCCCCCAGCAAGTTAATGCTCTTGGGCTCGAGGATGTGACTGCAGGTGATGTAGTGCAGGAGGGCACCAACGAAACTACAGTGTTTCCTACTGATAATGGCGAAGATTTTTTCAACAATCTTCCTAGTCCCAGGGCCGATACACCTGTATCAACTTCTGCTGATGCCTTTGCTACTGTGAATGCTGCTGTCGAACCTTCGCAAGATGAAGTAGAAGGATTTGAGGAGAGCTCTGACCCTTCGTTTGATGATAGTGTTCAACGTGCTTTGGTTGTTGGAGACTACAAGGCGGCTGTTGCATTGTGCATGTCTGCTAATAAATTTTCTGATGCTTTGGTTATTGCGCATGTTGGAGGTGCCTCCCTATGGGAGAATACCCGTGATAAGTACCTTAAAATGAGCCACTCACCTTACTTGAAGGTGACTTGTTTTAAGATAACTGCAATTTGCTTATCTTTCTCTTTTTGGATATATATTTGGTAGTACCTTGGTACGTGAAAATTTCTTTAAATCTATGTGCTATCTCACTTGTTAAATGAATCATCTTACTTTCAGGTTGTCTTTGCAATGGTGAATAATGATCTCCAGAGCCTTGTGGACACCAGGCCCCTCAAATTCTGGAAAGAGACGCTTGCTATTCTCTGTAGTGTAAGTTTCTTAACACTGGATAAAAAAGTTGCTAGAGGGTTTTTAAGTGTTATGTTTCTTTTTGGTTAAGAAACTGTGCCAGTTGGGGTTTCTGCGATAGGAACTACTTTTGGGAGTGACTTTTGTTATGGCCCTGATCAATGTACTTCTGCTTATATTTAATTTACCATTTTTTTGCACACCTCCTGTTTGTGTGCTTAGTAGATGTGCAATGTATGCATCTTTATGCCAAATGCTTGCATTGCTACTTATTTCTTGCATTTGCTACTTTATAGCAGGAATGCCAGAAAAACTACCATTTTGCTATGCCACTTTGATCTTAATCTCTCTCTTAACACTATTGGTACAACTACAAAAAATCATGTGGATGCACTTAATATCTTTCTTCCTCAGAGAAAGTCAAGCTTGCTATGTACTGATAAGTTTTTCCATCTCATCTTGATTTTACGCCTGGAATTGATATACCCAAGCCAGTTGATTGGAGAGCCTAAATCACACCTGTGATGTACTGAAATTGTGATTCTGAACCATATTATATTGGTAATCTGTTGTTGACCTAACTCGCAATGATTCGGACATCTGCTGATGCATCTAAATTCTGGTTATATAAAGTTTGCACAGGGGGAGGAGTGGGCGATGCTCTGCAACTCTCTAGCCTCAAAACTTATGGCAGCAGGAAACATGTTGGCGGCAACACTGTGTTTCATTTGTGCTGGGAATATTGACAAGACAGTGGAAATCTGGTCGAGAAGTCTGGCAACTGAGCATGATGGGAAATCCTACATGGACCTTCTTCAGGTAGTTATATCCTTTTAGTTGTTATACGCCACTAGTTTCTTATTGACCGGAGAGTTATTCATATACATGTTTTCTTGGGATCAGGATTTGATGGAAAAGACTATTGTTCTTGCATTGGCTAGCGGCCAAAAACAATTTAGCGCTTCAGTGTGCAAGCTTGTTGAAAAATATGCAGAGATTTTGGCTAGTCAAGGGCTTTTGACAACAGCAATGGACTATTTGAAGCTGTTGGGGACAGATGATTTGTCACCTGAACTTGCAGTCTTGAGAGATCGTATTGCTTTCTCTGTAGAAGCTGGTATGCTTTTGCTATATCATCTGTTTACACATTCTTAAAGGCAGATCTGCATGGACAAATCCCAAATAGTCTGTTTTTTCCTCATATCAAAGCTATGATACAAAAATGGACATCCGGCCATGTATTGTAGTTACTATGTTCTGTTTCTAGCGTACGTTCCTAGGGAGAATCGCTTGTCCTGTCTACTAGCAGTTCCCTTTCTATATGTAATGAATGAGATGTATGTACCATTTGCTTCTTTTTACGGCCAAGGGGATTTTCATCTGATTGGGAGCTACTGAGAAGGAAGTCTAATCCCTGTTTCATAGAATTAGCCTCGGAGCCAAACACAGGGAAGGCGGCTCCTGGAGTGGATTCAAAGCTCTGTTAATAATTTCCTATTTTATCTTTTCTGCTTCGTCTGTTTTCTAGTAGAATCCAAAAGCTCAAAAGAACAACATGAGCCTTAGGAACATGAGGTTAATCTGGTAGCGGAATTATTTGCAATTGCTACCTCCTTCTACCTAATAAGGACATGGTTGAATTAGGTTTGTGAAATGATTCGCTGTTTCATATAGTAGCTTGAGATGACTAGGAGTGTAGTCTTGAATATTTTCTGTAAGAACATTAAGAGTTGCTGTTCATTTGTGGTTATCTATGTATTTTCATTATTTAATTTATTCCTTTTTCAAGTATTTTATGTTGCTTGGTTAAATATTCTTTTTAAAATGTTGCTTTCGGGCTGAATTATTTTTATAATCCGTCACCGGAGCCACCCATTGAGAACCTGAGTTTGCATTTCTAAGGTTTCTTGCCCACTTGCTTTTGCAGTTCATTTTCCTTAAAACGGAACTAAAGAAACCATTGTAGGGTTTTTTGTTTGGTGGGGTGGGGGATTGGGCCTTTGAGGGGGGAAAAACAAACACAAAAATTCGTTCCTCAGGGTGGGAGGGTGGGTTCAAACTTTCTTGAATAATAAACTTCTAGCTTTACTTTACATTTATAATTTAAATATAGGTAATGTGGTTCTTTCTGCTACTTTTGGGTTCAATAAAATATGTCTTGAGAAGCAGCTGTAGGAAGTGCAAATATTTGATACTTGGGTTTCCTTCCCCATTAACACCATTGTTTTGATAGGACTAGTAATATTTTGAGAAGCAGCTGGACTAGTTTAGGATAGTCATTTTATATACAAACAGGACTCGAAGTGGATAAAAGTTGAAATTTCTTTTATCTTCACTGTTGTGATTCTTTAAAGCTAAAATTGCGATTGAAGGTTTCTTTTGAATTTGTTGCAGAAAAAGAAGCCAACATCTCTGCTTTTAATGGCTCTCAAGATCAAAGAGGTGCGGTATATGGTGTCGATCAATCCAATTATGGCATGGTCGATACTTCTCAGCACTATTATCAGGTGGGTTCATCGAGTCGTTGAGTTTTCTGGTCTCTTCTTTTCTCTCCCTTTCTTTTGCACCTATGTTTTTCTATGATTGTAAATATTTGGCTTGTTCTTATCATTGCTTAGGAAGCCACCCAACCACAGGTGCAGCATACTGTTCCCGGTAGCCCCTATGGTGAAAACTATCAGCAGCCTTTTGGTTCTTCATTTTCTAAAGGATACAATCCTCCCGTGCAATATCAGGCTCCTTCACAGCCATCTATGTTTGTTCCATCCGAGCCACCTCAGAATGCACAGGTATCTTTGGTCGATAAATTATCTGCACTGGCATGAGGAGGTAGTTGATGCTACTTTATTTGATTTTTCTGATAATTTATTTTACTCTGGGCTCTATCACAGCCTTTGCCTATTTTTATCCAATGGAAAAAGAGTAGCGAGAATATAAAAAGCTCAGAATAAAGATGATGAATGGTGAATTGTTTGAAAGATTGATGGTTATCAAATTTGGGCATAATATAGTGGAATATTGTCATTCGCTCTCTCTCATCTACGAAAGAATTTTCTTCATTTGCTGTCTTAAGTGCCCCAAAGAGAAAAGTAACTACTTGCTTGCTACCTGTGCCCTGTGGAGTCTGAGTCAGATAATGTGCTCGCACACTTACTGTAGTTGTGGTTTATAATTGAACTTGTACATATGTTCTTTTGTCTTCTAAGAATGAAAACTTATGCTAGCAAGGATTTTACAATGTTTTGTAGCGTTTGCTTTGCATACTGTGACTTGATTTCTTGCAAAGGATCTCTGGGTTGACCATTTTTCTCTCTTTCTAGCCAAGTTTTGTTCCAACTCCTGCCACCAATCAGCCCACAACGAGATCTCAATTTATACCGGCACCTCCTCTTGCCCTGAGGAACCCAGAGCAGTATCAGCAGCCAACGTTGGGTTCTCATTTGTATCCGGTATGTATGTCTCCTTCAGTTCCAATTTTGACCATAGAAGCTTCTAGTTTGACTGGCTCGATTCTCTTTGGCATGTCTTGTAGGGAAGTGTTAATCCTACTTTTCAACCTTTGCCTCATGGACCTGGTCCAGTTGCCCCTGGGCCACCACAAGTGAGCTCTGTTCCTGGCCAGAAGATGCCGCAAGCTGTGGCTCCTACTCAAATGAGGGGATTTATGCCAGTTACTAATCCGGGGGTTGTTCAAAATCCTGGACCTATTTCCATGCAGCCGGCTACTCCCATTGAATCAGCAACTGCGCAACCAGTCGTCTCACCTGCTGCACCCCCACCTACAGTGCAGACAGCAGATACTTCAAATGTTCCTGGTAAGAGCTACCTTTCTCATTATTTATGGGCTTGTTTGTTTCCACTCGAAGAAAAGTAAAAAAACACTTTTCAGATTTCTTGGCAAAATTTATCATCTAATTTTCAGAAATTATGAAGAAATTATGTCGGAATATATCCATCGACATTTATATGTCGTGAAAGTTTCAAGTGTTATGGATTAAAAAAACTCAAAGATCGCTCTCCACAAAGGTTAGATTAAGAGAAAAAGTAAAATGTAAAAGTCAATTAAACATGCCCGTGTGCTTGCATGCTTGGTTGTGCTGTGTTTTTGTTTCTGTTTTCAGTCAGTGTGACTTGTTTGATTCTGCTTTTAGTAGAAGACTGATAAGTTTCTGGTGCTCTTAATCCTCTCTTCCTGGACAGTCATGACTATGCCAATAGTGCCTGAAAGTTTGAAGAAACTGATAACCTCTTTTGGTGCATGAAACCAGGCCTTAATCTCGATTCAGAGCTTTCTTTCTATTCCATCATTTGGTTTTACACTAGGCACATTAGCTATTAAATACGGAGTCAATTGCAATATCTAATTAGTGATTTCATCAATTTGTTTAAATTTTTGCATGAAAATGTTACAACCCTTGAAGTATGCAACCAGACACTGAGCTTTTTTGCCTAGGAGAAGGGGCTAGGGAAAACTTTTATGCTACTTTTTAATTCCATCTCATATGTATTTTACACTGGGGTTAGCATTCATTGGCTGAATAAGTAGTTAGTGAAGATTGCATGCGGAAATTTTGGTTCATCCTTAAAATTGATGAGAGTTCAGCTTTCCTTTGTGGTGGCTTGATGGTATTCCTTTCTGACGCATAACTGAAGAATTCTTTTTTGCATCCATGCACCAGCCCTCCAAAGACCTGTCATCGCAACATTGACGAGACTCTACAATGAGACATCAGAAGCATTGGGAGGTTCACGTGCAAATCCTGCCAAGAAGCGTGAGATAGAAGATAATTCAAGGAAAATAGGTGCCTTGTTTGCAAAGCTCAACAGTGGAGACATATCTAAAAACGCAGCTGATAAGCTTGTCCAGCTTTGTCAGGCTTTAGACAACGGTGATTATAGCACTGCCCTGCAAATACAGGTGCATTTCCTGCAAATTGGATTCTCTTAACTACTTTTGCAATTGCACGAGGGAGTAGTGTTCTCAATTATTTTTGTGTTTTTCAATTTTTCTTTTCCAGGTACTCCTCACAACTAGCGAGTGGGATGAGTGCAATTTCTGGTTGGCAACGTTGAAGCGGATGATCAAGACGAGGCAGAATGTGAGACTAAGTTGAGAAGAGGCCAATTTTTCTCAACGCATCTCCTTTGTTCTTTTTTCTCTCTTTACTCTTGTGTGGTGGATTCCGTAGGGGAGTTGATCATTTCTTTGGAAAGAATGGCTCACTTAGATTGCTACTGGAGTAATTTTTGGTCTTTTATTATAGAATGTCTTTTTTCCATTGATGTTGACTTCTGAAAGCCAATAGGATAGTTTTTAAAGGAGTTGGTGATTATTGATTTCCACCCAATATATGTAGCGTCAAGGAATTAGAGAGCTTTTTACTAGCCCTGGTGGATATTTTTGACACAATTTTTCGCTATAAGTTACTCTCCCAGGCTGGTCTCCTCTGCAATGCTCAAAGTTCCTTTGTTACTTAGTGCTATGGTGATCATTTATGAATTTTTGGTATGTTTTTGGTGAATGATAGCTTGTCAAAGAGTGAGAGAGGCAACAATTTGTCGATATGGGGTTGAAGTGTTTTCATTTTGTTGTTATTTTCCTTTTCCATTATCTAGATGAAGACGGCAGCAAACATTGCCACTGAAAATAATCTTTCCTTTTAAATAAAGAAATGGGAAAATCTGAACTGTTGAGACATGACACGGTAGGACGTATTAGATGTTGTCCCGATGTGCAAATCCACTTTCGGACTCCCTGCTGTAATCTAGTCAACATTTTGCAACAGCCGAAAGGAATGGAAGGATTGCGAATTGTGCGCAAGCTTTTAATTTAGTAGTCTGACTATCGACTTCTAAGCATGGCGGAATTGGCTGAAACATGAGGGCACGGTGCTGTGGTATGGGAACCTCTCAGTTTGTGCGGATGCTAGTTTCAGTAGATTCTTAGTCTCATTCTGCAATTCTGCAATCTCAAATTTATTTGTCGTGACCTCTTTTGCTTTGGATGAATCATCAAAGGGGATGAGTATAATGTCATCGATCACTTATACTGCGTTGCTCCAGCAATCGATTCGGAAAAAGGTACTCTCCTGGCAGAGGAAATATTTTTTTAAAGTTCGGAAACCATAGAATTTTTCTCGCACTTTTTATTATCTTTCCGAAGCAGACAAACGATTAGTATACTTGATTGCTCAAACTAAAAGAGCGTGGAAGCACACGGTTCTTTTTGAATCTCCAAGAGCATGTGGAAATGTAAGCAAGACGATAACCATGTACAGCCAAAGCTCACATTGTCGCTGCTAGTTTACGCGAGTTGTGAGGTGAAATTCAAAACCAATGGAAGTGGGTGAAGTGACTGGACACTCCAGTGCCTAGAAAAACTGACCCATAACTCATTCAATCATCAAAAAAGGCCAACAAGCTCGAGGACAAAAAGTGCCCTCGAGAGATGAAATATCTCTGACATCTTCCCTTGTTTGGCGAATGCATTACGATGTACTGTTATGTGTCTATGTAAGCATCCCTATGCTTCAACAGGAGTGCTTCTTCTCATGACTCTGTTTTAATACTGACATTCCAAAAAGAATCAACCTTTTGATGGGTCCTTGTCAAATATTCTATTCATACAATTTAGTCCATGCCTTTACGTTTCAGATAAGTACCTTTTTCCTCATTGAAGCACTCAGAAGATTGGAGCACTGGGAGATTCTAACAAGAAAAAGGCGTTTCTTTCTTTCGGAATGATTAGTGGTCTGCCTGCACAAATTGGGTGGTCCTTTCGAGAGAATGGGCGTTTTTAGGTCAAAGGTCCATGCATAGATGATGGATCTTAAACGGGTATGTAAGAACAGAAGCGGCACATGCTGGTATGAAAATATATTAGCTGTAAAGCCTTGATATAAGGAAAAGATCCGCGCATACTTTAATTTATTGGCTGCTAACTGCTGATAGCTAAGAGACGGCATGCCTATTATTTTTATGGTTTTAATATATATATTAATTTTTCCTCCAATTCCTCTTGTATTTGTTATTGACTCCACTTATTTGCACAGTTGGGGACTTTCGGTTTTGGCAGCAACAATGATTTCTTGCCTAATGGAGTCTCACATGGCAGTTCTTTTGTCTAACTTAAATGTAGTCCCAATAATTTTGTAAAACGGCCCATAACAGCGAAGATATCTTGCACCAGATGATGCTTCTTTTAGGCTTCCTCTTCTTCTTTTTTCCCCTTTTGTTGTTTATAGAAGTTAAATGTCTTTCATCTGAAAAGGAGAGGAAAAAATCATAGAGGCAACTAAGTCGGAGATATTTAGACACTAGGTGAATCAATGGATTTTTTCATAATTTTTCTAATCAATCTAATCCTGGATCGATGATGTGATGGTGTCGCTATTATATTAGGGTTGTTACCAGATAGTTAAGATTAGGTTGCCATCTACGCAATCACCGGTGTTTTTATCATTTGATGCATTATTGCGGTTGAGTGGTTGACATGACACCTGTATATATGATTTTCTAAAGTCAAAATAATCACCCCAACCAATTTAAACATTATCATTTTGGCCAAAAGAAATTCAAACTTTTCTTATGACAGATTATGAATGAGTTGTCCATATCTGCAACTTGCAGCTTCTGGTTGATCTATTGTAATCACCATGAGCATCTGGCAGATTATAACGCAGCCAGTTACGGCAGAGATGGAGAAATCCAAAAGCTGGTTCTTCAAACCGTTCCAATCAGGAGCCATTGTTTTGTTGACCAGAGAAGAAAATTTGCTGTACAAAGATCACTTAATTCTTTGGGGGCTAATAGATAAAAAGCCAGCTTGAGTTACTCCTTCCTACAGAAGAAACATATGAACTGTAAAAATAAGATTAGGATAAGATTTGAGGACTACAAAGTCGGCCTAGCTCTCTTTGTATTAAATAGCAATTTCCTCGTACACAATTTTTGCAGCATTCAGGTATGAAGACTGATAACAAGTACAATTGACATCCTATAGAAAATGGTGAGACACCAGCGATGTCCCCAACATAATGAGAAAATAAAGGAAAACATGTGAACTATTCAATTAGAACTCTCTTTCTTGAGGAAGATCCAACAGGATATCTACATCAATGCAGTTCGCGAGCAAGCTCTAATGACTGGGTTTGTGAGCGAGCCGCCGAATCGTCTATGCCTGGAAAGTTTTTGGGACTTCCCCCGGCCGAACGGTGTCTCCTCATAATGAAGGCAGCATCATCTCTGCGACGGGATTGAGATTGAGTTTTTAGCCTGTTCATGTATCTTCCGCTACCGAATCTAGAACTGTATGACTGGTATGGCAATTTCGAAGTAGGCTCAAGTCCTCTAGCCTCCCCTTGAATTTCAGATTCTTCATCTGTATTAGCGGCCATGAGATCCATCAAGTCACTCCTGAACCCCAAATCCGAGTACACTCTTCGCGAATTTCTCATCGCTGGTTTGGAAAATTTCCCATCCAGAGCATCTACATACCCCATGTCTGTGTTGTCTAATCTAGAGCTATCCTGCACATTCCTGGATTCGACCGGCCGTCCCATAGTCTCCACCATGAGGCACGGATTGTTAAACCCATTCCACGAATGAAGGGGAACCAATTTGCTGAGCCCGGTCAACCAATCAACAATCTCCTTCATCGCCGGCCTCCTCTCTCTACAAGATCTCACACACTTGGCAGCTATGACAGCTAATTGCTTCCTAACAACGGGATCTTTCGGGGGTGCCATTCTCGGGTCATAAACACAAAGGAGCTTTCCCTTTTTAATCAAGGGGATTGCCCAGTCCACGATGGACGGCGGCGAGTGCGCGACATCGATGGCCTTCCTCCCGCTGATAATCTCCAACAGCAATATCCCGAAGCTAAACACATCAGTCTTAGTACTCAAGTTATCAGGGGTCACATAGAGGGGATCAAGATACCCAAGAGTCCCAGCTGGGGGTGTGGACAAGAGCCTAAAATCATTGACATGACATCTGAGAGCCAACCCAAAATCGCCCAAACGAGCATTGAAGTTCCTATCTATCAACACGTTAGCAGACTTTATGTCCCTGTGAATTATAGGTGGGTTCTGAAAATGAAGGGTCTCGATGGCCTTGGCGATCTGCAGGGCCAGCCTAATCCTGCGACCCCAATTCAAGACGCGCGTATTGGAATGAAGGATGTCGTAGAGCGTACCGTTGCTCATGAACTCGACGACCAAGAGGCGGTTCTTGGAGTCGCTCGCGAAGCCGACGAGGTTGACCAGCCGGGGGCTCTGGATCTTGGACAGGATCTCGAGCTCGTTGTCCACCTCGCCGGCGATCTCGAGTCCCTTGGAGGGCTTCTTGACGGCCACGTGGCGGCCGCGGAGGAAGGCCTTGTAGACGTAACCGTGGCTGCCTTTGCCCAGCAGCTTCTGGTCGGAGAAGCCATTGGTGGCCGCCTCGAGGTCGCTGTAGTCGAACTGCTGAATCTTGATCGGCCTCTCTCTCTCTTGCTTGAGAGGGCGCTGGTTCTTGGAAGACGACGACGACAACGCCGACGGAGCACGAGAGTTGGCGGTGGAAATGGAGGATTCAGCTTTGCAAGAAAGATAACCCATCATAGAAAAACCGAAAAGATTGGATTTTTTTGGCTGATTTAGAAACTTAGAAAAAAAGCTGGCGATGAGAGAATTTATGGAGATAAGTTTTGTTGGGTCTTGATGACTTTATGAACAGAGCTGTAATGGCGTCTCAGGAGGGAGAGGGACGGAGAGAGAGAGAGAGAGAGAGAGAGAGACTACCAAATTGGAATCCCAAGAACAATCCACCATGAATCCATGGCATGTATTAAGGTGGTAATATTATTACATAAGCATACATCTCATGGTATGCAGACCTTGTATTTTTGCCTTAAAGTCAACGCAGTACATTTACTCTATCTGGATTCTGTACACCCTTCTTCTTTTTTTCTTCTTCTTCTTCTTTTTTTCCCTTTTTCTTTTCCACGTAGCCATTTTCTATCTCAGTTTCTGGTCCCTTCTTCCCTCGTCTTCCTTCATACCTTTCTTTTTTTCTACCTTGACCATTTTTTTTCCCTCACGTTACTAAATTCTTGTCTTTAGATAATGGGAAATAAGCGATATAGTACACTTGATACAGTTCGATCTATACCTCTAAGCATCTTCTAATGCACATACGAGCATTAGAATGCATCAATCGTAGTGATTTTTGACCTTTTAATAGATTTTCGATGCATAACTCTTCGTCTTAGACCAATTCATTTCTGGAATCACAATAACAATCCACAAGGGAATTAAAGTATGTAAGAGATAAATATTCTCATCCATGCAAAATCCAATACTCAATGCATTTTAAAATTCGAAAGTTCCAATTAGTTCATCGATTCGATTTGGTCTTGAATTTTTATAAAATTTTACATTTCCCGTTACTGTTTTTTTGACCCACGTTCCAATTCCCCTTAATCGAAGGGAGATGAACAGTGGATAAGATTGCAAGATCCGGAATTTGGCGAACTCGTTTGTCTGGACGGAGAGCTTCATCTTCACCATCACGCAGCACCGTTGTCCTTTTGCTGCCCGTACGCATTATTGCAGCACGCATTAATGTTTATAGCTAGCAGCAGCTTGGAAGCTTATCCACAATAATACAAAGGACCTTGTTCTTGTTATGTCACGTGCGTATTTATGATCTTGGCATAATATATCCGGTGGTTGATGCCATGGTCCAGCTTTGAGAAGATAATCGATTGCTTGCTCCTAACGTTGTGGGTCTTCCATTGTCGTCCTCCTCTTCTTTAGTAACCTTTTGTGAGCTACACAACGACACCGCTACCTACAAAAGAGGAAAGCAAAGAGGAAAGCAAAAGCACAGAGCTCTTTTGCCAAGATCTGAGTCTATGGATACTGTAAATCGTAGCTTTTGGACGGATCATGATGTTTCGGTTGCTCTTAACCTTTATTTTACTCCTATAGGATGTCACCAAAAGTCATCAATAAATGACATTACTCCGGCGTTTTAGACATTTTATCACAGTACGTAGTCGTCGGTCTAATTTCTTGTAGAATTCTAGTTGGCCAGTAAAAAAAAAAGAAAGAAAACTCTGTTTGGTGAACGAACTAAGTTCAAATTTCCTTCTTCGATTCTTCCTCTCTTTTCAATTTTCCCCCAAGTGGTCACCATGAAAGTTATGAGGATGAAGCGTAACCATCCAGTTCTTGTGCCCACATGAAGGCCTAAAGCTAGGGAGGCACTACATATAATTGTGCCGTATGGTCGTGGTCACAGCTCACCCATCGGGCACGAGCCAACCAACGTGCCTTAAAGGCACTACCTTGGCTGAGACACCACGTGAAATCAAAGTAGTTCCCTCTTTTCCTTGATCATTCATCATCAACAAGAGCGTAACCTTATGATCCATATCATTAGTTTGTACTGGTTAAAACACAACCCAGGCAAGCGAATTGATGCACCAGTTACTTTCGGCCCCCCATAAAGTCATTAGTCAATTATCGAAAGCAGCGCGTCATCAGTTAAAAGGTATTACTCTCTGATGCACATTGAAAGGAGAAAAAGCTTCTTCACTTTTCTCTCACTTTCACTTGTAGAGTGGCCATTCAAGTTTTAACAGTCAATGACAAAGAATGACCTCTTCTTTTTCATCACTTTTCCATCATGACGACGATCCTCTTCTTTTTCTAAATGAATTTCGAAAGATAACTGGTTTGCAAAATTTACTAGAGTAAGGAATCAAAGATGACAGAAAGTGCCTGGATTTTTATAATATCATATCTGAGGCTAACATTGGATCGATTAGTGGTATCTTAACTTTTTCTGGCTTACCAGTTCAAATATATAAGCCTTTGCATTAAAGAACCAAGCTCAATCTCTTCTTCTTGAACATGCAGAAACATTGCTCATTATGAGGAATGCGGTTGCTAACTGCAGCAGTTAGGTGCATCACACAGAAGGTGAAAGGTGCCTTTCACATTAAATATCAGGATGACAACACACACACACACCCCTCACAACGTGAGTCACACATTCTTGTGATTAGTGCGAGATTGCGCGACTTCACCAGAAAATGGCAAGTTCCAGAGCATGAATACACACTCATCTCTTCCATTTACAGGATTAGAGAGTAAGGCAGAAGCCTTGCCACACACATAAGAAAGGTTAATTGATTTTGGTGTCTCCCAATTTGCTGTAGAATGAAAAAAGAAAAAATTGACAATAAAAGGTTCAAAGAAATTAGCTTCGAACACGGCCTCTAAACAATTTAGTTTTCTGTAGTTTCTTGAAACAAGGAGTAAAAACAAGCATTCAAATGGGCAGATACATCATTTATTTGAAAAGAGGGGATGAACAACAAATAAGAAACAACCAACTTTCCCTCCACATGGAGCCTTAACAACTCTTTTCTTCATTCATTTTACTTTACAATGTGAATGACAGGGACATCTTTTGTCTGTAATCTCACCCTGTCCTCTTTGCCAATTTGAATGATCATAAAATTACAAGTAAAACAGAATAAAAGACCAGCATCCGTGCATCTGCCAATAGCATTGACGTGTATCACAACATGCCAGCCATTCTATAGGGCTGTAACTTAACTTTATAAAAAATCTATAAAAAAAAATTTCATACATTGGTGGAAGCAACGACCCATGGAATCAAGTAAGATTCAGTTTCCAATCAATTTCCAAAAGACTGCAGTCAAGCGCACCTATAACTCTATCTAAAGCCATTTGTCTATGCTGAAGCAATAACCAAGAGATATCTTCTGCTTGCTTTTCCATATCACCACATGACCTCTGGCGAGGTAGTTTCCTTGAGAAACTTTTCCATTTTGACTCAAAAACACAGGCTGCGCAAAATGCGGAGAAAAGTAGAGCTTAAAAATATCGGATACTGAGGCATGTCTATGCTTTGCAATCATGAGGACGTGCTTGAACTAGTGGCGTGACTCAATAATTCTCGTCATGATATGAGGAAACAAAACATCTGTGCCAAAACACGCAAAAGAGTAAAACGTATGTGAGGACACCCACAACTTGCAGAAGGTGACTCACTGCAGGATGCTGAGCAACGAATGTTGCTTCGATTTCTTACATGTTGCACTTATTGGGAGTAGCATATTTTCGAAGACATGGTTGTGCGCTTGTAGTTGCAGAAGTGGAAGGATGACATGAGTTTCAAGCTAGTGCTCTAGTCAACTTACAAGACAGTCAAGAAAATACCTTCACTTCGGTCCTTGAAGCCCTGAACAAGGCAGGCACAGATCCATGGCCTTCCAGCTTGAGATGCTTTGGCACCACCGTTAAGCTCCCCGTTATGTTGCCTCAAACTTCAAGACATGCCAACCAAAATAAATAAGCACTTAGGTATGCACACAGAAAACCACACACTACTTAATCAACCACAGATACAATGAGGCATACAGATTCAAATATTCAACCATTGCATGACATGACCTTCGACGAGAAAATATGACCCAGATGAAGAGTAGAGATCAGAAGCCAAGCATTTTCCTGCTATTTTAGATACTAATTAACAGAGAATCGGAGGAGAAGAAAGATCGCAAGAACATTTCCAAGTTAGGGGAAGTCAAAGCAGAGGAGTACATAGCACACAGACACTCAACTGTATGAGAGAACAAAATAGTTCATCAGCCAATAGCAGCATATCAAGTATCGGAAATACCAACATGTACCATACGACTCAGTCACATACTCAAAAACTTCCTACGATACACATTCGAGCTGAATGCTTAATACATTGAAGGCTAAGTCTGAGCAATAATGTGCAAAAGTTTAACAGAACAAGCAAATCCACATCACATCAAGGGAATTCATTAGCCACAGATCCTGATCATCAACCAGCTCAGCAAGAACCTGGCACAATCACATGAAAAACCACCAATGTACCCAGACAATGAACTAAACCGTTCAAATGTTCGATCTTTTTCTGCTCCCAGTTACACAGCCACCAACAAATCCACCAATCAACGCACAAAAAACGGAACTTTCCTTGAAAGAGAGATTTGATCAAGGAGCGAAGCATTCCCTACCGGCGATGGAAATTGGTGGTGACGCCAACGTATGTCTTGATTGGGGTGTTGGTGGAGAGGATGAGGTAGACGCACCATGTTCTTGCATCGCCCGAAATGGGTTCCGACCCCGTTCTTGAAATCGCCGACGCAGACGCCGATGGCGAGGATTGCGAGAGCTTCAACGCAGATGATGATGATCTCGAAGTCGAAGGGGCTTTGGTTTTAGCAGAAACTGAGGTCGGGTGCTTGGTGGATCGAAATGTCCGGGAGAGAAGCCTCGTCATCTTGAGATCAACCTTGGGCAGATTCAGATTCATTCAGCTCCTGCCCAGTCGTACCGTACATCCAAAACCTCGGACGCCCCGACACTTTTGCCGGCGACAGTTACTAAATATGGAGGTCGTTGTTTCCCGGGGGTTACTTGGTGAAATTGAGGGTACGGAGGTGGAGGATCTAATCAACTTCAAGTCTACCATATGTCTATTTCGGCGAAAACAAATTATTTTTTAAATATTTTCTTAAATATAATCATTCGCATCGTGAATAAAAATAAATGAATGAAAGAAATTTTTATTGCTCACAAAAATATTACAATATAAATTGTTATCGATAGTGAAATATTTTTCTATAATTAATTATTTCAAGCAACATAAATGATCATTTTAAATAAAATAATTTTTAAATTATTTATTTTTCAAGAAGTAAATAAAATTTAAATTTATTGAAGTCAAAAGTGGAACGTCTATCATGTATAGATGTATAAATCGATTCATATAATATGTTGATAATCTTATATGTATGTATAAATTAGTTATTTATGATTATTAATCGCCCTCTTATCAAGTTAGTAACTTTTCAAGAATTATAGATAAATACATTGCAAAGAAACATAGTTCTTGTTAGTATTTAGTTCTAAAAAATGCATGCTTTTTCCAATAAGTTCACCACGGCCTATGATGCCCATCAAAGGAGAGCTTTTTGATGGATCTCCTATGCAAAGCAGCTTTTGCCCTGCATAGGATCAATGACATCCATTTCTTCATGAATTGGGTTCTGCTTTATGGCCAGCATTTCGGAACCTTTTTTCTAGTTCAAGAATTATCCAACCAATGGTCTTTAACAATGGATCATAATTCTATATTTCGGACAGGAAAATGGGTTTCCTCCAATCTGAAATGTGTACTTGTGTCCATGACATTAACATTTCCTTTTCACTAGTTACGTCATGTTAACCTAAAACAAGAGAAAGACCTTGATTGCAAACCTTTACATACAGATGAAACTATCAGACTTAAAAGACTATATTTGCACTTTTGAGTATCATCTTACATTTCTTCTCCCAACCTAGGCTGTAAAATCAAGATTTCAGTTTTAATTTCCCAACATGAGATCCAATGAAAGAGCTTATCCTATTCCAAAGTAAGGATGTTGATCCGATGAATCTCACTTTGACGGATCTTTTTGCTCCTTCTCTGACAAATTCTAAATCCTTTGCAGTGGTACGCTGAATAGTTTCCAAGTCATCAAGCAGAGGCAACGCCACTGAGCCCTGTGATTCTAGGCTTTTAATCCATCCTCGTAACAAATAATTCACCACCTGCATATAGAAAGACACGACATAAGAACCAACAGCATCCAAGGCAGACTTGCAATACAGCCTGCCATAGCTATCCCTGGAATCCAGAGCCTACTAGCATCTCATCAGAGTCACAAATCGGCAGAACTAATTTTCGCAGTTCAAAGTATTTTGAAGTTTCTCAAAAATGATTTAAACATAAAAACATAAGGAGGGGCGCCCTAAAACCTATGCTGCCGAAATTGATTTGGTCTTCCGGATATTGGATTATCAACCTGAGCCAGTGAGCATTGGGGGAGTTTGGTAGGAGATTTTCACATTTTTCTGACAGCAAGAAGACAGGAACTACATGTAAAGCATTGATAATATACTACAAAAAGGATTAATGATTGATCGGTTTCAACTTTCAAGTATGTAGAGAACAGTAGATATATACACAACCCTTCATCTCTATTGTTGACCGTTTGCAACTAAGCACCAGTGCAGGATAAATAAATAAAAGTCATCAGTGGCAGTTGTCTCCACAGGTTTACTTAAAGAATGGAGATGACATGCGCATGATATTAGTAAAACTTATCAAACCATACCTCAGGAACTTCATCATGAGGGCAGTGACCTGCAGGGCTGATCTCGTAATATGGAGCTTCAGGTAATTGTCTTTTAACCTGAAGGCCCCAGATAGGCTTCACCCATGGGTCTTCTTTTCCATACATGAGGCAGACGGGTATATTGTTCTTCCGACACCTACAAAGCAACCACATCAGACACACTATGCAGGAAAAAAGCATACTATACTTGTATAATGCTAATGTCCATTAAGAATCCGGATTTATATCTTTACCCAGATAGAGCCTCATTGAAAGATAATTGTCCCTGAGGAGCAAACATGATAGAGGCAAACGAGGCAGCAGCAGCTGGATGTTCTGCTGTTTCGAGTATGCGGGAAAAGACTTTGTCGACATCTGTTGAATGATCTGCATAAACCTGCTTGAGCACCTCGGCTATGCTCTTTGGATCACTTATTTTCTGCCAACTGTTACAGTGTAGGAGGCAGTCAGGATCATGGAAGGCAAAAGATATCTATATGGTCCATAAGCCAATGAGAATAAAATGACTTTGTCTGTGACTTTCCCATCTTGATGGTACAATTACAACTTGTCCTCCAATCTTTTTGGTTTTTTGGCCATGATGTTGGATGAGTAAATCATAATGAGATAAAAAGATCTGTTGTACGTATGTGGTATTTACATGCTGATTTGGAAAAGACATTGTATAATTTAATCAAGGCAGAACAAGAGAATGTGACCAATTTAGCTGACCAACTTACACAAGTTCTGTGAGCTGTCTAACTCTGGAAGGCAGAGGAAATGTCCCAGCCCATGGAAATATCCTAGCCAGTCTTGGAGATCTCACAGGGTTAGGAAGAAACCCCCAAAAGGGGGTTGCATTCAACAGGGTAACACCCTTGACCAAGTGTGGGTTGCTTGCTGCAAAGTATAGTGCGACGAATCCTCCAAGTGAATTCCCGACAACATAAACCGGCTCTCCAATGACCTGAACAAAAACAATTGTTCAAAATTCAATCACTAAGACGTGTTCTGATCCATTCAGTTCCAAACACAAGAAATGTCCGATCTGTCTATTTAACAGTCACTTTCTAGAACAATTTTGACTGGCACAGAGAACTGAATGCAAGTGCAATTTTATTTTTGAATTTCATTTTGGAGCAACATATCCGTTAGAAATGAAAAAGACTGAACGAAGACAAGTGAATTATGCTTGAAAGCAGAATGTACGTTAGAACTTTACAGCTCCATAAATTTTCCATATGCTAGTGTGTGAACGGTGTCCTGGAATACTTCTGGAGGATAAGCTAAGCAAAGACATAGTTAATTAATGTACCTCTTCCACAAAGTACTGAACTTGATCCCGCCATAAGTCAATTGAATAAACCAGCTCCCTTGCCCATGGCTCCGTTTTCTCTCCAAATCCCCACAGAGTCTCCTTCCCTTCTAGGTCATTTTCTCTGTGATACTGAGGTGCAGGATCTTCAAATGGTAATGACCTTCCCTGTCCAAGAAAATCCAATGCCCATACTCTAAAGTCGCGACCTAAATCCTTTAGTTGCTTCTCGTAATGAAACGAACCAACCCCAAAACCAGGAAGAAACAACACTGGCGGAGACCCCACTTTTTCACACCCCGCTTTCTCATAGTGCACAGTTAGCTTTGGCTTCCACTCCCAAAAACAGCTGCTTATAGGAGCTCCCCATTCACCATTGGATTCATCAGGCAAAGCTGCAATCAAAAACTTGGCCTCGGATTCCCCTTCTTCAGAAATACTGCTCACGTCCTCTTCCCCACCAATCACATACTCGTTATAACTTCCACTCAAGACCTTCAAGTCTGCATTCCTGGAACTTTGGAGGGCTTTTGAAGATCTAACTACACTATTGGTCCTGGAATGGTTTAGGCCAGGATGACCTCCCGCAGAGAGGTTCGCACACTGTACTCTTTTATGGATCCTGACAAGCAAAACTTTGCTTCTTCTCCCACCTGAAAGCTCAGCCTGCCTAGAATTCAGATGCTTATTGTTTGAATTCCGTCTCGTATCCGCAACACGACAGCATGACGCAAAGTTATGCGAGAGAATTTCCATACCCAGAATCTATGTCCTGTAGATGAGGAAATGGATCAATTCTCCAGGTGGGATTGATCCTCAAAGCTAAAGAATTTGTACTAAAGCACTACATAAGAGAAGGAAAGAAATTCATTGAACAGTTTGCTGAATAGAAGTTTTGATCTGTGAACACCAGAAATCTTCAAATCTTCACTCTCTTTTCTCAACCATCACATGCCAGGCAATTTAAGAGGGAATTAAGTAGAGGGAAAAAAAAAGTTATAATATAAAGGAGCTTTCCAGTTATAACATAGAGCAACTTCGAAAGATCACAGCATACAGACCAATCAAAAAGAAGAACAGAAATTACACCTTATTCAATAAATAAATAAAAGAACTGGAACTAAATCGAAGCTGCAACGCGAGGGACTGAGAACGAGAGAGAGGCTTTACCCTCAATTTGCAGAAGGAAGAGTCATGGAGAGCAAAAACTCGAATCAGTCTCCTCCAAATTATTGGGACGATTCGAGCAGAAGGTAGAGAAAGGGAGATGTTAGGTTGCTTGAAAGCTTCTTCTTCCTCTAAAAAGCCAAACAAAGAAAAAGTTTCTCCATTTTTTTGTTTTTTTCTCCGTTGTGTTTTTTCCGTTTTTCATGTGATGGTAATCGAAATCTCGTTGAACCAAAATAAAATAAAAACCAGCTTATGATTGTGAACATCCAAATCTTTCTCGAAGAAACCCTATCTTCGTACTTCTTGATTATCTGAAATGAAATATAACTCCTCAAAAATTTTCCGAACATCAATGTAAATAGAATTATAATTGTTTTTAAGAACAAATGCAAATCTAAATTCAAATACATCTCTTGTCACTATCTAAAAATTTTACCTTTATTTAAGTTGTTATTCTTGCTTTCCCCTCCTATCAAGCTAGACAAAGAAAAAATACTGAACAAATGGATGGAACTAATAGGACCCAAAAAATCAGGAACAGAGAATTTTCCTTTTCAATAAGAAGGGATTGTCAATCCCCCTCCATTGTTTCGTTTTTCGTCCATATAAAAAGGTCCAATTTTGAAGTCCCCTCTAGAATTGACTGGGAGATAGCTCTAGCAAGGTGCCACCTCATCCCAGCAACAGGAAAAATCAAAGTACCATCTGACTTTTCCTTTTCCTTCTTCTTCTTCTTCTTCATATTTTTTCTTTCTCCATCTGCCATCGTTCATTTGCCTCAGTCGACCCTTTTCTCCCTAGAGGGTACTCATCAGTACAGTAAATACATGGCGGATGTATGATGCATGCATGCATGCGAGCAATTGCAGATGAAAGCAGCACCCACGGCCGGTGGGATTCCTTGACCTTAAGCCATATCCTAGGGAGTTTTTTTCCTTCACGCAAGACAACTTTCATGTCCGGAGGATTGCAGCGTTCGACGCGCCATGTGTCCAAAAATATCTATCGAACATGGCATCGATGGCTTGAATTTTTCCTTTTGACTTTTGTCACAGCGAATAGCATTACCATCATTGAAAATCATTCATATTAGGCAATCAATAAAAGGAAGGGTTGCCAATCAATAATCGCCTAAACATGTTTAAGTTGTATTTGCTGTTATGCTCTTTGAGTTTAAGCTGCTTGGTTATAAGTAGGACATTGCTTGAATTCAGCAGAATTTCCATGCTAAGTGCACTCTCATCCCCTTACCGCAAGTTTGATGATTTGAAAGAGGTCTAATGGGAATTCTTTCCTTCTTTTGCTTTTTTTTTTTTTTTCTTTTGGTGGCTCAGTGATTCTTTGAACTTTCACATTTATAATTAACAATTTGTAAGCTGTGGTGCCGCCCAAGTCTTTCTTGAATCACGCTTGATTAAGGACGGCATATAGACTGAGGCGTGATTTCTTATGGAAATAGGAAGGTCAATCATAAAGATAACATAAAAAGATGGTTTAGTGCCTAACTTTGATTAATTAACACAAAATATTTCCAGACACTGTAAACATCATAATTGATATAGTTGCCCCATTATGAGTTGACTTAGATAATTCTTGCCTATGGGGCCCTTGAGTTTTTTATTAGACTTTGATTATTTCTACCGTTCTAATATTGTAAAATAAAGTATAAAAAACAAGGTCCTATTGAGCTGAAGATCTCGGGCTAAATTAATCTGAAAAATATCGAAAACATACCTCACTTTATACTCCATGACTATTGACAATTTTCTCATATGGTAAAATTGCACATCTATTCACAATATTATAGTTTTTCTTTTCAAAAGTACCTTTATCCATATTTTTTCCATTTTTCAATATACATCATAAAACGCACAACTTTAGCACTACACATCCCATCATCACCACCTCTGCCTACTCACCCCCACTTCATTGTCGTGAGCTACCAGCCGTCGGAGTCCTCAACCACTTGCCGTCGACTCCACCACCATAGCCAAGGGACTATCGCCTGCCCTTGCAAACCGAGTGACTGGTGGCGTTGGCGGCACCATCAATATGGGGTTGCGTGGTGGAGTCTAACTTGTTGTGATTTCATATTTTAAAGGGTCAATCTTCAAATAATTCAAATTCGATGTAACTCAATGACTAAAAATGAAAATAGATTGCTTATGTAGATTTGGAGGCCTTTCCCTTTCGCTTTCGCTTCAAGTTCCTCGAATTTTTGAGAATATAGTACCGTCATCAAAAGTCATTTAAAAAAAAAAAAATTTGATGGCTGAAAAATGCACGCACAGAGTTTAAATATTTCTCTTCAATCTCCTAAATCTAAGGATTTTGTTTTATCTGATCCCAACGTAAGCAGAGAGCATCAAGCATGCTGTCGTTTTTGGTTTTGGGCCTCAAAAGATGAAAATTATAGTAAAAGAAAGAAAGGGAAAACCCACCACTCGAGACTTGGGTTTTTAATTATTTGATTTCCTAATTGTCAAAGCCTGAGGTGGCCAATGGTTGAAGCATCACGCTAGGGAAAAAAAAATGATCTTTCCTTTTTTCCTCTCCCCATAAATCTCGAATCTTGATGCTGCACAATCCAGATAAACTTGCGTTGCTCGCTTTTGATAGAGATTCTGTGTAAAAGGCGGTCTTTTTCTCGGCGTCCCGTCGCTTTGCACCCACTTGAAGTGCAGCAAGCTCGGATTCTTCTCCTGCAGTTGTTAGGTACTTCAGATAAAAAGAGTCTCGTTTATATTCGTCGAATTGCCTTGTTTCTGAGGGGTTTTATTCCTGGTTGGGGCTGCACAAAGTCGACCTCTTTTTGACATATATGCGATTTGATCGATCATTATAAAGATGGGCAATCGGTAGATTACGTTCTGCTTCTGTCTTTCTGGTCCTTCGCATATATTCTTGGGTTGTAAATTGTAATGGCCCTGGCTGTAAAGGTTCTGCTTTTTGGCAGGAATTGTAGAGGTCCATTCAGTTCAGTTCTTTGGAGGGTCGGGATTTCTAAGAGCCTAGATTGACTACAGCTGTAGAGAAAGTTTTGTTCTTGACAGCTTACAGAGCTCCTCTTGAAGCATTTGAAGGGGAGGAGATGGATGATGGGGAGGTGGAGGTTTCGGATCATATCCTGGTACCGAATGTCGAATCTTCGAGCAATCTCCAGAGCTCGGCCTCTGTGGACTCTTTCTTTGATGAGTTACTGAAAAGTACTAGGACTTGCACTCACACTCACACTTGCAATCCTCCCGGTCCAGACGCTGCTCACACCCACACATGCTACCACACCCACACCCAAATGTTCTCGTCCGAAGACGATGAAAAGCGCGATGGGAAGAAGCAGTGCTTGAAGGCGAAAAGGCCTGCCGGTAATAGAGAGGCAGTGAGGAAGTATAGGGAGAAAAAGAAGGCTCACACAGCTTACTTAGAGGAGGAAGTCCAGAAACTGCGCATGTTGAATCAGCAATTGGTTAGAAAATTGCAGGGTGAGGCAAATCTGGAAGCTGAGGTCAGAAGGCTTAGAAGCTTTTTGGTAGACCTCAGAGGTAAAATTGAAAATGAGTTGGTTGCTATCCCCTTTCAGAAGCCTTGCAATTCTACGTCTTTTAAGGAAGGTGACTGTCAGGTCCAGTCTGGCAGCGGACTGGTCGGGCTGCGGTGTTCGACTGATTTACTGTGCTTTCATCCTCACATGGGCTCGTCATCTCTGGCTGGGGTTGGCAGGAGCGATGATATGATGGCCTTGTGGGCCGGAGAAAACTGCCAGCCAGAAATTGGGGATTGTCAGGTCAAGCCAAATGTCGGCATGAATACTAATGGACACAATTCAAACACGGTCGAAAAAATCGCTTCAACTGCTTCTCAAGCTGAACAATAGCAGTTTTGTGTAAGGTCTCCAAATTTTGCGGACTTTGATGTATGCTTTACTCTCTTGTGTAGCCTAAGTGTAGCAGCTCCTTAGTATGGATCAGAGGGGAGCCCAAACAGTGCTAAATGACTCTGTAAATACATGTACACACATAGGTAGATATATACCATTTCGGGCATGACCATGTAACGTAATGACAAAATAGCTTATTTGATCTTGTTGAACAGATTGTACTCTAAATCTTGCGGATGCTGTTTCTCTTCTTCGATAGATACACAACCTTCAAGTAAAAGCTCTATCTTTTTGTTATCTGTGGAGAGGGTATTTTTTACTGAACAGTCCATGGTTTACCGGGAGGTTGTCCCCTCTGCTATTTGTGATTTGTTTCAACGTTTAAATCTGTATGGACCCGAGCTGCTGTATTCTACTGCTATTTCTGATGACCGATCAAGAAGGCTGAACTTGCAAGACTTCTAATTTAACCGATAGCTTTAAACCCAAGCTGCCATACTCTGCTGCTATTTCTGATGACTAATCAAGAAGGCTGAACACGCAAAACTTCTAATTTAACTGATAGCACAACAGTTGCTCTCGCCATATCACAGAGTCAATGGTGAGGTGGAACTGGAGGGTTTGCTCGTTGTTGCAGTGCAGATGCTGGGTTATGTTTGAGATTCCCCTGGAGGTTGAAGAAGCTAGTTAGGTAGTATCAGTACCAGAAAGGGTGCCCTGTTTCAGCTTGTTCTAGGCTAATGGGTGGCTATCCATCAAAGAGGCGGTGCTGAGATATCAATACCTAAGCTAGGAATGCTTCTGATCATGATCTGCTATCAGATGAGATGCTTCAAGGTGATCAAGATCAATTGTGACTTGTGAGTGAGATCAGAATTGCTGTTCAGTCAAGGTTGTCTTGGCTTGCGACTTATTACTTCTTCGCAATCGAATATTCGCTGTACTAAGATCATCCATTTTCTCGTTTGGTTCAACCTGTACCTCATATGGTTTGGACTCAGGTTTCCAAAACTTCCACAGCTTTTAAGCAAAGCAAAGCCACAAAAGGTGACTTGTGGGCCAGTTTCAGGGGCGAAGTCTCATTGAAATCTTGTGATCATAACTGTCTAGCTCGAGCACCAACTGGGCCTCTTTCGGTGTGGCCTTTTGTGCGAAATGCACTGCATGGGCCGTCATCGTGTCGGAAATAGCACCACAAATGAATTCGTCCCGTGACAATCAACAAAGCAGAGTGCCGTCCCTCACACTCGAGAACATACTACATGTGAAGCATAATTCCTTAACGGTGAGAATCAAGAAATGGGATATGGGAGGAAACTACATTTTAACTCTGAAGACGGGCCGAACCGAGTTAGCAATATCCATCCGGCGGACTCAGGTCCATACAGATCAAATGGGCCATCACGCGCTATGCCGGGCCTTTGTCAGCCCGTCGACATTTCAATGGTATAATTGTATGACAATCGAATTCTCTCTGTTCGTCTTTAGCAAGATTTATAATTCTTGATAAACTTTTTAATTGACTAGTTGCATATACATGATGTTTGAGAAAATAGTTGAGGTGGGGAAGTGCATGCACGAGAGTACGGAGAGAGAGAGAGAATAGCATTTGACATTGACTACAACACATGGGTTTCGATTTCTAGTCCGGCAAGATCTTGTCGGATCCGAAATGTATGTCCCTTTCCCTCGTCATGCACAACAAAACAATCACAATTCTGAAACGAAATAGCTTGTGTAATCACGAATTTTAAATAGAAAATTGCCTGAGCTCATTGAGAGATATTGCGAGTAAGGTTTTGGGGGAGATGGTTTCTGAAACGAGAGGAGACAAAACAATTATAATACGGACAGTGCATGGTCACATCCACGAAAGCCACAACTCTTGTCCCGCTGCCTGTCTGACTCAGCCGTGCGTTGGACCCATTCGACTCGGTCCTTGCCCACTTGCCAGGACACTATTATTAGGGTTCTTTTTTCTCCTTAGGACATGCTGTGTTGTGACCAGAGTCCCACATGGGTTTCTACTTCTCTTCACCCTTCTTTTTGTTTTTTTTACCCTTTTTCTAATATTTTGGTCAATAATTCCCTTTTTTATATAATAATTTTGCCAAAAGAATTGCATTTAAATAGAACATGTGAAGGATCTTTATTTTCCCACATGAATAAAAGGATTTAGAGGGCGGTGATTTGACATGCCCATTATTTTATTATTATTGAGAGAGGGCACATGGTTTTTCACCCTCCATCCATCTCCCCTTTTAATAAACACTAAAGTTTGCGAAAATAAAATTAATAATAATAATAATAATAATATGATGGTACGGCAACGAGGAAATTTCGCAAATGTGTCTTACCTTTGGACAAATTTTTCGTGTGGGGGTAATGTCACAAACAAAAACCACAACACTTTTATGCTTAATTTATATTAAAATTCCAAATCAAGAGCGAATTTTTAATACGGGAAATAATGAATCACATGCCATTCATAATTTAAATAGGACCAAAATCCCCAAAGCTTAGGATCAGGTATATTATTAATTCATATTAAAGTGAGAAGTTTCGGCCGAATTTCCATACATTATACAAGTCTAACGAATAATGAAATTATCCCCACCTTTTATTAGATAAAAATGGAAGGAGTATGATCTAGGAAAGGCGCGGTCGAAAGATGGGCCAAGAAGGAGAATTAGGTGTTTGGTGTTCATTGTAGGAGAGACAGAAGGGGAGCCCCTATCCATATAGAGGTGCTGAAAGGCATTTAATGGGTGCCCAATAATAAAAATGTCCCGTAACAAGAGTTTTAATTTTTAGAACACCGATCACGAAAAAGAAAATAAAACATTTTACAGTTTGAAATTTTTAATGAATCAATTGCTTAACAGGTGTATTCGCGACGCCCATCAATTAATAAATTTATGATATATTTATTTATTTATTTACTTATTTATTTGTTTATTGGGAGTTTGGTCCAAAGAAAGGGACATGATATAAATGGTCCATCGCATGCAGCCACTTGCATCACATTTAGGTGCCGCATCTACCCTTTTTCTAGGAGTGGTTGCTCAATTATATCCCTCTCTCTCTCTCTCTCTCTCTCTCTCTCTCTCTCCTAACTTTCTTTTCCTTTTATCCCCCCATGATTGCTTCTATTTTTCTCTTCCTTTTTTATCTTTTCTCCACTCTTTTATAGACAAGGACTTGAAACTATGGGTGCCCCTAGGATCGAAAAAATTGAAGAACTTTTGACATTGATATCTGATAAAATAAAAGTAGGATACTCTTATTGAGCCAATTTCACTTAAAAGATTTAAGTGTTAAAAATATTTGAGAGTGATCTAATAGTAAAGTTGTACTGTAAGTAGAAGTTTTAAAGTTCAAATCTTTTTGCGCTCTCCATCTATTCCTATCATTAGCAATTTCCCTGCTTTTAGGCCTCAGGTTTGAGGAGGAGTGGTGAGTATTCAAATATTTAAATTTTGAATGACTTCTTCATATAACAATTTAAAACTTTAAGAATAATTAATAATAATTCCATAAATTCTAATAGTTTAAATTTTCAAAATTGTTGATATTAATCTTACAAAATTTTACACTTGAAATCTTGGATCGCAAGTGGCTATATTTGTAATGCATATGAGTTTTTTTAAGGTTGTGTTGCTTGACTTTATCACTCTTTGCTTTCTCACTTACCTAAAATGTAACGGTAGCTTTTTGTTGAACATAGAAAAAATTAATGAGCTTGATATGTTATCAACATTCATATAGTATTTCTAAAGCTACTAGCATTAAATAAAATTCAAATCTTGAATCATAATGAACCATGTCGAATCTTGAATTATATATGAACTCATGATTGAAAGTGTAAGAGGATAATTATTCTAAACTTATTGTATAGAGACCAATTTAGTTTTAGACCTTTTAAGTTGACCAATTTAGCCCTAAATTTTTTTTATTAATGTAATCTTTCTAACCAACTTTGATTAAAAATCACCAACATAGATGATGCTCATCTTACGTAACATGGTCGATACTGACATAAATGATTTTTTCAATTTTTTTAATTTCTAAGTTCTTTTATTTTCCTTTCCTTCCTTTTTTCTTTTTCCTTATTTCCTGTGGCAGCAATCAACAAAAGGAAATAGCCAAAAAAAAAAAAAAGGAAAAGCAAAAAAAGAAACAATTCTTCTTCTTTTTTGAAAAAATCATTAATATCAATGCTGGCTATATCACGTAGGATAGTCGATGCTAATTGAATCGCCATTTCAACAATTTATGGCTAATTTGTACTATATTAGCATATTGAAATTAAATTGGCCAATTCAAAAAATTTCAAAATGAATTGGGCATCATAGTTTAGGATATCGTTGGACAATTTTCTCAAAGCAGAAGTCATCAAAACACGCCTTGACTTTTGTTCAAGTTGTCGATTGCCGGGGCTCCATGTTAACTAGGGCAAAAGGAAAAAGGGAGGAAATGGATCATTTTTGGAGATTTATTTACTAGATAACTTTACCATTATAGAGACAACGGATGGCGTTAGCATAATCCATAAAAACATTTGCCAAAGGAGCCACGCTTATAACACGTCATGCGGGCGTAATTAACTCATAACGACGTATCATCGCTTGTGTTTGATTGATTTCTCTAAAGGACTGTTACTCGATTGAAAATAAGAGCAATAAAATGGAAATGAAGTGCTTATTCCATTTTCTCATGATATCATGATTGGGAATAAGAAGGGATTTGAAACAAAGAATGAGAATGAAATATAAAGCGGCAAGACAAAAAGGTTTTATTCCATGGAAAGCTCAGAATGAAGTTAAATGCTTCTTCAGCAGGGCATCTAGAGACTTGCAGGAGCTTACAATTTTCTCACTTATTGGAGATAATCAAGCTCCCCCAATATTGCTTCAACGTAAGCGGATCATATTCGGAAAAAAAAAAAAAAAAAAAAAAAAAAAACCATGTCTGCTACGTGAAATCAGGCCAGGAAAGAATAGGACACGGTTTCGGTCTTGATTCTTCTCCTGTTGTTGGTATAGGAATCACAACCATCAATTCTCGAGTCGAAAGCACGGGAACGCCTTTATCATTGGATCAGTCCATGGTTGAGTTGATCGAACCGCTTATCATTTCACTCCCATTCCATTCAATTTGATTCTGTTCGCCATTTCGCTTCCATCTCATTCAATTCGAACATTCCTCGTAAGCTCAAGCAATTCGCTGTGTAAAATTCTCCATTTTGTCCTTTTCATAAGATGAAGACATTGAAGAGGACTACAATTACTTGATGCAAAATTAATGTGGCTAGGTACGTAACCAATGTGGTCCTCCATCACCTTGACACAAAACATTTTACGTGTTAGGTGGAAAAATTGTCAATGATAAGAGAATATCTATCGTACTTGACCTCTAGTTCAAAATCTAGAGTAACTTACATGGATCAACATCACATGTATGGCAAAAAGCCTGGATCTAATCCATTCGTGAGACTCATAAAATATTCTATAGGTTTCCAAACTTTCAGCTAGTGCCGTACGTTACCCTAGCTAACAAAAAAAAGTTGCCTCAGAAAAATAGTCCATAAAAACTGAAAATGTTGAAAAACCTCATGTCAAAATTTCCGATATAAAAATAGAGAAAAATACGTCATTTTGAGATTAGACACTCTTACCTTTAAAATGAGCAAAAGCCATATGCATTCTTAATGTTCTAGTTCCACGTGTCCTTGCTTTAAGAATGGCTTTTAAGCATTTAAATAAGCAAGTTAGATCAAACACTCAATCAAAATCTATTGCGTCACTTATCAAATAAATATTTAAGTGATCAATTTTAGTATCTCTGGCAGTGTTCATGCACCAATACAAATAGAGGCAGTAGGCGGAGCCCCTCTCTCTCTCTCTCTCTCTCTCTCTGTATTAGGTTAGAACTTTGTTTAGAGATATATAACATTATGATTCCAAGAAGGGAGAGATTAATCTAGGGGCAATATATAAATATATATATATATAGAGAGAGAGAGAGAGAGAGAGAGAGAGAGAGAGAACTTAGTTGCGGGACCAGCTTGGTAAACATTTTTCTTCAGTGTAGCTTATATTATATAGTTTGTAATCTGAATGATGTTGGTTGATGGAATTGGACGGCGTACTAACCTCACGAAAGGCACGACGGGTTATTGTCACCTTGATGGCGAACTCCACTAAACTCTACATCGACCAGCCACAATCTCAATAATCTCTATTCACAACTTTGTTCCTAAGTTAAAATATTAAAAAATAATACCGAATGTTAGGTCAATTGTAACATAAGACAAGATTATGACATACATCTCAAATTACAGAATGACACGAAGTATTTGTTTTAGTATATTTCTTTTGGAATATAAATAACACGAAACTCGTTTCAACAATTTGATTCGAGATGAAAAAAAAGATGACAAAAGTTTTCGTTACAAAACTCTAAAAATTTCAAATTTGAGATATATCCTATAAATAGGTCAAACAATATCATATCTCTAATTTCATATTCATAAAACACTTCTCATCATACAAATATGTGTTCAAGCTATACTAACAAAAGTATCAACGTAGTATAAAAATGTGCCTAGGATCTTTTGTAAAACAGCTGGAAACTGGGAATGCCTCACGAGCCCTTGAAATTTAAAAGTTATCTGAGTTGAGATGTGGCATCATTTAAAGTAATTGACTGGGGAGGAATAATCGGCAAAACCTAAATTATTGAATGAACGAGAGTGGATCTTTAGGACAATCAAATCACGAATTATAATAATATATAGGAGCGGACCGACTTTTCAAATGGAAACAAAATTGTCCGGATCGGGACCAACTTTCGGCAATTACCAGTAAAGAAGCAAAAAAATATATATATATTGACTGGGTCAGTAAATGAGACAGACGATTTAGACAACGTGAACTGGGTAAAGAACGCTTTCTTAGGAAGAGAAGTTTTCTTTACTCTCAGAAATGGACAAGTTATCTTTTTGTCCTTTCATGCATTCTCTTTGGCGCCTTTTGTTTTGCTTTTCGTTCTTTTCAAACCGACTTTGGCGTTTTTTTGCATTCTCGACTTTGCAATTTCGTTGTGACCACTCTCTCTGGATCCTGACAATCCTCAACTGGATATTAGTCAACTGTAATACACAGCTGGGGTCAGCATTCATTTTATGCATGAAGAAGTGGCTCAAGGGGGATAATAAGTAGAGCCCACCTCTTCCCAGAGGATTGACAGATCAGTTTGGAAGCTGCTGAACAAGAGTTGACTGATAACTGGGAGAAGAGTGGCGGAGCATGCTCAGCTCAGCGCCCTTTCTGCACCTTTGAAGAGGAGGAGCAGCTTCTGCTATTTGGTTGTGACTGGGTCTGAGTGTGTATGGTTGGGGGGATTGGGTTTGCGAGTTGACAGGGGGTATTCGATCAGAAATTTAGCTAGTCTGTTTAATGTTAGGTCGAAGGAGTCATTGAACAGGATTCTTTTATTTGTTGGTAAATTTGGAAGGGACACGCGGAACAGGAGGCCTGATCCACGGGCAACTGTTTATGAGACGTGACGAGGCTATGCAGGAACTTCAAGGTAGAGACCCTTGCTGTTCAAGAGGACTTAAGTTAGCTCAAAGCAGATATCAGAAATGAATTCCTTAAATGGTTCGCGTTCTAAAGGCGCACCATGGAAAATTTAACTCCTGCAATCAAGGCCACTCAGACAAATTTGCAGAGGAAGGGCGATTGCATGAATGACTGCCTATTTGTTGATACAATGACTAGAATCAGTAGAAAGTGAAGGGAGGTCGATTGAGATTTTGAATGGAGAAGGGGAAAAGGAAAAGGGAGCCACCGATCAAAGAGGGATTCGATGGGGTGAATTAGGGGGACAGACAATATCTTGGTCCAATGATGCGGTTTGTGTTAATTAAGAGTGCATGCAAACGGGTGCAGAAATGCCCATCTTTTCACGAAGTTGTTCCCCTGGGAAACATAAACCCTCTTGCTCTTTTATTGTCCGAGGGACTCCCGATGGCCCTCTTCCCTCGGACAACTCAACTAATACATTATTGCGCTCTCTCTCTCTCTCTCTCTCTCTCTCTCTCTCTCTCTGTGGCCAATCAAAATGGTCTCTTCTGCACGAAGTAGGGCCATTCTGTCTTTGCCTTTGCTTTTTACCGTGAAATCTCGATCGAACTTCCTAGAATAGTAGGCGAGTCGATGCAAACTAAGTGAAGAGCTTATTAGAATCGAAAGTGAAAGGACTGAAGCCAACTCTCATTGCCTTCCTCATACGTACCCACATCTCTTTTGTTGGCCACTGCATGCAATATATACTATGTTAGCATCTGTAGTCACTCTTCATTATCGTACATGTCATCTCTGACAACATATTAGAATAGATCTACGTTGTGATCATGTTATGCAATTCATATGAAAAAATATTTATTTCGAACCTCTCTTACTTCTTATTTCACTTAGAACGTCCTAAAAATTACTAAAACCCTATATTTTACATGAATGATTACGGCTATTTAAAATCACGGCACAGGTATTTGGTACGTTTTTTGAGGAAAAAGATGCTTCACCTATGTTTGAGAGAAAGTCAACATGATTTTTTGCTTTTAAGGCTTCTCGAGAAGGCCCTAAATCAGTGGAGGGTTTCGTCAGTGAGAATTCACGTTCAATTACCGAGCTCGAGGCTTTCAAGTTTTGAAAGCATGAATAACATCATCGAGTTCGTGTTCATGGACCGTGGTGTGCTTTTTGTGTTCCTGTGCACAGGTTCAAGCCAGCGTGGCAAGTGACAATAATTTCGTTTTCATCTAATACTCTTCACCATTTCAAATTGTACACAAGACGACACATTTAGTATGTTAGGGATGGCAATGATATGGTGTGATAAGTTCACGTGATTTAAGTTACAACACGAGGAAGTGATAAAAAGCTAGAATTATATATACCTAGAATATCTTTGTTGTTGTTGTTAACCCTGGTTATTTCTTTAAGTTATGAGATGCACTTTATTTAGGATCATAAAAACATGAAATATGATTGAATAAAGCTTGCGGGGCCTATCACTTCATATCAATGAATTTGGATAGCAACGTAAATGGTTCATAAACTTTGATTTAATGTGTAATATTGTTTATGAACTTTTAAATTGTGTAATATGATTCATAAACTTTCATTAAATGTACAATATTTTTAAGTGACTTTTAATTTGATCAATGTGATTCTCGAATTATTAACAAATGTTCAATGTAGTTCCTATACTATATAAATATGATTAAAATTTTATGAACCATATTATACATTAGACCTAAATTAAATGACCATATCGAGCATTAGACTAAAGTTCATAACAAATCAAAAGTTTTAAAATTATATTGCATATTAAACCAAAATTTAATAACTATTGTATCATTTTCCCAATGGATCTGCACAATCAAAAACAGATGGGAGTACAAAAATCCCATAGACGCGAGGTTCCACGTTTCCCCTTTTACTACAAGAAAGTGGTCGAACACAAACTTTATAGGGATCCTTAAAATAATTTTTGCCTCAAAATTTGTCGAGCCTAAATCATATTCGCTTGGAATCCACATTATTACCTTGTAAAATCTGGAACAACATATGTAATTGCATTGAAGTCACAAAGATATAACATTGGAAATCATAGTGAGTTTGCCTCATCATGCACAAAAACCAATCACGAAAATTACCCTCTGATTAGACATTTCTTTCCATTACATTTACGATATCTCGGATTACCCCGCCTTAGCTGTGTTGCTAGTTTTTGCCCGTCTGCTAAAAGGGAAAGTCGTGCCCACCATGTGGAAAAAGGTTCACTTTTCAAGTCCCATTTTCTTCTTACACTCATGAATGCGAGAGGGAAAAATCACAGCTAGTACTACTCTCTTTCTCTCTCCCTTCTCGTCTATTATTTTCCCTCCCTTCTCAATTTCTAACTTTTGTACATGTCTCCGAGAAAAAGAGATGAATATTGCAAAAGGGGAGAAAAAGTAATTCAACCTCGTGCTGTCAATTATTACGATTCTCTCTCTGAACTTTATTTTGGGAGGGAGAGAGAGAGAGAGAGAGAGAGAGAGCATGTTTGATCTAAATCTAAACAAAATGTTGAACTCTCGAAGGAGGAAGAATACAAGAAACATATGGGCCGGATACAAATCCCCAAAACATTATACATTTACTTTCATGATTATTATTTTCTAGCATGGGGGTCCACCCTTTTGCTTCTCTCCCTCACACATTCACAAATCAAATCATGGAATATCAAACTTCCATCATCATCATGATCATCAATCGCCATAATTTCAATTATTTAAAGCAATGAAGAACATGCCCCGTGGAGATGAAAGGAGGGGGAGCATTCATGTGGTGGTGGGACATGGCCAAAAGTTGATCCCTAATGATGTTCATGGAATATGGTGCAAAACAGAAGCAAAATATAGAAAAGAGGATGGAGGAGTTCAAAAAAGAAAACACCTTTTAGAGAGAGAGAGAGAGGGAGGGAGGGAGGGAGAGGGTCAATTGATCCTCTCTCACAAAATCCATCATGCCTCAATCAAACCAAAACAAAAAAACTAAGCATCAAATGACTCACTCTCCAATTACTAGACATTAAAGATTTTAGGGAGATGGGCCCCATTCCCCTCCATCATTTTTCAATCAGCCTATGATCTTGATTTCTAATAAGCTACTTCCTCTTTTTCTTCTCTAGGATCAGGACGCCAAAGCCCATGATAGAAAATTTAGACGAAACTTGGATTTTTTTTTGGGCGTATATTTCAACCTAATATTATCATAGTCCTCCCTCAAGCACTCTATAAATGAGCTTTAACTATGTTTTAAATTCAAGAAACAAACCTAACAAGAACAAACACGCAGAGTCATTCGTTTATCAGACGAGCAGTTGAGCAAGTTTTGTGGCACATCAGATGAAAGCCAAACAACAATTTGAATGTGTGATAACTCCCTCCATGGGGTCAATCAAATTCAAAACTAAAGTCTGTCCGGGCAATAATTCGTATCTGGTTCCATAAGCGTGTGCTGTTCACGGTCCAGGAACTGCAAGTGGGTTTGTGCTTCTTCATTGGGTCACCTCAGATTTCATCAGTGATTAAGTTTAATATACGAAGATAAAACAGAAGATCAGGTAAAAAGAGTTTTCTGGGGTCATTGAGGGTATGAGTGAGCATAAGCGAGAACGTGCACTATTTGAAGCACAGATCTGGATCCACTTCGATCTTCAATCACTCAGCTCTCCGCATACTCTCTCTCTCTCCATCACTTCACTCACTGCCACAGGAGGCGACTCCTCCTCTCCTACCAGTCTTTGTTTTTATTGGTTTCAAAGGAGAGAGAGGGAGAGTGGCTAGTGAGAGAAAGAGAGAGGGAAGAGAACTCTAGGTGGGTAGAGAGAGAGAGAGAGAGCTGAGCTTTCCTTTCCTTTTCACCTTGACTGCCACCAACTTGGCCTCAGTTTCCCAAGAAACCACACTGAGCAAATTTGAGCTGATAGGGTTGTTTTTGGTTTCTGCCATGGCTGAAACCAGCCTAGAAACGAGGGCTTTGGGGTTTTGCTTTTTGCATCTATAAAGTTTTGAATTTTGACCGGTGCAGAAGGAGGGAGAGAGAGCATTAAAGGAGAGAGCCTGATCGTCTCGTCAGAAGTGAAAGAAGAAAGACCAGATTTCGATGGTAAGCTCCAGGGAGCAGTCAGTTATTGCTGCAGACTTCATTCATGCACGGAGAGCTTTTGTTTTTGAATTTCAGTTCTGGGAAGAACCGGAGAAAAATCTGGGAAGAAAGAAACGAACAATATTAGCAAAGAAAGGCGTGTTAAGTGTTCTTTATCGTTATTTCTTCACATGATTGATTGCTGCTACTTTTAGCCTTTCCTGGTTTCTTTATGAAGAAATTCAGCACAACCAACATGTCCAATTTTCTCTCTTTTTAACAAAGGATAATGAAAAGTAAACTCTTTCCTATATTTTCTAATATTGTTCACTCATTTTTCCTCCTCGCCTGCTTTCTAGTTCCAACCCCCCCCTCCCCACACACGAGAATCGCTCTTTCTAGCACTCCTTTTAACGCCTCCTTTTTCTTTTCTTTGCCTTTTTTTTTTAACTCCTTTCTTTTCTTGGTTTTTGCAGGAGTATGAGAAAGATGGACACTGGAATACTCAAAAGAACTCATCACACAGCTTCACAAGCTGAGTTGGTAGTAGGTGGGGTTTGTGGTTGAGAAAGAAGTTTCACTTACCGGGAGAGAGAGAGAGAGAGAGAGCAACCTCGCTCGCTCTCTCGCAGGCACACTAAACCCAAAAGATCATCGCCAGCAAAACCAGGTTTCAATAGGGTTGGTATGAAAAGGTGAAAGCCACACAGCCACCAAACAAGAACACTCACTTCACTCCATTCATTTCCATGGACTCATATGAAGCCACAAGGATTGTCTACTCAAAAATCCAAAGTTTAGACCCTGAGAATGCCTCCAAGATCATGGGTCTCCTCCTCATCCAAGAGCATGGTGAGAAGGAGATGATCAGGCTAGCTCTTGGACCAGAGACTCTGCTTCACTCAGTGGTCCTCAAGGCAAGGAAGGAAATGGGCCTTCCGTCAAACTCTCCCTCAACGCCGTCCACACCTTCTTCTCCCTCTCCTTTCATGTCTACTAACCCTATCTCCATCTCCTCCAGGCCTAAAGGAAGCAACTTTTCGCCATCTTCTCTCTCAAATATCCACAGCCCATCTTCTTGGGGTGGTGGTGGTGGCGGTGGCGGCGGTTCTTTCTCTGATCTCTCCAGTGGAGATGATTTGATCAATTCTTCCTCTTGTTTGTATGGAAATGGAGGCAGTGACACCATGATTGATGAGCTTCAGCTCCAAGACCAGCTCTCCTTCCTCAACGATAACTCCCCACCCCTTGCACCCACTAGCAACCCTGATTTGTTCTGCCCTCAGCAGGACTTGCTGTCCAGTCCCACCGCCGTATACGGCGGAGCGGCCGCGGGCTGGGGCGCCTCGGTGCACCGGAGGAGCTGCTCCGTCAGCGATGTGTGCTCAGGGTCCTCAGAAGACCCATCTTGTGGAGTTGGGTGGAGGCCATGCTTGTACTATGCAAGAGGGTACTGCAAGAATGGGACCAACTGCAGGTTCTTGCACAGTGGTGGACTCGGCGATGCCGCTTCTGTTGTCGGCAGCCCGGACGGCAGTGCGTCCGCGGTGGTCGGCTCCCCGAGTAAAGTGGACATGATGGGCCAGTGCCATGAAGCTGTTCTGAGGTCCAAAACTGCTCAGCAGCAGAGACTAGCTGCTGCTTCTCAGCTCATAGGTTCTGCACCTCTCCCTTACTCTCCCAAGTCCATGAATTTGCTTCTCCATCACCAACAAAATGATGTTCATAGGTACGCTATGCATGTCACTAAAGGGACGTAACAAATGTATCCACGAAGTCTCTTATCTTTCATGTTCATACGTATGATTTGATATGTTGAGAAACATATGTGGGCAGGGCTGCTGCTGCTGCTGCACTGATGATGGGTGATGACTTTTACAAGTATGGCAGATCAAGGCTTGAAAGGAGTGATTTTTCAGTGAATGGTTGTGTGAACCCAGCTTCTAGGCAGATTTACTTGACTTTCCCTGCTGACAGTACTTTCAAGGAGGAAGATGTTTCCAACTATTTCAGGTGAGTGATGTTTTTCTCTAGCAAGTTCATTTGGAGTTTTCTCTTTTTCCAGTTTCTGATCTTATTCAAATCAAGAACTTTGTTTTGATTGTTCAATCGTCTTTATATGGCTGTTGTATGAAGCAACTTTGGGCCAGTGCAAGATGTGAGAATTCCTTACCAGCAGAAGAGGATGTTTGGCTTTGTTACATTTGTATACCCAGAAACGGTGAAGGTCATTTTGGCCAAAGGGAACCCTCATTTTGTTTGTGATGCTAGAGTTCTTGTCAAGCCTTACAAAGAGAAGGGGAAAGTGCCAGACAAGTTCAGGCACGTTTTCTCGCTCTTCCTCAGTTTGGTTGTTCTTTTGACATTTGCCTGTCCACTGTTTGCTTGAGTCGACGAGAGGAAATGAGCTCAAGTTTTAGTTTTTTGTGGTGTTTTACAGGAAACAGTCCCAGCTGGTGGAAAGGGGTGATTTTTCACCATGTGGAACTCCAACTGGGTTGGATTCGAGGGCGGGACCATTTGACCTCAACCTCGGTTAGAATTTTAGCCTGAGTGGGAATTTTATTTTGTGAGATGAGTCTTGGGCTATTCTTAACTTCCCCACCTTTTTTTTTTTCTCTGTAATGCAGGCGCTAGGACGTTTTACAATTCTCAGGACATGCTGTGGAGGAGGAGATTCGAGGAGCACGCTGATCTCCAACAAGCCCTTGAATACCAGAGTCAACGGCTGATGAGTCTGCAGCTTCTAGATGTCAAGAAGCATCATCATCAGAGGGCTCTCTCAACTGGCTCACCCATTCCATCTCCTACTCAATCGCCCACTCTGTTCAACAATCCAGCCTTCCTCAACATTCCTTCGGTTCATAGCCTTGGTGTCACAGAAGGTATTTCTATTCCTCTTAAGCTCTCTTGATTGAATTTTTGCCCAGTTGAATTCCTTTGACAAATGCAGTATTAAGATTAGGTTCTCTTTCTTTATTTAATCAGAGAATGGCTCTAGCCCTGGCTTATCCAACAATCGGCCCTTGAACTACCAGTCTGTGATTGTCTCTGCTGGGAAAGATTTGACTGGAAGTGAGAAGAGTAATGGGAATGACAAGGAAAGCTCCCATACTGAAGATGGAGGCTTGGCTGAAAGGTATGTGGACAACAATTAAGCTTCTGCTTTTGACAAATGAATTGACTTTTCTTGAGCAAACATGTGCTTGCATGAGTTTCTAACCACTGCTTTAGCGCATTTTCTTACTATGACCAATTTAGGCAAACTTTTATAAAATGATGCAGTTTGGAGCATAACCTTCCTGATAGTCCCTTCGCATCTCCTACCAAAGCCTCCACAGAGTATTTCTCTTCCTTCACCAATGTAGTCAGCGAGGCGAAAAAGGATGGTGCAGGTTCGGCTTCATCTTCTCCTCCTAACGGCAATAACCTTGTCTCTACGCCCTTAATCCCAGGCACCTCCGCGATGGACATGGCATCATTCAAATCTTTCAACTGCCAGATTCCTAGGTAAGATTGTATCCCACAATGCGTAATCTAAAGCTTACATACTGAAAAGACAGATCGGAATTATTATTGCTTTACAGAAATCCAAGACAATAATATGTCCTCCAAACTTCTCAGATTTTCCTCTGGTCATGGAGCCATAGGAATGTATGCCGGTGCTGGAGGGCCGACATGCCCAGTGGGTATATAGCTAGCTCTTCCTTGACTGAGGTAATTTTTCCTTTGATCTACCATGTCTTGTTACGCTTTGTGAGAGGCAACTTTTTGACTGAACATGGTTGTTTCTTTTCTGCTTTGTCTGAATATTTGCAGGAAGATTAACAACAATAACCAAACAAACCCGTTATCAAGACCAGATGTGTAGAGAATCCGTACCACTACCACCACCACCACCACCACCACTACCTCAATTATCCATACTATACTACTGGATACCATACAAAAATGCATACGTAAAAGAATGACTAAATGAAGTGGGATACCCCAATCTCCTTTGTTTGTGCTATTTTCACATGTCTTTTTCTAGTCGCAGTTTGGACCACCAGAAGAATTTTACAGTCTCTGTGTAGTATTTTAAAACTCACAGAGCTGTAAATTTCCTCTTCCCATTTTCAAGTTTTTACTACGGCCCCTCTTTTGGGAGGGTGGCGGAGTCCATAATTGGCAACAGTCTTCTATTAGTTTGTGTTGTTAGGGTACAAGAAAGATCAAATCTTTGTACAGCAAGAAGAATCTGAGAATTCAGAGGACCAGGGAGCGTGGCCAAAAAGGCGAGAAGTGACTACGAGGGCTGATTTTTCATCCTCATAAATGGTAATTTGGAAGTGAAAAGGAGGGAAGAGATTTGAAGGGGAGGAGAGGATGATGGGGAGAGGCACGGATGAATAGAGTTTTAGCCAGTCAGCTGAGTTTTCAGGTACAAATTTGTGAGGTCGATTATTAAATGTTTGATGGTTACTGTAGCTGTTTATTGTACAACAGTTTGTGTTCAACTACTCATGTGGATCAGACAGACAGAAAAGGAACTAGTGAAAGATCAGCAACCGAAAAGAAAGAAATCAGTTTCACAATTTATGAAAAGGGCTCAGCTCTCTCTCTCTCTCTCTCTCCTATCTCTCTTGGGTGGATGTGTTGGCTTTAAATTTAGAAAAGTTTGTCTCTTTATTATTATTTGCCCATATATGATATCTCTAGGGGTGGGTGACATGATAACATATGCCAGTGTATGTGGGTGGTGGGGTCATCAACAGAACAGGCCTTTCATTGTGCCATTCGTGGAGGGAATGGGCCCCCACAGAACCCAGTGTGTCACAGTGATCTCACATGGGGTTGCTGACACATTCACGATGCCAGGTTGTGTAGGGTCTCTCCCTCACACAACAACACACCCATGTGAGAGATGCTGCCTCTCTCTCTCTCTCTCTCTCTGCTGCATAATCTTTTAATGGGGTTCTTGAATAAGAGGAAAGGACGTGCACAGATCTAAAAGTAGATGTTGACGCCACACGGATGACAAAAGTGCACGGTGTGTTGTTGCAGGAATCTTTTCTGGGTCTGTGAGAACAACGCTTGTGAGTCTGTGACGGTCAGTGAAGCTTGTGATTCCCTTTTCTTTTTCTCTCCTTTTTCATGTCAACCTCTACTGGCTCTCGTCACTTATTCACCCCTCCTTGAACCCAGAAAAAGGCTAGACATTCAGCTAACCTAATCTAATATAATCTTAGATAGATCACGTACTTAATTAAAATAAAGGAACTGGCCTGCAAATTTCCTCTACAAGAGTCGTCTGTTATAATTAGTAGCTGAGAAATTGGAGTGGCACAAAAGGTTGTTCATTGCCAAAGATTAAAATATTTAAAGCAAGGAAAGGGGAGAGACAGGCTGGCAAAGTGAAGACAGGGACATGCAAATGCCCAATCTATCATTTTTTTTTGGCTATTTTTCACTTTTTTTTTTTTATAATGTGAGTGAGTGATTGATTCAAACTTTAGTGGAAGTTTTCAAAAGGGTGACCGAGGTGAACTTTCTTGATTGGCGGAGGCTGCTTTTTTTGTATGAGGAAAAAAAAAAGTTCTTCATGATTGGGGGGATTTCAATGTTGGGGGCTGATGATGGCCCAGAAGAGTTTTGCTCTAATAAAGAAGATAATCATGTGCACAATCTGATGATGACATGTTTGTCCCCGGCTCAATAAAATATGTTTGGAGTGAGATTTATGGTGGCTTACGATCCTGTGTAATGATGGGTTTGGTAAGAGAGCTCAGCTCCTGGGGTGGCTGCTCTTATCGATCCCTGATTCAATGAAATGAGTCTCTCTTGGGTCTACATCCAGTGCCCCGTGTGAAAACTTACGCAGGAGGAAAGAAGCAATACTGATAAAGAATTGCTGAAGGGTTATTGGCTTGGTTGGTCGTCTATGAAATCATATCAGGGCCACGGAGCACAGCTCGTCATATCGACAGAATATTTTCCGTTTCTTGACTGAACACGCATAACACTATAATAATTAGTTGTCCGTTGGATAAGCCCCATGGAATTTCGGAGGGGAATAAACTCTGGATTCATGAAACGCTCCCATCAAATTTAACAAAGCAACTAAAGAGCGAAGCAGGGTCACTATTGTATGAGATCAATTTTTCTGATTTAAGGACTTGGAACTCTACTTATCCCCTTATATCTTTTGTTGTTGTCCAAATTTACACCACTTATCAAGTTTAACTCATCTTGCAAATGGATGTATTGACATGGATTAGCTCAATCTTTTCTTCCATCTTGACGTGGGTGTCCTTGGCCGGTGATGTTCAATTCGGCTATCTTATCAGAATCATTGCAAACGATTTCAGTCTATAGATGAAGAGGAGTCAACATCATGAAAAGAATTTCGAATAATACAGATTCATCATTGCGTTGTTCATTCATAGAGATATCTCCTGGTATACTCTTTCATGTTGAGAGGGTATTGACGAAGAAATGTTAAAAGAAACGGAAGTTTTCTAAACCATAGCCACACCACTAGCCATATCATCTTGCGAGTAAAGAAAATCTCACGGCGTTTAAAAGTAGGTGTATATTCTTTTAACAGAGAAAAAAGGAACACATAGGCCGGCCGAGAAGAGAGAGACGCAAATTTATTTTTAAGAGATACAGCCCATCACAGCATTAATAAAACTCACAAATCATTTGACTTCAGCTACACATTCATCCTCCGTCAACAAGGTAGATTCAACTTATCAAATGCTGGTGTCATACCAAAGTAAAGTAATGGACCATCAATTATATGAGCACCATTAAACTGACAGAATGGATCTGCCAGATAGAATCCTGCAACATCCATACTCCATCACATACAAAATTTCTGTTTGGATACAATCCCATGATATCATCCTGTCAGGTTTATGAATCTCTCATTGGTTCATTCTCATACGACATTGCTTGCCATTCTGTACATGCCAGACACTCAAGAAAGTGAACATATTCATGGCCTCAATGAGGGAGGTGTGATAAGGTTCCGGAGAAGAAACTACAACCTGTTTGTAAGTTCCCTAGGGAGATGATTTCTCTGCATGTCCTTTTACAAATAACTTGCTAATATCTTCAGTGACAACATTGCTCCTGGAAAAAAGAAACAAGCACCAACTCATCAGCCTAAACACTTTCTCGCATCAACACGAAACGACGTATGAGAAAATGACCACTAAAACCCCTAATCAGTTACAAGACGAAAATATTGTCTTTGAATCACTGCACAAGACTAAATTTATCAAGGTCCAGCATCAATAACCATCCAAATTCTAAATCACATTTCTAAACCACTCACTTCTAATATTGGGCCGGAGGTTGATCTAAGAACTCTGGGGAGACAGATTGTGGAAGTTCACTCAGGAGGTTGATCTAAGAAGTCCCGCAGACAGATTGCTTGTATGTTGTATGGCACATACTCATATTAGAATACTTGAATGCATATTGGTACTTGTATCAGGGTATCCGAGTTCACTCAGTCAACACTGATTCAACTCAGTAGGTGTTTGTGTTCTTGTTCAGTGTTTGTTCTATGTAACTGCTTGTGTATGTACCCACCTCTATTGGTAATTCGTCTGAATATTAGTATAATCATCTCTTCAGTTTCAGAGTTACTTTCCAGTGATTTTATAACTTTAATTTTTTTTTTTCCATATTCTGCAGCTCCACAAATTGACTTTTTAACATAAAACACCGTAAATCTGACAAAATATACAAAATTCACATGTAGAATCATAAATAAATTTTCCAAGACTTTCTAAACTTACAATATTCTTTTTCCTGTCTTCAGATTTATTAGGGAAGGTAGAAAAGGTAGGAAAAGCACTTTTTTGACAAGAAGACAAAAGACACAATGTAGTGCAGATGTCAAAGTCTAGTAAGAACTAACCTTCCACTAAGCTGAGGAGGAACCAGTAGTCCACCAACAGTATCTGGAACACTCTTCAAATGGGGCAACGTCCCCCTTGGAACTTTGCTGCGGGGAACAGATGAAGATAGCGCATGAGACTCTCTCTTTCGCAGAGCACTTTCAGCCCTTGCTGCTGCAACTCTAGAAGCATGATCTCCACCGCCCAACGGAGAAGCCAATCCAGCTGGAGCATCCAACAAAAGGGAAGCATCAGGAAGTTTCTCAATAGGGGGCACTGGTAAACCTGCAGTGGTTTCTAGCTGATGGTCTGATGCATATGATGATCCCCTATACACAACGCAAGTGAAGATTACAAACTAAGAACACTCAAACCTCATCATATACAGCAGTAATTGTAAACTTGTGGCAGATCACGAAAAAGACATATACTGAATCTCTTAAAGATCACTAGGAAAAACTGTCCTACCTATAGACCATGCTAACTGAAATGTGTAAACCGGATAACTAATGCAACTTTTGGCCCTTTAATATAGCCAATCTCTCATGTTAATCTAGCTAGTAATAGGCAACTTACTCAAAGCACAGAAACTAAGTCTCTCTTTTTCCCTCACTACCATCAACCTATGAGAGAGATTTTATTGACTGATCCCACTATAGCCTCATAAACTTGTAATTGACCCATAAAGTAATTAACTCTAGATCCTCGCCATACAAGTGACCCAAATATTTGACCTCTTAAGCATTTGATCAACTAGGCTAAGGCAGTGAGCAAAACTTCTAAACAAAGGGAAAAAACAAGTCACCATGGTTAAAAAATAGAAAAGCATATTTGCCAAATTGACAGTGGGATCAGACAATTATTCTCTTATCGGCTCTAAATGCTTAAACTTTTACTCTTGAATGGAACCACTTACAGAATGGCTCCATCTGCATTGACCTCTTAAGCATTTGATCAACTCTTTTAGTACAGCTTCTCAGGTTATAAAGCCGTATTTTAAAGCATATCAACTTCCAAATTGAAAAATCCAAGACATACAATCCATGGGCTAGATCACCTACTCCAGCCATGGTGCACAATGTCCTTATATTACAAATCATGATGATCGAGCTATTTTTTACCAGTTCTCAAAAGTCACCACCTTTCATTTAATTTTCAAAGTGGAAAACCCTGTGTAGGGATTAGGGAAGAGGAGGAAGTTTGCACCTTCAAGTATGAAAATGGTATTTGCTCAATCATTATCACCACAAAAAGAAAAGACCGAACCATTGATATGTCGGAGCTCCAAGCAAAAACGAGTCGAGTTTGATGCAAGAACCAGTGAACAAAATAGCCACAGTTGAGCGAAAACATTCAATTAGTTCGCGTCAAATCTCACAGGACTTTCATGAGATAATCAGAAGATCACAAACACAATCGTCTCGACTTAGGACGCAAACGTATGGGTCCAAGAAATGTAAAGAAAACAAAAGAAGACAGAACTTGAGGCTCATCACCTTGAGTTTGGCAGAGCAATACTTGAGCGAGTTTATCAGAAACGACTATCGACCGGAACAACCGCCAAACTAACCAACCAGCTAACTAATTCTATCCGAGCAGAGGATCTAGGGCACAGTTGCTATGCCTCACGTCTAACGCAGTACGCAATCAGGATAAGAAACACTAGACCAAGCGAACGGACACTATCGTCAACGCTGCCCATGCCGTCAAATTGCTAAATGCAGGATTCACAAACAATCGCCAGAGTGTTGGGTAGTCTGGATGAAGCTCCCGTTGAGCGGGGGAGAAAGAGGGGAACCCGGGTCCGAAATGTCGGAAGAAATTCAACCCAAAGATAAACGAGGGAAAAGCGCAAGCCTTTCCGATCGAATTTACCGGTTCTGAGGAAAAGGCGGAGGCGGAGGCTCGGATTGAGCAAGTTGGGGCTTTGGGGCTCCTGGGTCCTTCGCCCTTCCCTTCGCTCCTCCTCCTTCATCCTCGTTGTCTTCAATGTCCGAAACGTCTTCGTCTGAAGAAGCGTCGTAGTCCACCAGAGACATCTCTCTCTCTCTCTCTCTCTCTCTCTCTGTGTCCGCGTGTGTTGTGGGGTTGGGGGAGAGATGAGGCGCTTGTTATTCGACCCGTCCCAGGTCGGCGGAGCGCTCGGGAAAGAGGATGCCGAAAACCAGCAAAATGAATGCTTTTTCCCAGCTAAATTAACATAAGAAAAATTGTGCAGACGCTCTCCCTCGTTCAAGGAACAAATATGATGGACTTAGACTAGATAAAAATTTGTCCTTTTCAGCAGAACCAACTGTATTATTTCTTGGTACATGATGATTATGGAGGATTTTGTCAGTCTGTGAAAGTATCAATTTCCCTAGATAGCTCAGAATACCAGCTTCTATGGTGCAAGATAGCTCAAAGAATATATGTTAGATGGAGTGGAACATGGTTACTTGCCACTCTCCCAACCATGGTAAATGTTGGACCGACTTTGAATTCGGTTAGTTGTCATATTAAAAGTAGTTCTTGTTCTTGAGTTAAATGCTATCAGAGAGCCGGAGAAAATCGGATACATAAATCTTGTTAGCATAAGTCATTCAGATTTTTAAATTATTATTTAATTTTTGGCAGCTCGATACGGATAAGGAAAAAGCTCATGCGACTTTTCGATATGCTTCCACTCTTTTGATAATTAAACAAACTTCAATCTAACAAAGTTGATGATGACCGTGCAGTTCCTAACCTACCTTGCCAATCGGCCCTACTTTCTGAACTTCCCCACCAAAACAAGCCTAACTCTAACAAGCATAGACGCATCTCGACACGCTGATCACCATTGTAGAGATAAGAGTTAGTACACAGTTAAAATATTCCAGTTGACACAGCACACATTCTTGATGAACACCATTTCAGATAAATACAGAAAAGACGAGCGACGGTCTAATTCCCATTGATTATTCATTCAGTCCAGGACCAAAAATGGCTGCAACTTCATGCAGGCGGAAGTGCATCTTATCAAGGCTGTTGCCCGAGGAGCGATGGCCTGTAGAATGCGTGGGTTTGAGCTATCTCAATGCGATCTCGAGGATCATTCATGGATTCATCTCTCAATGCCTGAAGAATAGCTTCCGGTGGGAAATCCCTGCGAACAAAGTGAACATATCACATTTTGCTGCTGTACTCACAAAATATCAATGACACAACAATGGTACAGAACAAAGTAATATAATGGAATGCTATGCCAAAGTCTATCTGATTCACTGGACTGTGCATTTAGGCACATTACCACCAAAGGACTTGCTCATAGATGGAAATCAACATTTTTGCTGCAACTCATCCATTCTCAGAGATACAACATGCACATACAATCAGGTCATCTTCCTATATCTGCGCAAACGATTCACAGAGAGTAGCTATCAAGCCCCTTAAAGACACAGATCAATCAATTCACTTGGGCATACTGCCTTCAATTTCTTTGACACAAGGAAAGAGAAAAGGGATCCGGAAGAGGCATGAAATAGAAGAGCTTTTGTTACCTCAGAATGAGAATTTTGTATAGCTTCTTCAAGATTGGGCAGAGCTCCACAGGAGCCACTGGTTTCTTTTCTTCAGGATGCAGTACACTTAAGCATGACTCACTCAGCAGCTCGTAAAAGGCTTTCACGGCCGAGACTCCCTACAATCACAAACACAAGGCAGAGCAATTGCATCACATAGTAAATTAGAAGTTAAAACGCATGCCTTCCCTATTAGTAAAGCAAAATATCGTCCTAAGGAATTTAACAGTGGACAAAAAGTTCTTACTAAAGCCCTCTCAATCACAAGAATGATCACCCGAAAGCATTGGACTATCCACTACTTTGAATAAGATATTCGTATAATTTTTTTATCTGATCATATATCCATCTAATTAGGAATTGAAAATGGTGACACGTGGTATAGATCTACCCTGAAGATATGAGTACCGGAAGACCCTCTTTTGACTAGCTCTTTCAGTTCAAAGACATCCACCAAAGTCTGAAATTAAAGTTCTCATGTTTACAGACTCAAATTCAATAGTTTCTATCAACAGCACCTATAGGTGATTGAGATTGAATACCTGAATCATCCCCTTTCCCTTGATATTATCGCCCATGTCAAGGTTCAGTTCCCCACTAGCTAACTTTTGTCCATACCATGCATTACGACCCTTCAGCAAAGTTACGTATGTGTCTGCCAACAAAGGCCCTGCAAGTTTCTCAGGATTCTCCGCCAACAGATGTGTGATGAATATCATCTCTGATGTACAATGTGCAAAATATACTGCTTTGCTGGTGGCACTTTCCTTTGTCAGAGCTGCAACCATACCTGCAAAGTTCAAGTAGAGAGAAGCTGTAAGAGGTGCAATTGCAGAATTGTATAGCTTGTCAAAACTTCAAACCTAGTATACTAAGGCTCCTAAACAAAAGTGGAGGAAGGAACTATCAATGATTTGTTTGGAGAAAAGGGCATTTCGACAGAACCACATTTTTCCCATGCCTGAGGGTAAAATTGCCAAGCAAACAATTTTACCTGCTCCAATGGCATAAACATTCTTTAGACCGCCCATAACTTCATGAGTAACAAGGTCTCCATTGTCCCACACTATGAAGTGGGGTTGCCTCAAAAACTTGGCTAAAGGCTTCCTCCACTTTGCTGATCCACATATTCGAGCATTGCCATACTCCTTGTTGTATATCTCCGAGGCAATATTTGGTCCCCCGAGGTATAAAATGTTCTCTAGTGGCACTCCAGCTGCAAAGAACAATGATAGAGACACTATTGAGAAGATATACCCTTGAGAGGATAGTTGTTCACCATTCAAAGACAAGGACAAAAGAGGAACCGGCAAAGAAAAAAATAGTGTCAGACTTCTCCAGATAATTCTTTTTGCAAGAAGAGCTTTCTCCATCTGTTTCCTTTCCTTTTAAGCGGGCTGCTTTTATTTTTCCCATTTGGCCAGTTAAAGAGTATCAAAGTGGAAACTGAAATTTCAAGTTCTGTGAGCTGAAGCATCGCAAGGAACAGGAATGGACCCTCTAAATAACAATTGCTAATTCTTCCTTTCTTCAAAAGCAGATTATGCAATGTCAAGAAATGGCATGGGATATTTTCAAATGGCCAGAGGCAAAACCGGCATTTATCTCTTCAATTCGATCTTCCATTACACAATGTGCTCCTCAATAAGCAAATGAGAAACAAAACTAACACCAACATAGAGTCTTTGATAGCCCGTTACAGCTGAAACCTAAATGCCAGATAACAATGAAACCAACTTCACATAGTTTACTCGCAGAGAAGCTCTCTGCCTTAACCTTCAACAAGAATAACAGGTGGATCAAAGAAAGACCAGTTATCAAGAAGGGGCTGCTGTAGCACTTGCAATGTGAATCATCCTAATCAGACAAATATATTTATATTATCACCCATACCAAAAATGGAGTTACTTCGTTAATACAACAGGAATACAACAGCCTAAGTATGTTAGTCCAAGAAAATGACTACTAGGCCTACCATGTAAAAGACAGCAATGTCTAGTTAGTCAAGAAACCAGAAAGGAGAAGGGCTTACTTGCTCGATTAATCATCTGGGTGGGAGTAATCACGCGGGGCTCAGTCCCCAACTCTGCCTCCACACCCTTTGCCAAGGATATGATAACAGGCATTGTAATCCTTTCTTTCCAATACCTACTAATTTCCTCAAACACCTGGTGGGTCTCCGGTGAAGGCAACCCATTCACTACAATGTCGGCATCCCACACAGCCTCCTGCAAATTGGTGACGACCTTCATAGGGCAAAGAGGGGTGTCGATCATGTTCAAGCAGAACCCGTCTTTCAAAATCTCATCCGCAAACAACGTCCTATCACCTAATCTCGCCTCAACGTACTTCAAGTATGCGCACCTCCTAATGAGCCGCCTCAACACATCCTCCCTCGAATTGATCACTTCGAACAAATGCTCGGCCGTGGCCTTATCAACTGATCTTCCGGGCCTCCTCCAGATACGAATCAGAACTTTCTCTCTCAAATGACCGTAACTATCTTGCAACATAGCTGCAAAAACACTGCCCCAAGCGCCGGCTCCAACACCAACGATCCTGAGTGGATCACCCTCTGATTTTCCCATGAAGCAGCGGAGCTCATCCAGCTTCTCTTCGAGAGACCCATTAATACTCTGAATCGATCCATTCGAGTAAACACTATGAGTCATCTCTTCAGAGGTCTCTTGCATCTCTTCCTCTCCCTTCGCTTAGTTCAGCTCGCCGCTCGGGACTGGTAAAGAACACAGGTTGAATTGGACACCCCTGTTCCAACGCAACTACACTAAATCCCTCCTAACGAGGTTTCGACTTGACAAGAGGTTTATGACTTCAAGAACTGCGGGGAAGATTAATCAGAAACATGCAGAACAAGACCCAGCTTTGGGAACACGGTGTTCGTCACGTCACCTTCCTTTTGATCAACCCCACCAAACCAAACTGTTCAAGGAACAAGAAAAAACAAAAATTGAAAAGTGGGAAAGAAATGCACTTGACTTTCAATTCGGCGGATTATTCAAGGCCGGGCAAGTCGATTTCGAGTGCTCTTTGTCCGCACCTGCTCGTGCTATCCAACAGAAAACTGGCTGAAGTGAATTCGCGTAGGGGGGAGAACTCGACGACGAGAAAGAAGAGGAAAGTAAAAAAGAAAAAGAAAGCTTCGGTCCTTCCACGTTTCCTCCGTCGACAAGACCGACTTTCCGACACGCGTGTATCACGTAATGCTCTCGAGCGCCACCGTTTTCGCTTCGTGTCCGAACACTAGAAACGAAGGGCTATGGTGGTTAAAAACGCGATCTTTGACTTAAAAACAGAAAAAGGAAAGAAGGGAAAACAGATGACGCTTTCGTTCGCGCTTCCTGTTCCTTGCGGGGATTGAAGTGAAGCGCAGGAAGCCACCGTTGCGTCCACGGCTGAACATATTCCGCCGACCAATGTCGGAAGTTTCGTGCTTTCTTCGTTCATCACCATCGGAAGATGCAGGAATTCCCTTGGGCTCTGCTCAAATTTCACCGACGAGATCGCGGGAAAGAATGTTCCTTGACATCATGCCCAGCTCATGCTCATCAGACGCAACGCATCGCACCAGAATATCATCGAAAGAGTTTATGCCGGCTTCGCTCGTTCCAAATTCCATTCGACGGAGAGACATTCCGGACTCCGTTGCCTGCGGCAGTCTTGCACAGCTCGCGTTGCCGATGAGACGGTAAAACCCGGCGGGAATTTTTACCATCGCACCAGAATATCATGATATGTACCATCCGTTTGCTTAAGAAGATACATATCATTTTGCTTAACTTCCAATCGTTTCTTGAAACACAACTTTCAGAAAAATATTTTTCGAATTTTTTGATATTCATTTCATAAAAAATAAATTCATTAAAGAAAAATATTTTTCATGAAGAAAAAAAAAGTTATCTAAAATAAGAAAAAATATATTTTATTTTTAAATTAAAAAAATATTTTCCATATTCACTCTCTCCTATCTTATACATCTTATTAATCCTCATTTCTTTTTCTTTTCTTTTTTATTTATTTTATAAATCAACTTTTTTTTTTTTTCATAAATTCGAATTTTTTGTTATTTTTTAATAAAATCGATTTTTTTATTTTTTCTTTTTCTTTTCTTTATTTCTTTTTGCTGTTTTTCTTTTTTTGGCCGATCGCTTTGCCTAGGCCAAAAGCTGGCGATCGACAATAAGAGAGCCAAGCTCGTCGATCCGGCCTCGCAAGACAACAATAAAGCTCGAGCGTCGCAGATTGGCGATGCCCGGCCTCGCCACCTTGAGCTCGCCTCGCCGGTGAGATGATTAGGCAAGCTCGAGGTGTGGCTGGCCGTTGGCCGACGACCGGCCAAGGAAGGAGATAACACATAAAAGAAAAAATAAATTAATAATCAATTTTAAAAAATAATAAATAATGATTTTAAAAAATAAAATAATAAAAAATCTATTGAGAAGAGTTTATAAAGTAAAATATTTTTCCAAGCGAACAGCAAACAAATATTTTTCACTTTAAAATTAAGTTTCACCCGAATACCGAAAAATAATTACGTTTTCCTGGAAAATAGATTCCCGAAAAATATTTTTCAAAAAAATAACATTTTTCGTGAAATGTACAGAGTCTTAGATTTCATTTATTTTACAAAAAATGAACAATTTAAAAATATTATATTTTAAAAATAATTATTGTATTATTTAAAATAATTGATTAATAGAAAATATTTTTATTATCGACAATAATTTATGTTTAAATATTTTTGTGAATGATGAGAAGTATTTTTCTTATGTTATTTTTTATAAGTGATATGTGTGATTATTTTTCAAAAAGTATTTTACAAATAATTTATTTTATATTTTTTCGGAAAATAATAACTTATGTTGCTTAAAATAATTAGCTAATAAAAAATATTTTCACCTTCTACTACTCTTAACATTTGTGGACCACGGAAATGCCTTTCATTTACTCATTTTTGTAAGCAAGATAAGTGATCAATTTTTTAAAAATATTTTTCAAATTACTCATCTTATATGAAATAAACGAAATCTTAATGAAAGCAAAAGTAACTCTCGAGAAACGGAGGTGCTTAGCAAGAAATGGAATGGAGAATTAAATTATGTTAAATCATTTTCACATCATAGCCATATTTTTTTATTCAACATCGAATATGGGGTTAATATCACAAAGAACTCTAAACTAATATACCTATAATTAATTTATCTCAAATTAATTTTTTGACCACTAAAACCCCAAACTAATATACATTTAACAAATTTCCCCAAATTAGTATACTTGCAATATATTTATCCTATATTAGTTTCCATTAAATTAGAGTTGAATGATATGCAATAATTTGCCAATGTACCAATTTAAGATTTTACTCTTTGTTTGTTACAATTGTACTAGTTTTGTGATTTTTTATGCTATTAATGAAATTTATTATAAGATATATTTATTACAATTGTACCAGTTTGTGATTTTTTAGGAGTCAAAAAATTAATTCGATGTAAATTTGTCAAAGACATACAAATTTGGGATATTATGTGGTTTTGGGATAAAATTGTCATACCTGTATTAATTTGCAATTTTTCACTGTTAAAAAATTAATTTAGGGCAGATTTGTCACATGCATATCAATTTATGATTTTTCTGTGATATTAATCTTATATTTATTGATAATTAATTTCATTTTACATCATTAATAATTCTTCGATGGCAAATTTTTCTATTAAAAAAAAAAGAATAGTTTAAATATTCGGTTAACCTTTTCTATAAAATGAATAACTTAAGCTGCAAATTATGAGTCAATTACGAACATGAAAAGGGAATTATTAATATATTTCTTATTAGTAACATCTCTATGCAATTAGTGTTTAATTTATTATATTCAATCATTTTTATAAAAGTATAGTAATTTCTTCGATTGAGATTGTGATTGTTTATTTATATAATGGTAAAGGGGTTTCAATTTAGAATTTAACCAACGAGTTTTATCTCAATTATAAATGTATATTTTTGGTAACTTCCACCCGTGATTAGTAATTTTCATTAATGAAAATGTGAAATAATACTATGTTAATTTTTAGAAACGTGTTGCAATTTTCCTGCTGATGTAAGAATAACTGATTACGGAGAATAATACGAACGACGCCACGGGATGACATCATTACATCAGGAGCCTCGGTTAAAACTCCCGCGCATCGCCTTCCTCGGTGTGTCCGATGTAACGCTGTAAAACCGACCATGCCCCTCTTGCATTCCATTGCTCTCGATGCTTGTTCACATGATTCTCGATAGGTTGACTTTGGTTTTTTTCGATCCAGAACGAGGGCGGTGAATCGATTCACGTGCCGGTCTCTCTCTCTCTCGTGAAAGAGCAAAATCATTTTGGGGCACGAGGACAAGGTGTTTGCTTAAATGCTTACGAGACCAACATGGGTCTTCTTGGATGTATGTGCAGGAGTTGGATGTGACTTGAATGGACGAAAGACCCCCGTGATGTGGCAACGGTAGGAGCGCCCCTGGATTTCTATGGCTGGCCACGAGCGCAGAGTATGCCCTTCTTGAAATTCCCCTCATTGCTTTTCGAAGAAATCTCCGCTGGAAAAGGGTTATCTTTATGGGACCCTTGAGAATCTTCGTGGGTAACAGTAGCTGAGTTGAAGGGATGATGTTTTCAAAGAAGACATGGGTGATTGATGGATGTCCAATCGATAGGTGTGTAAATTTGGTTATTCTGGTATCTAATCTTTCAGAAAGACCTGCCTCGTCACCAGGAAAGCAGCATCTAGTTTTGCAAGTTCTAAGGAGACAGCTGCATTCCATTCCATGGTCAATGCAGGCTCTGGTTCTAGGAGAACGGGAATAATGTAGGTTTCTGTGTCACTTGCTTTTTTTGTTGACTATGAAGTTGGAACTGTGTTACATTGTAGTGTTCCCGAAGAGGAACCTCAGCAAGCAACTTTGATGTCAGTGAAGTAAACACCTGCCTTATGGTTAGAACGTCACAGAAGCATTCTAATGCCACTTGTTTGTGTACTGTATGGTTAGTGTTGTTGAATCATTGGCAGTATGACTAGAATGAATGGTCCATAGTTTTCCTATGACTAGAATGAATGGTCCATAGTTTTCCTGAGATTTTTCAAGTCTTTACATGCATTCCCTGTATACTACAATAGGTCCTTTTCAAGCAAATATTCCCTTTCAATTGGCAATTGGGCCGTCCCATTAGTAGGCGATGCCTTGATCTGCCAAGTGTCTTTGGCAGTTCCAATGGTCTGAAAAGTAGAGGGAAATATTTGAGCCACTACATTTTAGGTTCAGTATGGTGGCCCCTGGGGTCCATCCACATCAACTGGAACATATCTACAAGTGCAGACTGGGCAGTGACTCAGCAGAAACATGGATTCTGAACACCATTGACTAGCAGGGTCCCAGTCATCCTGAGAAACAGATTCTAGAATATTTTGAGTGGAAAAGATCTTCTCATTCTTTTAAATCTCCTTTTTGCATAGCTCAAAAGATGTATTTCCTTTGGCATTCTAGGATGGATAGAAGATAAGGTACATGATTGTTGGTGATACTAGAAAGTACAAACACAATACTAATCGAGTTCATTCTTAGAAAAAAGGTTTTGATGTGAAGTCCTCACTATGTAATTTTGGATAAATACTTAATGCTAATGTGTAATTTGTCGGCTGATCCTGCTCTTTGTTGGTGATGATGGTGGTTAAACATGGGAGTTTGTCTTCTTTCCCAGTGCAACCGTAACAAAGCGAGCAAGTTTAATGATTAAACAGATAATGGAAAATAACAATCTTGGCTCCAATTTTTTTTTTCCCTTCTAATGTTTCGATGGACTGTACGTGCAGCATTTGAAGCTCTGTTCCTTCATTGGGTAGACGTCTTGTCCTTTGGTTTTCTGTGACTCGAGGACATCCACCCATTACCAGGTCTAATATTTAATGAATGTATCCTGTAGTTAGATTGTTTGCTCCCATGGCTGTGTGGCACATCAAGGGATACACTAAATTCAGAGTCCACTGATGTCTCAATACGCACATCTTCACTCACATATGTTTTGCTCATCTAGACTGAACTGTGATGAGCTTGATAGCAAGCTCACTCAGCAAAGCAATGTTGCACAAGATTCTTGCTGAGATATTTTTAAATGCCTATTGTCGCCAGGGCTATACTCAGATTAGTGGCTTTAATGGGACCTATAAGACTCAGTGACAAAAGTCTGCACCTCATAACAGAAGATTGCTACCAGGAGCCTAGAGTTCGATCAATGAGCAATCTTATTTAATTAGCTATCTATTTAAATTTTAATTATCTGATGCGGAACTCCTCCCAGTCTCATGCTTCACCAGCACATCTAAACAGTATTTGTTGTTGTGGTTCCCCTAGAGGTAGAGTGCTCATCTCGAAGATGCTCATATAATCAGGCAAAATGACATCTTTGAATTTTCTATGTTGATAATAGCAATAATCACATGTTAACATAACATTGTTACTTGGCTGAAAGCTTTTATGCATGCAATTATTCAGAATGTAGAAGAAAAGTCATGCAGGAGATCAACTTTTAGTATCAGTCCATACCATCCATGCCGTGAGCACTGTAAATTTTTTGGAGATGAATTGCATCAGTGTATGCTGCATGTGCAATTGGCTGTTCATTTTTGCAGATGGGAAAATCTCTCTCTCTCTCTCTCTCTCTCTCTCTCTCTCTCTCTCTCGTGCACGCGCACATGCACGCATGCTGGTGCAATTGTTCTTGGCCTTTATCTGGCATAGAGGTATTCCTGTTTGAAATGCCACTCATTATGTCTCTCCTTAATAAAGGGTATATCAGTGGCCTACCTTTTTTGTAATTTTTAGGGCAGAATGGCCTTCCTTTCTATTTATAGTCAATATCTCCTAAATTATCACGATTTGCTTTCATGTTGATTTGTCATATACATCATTTCTAAGGGGTTTGGAGCATGTTCTTTTTTTCCACTCTATCTCTATAGTTAAGCAAGCATTTTGATTTCTTAATCATATCTAATACAGGCTTCTCCTCCTCATCACTTATAATATATGAGAAGATACAAGGAATTAGAATAAATAGTATAATCAACGCTTTACAGTATATGTAACTAAGGCATTCCCCCTCGCCTTTGGCAAGGGTCTTCCTCTTTTGCTTTGCTTCTCTAAAGGAACTTGGGCACTTGAAAAGGTGAGTATCATGAGAAGGGAACTGCCTTCTGAAATATTCTTTGGCCAGGTGCCAGTATTCTTAAGGGGTCATAAGCAGATTTTCTCCTTACAAAAGCTTCCCAGCGTGGGCCAAAGTGGGCCTTCCAGTCTTCCTGTCTAGTATAGTGAGGCAAATACTGCTTCACCCCTAGATGGGCTGATTCACAAAAGTCTAATATTCTTTTGTTCTGATATAGTATGTGATCCAAGCCACCAGTTCCTGTGGAAGAAGGAACTGCAGAGGAAAGGAATGCCACCAAATAGAAAATATCTTCCTCAGGAATCACTACAGAAGTCCTATTGTCCCACCTGCAATAAATTGACAAATTATCAGTCTAGATTAGCAATTTCTTGAAACTTGGAGGATTAAACTATTGTTTCTGCACGCCGTTACTTTGATTTGTTGACTGGGTAGATGAGAATGGGACCATTGCTCGTGTCTGTCAGGATATTGCCAAAGACTCCTTCAGCAAATCGATGAATTTTGCTTCTGGGTATAAGAAGATTAAGCCAAGGATGCGGAACTTCCCACAGACCTTTCGACCTGAGTTTCACCTCAGATACATGAACTCTGTCCAAGAAATCTATGTATGATACTTCTGATAGGAAAAGCGTTGAGGAGATGTAATTCAACGGGGATAATAGCCTCTCAACCTCCTGAAATGTAAAATAACTTGTTAAATTCTTCTTTTTTCAACTAATGATGGCTCTTACATTCAGAATGAAATATAAATCTTGACTCCGATATCTTACTTCAATTATTGTATCTGTCTGCCCCATGTTGAAGTATTTGGCCACCTCAAGGCAGAAGAGAGTTTGTCCATCAGATTCAAACTGGCTTGCTTGAAGTGGGTCTTGTGGACTAAAGGATGACCTCCAGTTATTTAGAAGGCCAGTTCTGTTAATTATCACAAATCCTTCAATGTAGTCAAATGTATTCTCTGAAGCTATCAAATACTCTTGATCTCTGGTAAATATGTCGAAATCTGAGTAGAGCATCCGTATCCATTTCACCTGTTCAAATCAGTAACGGTATTAGAAAACTTTGTAACTCCACTGCATTAAATCTTGCAATTATATGTCTAAAGTATGAGTTTCTGGATTTATCTGCGATCCTAGAATCTTGTCATCTTATGTTTACATCTAATCTTCTATGAGGGCATATAGTATGTAAACAAGTAAATAGTGTTATGTAGGTACAGATACATGGGGGTGTGTGTGTGTGTTTACCTTGTCAGGTGCCGGTTCCAGAGATATTCTAGCTTGAGCGATGATACCAAATTGCCCAAGTCCTCCAAGGACGCTGTGGAAGAGGTCTTCATTCTGATTCTCTGAGCACTTTACGACATCCCCTTTTCCTGCATTTAGTTTACAAAATGACCAAAGTTATCACATGAACTTGGGAGTGCTTCAATAAAAAAGAGAATTTGGCAATTATTATGGAGAACCTGGCAGGTCAAGATGAACTAGGACTAGGATATATAAATAGTGCAGATGAGACAAAAAGCCTTTTGTTTTGTTTTTTTTTTTTGGGGGGGGGGGGGGGGGTTTCAGGCAACAAAGGTCGAGGTTGAGATGATCGTTTGCGTCATTTCTCCATCTTTGTGTTCATGGTGAAATATTGACCCGTCTTATATATCATGATGAAGTATGTTGGCCATTGGTTTCCTTAACTTTTGCATCCGTAGTACCTGTAATAACCTCCAGCTGATGGACATTACTAATCTGGGGTCCATGTCGAAATGCTTGCCCACTGATCCCGGCATTTGACAGAGTACCGCCAACCGTTAGATGTAAGTAATCTGTCCATGATTTTGGTGCTAAACCATATTTCATGCTCTCATGCAGTATGTTTATCCACAACTCTCCAGCAGAAACATCAACATACGGGGATTTCCCCCCATGAAACTGCATTATTGGGCTCCGAAGACATTTCATATTTACCACAACACCTCGGTAGGCTTGTGCCTGACCCTGAAGTGAATGACCATGGCCTCTGGCTGCAACGGTGATTTCTGAGTGAGGACCCATTTGCCAGATATGCTTTATGGTGATGGCAATATCCGTAACCGTCTTGGGGTGCAATACTGCAAGAGGCAGTAACTGGTATTGATTGCCGAAATCTTTGGCCACATGCTGGACTTCATCGAAATTGAGATGCCCATCAAGGGAGAGCGTTAGTAGTGAAGAGGGGATATTTGAAAAGCAAAGGCTCAGTTTAGCAGCTATACAGCTTAGTAATAAGAGCAAGAAGCTTCTTATCACAAGAAAGTTCTTTGGCTGGGGGGAACTAGCTGCCGGCTTTCTCATTTTTCTCACTGGATGAGTCAGAAGGAGTGGAAGATGGAAGACTTTTACTTCCATATATATTGTTTTTCGTGAGAAAGAACAAAGGAGAGGTTTAGCAGAACCAAGGCAGAAAAGAATGGTCGAAGGCTGGAATTTAAAGGGAGGAGATTTTGGTGGCGGAGTCAACTTATCTACGTTGGCAAGAATACGTATGAAGACTGCCCACTTGAGTGGGAGAGTCTTAGGAGCTTTTCTTTTTAGCTCTTCTTTTTTGGGGGGCGTTCATTTGAGAGAGAAGCCATCACAAATAAGCCAAGTTGAGGTGGAAAAAGTCACAAGAAAGGAAGATCTTACAAATCTTTTCCCTTTTCCAAACAGTTGTAACCACATCATCACCTTTTGCATCAGAGGGGTTTTATCTCCAATGGTTTCTCGTTAATCACATTAAGGATACCTTTGCCATTTATAGCAAAAAAATAAGCTTGCGATGGAATCAGCACTCCTCTCTTCCACTCGACAGGTACCCTCCCCCAGCCATGTCTTTATTCATATGTATGATGTGTGATGAGTTGTTTGTTCTTTCAGAATTCTATTGTTGTACTCGTGTAAAAATCGCGTATCTAATTGCAGATCTGATGACAGAGACTGCCGGGGCCTTCCATGATTCTTTTTGCAAGCTTGAGGGATGACCAGTGTGGGAGGTCCGCGGGTCCGACTGGCACGTGAATTTTCAAATGGCTGTGGGCTGTGTGGGGTGAACGGATATGATTGTTTGCGTCTGGGACCTGAACGGGGCCCAATGCAATGGTTTGGAAAAAAGGAAGGAAGGAGAAGAGAGTGAGAAACGGGGCTTGTAAGTACAGTTGCCTATTTTCCCTATGCACTTCCTCTTTGCCTTCTGAAAGGGCTCAGTGATGTCTGAAAGTCATGAATGGTTCTCTTGTTATGTCTAAATGCATTTGACCTCTTCTTCTTTTGTTTGGGTGAGAGTAGATTTTCGTGAATCATGATGGTAGTATGCAGCTCAGATCCTTGACGTATTCTCTTTACTTCTTAATCCTTGTCTGATTGCGGTGTTGATATGTCCATATTGCCGCGAGAGAGGGGGGGCTCAGTATTGACCATTAAATTGCTCGTATGCAAGTACGGATTGACTGGTATGTCTGCATCTGTTTTTTTATCTCTCAATTCCTGCACCAATGGGTTTCTCTCGTGTTCTTCCAACAGCGATGCCTCCACTTTCGACAAAAAGCTTGTATGGCTTGTCTCTGTACGTGACGATTCATTCCGTTCTGTAGCGGGTTAATGCGTCCAAATGAGGTTTCACCTTCACTAGGATCATGGAATTTTAGCAGTTAATTATTGTGGACTGTCGAAATCTGGACTCACCTTTCATTAGATTATTTGAATAATCTATGGAGTGGATGTGGCCTTCTCATATTCTCTTTAAGAGAAGGGAAGGGAAGGGGGGGAGGAGTTAATGGGCCATCATGGTGTCTAAGTGTGAACTAGGAACATAGTCCTCCTCCCTTTCTTTGTGGTGAAAGACCTAATTGTGATTGCATGCTTTCTAGAAGGAGACCGACCATAATAATTAAATCCTAGATCAGTTTCCTAAGAGTAATTATTTTGTTGGAGCATCTCCTTACACGTACTACGGTTGGCCCATTTGTGGGCCTAATGTTTCCATAATGCCATGTTTGTGGAACCTAAAAAGGGGTCACGAAAGTCCAAAACATTAAAAACTAATCGTCTCCAATTGTCATTAGTGAATCGAAGGGGCGGCGAACTGGGGGGCCTCCATCGACCCTTTTCAAGAACACGCCTCATCAAATCATCAATCGAAACGACACCAACATGCCATGTCGATCGTGATCCGAGCCACTCTATTGGGTGGATCGAGATACAGAGATAACATGTCATCTGGCGTCGTTTCGAGGGCTAATGGATCCAAGAGGCCATATAAATCCTGAGCCACATGCCGTGTCGGTTCGATTTGGATCAAGATTACGGTGATAATGAAGTAATGGGAGTTAGGCGAGTAGGTGGGGTGCAGAATTGATCTTGAGGGTGCTGAGAAAAAACAATTTTGGGTTAGAGATGAAAGCATTCTTATCATGTTCCCTATCCATCTTTATTTCAACCTAATCAATGTTTGATTGTCCTCTCATTTATGCGGGGAAATCTTTGAAAGCTCGAACCTTTTCTTCTGTTCGCGTTTTAAACATGTTTGTCGAGATTTATCTTTGTTATCGAATCCCTGATCACTCATGACACACAACAGGAAGATTTGTCCGCAAGGTATAATCCAAAGATGGAATTTGGAGTTGTTCTTCAACAACAAGGGGAAGAAAATTACCTTGTCACAACGGCGCTTGTTTTTGAATTAAAAATGGATCAATGTACATTCAGATTGATTCAAAATGCATTAACAGCTAATCACGAATTAGGTCACATGCGACAATACATGATATGGAAACGGAGGTCTCATGTCCAAGGAAAATGTTACTTCAAACCAACCATTCGTTACGCTACACGCACATCGTCTATAGTTGCCTTGGCAAACTAAATGCATGTGCATGCAAGCATCCGCGTGAGCGAGCGTCTCTTCAAGAAGAACATCTTGTCATCCGAAATCAAAAAGAAAACAAATCAAACATGACAGTCTATAAGATCTGCGCGTCCCTACCCACCTCTCTGGTGGGACTGTAAATCTCCCTACCGGGACGACAATTCCATTAAGGTCTCGCTAGAGAGGAAGAGGGGGAAAAAAAAAAGAGGGTTTCTTTCCATGAAGATGCTTCCTAAGGACAGCAATGCAAGGCATTCGAATGTGGGAAGCAGACCACAAATCCGTTTGACGTCAAAAGCAGATGTTGTGCCGTGGACAGTGCACATCTTTGCTTTTTGAGTGGTATAGCACTAATCCCCCGTTTTAAAATGAATCAAGAATCATTTCCTTATGCCCTTAGGACTACTAAACTATGATTAAAAGTGGATTGTATTTAGTGGTGTTTGAACTTTAATTAAAGAGGTCAACCCACTTCCTAAGTACGTGAAGTATCACTTCATACCCATTCGCGAAGAAACCTCACCAAACCCCATCCATGAGGAAATCTTATAGATTTTGCAAAAGGGTGGAAAAAAGAATTGGCAAAAGAGTTTAATCCGCATGAGAGAATAAAGAATGTCCATTTCATTCAACCTTTGTATACAAAAAATTGTATAATTTGAGCATGAACTGTGAGAATAAGCCACGTGGACTTCTTACGTGGGGAATTCTATTTTTTTTTTTACTTCTACTTCTAACTTCCCTTCGAATTTCAAAAATGAAAAATATAATTCAAGCTTTGAAAGAATATCTTTACCATAGGAAATTTCGGATTTTATTTTGAAAAGCTTGAAGTATTTTGAATTAAGTCTACCAAAATTTACATTAAACTAAATTTAAAATAAAAGGTATCCTAAAGTATGTTGAATCTAAGTCATATTGGAATCTCAATTCCGATCTTCATTCATTTTCATTTGTTTGGTGAAGTTTTTTTAGTTAGAATCATTTCAGTAAAAAGCCTTATTAAACTTTTTTTTCCGAATAAATCAACGAAGTTCCTTTTTATTTATTATTGTCAAGTGTCTTTATATAGTTGATATTTGCTTCCGTTGGTTTCTGGATGACCAAATTATATCTTTATCACCACCAGACATTGAAACTGGCGTCGGTATCGCTTTGATTGTCATACGCTTTCTACATACATTCTATCATATTCTATTCTTTGTTTCGGTGTGTGGACAAGAAAGAAAAAAAATAGAGGGAATATCTTTCTGGGGATGTGTGTGATCCTTTTTCTAATCCCATGTGCCTCTCGCCATCTTTTCCTTCTGCGACTTCTCTCGTCCACTATTTATAAGGTCAACAATTTAAAAACCTCCCCCGAAAGGTCTTCCCATCTATAGTCCCTTTCTTGCTCCGAATAATGCAGCTTTTGCTTCCTCTCAAGTCCCACTCATCGCAACACTTATGGTGTCGAGATGCAATTAAAGAATTAGACTTCATTCTTTAAGCCACGTTTATCTTGACCTCTCATGGAGGGGAAGAGAGAGAGAGAGAGTTGGAGTTAGTTGTATGCCAAGTTGAATTAGATCTCGTTCGCCATTGGAATTAGAAGGAAGGTATTGCAAAGATTCTAGGAAATTCGAAGTACCCCCAATTTACAAAGATTCCCATTCAAGAGAAATTGATTAGCCAAACTATCCTTTGGCCACGTCTCAATGATCGTGGGACTCATGGGCGTATAGTTGCTTCCATTTCCATTGGTTTCTCAGTACTTTTCTTTGCGTAATGTAATGGCGTGCCCTCGACATAAGACCAATCCTTTTCTATATAAATCCAAAAATGTATCGATAAAAAAGGTGATGACCACATGAATCCGCTCCTCCTCCCATTCAATGATGGCTACTCCCAATACCATATGGCTTCTCATTTTCACTGCCACATGGAACTCGTACACAAGTTCTGGGGACGCCAACTTTTCGTACAACAATAGAGACATGGTGTCAATTCCTTTGTGTGTGTGTGTGTGTGTGTTCATGTATGAAGAGGGAGTGATGTACAAGCATTAAATTCCCCAGCGCAACCGCATTGTCTCTAGCTTTCGACATTATGTTGGAGCGAGAATGCTGAGTCCATCTTGGAGAAGGAGAAAAAGCACTAATAATAATTACATAAAGGCAGCCCCGTTGAATGACTTTTTGGACGGACGTTGCCTCTCCTTAGGTGGGCTTGACCAATCTACCTCAGTCCATTCAATGTGGTTTTTGCAGCGCATATGGAGCAAACCATGTGCTTGTCCTACATTGGTTAGGTGCAAGTCCAAAGGAAAATGCATGCGTGGGCAGTGAGGACATATGCGATGTTTACGGGTCGTGGTGGAAGACAACTCTTTGCTTTAGCGAATGAGAGATTGGTGTGGCCTAGAAGGTTTGAGCAATCCTTGACCTTTTGGACTTCGGGATTCTTTAAACAACATAATGTGATGTTTACCCCCATTAACAGAATAATGATCTTTTTAATCATATCGAAATCTGTGGGCAATAATTTATGGTTTCAACCCCAATTATGCTTCGAGTTGATAAGAAAGACGATGATGTCTGTCCTCACTTAAAAAATCATTACTTTTTATTTCTTTTATATCTTTAACTTTATCTCATTAATACCTTCGATACCAAGTTTCACCAATACCTTGGGCTAATGAGGACTTTGTGATTCTTGCCTACTTTTGGGCAATGGCAGCAACCCTTGCCTGCTAAATGGTGACGAGGGGCCATGGTCCTCGCTTGTGGACGACAAGGGTCTACTAGCAATCTCGTTGGCCTAGGGTTAGGAACAAAAAAAGGAAAAGGAAAAGGAAATAAATAAAAAATTCAAAAATATCAAAAAAATTATTAAAAATTATCTATATTAGCACCACTGATGTCGTGAGACAATTAGCATCCATGTCAATGATTTCTTGCTAAAAAATTGGCTAAATTGACTTAATCGGTAAAATGTTAAAATGTTTAAGATTAATTTGGCAAAAGTATAATAAGTTTGGGATTTTTAAAGACAATTTTCTATATCATTGAGAATAAACTTTTGAGTAGTCAATAAAGTTGCCATGTTTTCAGAAGACTCGTGGCATAAGACATTTGCGTTTGCTTTGCCTAAACGGTAACTGATAGATCAATCATAGTCCTTTGAAAGTTCTAACCTTCACTCTTGCCTCATGTTCAATTCCTTCAAATGCCACTTCTCTTTAACAAGGCTAAGGAGTTTGCTTCCCTTATGTGGAATGATAAGTTAAGCTTTTGCATATAATTGAGAGACAGGGTGGGTTGAGGAAGAAGTTGGGTCTTTACATGTGAAACAATAATAAATAACCAATCTGGTCATTACCAAATGAATATTGGAATCGAGGTTAAACTTATGAGTACTCCATACTTAAAAGATCTAAAAACAGTTACAAGAAAAGGTCTTGCATATTTTGTTCAGCAAAATCTTGCAATTTGGATCGTCAAAGCTTATTCTAGTCCATGAACTGGTGTAGAGGTAAAAAAAAAAAAAAAAAGATATGTCTCAAAAATTACTAATATGATGTGTTTATTTTTTGTAACATTAAATACCGAAAAAAAAAATTTAACTTTAATTTATTCACTTGATTTTTCTTGCACACACCCTCCAACGATTGAGGTTAGTGGGGGTATTTTATCAGCTTTTTTGCTGATAACGAAATGGAGAGAAAAAAAGGTATATTTACAGACAATATAGTAACTAGGCTAAATGACAGTTGGTGGGCCTTATAAGACCATTTGTCTTCGAATTGGGCCACAACTTAGTTCAATGAATATTTTTTTGGACGAGGCTGCCAATATAAGTCTAGGCCCAACCCTTCCTGCTTCTGGGCCCATTGTCTTCTTCTCCCTTTTATTTTTGTTTACAAGAAGCCCTACGCCAATATAATCATTGGACCTGAAAATAGGAAAAAAAACATATTCATGTATGTCTCGGAATGCAGCAAAGAAAAATCTAAACACTTACCCCAAAAGAAAGAACGAAAAGAAAATCTTTATATTGGACAAATTACAAGTAAGGAGAATGCTCGATAATAGATATAAACGATCACATGATATAATCTAATTCAAGTGACAACTGTATCTTATCAAAGATCTCTGAGTAATGGAAAAAGAAAATTGAGAATGTTATTTAAAGATCGAATACACTAAAAGTATCCCATGTGTGCAACATTGAAATTACAAATTTTGAGTACTTGAGACAAAGACCAATAAAATAAAGGTAAAAGGAAATAAAACAAAATTAACCTGAGTGTATTTATTAAATTATTGGAGTTTGGTTTAGTGACCACTATTCTCACATGAGAATGGAGAGATAGGAAGCTCAAATCCCCTTCTTTTTAAAGGGTCAAGATAATGATGATTTAATTTCAAATGTAGAGTTCGACTCATACCTTGTGCAAGAAGGTCTGATAAAAACTTAAAAGTGAAAAAAAGAAAAGAAAATGTGCTCTTACTGATCGAGAGCTTTGATGTACACAAAGCTGAAATGGTCGGTCCTTTCGATCCAGGAAAGAACATTCGTCCGGCCAGAGGGTCTTTACGTTTTACCTCTGGAAGAAGCCGACAAAAGGAAGCGCCTTCAAGGCCCATGAACCTTCTTAACCCGAAGGCCTCGGAAGACCCCCCAACTCCGAGTTCTGAGGCTACATAGTACAAATGCCCACACCTGGACTTTCTTCTGATCGACACCAAATATATATATCTCTCTCTCTCAGACAGACGCCGGGATTGAAGGAGGGTGCTCTCTATCTATGAAACAGTGAATTTGAGGTTGTCTTGGTTTCTGGGTCCGGATGGGCAGTTGGAGAAACCGCCCTCCTCGGCGGAAAATCGACCCCAATCGTTATCTTTACAAAGAAAGCGCTTACCGTTCCTACCACGACCCATCTACTCCAGGTACATTGCGTAAGAAGAAGCGAGAATCCTTTCTCTTCTCTTTTCCAATTTTCTTGTTCGTTAGTTGCGTCATCTGAATGGCCTTGGGATGTTGACTTGGAAACAAGGAGGGTTAAGAAACTAGCTTGACGTTACTGAGTTGCTCTTCGATTCTTGATCTCTATGGGGGGCGAGATTTCTTTTCCTCGATTTTTGGTCGACCCAACTCCTCTCTCTCCCTCTCTTTCAATTCCTAATGTTTTTCTGGTTTTGCCAAGAGAGAATTGAGGCTCTTGTTGCTTATCTGTGCGAGGAGTTTTTCAGTTGAGGAACTCGTTTACTTTTCCTGATCAGTTTTAGTTGACTCTTTTGTGTATGGTCGTGGTTTTGGTTCTCATTCCGCAATGTGGGTCATTTTGCTTATGGAGCTGGTGTTGTTCAGTCGCTTTGCCATCGAAAATGAAGTTAGTGTTTTCAATGCTCTAAGAAATTACTTTGTAAACTAAAATTCTTTATGGTTGCCGTCTTTATGTATATGTAGCTATATGTGCTGCCACTTCAAGGTTTGGCAAAGAAAAAATGTCGTAGTTTTGGGTAATGGAATGAGACAGCCATTAGGGTTTTATTTTGTTATGCATACATTCCTCTTGATAGATTGGGCCGGTTCATTTTCCTCATGATTGTGTCTCGTGCGCTGAGGTTTTAAAAGGCTCTTTTGTGATGTTAGTTTTAGTTATGGTGTGATCCTGAAGTTCAAATTGTTCAAGTCTTTGCGAGTTCAAATTATTCATCTGTCCAAAGATAGTGCTGCTCATAGAGAATGGTGTGGCAAGAGAAACACTTGTGCATTCTGTCTCTTCTCCAGTGGTTTCTACACCTGGCAGACATTGCCGGCTTTACTTAATAGGCTTGATTAATCTACCATATGGACAATCATGGTGGTTAAATCCTGCTATTTTGAGTTACCCACATCTGGCATTTATGAACAAAATTCATGTACCGTAGTTTAAAATTATTGATCATGTTGTCTTTATTTCACACAGTTGAATTCATCATACGCATGCAATTAAGTAGTCTATTTTGGCTTGGGAGAGTCTTTCTTTTCTGGTCTTTTAGACTCATAGAGTGAGTTGGTGCAAGTTCTCTGATTAGTAAAGAAATATAAATGGCTGTTTGAATTCTTAATACTACTCTCCCTCTTTCCTTAATTAACTATGTTCTTTGCACTTGATAGAGGATTTTCGTGGTTCAGTACATTGTGAATTTTCTGAAAGCTGGTAGGTCTGACCCCTAAAAGAAAAAGGAAGATAGCTGGCAGATGGTTTTTGGAGTAGAATTTTATGTAAATGTCTCTTTTATATTGATTCTAACAGGGAATTCTTATGTGCACTTGGTAGTGCAGAAATGCACAGCAATCATATGACAGCAACTTGCTGTACTTGGTAGATTGATTGCAAAAACTTTTTGCATACCAAAAGTCCTGCAGTATGCTTGTAACATATTTCCAGATGACTGAAACAATGTTCTATAGCCATCTCTTTTATTTTCTTGGGTTCTGGTTTTAGAAGATTGCTTGTTGGCAATCCTCTAAAATATGATTCTTCATAGCTTTTATGGTTTCTCACCAACTGATTTAATTTTTGTAATGTTGTTTGGCAAGACAACGTGCCTTCATGGGAGAAGAGATTCTGTAGACTGGTTGGAACAATTCCATGGGGGAAGATTGTTTATTCGAAGACGCTTCTGAACTACCATGACAATATATTCCACTGGGATGATTCCGCTGCTGAAGAGGCATTCCAAAATGCCAAGAAACGGTTTTGGGCAGAGATCAATGGACTCCCTTGTGATATCTCTCTGCCTGATCCAGATATTTTTATGGACGAGATAAATTGGAATCAGGCCATTGACCCAGAACTTATCAAGGACCTTGATAAGCAGTATTTTAATCCTGACGATGTTGAAGAAGACAAAGAGATGGGGAGTAAAAAGAAAAGGATCAAGAACCTAGTTGGCTCGCCATCCGATAGATGCGATGTTAATCCAAAAAACAGCAAAAATCCTTGGGAAATAAACAATTTACATCGTGGTGAGGATGTGAAGAATTTAGCATGGAGCACAGACTCATGGGATAATGAAATTTGTGAATCAGGACATTTGCGTCGTGATGACAATCCATGGGAACAAAGCTACTGTCAGGGCAATAGGGTGAGGAAGGAAGATGCATGGGCTGACGGGGTCAAATTATCAGGTTGGAACCAGTGGGGAGGTGATCCTAATCGGCAGAACAGTGGGAATTCTGAGAACGATGAGAAATGGGCCAAAACTGCTCTTAACTCTTCAGACTGGAATGCTGAAGAGTCGAGGAAGTGTGGTTCCAATCCTGATGATATGGACTATGGCTATATTAGAGAAGATAGAGCTTCAAAAGATGGAAGATGGAGAGAGAATGTGCCCACCACTTCAAGGGGTTGGAAACACTGGGACAAGCACAAGGGTGAGCGAAAAAGTAGCAGAAGGACCTGGGTTCCCAGAGATGGAGAGGGCTCACGTAAGAGGGGAAGTTCTCATCAGTGGGGACGATAAACAATATTGGAGCAGCGAAAGACATGACAGGAGGGTTAGTTTTGCACGTCAGTAATCTATAGCCGTTTTTTGGTGTGGGGTTACTGCTTTTTGAGTCTTTGGTTTCATGATGTTGTTTGTATAGAGAATCCCAAGTTAGAGATTCGTGCAATCAGGGATTATATCCGTTCGTTTTTCTTTTTGGAACGGAGAATTGCGCGTCCAATTTTGATGGGCTCTTCAAGGACTGATGGTCTCATCCATGTTATGATAGTAGAAAGTTGCTTGTTGAACAGAAAAGTTTCTGTATACAGTGCCTCAACCTGTTTTTGTTTCAACAGAGGCAAAGATATATAAGCAGGAGTATCATTTTCATCACTATGTTCCTTGGTTTTGCCCTCTTAATTTTGGTATGTACTATGTAGTGCCTGAACATATGCATATTGGCTTTGTCCATCAATGAAAGCCAGCATTCTGATGTGGCTACAATTACTCACTAGCACTAAGTAACTACAACTCACCGGAATTCCAGGATGATTAAATTTAATTGCTGATAATGATCATCTGCAAATATAATAAAAGGTTATCGGGATTTTTCTTGTCCTAGAGTTTCCATCATCTCTTTTTAAATGTACTTATGTTGTACTCCTAATGACGTGTAAATTACTTTTGAGCTCCTAGCATCAATACTCAGGCTTCCATTTGATATTTTAACTTGTTCTTTTTCCAATTTCTAATCAATGATAATTTCATGCCAGCAATGTCAGGATTTAGATAATCTGCGACAGTGATACTGGAAACAAGAGATTCAATTTTGAGGGAGTCAAGCAACTTGTTTCATTTGCTGCCTTGTCTATAGTCGATCCAACAACTCTTGACCAAAAAGAAAAAAAATCCAACAACTTGCAAAAATAAAAATGAAAGAACATTATCAGCTTTAGAACAATAAACATATAGATCTAAGATCCAGGTTCATTCACGTCTATTGTTGCTTATTGGATTAAATTAGTGAGATATTCAAATTCGAGGATTCACATCATGCTAGAGTAAAAAGAAACGAGATCAGAATTCTTCCGTGAGCGAATTCGGTAAGGTGGCCCGACTGAATCAAAGCTGGATTCGAAGGGGGCAATTTTATTATGTCAAGGGACCACGATAGTGAGCCAATCAAGATTTACATATTATGAGTAAAACAACACCCAATTCATGAAATATAATTATAGAACACATTGTTAGCTGTATAAACATGGATAGGCTTTGATACCGGTTCATGAGATAGCCTCTCAAAATGGACTGCCTATGCAAAACTCCCGGAGATATCTCATTTGTCATGACCAACTCCAACCGCATGAGCCAAAGAAAACAAAATAACGTGATTGAAAATTTGCAGGAAAAGTTTGAATAACAGGTTTTCCCAGTCATTCAGAATCTAGCATGCCGTCACTGAAGCAAGAGTTCTTCAACTCCAAGGAATCATAGCAAGGAATTATTTTCATGGAAGAAGCAATTATGATAAAATAAGATGACGGAGCAAGAAAACCAATGTCAAGATGGACAATGGTTTCACGAAAGAAATCATTCGTCTCCTTTTTCATGTTTATCACATTTGAAGTGCCAATTTAATATCACAAACACGTGAAATTACTTTGCTAATCCAACAAATTCTTGATCCATTGTCCAGATATATCAACCTGAGTTGAGGCAGCATAACAGGACCACTAATCTTGGGCGCCTCCTTTTTTTTTGGAAAAAGGGAAATAAAACATAAGAGAAGTTCTTATGGATCTTTCTTAACCCATTCACGTGGTCTGACTTTTTCTTAGCATTATTCTACGCATTCACACAAAATTTACTCAGATCACATTCTTCGTACGTCAAGATGAATAATGCCAAGTTCTATACTTTATATAATCCCATCTTGTTTATTGAGCTTGTGCCTTTGTTTCTGAAATTAGCCTGAACATTCTTCTTTGATGGATAGTAATTACTCCGATGGCCAAGTGCTTCCGCTTGGCATAAAGCAAGGTGAGCCTATACTCATTTCTCCTGCAGAAGAAACAAAGAGAGGACTGTACTTCCTCACGAACCAGGACATTGTCCTCGTTTCAGTAGTCCAAACCATCTATTGCTTCAACCAAATGGAAAAGGGAACGAACAGGCTGGTGAGGTGATCAAAAATGCATTGGCAAAGGTTCTTGTGCATTACTACCCTCTTGCAGGGAGGCTCACCATCTGCCCTGCAGGAGGTTGATGGTGGATTGCAACGGAGAAGGTGCAGTTTTTGTTGTGGCCGAAGCGAATTGCATGCTGGCCCCTGGGTGAGCTCGGGGACACGACAAAGCCTGATCCTGAGGAACTTGGGAAGTTGGTCCATGACATTCCTGGTGCAAATAGCATACTTGAGATGCCTCTTGTTGTGGCTGAGGTTAGTGAAACTTTCCTCACTGTTGTTTTCTGATGCCTGTCCCTACAATGTCAACCAGAGTTTTATTGAAAATGTTCTTTTCCGAGCATTTGCTAGTTTGAGTCTTGCTGTGCAACTATGCACATCTTGTCATGGAGTTTTACTGTATCACAGCGAGTATATGATTGAGACGAGGTACTCAGACTCAACTCGATACAAAGATCCCTCCAAGAATGTTCACTCTGCCATTAAGTGTTGGACATTCAGTTATTTCCCTTATCTGCAGGAGGGCATATGCATTTGTGTATGCATCCTCTCTTAAACTAGGCTCATATCCTCCGAATAGGATTGGATATTGAAGGTAATTCCCGAAAACTTTGAGTTCTTATATTTATATATCCCACAGGTGACAAAATTCAAATGCGGAGGATTTACTCTGGGGCTGTGCATGAACCATTGCATGTTTGATGGGATTGCGGCGATGGAATTCATCAATTCATGGGCTGAAACAGCGAGTGGCTTGCCTCTATCGATCCCACCATTCCTGGACAGAACCATTCTCAAATCCAGGAACCCACCTAAGGTTGAATACCCACACCAGGAACTTGCTGAAACCGAAGACAGGTCCAACTCCATGGATCTTTACAAGAATAATGAGCTGCTGTATAAGTCCCTCTGCTTCAATGCTGACAAGATCGAGAAATTAAAGGCCAAGGCAATGGGAGATGGAGTATTGAAGAAAAGCACAGCTCTCGAAACTCTCTCTGCTTTTTTTTATGGGATTGCTAGAACCAAAGCACTCAGTACGCTGCCTGACCAACAAACCAAGCTGCTATTTGCTGTCGACACGCGTGGCAAATTTGATCCCCCGCTTCCAAAAGGGTATTTTGGGAATGGAATAATGTTAGCCCATTTGATCAGCGGGGCAGGTGAAATTGTGGAGAAGCCACCATCATTCGCTGTGGGGCTAATTCAAGATGCAATCAAGATGGTCACCGAGAGCTGTGTCAGGTCGGCCATTGATTACTTCGAAACAAAACGATCAGTCTTGCCTGAGAAAGAAGTAGTTATGTTGTTCCTTCCTGATGGGAAGGATCAGAAAGGCATTAGTGTAGTTCTGGGTTTGCCTGCCCCTGCTATCAAGATTTTCCAGGAGGAGATGATGCAGATGCAGATATAGGAAATGTTAAGACCCTTTCACTTGCTACAGTTAATCTCTGCGTCCTATCTTAAATTTATGAAGTGATTTCCTGTGAATCTGCTTTTAGACATTTGTAAAGTAAATCCTTTGGTTTTCCTTTCATAAAGAGTGGGATGAGGACCAAGATCCACAACAAAAACAAAACTTGCAGCAAACTCCTGTGATGCAAATCAAAATAGACTTTTTATAGCTTTTAAACACCAAATAAAATATAATTTCTTGGTTATCAGCATTGGTTTCCATCGTAACTCATCCGGTCATATGATATCCAGAGTCATACATACATACACTATAAAATTTAGAAAATTCCAGTTGAGTTTATCACTCGTAATGATATCAAGAATGAAGTCTAAAGTGGACAACCTTTTGGACCGTACCTAAGACAAATGCGAAAAATTTTGGTAGACCAGTAGCCAGTAGTAGGTTCATCCAGCTTTCGCTCTGAAACGTAAGCTCCAATTGCCAGAATGATTGAAACTGAAACAACAAAATCAGGGATGCAGTAGTTGTTGCTCCAAGTATGTTAAACACGTATTTAAATTAATAAAAGATTAAATTAAGCGGCGGGTGGATGACAGGCATGTGAGGGAAAAGCGAGGGGGCAAGCGGTACAGGGAGGCAAAATCACCCTCCTCCCACCATCCCCACCCCTTTGCAACCCCTACATAACCTTAGTTCCAGTGACAAGCAAAATGAATGTGATGCGATTAATCTATATGACGCGCAAATGGCATTTTTTTTATTTTTATTTTAAATTTGAAGTTTAAAAAATTAAAATAGAAATATATCTAAATTGAGATATCATCTAATTTAAGTTAGGAAATAGGGCTCACCTAAATCATATCCTATCCTATCTTGGATACTCATCTCGACCTGCAATTATATTTAAAAAAAAAAAACAATAACTAGCCTGTATGTCTTGCTTGATTACGGATTTGGTTAGATGATGTGCAACGGCGTCGTCGGGGACGGTTAAGGGCATTTTGGTAAAATGCCATCGTGGCGCGCGCTCTGTGCAAAATGGAGAGGAGGCGAAGAAGAGATAAGACGACGGCCGACTCACCCACGCGACCCCGCCATGGCGAGTCTCCTCCCCTGCTTCAACTGCCGCTCCCCCGCACGTGCATCCCTCGAGCCCACGCACGTGCGGATCTCGCCGCCGGTCGGGTTCCCCGGCGGGACGACTCGCCGCGCCGGCGGGGGCTTCCGCCGGCTGGTGGCTCGCGCCGGGCCGAGCACGAGCAGCTACGTGTTCGCGTTCGTGTTCCCCCTCTCTCTCCTCGTCACCACCGTCTTCGCCTCCATAAAGATTGCGGATAAGCTCGACAGAGACTTCCTCGAGGAGGTAGTAGATTACAACATTTCCCTCGATTCCTAGCTCGTTTCTTTCTCCGGATTTTCCTGCTGTTGTTTTTCCCCCTATTTGGTGGAGGTGATGAGTTTCAGACAGCATCAAAGGCGATGCTTGTCGTTCGCTCGATTGATGAAGTACTTGTGCGTGTGGTACGAGAAAACCAGCATATAGAATATGGTGAATTTTGTTAATCGGTTTAACGAATGACCTCGAGGAGCATTCTCTAAACTTTGATTATTTGAGAGTTCGATTTTCGAAGAATGATACCCGCTTTCTGAAATCGGGAATCAATTTCGATTTGTTGTTTGTACAGTCTTGGCCTTTTTTTCTGGGGTGCGGTGTTCTGTGAAGCTGGTCGTGTTTCACTTGTGAAAGACTGCAATTTGCTCAGATATATGTTATCAATTTTCAGATTTTCTTCTATATTGGAGAGCTGGCAGAACGCTGATGACATCCATTTATTGTAGAGAATTGAAACAGAAGATTTCCTCTTCTTGCAGTGTGAAATTAATGGGCAATTCAAGTTTGGCCAGGGAATGGTGCAACTTGTGTTTCTTATCTTTTAGCTTTAGTTGATTAGTCGACAGCTTTGCTGCTTGCCATGAGGATGTAATGTTACCCACGTAACAAAACTCCTCACTCTTTTTTGTTTGGCAGCTGTTCTAGTCATTCATAGCTAAGTCTGCTATATTTCTAAGTACACGAGTATTGATTTGCATGTCGAAGGACAGTAAGTTGCCAACAAAATAGAAGGACCAATAGGAAATATACTTTCATTTGTGAAATGCAGCGACATAGTCTGCTTTCCCTTTCTCTGTTGTGAGTCTGGGACCTCGAGATAGAAAAGTTTTGATTTGCAGACAGGATTGTGTATCTACACTGGGATATTGTCTGTCTATGCTCCGGTTACTGTTTGGATGTCTGTCTGCTCTTTTATGTATGGTTATGGCAATAGGAATCATAACCTCTCTCAGATTTTGGAGAAGTCGCAGATGAAATTTTTGCCTTCTCTATTTTAATGCCAGATGAAGTCTGCGACCACTTGTTTCTTCCGTGTTTTTAGATGGTTCTTTGTCCTTGTACTGGGTGAACGCTTGCATTACATAGAGATGTGGGTTTTCATATCTCTGATGGTTGAAGACCAGCATGTTGATTTAACCCGCCACTTGGAATAATTCATACGAAGAACTCGTTGTTAAGATAGTCTGTCAATGTTCCTACCTGTGTTTGTGAAGAGGGTCATCTAGCGTAACAGAATTTACATTTCTCTGATCCAGCTTGCAATTAATCAAGCAATAAAGGACGCGGATGAAGATGATGATGCTGAGGTGTCTTTAGAAGAGAAACCTGTTCCTTCCCGCTCTCGCAATCGGCCAAAACGAGAAGCGTAGGCTGCAGCTGCATTGTGTGTAGTTTTGACTTCAGTCGAGTGACCAACACACTGTCGGGAAGACCAATCTGGAGAGAGCCATAGCATGCTTGTTGTTTCATGTGATTCATCTCGGCTTTGAATATCTGTAATTTGGTTATTGATAGAATGCACAGACTTGGTATACGTCTTGAGGATAATATTGAACTGCAACCCAAATGTAATCGATTGAGCTGCAACCCGGATGTACTAATGTCGATTTTGACAGTCGTCAGTGTTCCATCTTGTAATATTGCTCATGCGCCATTATGATCTCTCAAAACACATTTAACTAGTCCTTTCTTTTGTCAGTTTCTAATCTAAGGATTCTTCCTTAAGCTGGTGGGTTCATGACATGGGTTAATTCCTAATAAACCACAGAACATCCCTTTAGTGATTAACCCACATGCTGCAGGATTTACTTTTCAAATGTCTCAAAACAGATCCTCAAATAAAAAACGTCAGAATTTAGGATCAAACGCAGAAAATAGCAGCATTGAGTGATAAGTGTCTTAATCATTTCTATATCCGCGTCATCTCCTCTCAGAAGATCTTCATAGCACCCAGAACTCCATTTTGATGTCTTTCCCACGAGGAAAGATCAAAACCACTTCCTTCCCGGGCGGTTTCCAAGCTTGGAAATAAGCGGCTTTCCCCAGCCAAAATCCGTCGCATGAAATGACAACCTTGACCTGGTACTAATCAAGAAGGTGCAACCAAGGGACAGACTTGAAACACACCATGGTGAAAACCAATTTCAAGAGCGAAGTAGCGTGCTTTTAGTTTAATGTGATTCTATCTTGGCTCTGAATATTTGCAGCATGGATTCTATAGAATAAACTCCGTTATGCAAAAACTGTTGACATGTCTGTATTCGTGCTTGATAGGATGCACGAAAGAAAAGAACTTGAAGTACTCGTCAAAGGTAATATGACGTGGGGCAAATGACTTCTTGGTGAAAAGGCCAATTAGATCACTGCAATCCAAATGTAATCGATTAGTCTGCAATGGGGACAACCTAAATGTTAACTTGACCAGTCATCACTGTTTCACTTTGCAGTGTTGCTCATCCACCAATTTGATCTTTCACGCACAATTGACTAGTTCATGAGATGGCTTAATGGCTAATAAATCACAGAACATCACCTTTATTTATTGTTCCTTGTACACTATGAAAGGAAAACCAAAGGATTTACTTTACAAATGTCTAAAAGCAGATTCACAAGAAATCACATCATAAATTTAAGATAGAACGCAGAGATTAACCGCAGCAAGTGAAAGGGTCTTAACCTTTCCTATATCTGCATCATGTCCTCCTGGAAAATTTTCATAGCAGGGGCAGGCAAACCCAGAACTCCACTAATGCCTTTCACGGCCCCTGACATAAGCGGTTCTCCCCAGCCAAAATCTGTCTTTTGAAATGACAACCTTGACCGGGTACTAATCAAGATGGTGCAAGCAAGAGAAGGTCGCGATCGTTTTGTTCGGTTTTCTTTTTCAATAGATTCTTGTGTTTGATGAGCCAAGCACGTCGTGTGATCCTAGCAAGTTAGCTTTGCCACTTCCAGTACCACTGACTGACTAGCAACTACCCAATAATACACAGTGCGCATCTTGAACTAGAAAGAGATGGGATGAATTAACAACTCCGTTCACTCGTATGATTGCTTCAGGAGTGCAAAAGTGTAGAGCTTCAATGCTGGTATCAGTTTTCGCTGTGCAGCCTACATTAATATGCACGGGATATGGTCGATCTTCATCCATTCTCTTTCGCATTGTTGCTCGATCAGGGGGCAACCGATGACCTCCAGGCGTGAAAGAGTGGTGGGAAGCCGATCGACAGGCAAGGACTGGAGCTTCCGACAATCTTTAAGCCTAAGATCCCCCAGGGATGTCAGGTTCTGCAACCAGTTAGTTCGAAACTCCAGGTTCGGAAGCCTTTCCAGGTGAAGGCTGGTGAGAGTGGGAGGAAGCATCCACTCGGGGAAAGTCAAAAGAGTGGAGCATCCCCCGATCACTGATAATTTCTCGAGCGAGTTCAGTCTATTAAAGCCCCAGTCGGTCAAGGGGCTAATGCTCTCGCAATCTTTGATCTCTAGGGATACTAGATTGATGGGTAAACCGCCTTCTGGGAAGGACTCGATTCCTGGACAGTCTGAAATGAACAGTTCCTGAAGAGCAGTCAGATTCTGCATTTGCTCTGGCAATGCCCTCAGGTTCTCGCAGTTCTTGACATGGACCTTTTTGAGATTGGCCATGGGAAGTCCTCCTTCAGGGAAGAATGTCAGACTCGGACACCTTTCGATTTCCAAATAATCAAGAAAAGCGAGCTTGTGCAGGCGATTGGGTAAGGACTTGAGACTTGTGCAGTTGTCGACACGAAAAGATTCGAGAACCATTTCGCCATCTTGACTTAGGATGTCGGCTACTGACTCCAGATTCGAACAACTGCAGATGGTCAGCGCCTTCAGCATGAGCGGTAATTGGCCACTCGGGAAGGATATTAGAGAGGAGCAGTCGAAGATCTCCAAGACCTTGAGAAACACGTTGTCCCTTAGCATTATTCCACGGGGAAGCGACTCCAAATCCGGACAAAGGTCAATAGACAACTGCCGGAAAGAGGTGGGAATGAGCTCACCTGCGCTTGGAAAGGAGGTGAGGGAATAGCATCCGCTTATGTACAGATACTCGAGCGATGTATGCCTGTTATAAAGTATCCCTTTAGGTAGGGACTCCAGATTGCATCCGCGAATTGCCAGTCCCCTTAGCATGGACGGAACATTTGCCTCGGTGAATGATATAATTGCAGGGCAGTGCTTGATCGTCAACTCTTGAAGAGAAGTGAGACTGTGAAGCGCGGTCGGTAGTGTCCGTAGACCATGGCAATGCTCCACCTCCAGATACTCAATATCCTTCGGGAGATGTTGCTCTTTCTTGGTCAAAGCAATCAATTGTGGACAATATCGAATTACCATACTACGAAGGGAAATCAACTGTTGAAACCCACCATCATCTTCGCACAAATAGTTAAGATCAGCGCAATTTGTGATATTTAAATGCTTGAGCTGTGTCAAATGTTGCATCAGACCTGGGTTAAAATGAGTGAAATTGGAGATCTCACTGATTTGCAAGGAGAGAAGTGAGCTCATTTCAAGGGCGGTTCCAAGTGACAACGCGTCACATCCTTTAATGTCTAGTTGACGGAGCAGAGGAAGCCTCGGGAGTGGAGATGCCCACTGCTTGCATTCATGAATCACAAGTTTCTCCAAGCAAGGAATACGGCTGGGTAGTTTTCCCCTTAGATTCTGACATCTCTCAATATAAAGCTCGCGAAGGCTTGGGAATGCTTCAATTCCTGCATCATCTAGAGAACAAGACCAGTCCTCCCAATCCAACATGTCTTTGAAAATAAGAGTCTCCAGCGAGGGAAAAGGCTTGCCACGAGATAAGGCATAGCCGTAAAACTCCACGCCAACGCTCTTCACAGCAGTCAGTCCCTTGACACTGAGATGTTTCAGCGAGGATAGCTGAGCCAATGGGGGTAAGCACATGCATCTTCGACAATCTGTTAGGCTGAGAAACACCATGTTAGAGAAGAAAGGGTCCCCCAACCAAGACGAAAACCTTGTACCTCCATAACTTCTTATGTCGACCTTCTTTACTTTCAAATGAGGTTGCAGCATCTCCAGGACAGTTACCTGAACACTCTCGTCTTGTAATTCGAAGTTGCTGCTCCATTCCATTGTCAAAGCGGTCAGGTGCTTCTTATTTGTCAAATTGGCCTTCCTTGCATCCCAAGCATCCTCAACGTTCTCCAAACTTGATAAGGTAAGTGCTCCATGAAGATGCACCATATCACGCAACTCTCCTATGTCAGAACCGCTTTTAGGGCCCACGACAAATTCAGGCAAAGTGCAAAGATTTCTCAATCTACTCATATGCGAAGGCATGCACGATATTCTGCTCCTACTTATGTCAAAATAATGCAAGTTAATTAGGTCTGTCAAATCTGTAGGCAACTCTTCAAGAGAATCGCAATCATTCAACATCAGTGTCTGCAGGTTGTATAGAGTACATACAGATTGAGGTAGAGATTTAATGGCAGTGTGTGAGAGATTCAGGTAACGGAGATTTTTCAAATCACCAATCGAGTTGGGTAGCTCAGTGATGCAATAGCCACTCAAAGAAAGCACCCTCAGGCATCTCAACCTAGGCAAAAGATCCGTGACCACCTTATTGCTTAAGTAACAAAATCCAGTCTCATATGGAGACAATGGCAGGAATGTTCGTAACCACTCTACTTCAATTAAGGATTCGAATTTCTTATACACGTCATATCTACCACGAGGATAGGAGAAGTGACGAGCCATTCCCGAAAAACCAGTTGGGCTTTGCAGCCCTGATCTACCCTCGAAGCTTAGGCGCATCTTTCTCGACACTAGCTGAGCCAAATCATTAATCAGGTCATGCATGACGTACCGTGATTTATCCGCAGTTGACTCCTGGAAAAATGATCTTGATAACAGATTATTAAAGTACTCCACACCTAGATCTTCCATTCTTTTATTATTTTCTCCTTGCTGAACAAACCCTTCGGCCATCCATAGCAGGACTAGCTTGTCTTTGTCAAATTCATAGTCCTTCGGGAATAATGAACAATATGCAAAACATCGCTTTAGATTTGCCGGAAGGTGATGATAGCTCAACTGCAGAGCAGGAAGTATGCTGTTTCTTCTGGTTGGCAAATCCCAGAGATTACTATGCAATATTTCTCGCCAGTGGTTAATCTCCAACTTGAAGCCAAGAAGGCTTCCCAAAGATTTCGCAGCCAGAGGCACGCCTCTGCACTTCTTCACAATTTCTCTACCAATAACTTCCAGCTGATGAGGAGTTCCCGAGTCAGCATTTGTAAAAGCATGCCGACAAAACAATGACCAACACGCATCGTCTGATAACTCCCTGAGACGATAAGGCACGCAGGCATTCATATATGACAAAGCAGTTTCATTGCGTGTTGTGACCATTATTTTACTTCCACGAGCACCAGCAAGCAAAGGTAACAGTAACTCATGCCAATTCTCATTGTTGTCATCCCATAAGTCATCTAAGACTACAAGAAATTTCTTTTTGCTTAGCTTCTGTCCTAAGCAATTCTGCAGTAGCTCCAAGTTCATGGTTTCCCATGACTTCTGAGTGGCCGATTCAAGAATCGCCTTTGTTACCCTTACCATATCAAATTGATCAGACACACAGGCCCATGCTTTCACATAAAAAAACTCATCCACCCTTTTGTCATTGAAGACAAGTTGAGCAAGCAGAGTCTTACCAATTCCACCCATCCCCAAGACAGGGACTACAGAGAACTCACTAGTTTGCCTTTCACAATCACTGTCCAAAAGTAACCTAATTATTTCTTCTTTGTCATCATCTCTGCCAAAAACAGGAGACTCAACGAGTAGTGGAGTTGTTGGCGTTCTTTGCGTGATTCTAAACTTCCTCCCACCTTCACCTTTTAGTCCAAGTAAATCCTTTTGTTTTGCAATGTATTCTAATTTATCAACAATTTCCGTTATCTTTGACTTGATCGTGTCATCAAATGATCTAAAAGGAGGTACCAAGTTCCAATTGCGCACCTGATTCCTCTTGTTTTGAGAGTCAACTTGCAACTTGCATCTCAGTGCTTCTGTGGCCAACACATCCAATATGTCCTCAGCTTCATAGGTCGTTTCTTTAAGCATATCTAGCCAGGTTTCGATGGCTGGATTATCGTACTGCTTTTCCTCTGCATCATCAAGTACAGCAATGTTTGTAAAATATGTAATCTTTAGCTTTTCAAGGAGGAATTCGTCGATGTTTGAGCGATGAAGAAACTCAGTGATCTCCCCAGACGTTAGCTTGTCAAAAAGCACCTGCAAGGCCGGAGAGAGAACTGCTTCCCACCAAACCATGTTTTGCTTTGGCTGCAGATGCAGAACTGGGACAGCTAAAGTAAACAGGTGAAGAGATCTTTTGCTGAAAGTTGAATTTGATTTATAGTTTCTTGTCTTCTTGCTTTTGTGCCAATGTCAGCAAAAATAAAAAACAAGAAGACTATTTATGACTAAAAGTAGACTGCCCGTTCGTCTTTGGATCTCCATATTCAACTTTCCACAATGACCTCCTCCACCACCTGCCATGCCACCTTCCAGTCTTCCTCTCTATCCACATTTGACTCGTTGACCCAAATTGCAAAATGCAGACAGAATTGAAGTTGAACTGTGATGCCTCATGTGCAATGACCTGGTCCAATGAGGATGCAGAGTAGTTGCCAGGCTAGAAGGCTTGAAGGAGTGACTTTTGACAAGCTTTTAGGATGGTGAAGGGGGTGGGAATAAACCAAATTGTGCATGGGGAAGAATTATTCTGAAATATGTATCTGAAAACTAGATTAACCTCACGAGAGTGCTTTTTGATGTAATAACAATACTTAGCTTTGGAACTCCAAAGTTAAACATGCTTAGATAGGAGTATTCTCATGATGGGTTGCCATTTGTGAAGGTGTTCACATGTAATACTGCCTAAAACAACCCAATTCGACGAGGATGGAAAGTGGTCACTAGGCTAGAGGATTTAGACAAGAAGTGGATCTTTACAGGCTTCTAGAATAGCAAAAGGGTCAGTAATTAATCAAATTGTGCACCTAATAAAAAGAGCAATTTTGAAATACATGTGTAACAACTACAATTAACTTACAACTTACAAAAGTAATTGAATTGTGCCCCTAATGAAAAGAGGAATTTTGCAATACATATGTAAAAACTACAATTAACTTACAACTTACAAAAGTACTTTTTGACGTAACGGCATACTTAACTTTGAAACTCCATAATTAAGCATACTCAAGTGGGTGTATTCCCATGATGGATGACCTGAGTATGAAATGAGCCAAAACAAACAATATCTTCATTGAATTAAATCTAGGGCATCACATCATGCCTCCTCTGACAGCTGGATGGTTGAATGCTTCTAACTGTATTCCTTCTAAATTTTGAAGACAAACCAAAAAAATGAAAGGTTCAGGGCCTAAAATGAGAAAAGGGTTAACTCGAGTCGCTATTCTTATCAATTAATGCCACTCTGGTCACAAATTGGAACTTGGCAGAAGATGATTAGGGTCATACTTTGGTTTTCTATAAATCGATCCTGTTTTAAACTCAGCTGGGTAATATAGAGATATTACAAGGAAATGCATAATATCCTGGTGCAAAATTTTGTATGACTAAAATGCTTCCAGCGTCTTCTTTCTTGTTACTAGTAAATCACAGCAAAGTCAGAGGCAACCAATAATTACAAGGGAAACAATCTGAGCATCTTCTTTTACATGCATTGAATATAGGTACAACATCACTTCTGTTTCCACTGAGATCACTGAATCTCAGTTCAAAACAATACGCAACTCACAAGGCCACTCGGATAATGATCAGGAAGAACCAAAAGACGCAGGACACGAGTATATCATGTCACACCCACCTGAACCATAAACTAGCTAATTTGGTCCCTTGATTCTTCCTTTCAACCAAAAACTTGAACACAAGAACGAGAAGCCGTGGCAGCAGCCAAGTCAACAATCGTCATGGACCGGGGTATATACTAATATACTTCATGTGAGATGTATCCCCTTATTCCCGGGGGCGATAGCGGTGGGATGGCTGATGCATGAGAAGCAGCAGCACTGGCTTCAGCATCCAAGATCTTCCTTGCAGTTGAGTGGTGTTCCATGCTTCTTCCAGCCTTTCTCGATGGGAGGGATTCCGAGGCAGCTGCTTTAGATGAATTACCACCACCAATCATAGATAAGAACTTGTCTCGTGATAGAATTGATGGGGCGGATGCAATGACAGAGCTGAAGACACCAGACTCCCTCAGGCCTTGTATAATAGCCTGATGCAAAAGAGATCGCACCAAATGGATTCAACAGAGAGAAAAAAGAACTTAGGAGGAGAAAAAAGACTGCCAATTTGAACTCCAAAAGCAGAAAACACCTTTTTTTCCCCCAAAAGTGGGGTAACGATTCAGAGATTTATCTATGCAACTACACTTTATCTTACATAGATCCACCTACTAGAAATTAGTTGTTAGAGCATTTAAATGTGTCCAGCATTACAAAATCCAAACTCACTCTATCTTCCCCTACGCATGTCTGAGAAAAAGGTGAAATCTTGACAAAGTATAATTAGAGAAAAGGGCAGAAAGCCTCATTTACAGTACTATTCAATAGAGCAAATACTAGAAATGATGCTTACCATTGGAGCATATATACGAGTTAGAATGCCTTTTCTTAGGAGTTTCATTTTTACGTCTTTGTCGCCCCAGACAACATGTTCACGATACCTAAACCAAAAGAAAAGAAAAAGTCACATAATTTGCCAAAAAGAGCCACTTCATGTCAGCCAATACTATGAGCAGACCCATCCTCATCATACCAAAGTTGAAGCACCATTAAAAGAAATAAGACAAGAAAAGAACTGCATAGTATCCAGGTGTTACCAGTTTAGCATTTCATCCTCAGTAGCTGTTGAAGCGATTATAAATGCCTGCGACATTTAAATTTGCTTCATTAATCAAAAGGAAATTCACATAGAGATGATTATAGCATAAACATAGACTCTACAGCTCAACCACTGGATAATTTTCATAATATATGCAAATTAGGATGAGAAATAAAGACTTGTGATTACATTGGACACCCAGATGATACCAAGTTATGGAGAGCACTTTCTACCTGGCATCATCATAATACAAGACAGATGATTTTCCATTTGAGCAAAGTTCATTCCTTGCTGAAAATCCCACATCATTTGTGTGTGCGCGTGTGTATACATGTATATATGTATATGTACAAGCCTTGACAGTTAGGTGAGACATAGCTTATCACTATGGAAGCTTATAAGTTGCTCCACAGGTCCAATTTAAATAAAATCAATGTAATGGCCTCCTACAACTTGCGGTCTCCCCAAAAGTAAATAAGAGCCAGTTACATCTAAATGCAGCTCAGTTTCACTAGCAACCACCTCTTCCTTCCTCAAAGCCACCCACAGTCCACTTCTCAACCGAACAAAAGAAGAAGAGGGAAAGAAATGTCTATATGGGAAAACACACATGTGAAAAAAGAGAGAGAGATAGAGATAGAGACAGAGACAGAGACCGAGAGATCACTCACTGATCTGTCAAATTCTAACATGAAGCATCTTTTAACATCTTCCTTCGTGGGCTTGCAGCCGCACCTATCACGTCTAGAAGTCAAGTCTGAGAACTTGGCGTATGTGTAATGTAGAACAGCAGCCTCTTCCAACTTGACCTCACTAACAGCCAGAGAAAATAACATAGTTGAAATCTACCCGAATGGATACCGAGACTTTACACTAAAGATTTATGAACAAATAGATAAATGACATAAATAAATCTAGCAAAAATCCTTCATAAAAAAGGGACTCTAGTAATATCAGCCTACCGATACTCAAGGAGATGGTTGTAAATAAATCACCCAAACCACTGTACTAAAATCTAGAAGGAAATAAAAAAAAGTGAGATGCATTATTTGTGGCCTATGAAGTAGACTGCCAATCAAAAGTCTAACATTGACAGATAAGAGTGCCATACTTGGGGGTTTTCATGTAATTGTGCCATCTGTGTGCTCCATTAGGTCGGAGATGATCCTGAATTCGGGCGGCTGCTTTTCCATTTCCATAAGTCAAGAAGTAGTTTGGATTACCACGAGTCGATTCTTTGTACATTCCAAAGTAAGTATCTTTTGGAAGATGGTCATAATTTTTCTTGAACATTGAGACCTGCTTAGCAGAGTTCATTTACAAATCAACAGGAGCATATCTTTCACGAACATCCAGAATTAGCCGGAAAAATGCTTTAAATTCTCCGTCTAATGAGCAATGGCAAAACAGAACAATTATGACTGCGAAGTAGAAAACTTGTTAAAATCATAGATTCAACGGTAATAAACAAGTTTAACAGCATTCTGACAGACAGCAGTCGTTAATTTATAATGCCAGTCTAAAAAGACAGAAGAGTAGGAATTTAGGCACAGCAATGGCCTAAACTTTGTTTATTACTGCAAAGTTGAAAACTCGTGTCTTCATTAAAAAAAGGGCTTAATGTTTGAAACTACACTATGTAAACTAATGAAGACAAAAATCATAGATTTGATGGTAATAAACAAGTTTAACAGCAATCTGACTGACAGCAGTCATAAAATTATAATGCCACAGTCCAAAATGAAAGAAGAGAAGGAATTTAGGCACAGCAATGGCCTATACTGGTGAACACTGACTTTCGAGATAAAATATGAAGCCAACGTCAAAAACCTTTGAGTGTGACAGGAGCATTTACCTCACTAAAAGGATCCTTGATATCGTCACGTTCTGCACTGCTCTCCTAAAAGACAATCAGAGGAAATATTAATTATATTATGTACCAGAGCTAATTAAAAGCAGCAAAGAGAAAGGTAAAACTTTAACATCTCTGTCTCCCATTATCTCACAACACAAATCAAAATCAGTCCACCTGGAAAAACCACCACTTTCAGGATATGTCTAAAAATAAGTTTGTAATAAACTAATAAAATGAACTAAAAGATGCACCTAAGACCCTCAGAATAATTTCAAAACCCTTCACTTACGTAGTTTGGGAATACAACCATGTCCACATTGTCAGGAACATCCATCAGCAACTGCCTCAAAGAATATTCTCGTGCACCAGCAGGGTGCATCAGCTCGTCTGTATCAAGATGAATTATCCAGTCCATTCCAGCATCCTGATGTTATACAAGCAGAGTCAGATTTGGTTGTGATAAAATTTATGGAACACAATGCATGTAAATTGATACCCTTGCCATGACGATGGCCATCTCCATATTGAGAGATTGCTTCACAAATAGCTCATAATTGCATGGTTTGTAAAAGAAACTTGATAGCCAAGTCTCATTCCAGATTCGACTGATGGATCCATAGAAAAATAAGAACATAAAAGATGATTAGATTTAGAAAGGTAATTAATTAAATAACCACTATACATAAATTTCAACTTCTGAGGGCTGCCCTTGTCATGTAAATAGACTACATAAAATATGTTAATTTCACAGTCAACATGTCTCAATTGAAAAGCCAATTGCACTATACTAAACAAAAATATGATCAGAGTAAGACATAATGAAGAAGAAATAACAACAGAGGACGGTCATTTATCTGCCAATAATCATCTCAATCAGCCTGTTAGAGCGGTGTAACACAATCTAACATTTAAATGGCAATTTTCACCTTTTAGCTTGCTGCTCCTCTAGCTCTCTTGTTCTGTATATCACTTTTACACCCTGCAAAAGCAGCATGTAATAAATGTTCAAGCAGACCTGCCATACCATAAACTAAACAAATAGAACTATAAAAAGTCCAGGGTTCTGTCAAGATTTCCTTCACTCCATGGTACATCTGAAGTGGGTTTATATTTATGTTGTAGCAAAAGAACATATTTTCCCCTGAGATCATATCTTTCTATAAGCACACTTTTCAATGCTTCATGTGACTCTTAAAATCCAAATGATATAGATCCTGAAGAAAAGGGGAAGAGAGAGAGAAAAGCCAACCAAATTAAAGTAAGTGTTACTTACTGGAATAGATTCGAGAACTTTGGATATGCTAGGAGATGCAGCCTTCCCTTCCACAAACAAAAAGAAGGTTGTAACTCCAATAACCTTATGGTAAAACATCCATGGCAGAATCTGATCCAAACCAGCTGAGGTGCTTGTTGTTATGCATATCTACACAGTAAAAAGAGAATCTGAGAAGGTTGCCGTATGCAAGTTGAAAACCCAAAAGAGCCTCCGTATCTACTAATGACAGCACACTGTCCGTATATCTGCAATCATTTAATGGAGAATGGACCCTACCACATGATCGAACAAAATGATAGAAATGCTCGCACCAACTCTCATCCTCACCTAATTGACTCTCTGCCACATTTAAACCGGCCAGAATATTCACAGCCTGAAGATCAGTACACAGCACATTTCCCCCTCAGTTCCTGTGTTCCCTTACAACGTCTACCAATCACTCTGACAAATTCATGTCACCGACAGTTTCGGTACACATGCAGCATATAAAGTCCAAAAGGTGTCCACAATCCAAATGCAGCTATATATGGGCGAATTGAGCTGATGAAGTTTTCAATTCTTCCATTTTCATGAAACTCTTCTGGAATTCAGTTTTTGTTTTCTTTTAGTGATGAGGGATCAAAATCAATTATATATGAAAGTCTATCCTTAAATATAAATTTGTCCTTTCATTCCTGTTCTAAATATAAAAAAGGATACCACCACTAATTATCATCAGATACCCTAGATCAGACGTATAATTTGAAACCCATTAATCAATGATGTTGAAATACTCATGTAGCAACTAGACCAATAACTAGGACCAGGAGTCACCAATACTCATTCAGACAACCAACCACCCCAAGATCGGCATAACTGAACATCCAGACTCGACAAAAGAAAAAGCACACGCACACAGACAAAAACACAACCCAGATCGGGATCAGCGCGAACAGCGGGAAGCAACAAAAAAAAAATCAAACTTTCCCCTTCACACTGGAACAAAAATCTTGAAAAATGTATAATCCGATATTGACATCGCAATTTTCGTACTCAAAATTTAAAAACCGGACCTCCGGAGTGTTAACAACGCCGAGATCGACGCAACCAGACGAAACGAGGCGGAAGGGGAAAAAACGAACCTTTGGCTTCAAACTGGCTCCGAAATCGAACTTCCAATCCCGGTAGTAGGGGAAGGAAGGGGAGGCGCTGCGGGCGAGGTGGGCGCAATCGGACGGAGACGACGAGGACGAAGAGGAGTGGCGGGAGACGGAGGAGAGAGGGGAGGCGTTGTCCATGCCGGGGAAGAGGTGGGCGGATCCGGGAGGGGCCCAGCGGGTGGTGGGGTCGGTGACGCCGCCGCGCCATTGGAGGGTGAAGGCCAGGAGGGCGAGGGAGAGCGGGAGGAGGGTCAGCAGGAGGAGGAGCTTCGCGGCGAAGGAATGCGACGCCGCCGCCCCCGACGACGACGACGACGACAAGGGGTTGGAGTGGTAGGAAGGCGCATTTGCTCGGAAAGCAGTGTGGAGGTGGCTCGGCATGGCGGAAGCTGAGAGAGAACGAGGAAGGAGAGAGAGAGAGAGAGGAGGAGACCTTTCTTTCTTTCTTTCTTTTTTTACTTTTTTATTTATTTTGAGCAGCAACCATGTTTGGTCGGGAAATTTTATATATGAGCTCGGAGTAATCATCAAGTTATCTCTTTTTCTTTTTCTTTTTAGTGTTTTTTTATTATTGTTTTTAATTCTCTTCAACTGATTATTAATTATGCACGCGGAAGATTTAATTCGAACTAGTAAAAAGCCCATAGCTTTCCATGTAAGGAAGATAATTAGCATTTAGAAAATTACACAAAATCATCTTAGAACATAACTTTAAAATCATCAGTTGGTGGGAAAATGATTGATTTAATATAAATAGATTATTCACGTATTGTATATTATATGTATAGAAAAAGAGAAACATTTTAAAGCTCGACTCCCTTGTGAGGTTTTTATAAAGATAAAATGGGTTCAATGTTCGGAACTAAATTACATTAGGAAAAATAATTGATATTCACATCTATTTGGTGATTGAGTGCATTTAAATGACTAGTTGAATAAATTTTGAGTGAGGAGAAAAAGATTATGATCCCTCGAAACATGAGGTTCTCTACAATTTGTATAATAGTGTGGATAAAATTTTTGCGATGGATTTATGTAATTATTTGATTGTTTAGGGAATTTTTGAGTTACCATTTTATCTATAAGTATCAGGTTATTATTTATAGTATCGGTCTACCCTATAAAATATGGAGAGATAAAATGTAAATAAAGAGATAAATTTTATGATCTTTTAAAAGATTAGAAATTTCCTAAAATTTTGAAAGGTCAAATTTACCCTCTCATATATTATTTATGCAAAATTATCATTTAAGGATAAATTTGAGAATGGATTCCCAATATGTTCTCAATACAATTATAAAAGTTATGATCTTTGAAAAAAAAATAGAAATTTTCTCATACTTTCAAAGAACAGATTTAAATATTTAATCCATGCAAATTGATTATGAGAGAATAGAATGAAAAGGAATAAATCATAGATTCTCAAAAAGCATTAGTTTCCCTTTACAAATCATAACATAGATGGATTGTTATGTTTGTTGACAAAATTCTAAATTGCAAAATTTCCAAAAAGAAAATGAAAAATCATAATCACATGACAATCCTTAATTTCCATTTCTCTAATTTTTCCGTTTGTCTTTTCATTGTCTTTCCTTTCAATAAATACTTAAATTACACGTGACCTTTTTCATGATGAAGCATATTTCATAAGTGAACGAGCATCGGCCCACGCGCAAAGAAAAATTACAAAAGAAACTCTTCAATAAGTATCTCCTAAAGATTTAATCTACTATATAATTGGAAAAGTGAATGTAGACTTACTTTTTAATCTTATTTAAATTTATCCTGAATAAAATAATAAAAAGGTATAATTGGCACATATTCCTTGCACTCTGCATTTAATAATTAATTAATTAGTTTTCTTCTCTCGATAATCATCTCGCCTCTTGTACATAACGTGCTTCGGATTGTATTTCTAATCTAAGAAAAATGTAAAATCTTGACTTTTTGTAAAAGTAATTAGAGGTTACTATTAAATCTCAAAAAGTAAGCAAAATTTAAGGAACTATCTTTTTTAATTATCGTAACTTGTCGTAATTGGTGATCTCATCAACCACTTAATAATAAAAACTAACAATGTGTCTTAAGGAGCTGCAAGGCTCCGTGTGCATGACTCAAGCGAGAGTTGAAAATATTAAAAAATATAATTTGAGGATTTTTTTTTTATATCATAGTATAGATGATAGCAACATATATATTTCTCAATCAAAATATGGGTAACTTTTAAAATTTACATGGTCAGAGATATAATTTTTGGTAACTAGACACTTGTGTGCATTAAATTTTATATGGTCAAAGCATATTTCAAAGGAAATTCTGTTTATCTTCAGAACATGTTTCCATAGAAGGATGACCTTTTTAATTACCATTTTATCTCAATTATGGTTGTTGGCAATGGTATTTTGTCTGCTCCATAAAATATAGAGAGACAAAAGGTAAATAAAGAGATAAAGCTTATGATCTTTGAAGAGATTAGGAATTTCTAATATTTTAAAAGGTCAAATCTACCCTCGTGGATATTATCTATGCAAAATGGTCATTTAAGGATAAACACAAGATGAGATTTCCAATACGTTCTCAATATAATAATAAAAATTATGATCTTTGAAAAAAATAGGAATTTCTTGATAGTTCAAGAGGACAAATTTAAATATCTAATCCATGCAAATTGATTGTGAAAGATTAGAATGAAAGGGATCAACATTCTCAAAAAGCAGGAACTTCCCTTTACGAAGTATAGCATAGACACACCTTACCAAAAAAAAAAGTATAGCATAGACACATCGATATATATTTGTTGGCAGAAATTGAAATTGCAAAATTTCCAAAAAGAAAATGGAAAATCATAATCACTTAATAATCCCTTATTTCCATTACACCCATTTTTTGTTTTTTTTTTATTGTCCTTCTTCCTTTCAATAAAAACTTAAATTACACATAACTTTTTATGGTGAAGCGTGTTTTTAGAAGTGAATGAGCATAAGCCTGTGTGCCAAGAAAAATTACAAAAGAAACTCTTTAATAAGTATCTCCTAATGATTTAATCTAATATATAATTGGAAAAGTGAATCTAGGCTCACTTTTTAATCTTATTTAAAATTATCCCGAATAAAATAATTAAAAGGCATAATTATCACATATTACTTCCACTTTTTCATGTAGTAATGAATTTACTAATTTTCTTCTCTCAATAATCATTTTGCCTCATGAGCATAACTGCTTCAAACCATATTTCTAATCTAAAATAAAAGTAAATTTTGACTTTTTGTAAACTCAATTAGAGGTTATTGTCAAATTTCAAAAAGCAAGTGAGATTCAAGTAACCATCTTTTTAATTATTGTAATTTATCTTAATTAGTGATCCTATCAAGTACTTAACAATAAAAACTAACAATGCATCTTAAGGAGTTGCAAGGCTTCGTGTGCATGGCTCGGACGAGAGTTGCAAAGGTTACAAAATAAAATAAAAATCCTAATTCGAGGTTTTTTTTAATCTCTTTGCTTTTTACATGGTGCAAACGATAACAATATATATTTTTGGTAATCAAGATATGAGTAATTTTTAAATTTTAGATGGCCAAGGATATAATTTTTGGTAATTAGACACTTGTGAATATCGAATTTTATATGGTCAAAGCATAATCCCAAGGAAATTCCGTGTATCTACATATCAAGTTTCCAAGAAGGATTACATCTATAAATATTAATCTCATTAATAAATATGACATAAGAACAACAAAAAGAATCTCTGGGAATAACCCTCTCTCTCTCTCTCTCTCTCTCTCTCTCTCTCTGAGCTTCAGGAAACCAGAGAGAAAAATCCAAACCCTAGCGTCTTGGCCTCGTCTCTCTCTCTCTCTTTCTCTCTCTCTCTAGTCGGTCGATGCTCCGTCGTGGCGAGCCGCCAGCGAAGGGCCGCAGAGAGGGTTCCGTCGTTAAATGCTCTCTCCGCTCGCCTCCCCTACCCGCCTCCGCAGTTTCATGTCTACCACCATCGGCTTCCTTTATGCCCCCTCCTCCTCTCTCTCTCCTCGGCTCGCAAAACTTCTGATTTCTCATTCCTTTCCCATACGATTCGGGCATTGCCGGAAGTGCTGGGGTGATCTGGGATCGTTCGGAGTACATAGAGACGTCTGCGCGCCGGAGACATGAGTAATTCCAAAGTGCGTTTCCCTGTGACTCGCGAGCTTGATTCGTGGGTAGTTTGAGTGAGTAATGGCGTCAATTGATTGTGATCGTGGGGGAGTGTCGGTATGATAATTGACGCGAAAGGGTGGGGGCCTTCTAAACTTTTTTTTTCTTTCGGGTCTGGGGAGTTGGGTATTGTTACTTGTTTGTAAGTTCTTTTTGCTTTATCAACTTACGTCTAAATCCGCTAGTTTGATTCGTGGGTACTTTAAGTAATGGTGTAAGTTGATTGTGATCCTGGGGGAGAGTGGGTATGATAATTGACGCTAAATTGTGGGGGTTTTCTAAGTTTTTTCCTTTTTTAGGTCTGGGGAGTTGGGTATTATTTCTTGTTCGTAAGTTTTTGGAAAAATTTGTGTCTTTTATTGCTGCTTTTGTTGCTTCAAGTCGTGGCTATGTTTCGGTCGATTTCTGAGTGGGTTCCATGACGGATAAAGATGTTCCATGATGGATAAAGATGCATTGCTTTTGAGGTTGTGAGCTGGATATTGATGATTAAACGCAATCAATGTGAGGAGGACCCTGGATATCTATGCGAGTCTTTTTGCTCTAGGCTAGTTGCTGGATGATCTTAGTACATTATTGAATTCCTGTGCGTAGTAATTTCATTTTCTTGTTTTGTACCCATATCAATGGGAGACAGTATTTTGATGTGCAATGTATTCTTTGAGATGCTTTCTTTCGACAGAGTCTGTGTCGTGGAAAGAACCAGGAAAGGCTTATGCTTTCATGATATTGGGAAAATATGTCACTCCCTTGAAAAATCATTTATTTTTGGTGTTTATTCCCGTGATCCTATCACAGAATATATATGAAGAATCATTATAATTTTCTTTGTGAACTTTGTAGTTCACTTAATTTTAATCCAGACTCGATGTTATCTTCTCTTCATAATGCTTGAGCAGGTAATTCTCTTTGGTTCGTTCACTGAAGACGAGACTAAGTCGTTGCTGCTAAGTCAGTCTTCCAAAAGTGCTGAAAAGGCTGCTGATAAGATAGAAATAGGCTCATTTCCCACTGTCAGTAATGATGATCACTCCAGCAGAAATGTGGATTCTTCACAGGGGTCAATAGCTTTTGGGAGCTTAAAACCTTTAAAGAAACATGCAGAATCAGATGTAGCAAACGCAAAGAGCCATGTGGCGATAGCTTCAGATACCCCGAAAGAAAATGGAAACTCCAATCACATCCATGCTTCTTCAAGTGCTAATGGGGTGAAAGAAGTAGAAGTAGATGGTATTAGTTCGACATCCATCAGTGGATCCCTAAATGGAGACAGTCCCTCTAATCACTCTCAAAAATCAATGTTTCATATTCTGGATGATGGAGAAGCAAAAGAGAGTGACCCAAATTGTGTTATTGGGGATTTGCCACAGATGATGTCTAAGGGGGGAAATGTGAAGGAATCAAATGGGTCTGTACCATGTTTGAAGGACTTACTTCCACGAGGCTTAATCAATTCTGGTAACTCGTGTTTTCTTAATGCAACCCTACAAGCTTTTCTCTCCTGTGATCCTTTTGTGCAGCTTTTGCATGACCTGAAGCGGCGAGACATCCCAAAGGTTTGTTGCACTCGTCTTACTTGTTTATGTTTACTGGAGCTGTTGCTGAGCCTTAACATGATGATGATTTTATTCCTCTGTTTTTATAAACTTTTCATTGCGTCAATTCCACTGACTGTGCTGTCCTTGTGCTCGGTTGCCTAGGTTGGTTATCCCACTTTAGTTGCATTCACTGAGTTCATTTCTGAATTCGAGATGCCTGCTGCCATAAGCTCAAACAGAAAGGACCTCAATTCTCTGGAAACTGGAAAGCCTTTTAACCCGACCATGTTTGGAGCTGTGCTGAAGAATTTTACTCGGGATATGCCAAATAGCACGTCAGCAAGGCTGAGGTTTGCTCATTTTGCTAATTAATTGTTTAACTTTTTTAGCAAAACTGATCGTTTATTAGCTGTAACTATAGCTTCACATTCATGTTGCCTTGAAGTTCTGTCAGTCGCTGCCTTCAGTGTATATATCCGAACACTGTACTTGAAACACCGGTAAAGGAATTTGTTCAATGAAGATGGATTAATCTCGGTGCTAGTGCTTTTTAGATGACTGAGTTGGATATGTTAATGCCCGAGATTCTTTTACTTTGTAAGATCTTCCTTGTCATGAGTGGCTTATGTTGGTTGGCCCACTTGTTTATGCAAGACTCCAACAGCATGTTTAAGCAATCAAAGTGTTTGAAATATAATGTCTAATTTAGCAAAAGAAAGAATGATCTTAGACATCCTGGTGATGCAAGAAAATGGCAGCTAGTATCCTGCTGAAAATGGAATGAAATACTTTTGTTATAAAAAGTCTACTTCTAAATTTTATTTTTTTAGCATTGTGTCAGTGACATAAAAAAAATGTCTCTAAGTTGGTTTCTATTGCTATTGTTGCTGTAGCCAAGAAGATGCGCAGGAATTTTTAAGCTTCATCATGGATCAAATGCATGGTGAATTGCTTAAGCTTGGTGGAAATTCTTTGTTACTTAATGGGGGGAAATCATCTTTAGTTTCTTCTGTGGAAGATGATGAATGGGAGACAGTTGGCCGAAAGAACAAATCGGCAGTGACTAGAACACAAAGTTTTGTACCGTCAGAACTAAGTGATATCTTTGGTGGACAACTGAACAGTGTGGTGAGGGCAAGAGGTAATGCACTATATTACTGGTTTAAAGTACTTAGGTGCTTTCTTTAGGTCTTCTTATTTTCATCGAATGCATTGGTTACTGCTTTTGACCACGATAGTTCTGTTAGAGATTTGATTTTTTGTTAAGAAAAATAAAAATAAAAAAGAAACTTGATTTTGTTGTTTAGTTTGATTCTATTCCATAACTGTTGAACTGTGATCTTTTTGGGCATATTAGCCTTCTATCTGCTTGGCCGAGCTGTGGTTGAATCTAAATGGTGTTGGTAATGTCTAAATTATGGATGGAAGAGCTGCTTCTACATGCTGGTTTTCTAATCTAGTTGATCATTATTTTGTCTTGGTCAATCAAGCACTCTCAAAGTGATAATTTGTGGATCTTCATGTCTCTGCTTCAGGGAATAAAGCTTCTGCAACTGTTCAACCCTTTCTCTTGCTCCATCTAGATATTTGCCCAGAGGCTGTTCATACTATTGAGGATGCTCTTCGATTGTTCTCAGCACCAGAAACCCTTGAGGGATATAAACCATCAGCAAGTGCAAAGGTAGTCTGAACCGACGACTCATTAAATATTACTGTTTTAATCTTTATTGTGGAACATGATATTTTGATGGACTGAAACTTTTTATGGTCATTAGATTTTGGAACCATATTGCTGCAGTCATGCATATTTCTCATGATGTACATGTAACTCTTTGATATCACGTCATGTTAACATTATTGCGTCCCCACTTTCTGTTCCTTTCTGCATATTTTTTCCTCCATAAAGGCATTACAAATTTTCTTATTAGACTATGAGGATGATTGTTTCGCCTTTTCTGGTACTGTTTGTAGGGTAGGGATAATTATTAATTATCATTGGTATAGCAGTCATTGGAAACTAATCAGCTATTAGGTAGCATTCCCTGAAATTTCACTTCATGAAATAAAATAAGGGAACATCAAATCTCTATATGGTTGATCTTTTGAGTTGAGCCCGCTTTAAGCCAGGTTGACTAATCAACCAATCTTGGGGTAAAAGTCTTGCTTATATTTACTTTTTTTTTTCTTGTACGTAGGAAATGAGACTCCATTTATATAGGCTATGTGCCCAAATATATTATTAATTCCATCATTTTTCAGGCTGGTGTGGTGGCTGCTAAGAAATCCATCAAAATTCAAAAACTTTCCAAGGTGTTGATTCTGCACCTGATGCGGTTTGGGTATGCAAGCCAAGGAAGCACCAAGTTGCATAAACCAGTGCATTTTCCTCTTGAATTGGTTTTGAGTCGTGAGCTGCTTGTGTCTCCATCTACAGAGGTGATGCTTCGCTCCAATTATTAATTGCATGTCTTAACTATTTATTCTGCAATATGCTATATGCTGCATTCTTGTCTACTTTTGAGGTTTTGAATTGATAGATTATGATCCGTGTTCTGTGTTGGCATCGTCATTTTGTCATAAAGCATTAGAGTGCCCTTAGAAAATGCCTTCTGATTGCTGCACAACTTGAAACTACATTGTTTTTGCAATCATTGTTGCGATTTCATTTCCTGACTCCTGCTTTCATGTTTTCCCCTGACTCCTGACTCCATTTTTTGTCGTCATGGTTTTTCCAGAATTTTTGTTATGGTGCATAGATGTATATATGAGATATAGCTGTATGTCTTGCAAATCAACATTAGGACCTCACAGATGAAGGCGCTTTTATCAGATGGGGTTATTATGATCTATATCAAGTGAAATTGTTGTGCTTTGCCTCTACAGGGCCGCAGATACAAGCTTGTTGCTACGGTAACCCACCATGGCAGGGAGCCCACAAAGGGTCACTATACTGCTGATGCTCTGCATGCTAATGGCCAGTGGTTGCGGTTTGATGATGCATCTGTGACTGTTATTGGGACTAATAAGGTATTGCATGACCAGGCATACGTCCTCTTCTACAAGCAAGTATAAACGTGGAGAATGTTTGTGGATGTCTGCACCTTGTCAAATGAAACAGCCCTGCTGATTTGAGTCAGTTGATAACAAAGTTATTGCTAAATATCACACAAAAAGCCATATGCCATGGCCGTGTATCACTGTCCATTTATGTTGGGAAACTTGAGTTCTTGGCCTCCCTTTCCTGATAGTCTTGAGGATTAGTTGTAAATTTTCTTTTCTTTTCTTTTCTATTTTTTTTTGGGGGGGGGGGTAGGGGGTGTTTGACATATTAATGAATGGATTGTGGATGAAATTTGTGCAACTTGGAGTAATTTAATACTCAATTTTGATATGGTTAAATTTTTATTTTTGTAAAAGTGGTGTTGTGGATAAGTTAGATAGCATGAATTTTTTGTGCTTGAAAGGTTGTTAACAGACTATACTGAGTCGCTGAGGTTGGATGTTGATAATTGGGTTGAGGACTGTTTGATAGTATCATTTTTAGCCTTTTATGCGCTTACCAGTATGATTCAATGGTAAGGTTTGAACTCAGTGAAATGTGTTTCAGTTCACTGTCAGGTTTATGACCTGAACCGAGCTGAAACCCTTATGATATTTGTTTGTTTACCTGATAAGCGAACATTAAGAAGATCCAGTCCGAAAAGACCTGAAAATTTTGGGTCAGTCCAGGTTGATCCAGGCGATTTTGGCACACTTATTTTGGGCATCAATTTTCCCGTCCATTGGAATCTTCACGGAAGCCCACCCCTTCAGTTTTTGTTGTTAGGCATCTATTTCTTTCTTTTAACACTTTGCGAGTGAAGTATTAACCATCATTAAGATTGTGGTGAAATTGCAATCACACTTTCATATAACATGCCCTTAAATTGGAGCACGACTAAGTTTAGAGCCATTTCACTCTTATTGTTCTTCTTGCCACTTGCGTTTTGATCAAGATATGCATTGCATAGTGCATTACGTGAATCCAATTTCTCGTTAGACCAATGTTGGCTGATCTAAGTAGAGGTCAAGTCAGCTCATCACAGTTGAGAAATAAGATTTTCATTTTCCGGGCTAAAGATTATTGCTTGAACTTTTTGAATGGTACCCCAGGTCCTTAGTAGCAATAATAGCAATAGAAAAATGTGGATGATGCAGGAAGCAAGTAGCTGAATTCCTTTAGATATTTCTCAGTGGACGCTTGCTTTTCTCTTAGATATTTCAACGAACTGTTCTTTCTTGGGAAAAAGGCAAAAGGGCAGTCCAGATTGGACCTCTTTTGTTTCTCTGCTACGAAAATCAGAAGCTTCTCATGAACAACTGAATAGACTTCCAATTAGCACGTTCCCCCACAATAGTTGAAATAAGAAGCCTTGTTAGACCATGGCTTTTGTTTGGTGGCTTCTTTATTTTCACATGTATCAAAGAATCATTCTTGAGTTTGTCTTGAGAGTAGTCTTATACGTGAACTACACGAAGAGAACAGAGGAAGTTGGGACTTTATGTGCTTGGCTTGTTTTCCTCTACATGAATTAAAGAACCAATCTAAACTTTAATGACTTAGTGTTCCCTCCCTTTCTACAAGACATATTTTATGGTTTAATGGCGTGGCTGAAAAGCAAATTTCAAGCAGCTAGAAAACCTTGACAGGTTGTTACCCCCTGCTGTTTTTTTTTTGATGAACGAACCTTGCCGGTTCCCTACTTTGGGTTTCAGCAATCCTGTGATTACTTGAAGATAAAGGATTTGGTTCTCAAGCTTTTAGACTATGGTGGTCCTGATTGGAAGGGGATGGATTTGACTGAAGATAAAGGAAAAATGAAACCATTTCCTGGGTATGAGGCTGGCAATTCCCTCCCTTCGTTTATCGTTCCTCATGAAGAAATCAAGACAATAATGTATTACTTCGGGGAAAGGGATTAGAGATTTAATCGCAATTCATCTTCAGCTTCAACAACTTATTCTTGTTTAGTGTTCTAAACTTGTCTAGTGATTATGCAAAGAAGATACGGTCCCTGGGATTTTTCCTACTTTGAGGTTGTGGTTAATTAGATAAGCTCTCAAGCTAGGTAGAATCAATTTCATTTTCAAGCTACCTAGTATCCTTAAACATGAATAGTGTCGAAATAACATAACCAGTTATACTTGGCATAAATTCGCCATAGGTTGGTAAATCTGCTGAGGAAAATCTGACAAATGACGGGAAAGTCTTGTAAGAGCAAGAATGAGGCGATATTCTTTTGGTCACAACTCTAAATTGTGTTGGCTTGTGGTTTTTTAGTGTCAATGCCATTCTTATGTTATTGGTGGGATCTCACCATCATGGTAGGAGGAAGCAAAGTATGTTCCAGATGCCTATTTGTTCTTGTTTTATATTTTGTCCCGACTCCAAATGAAAAGCCTAGGTTGGAGAAGAATCAGCAGCATAAACTAAGGAAAAGCAGCAACTTGATCATGTAACTAAAAAGGGGATGTCATTCACACTTTGAACATATCCTTAAGCCACACCGGTTTCATATACAGAGTTTTTCAGAATTCTGTGACACCTGAAACGAGAAACGACAAACAATCCACACTTCACTGGTATGTTCTAAACAGTCCCAAACAAAGAGAGAAAACAACAGAGAATAGAAAAAAATCTTATCTTCTTGAACCCTATCTATCATTAACTGTTGCACAAGGGAAGAGAATAACTCAAGACCTCCAAGACCCAGCTCCAAACTCTCAATAAAATGAATTGCGATTCTTTTTCGTCCTTCAAAGAACTATGGACATGTCTCAAAACTAATTTGAAGCACTGCAGGCAATGAAAAAAGGCAGCAGCAGTGCCTCATAACTCTCTGAAATCTGAAACTTTTTCTAACACAACATAGAGCTTTTCTCTGAATTCATTGGCGTTGGAGCTGCGTCCTCTTTCTGCGCAGAGTACTTGGGAACCCACCATACCCTCAGACTTTTGTCAAGACCACCACTATAGAGCATAAACCCTTCACCAACTCTGAGAGGTGATGCTTGTAGACACTTCACTGGCCCTTCATGGCCGCTGATCAGGCCAACCTTACAAATCTGACCAAAAGCCTCTCTCTTCCATATGGATATGCTTTTATCAGCAGAACCACTGCACAAGTACTCTCCCATCAAGCACATACACAAAACAGCCATCTGATGGGCCCTTTTCTCACACACCAGCTTCCAGCTCTCGAAATTACTACTTCCCTCCCACCCCATAACAAACCCATCTGACCCTCCTCCATAAACCCACTTCCCATCTTCGGAAACAATCACCGAATTTAGAGAAACATCCTTGTGGCCTTCCAAAATGCCCTTCAACGAGTGTGAGCTCTCCTTCTTGCCCCAAACTTTAATTCTCCCATCTGCGGAAGCTGAATACACCATCCCTTTGCACGCCGCCAACCCATTGATAGCATCATCGTGTGCCTTTATGGACTCCAAGCACTTCAGATCCGATATCCTCCACACTTTGAGGGTCTTGTCCCAAGACCCGGAATAGATGAAGTCATGATGCACAGCCAAGCAAGAGATGCTATCTGCATGCTCGATCCACAACCTCTTGTGATGCCTTCTTGTCTGCACATAATTGCTCTGCTTCATAAACTTCCCCAAGTAGTCCTTCGTGGTGGGAAGCGTATCGACCAGCTTGAAAATATTCTCCGATCTCCTCGAGACCTTCCAAACTCTGATTCTGCTATCTTGATGTGCTGTGAACACCTTGTTGCCGACAGTCACAAGGGCTTTCACAGAGCCATCCCCTTGGCCAAACTTTGTGAATAGCTTCAGATCAGGCTGTTGCCAAACTATGATGTCCTTGCCTTGTGAGGCGCTCAAGATGAACTCCCCGCACAAGGCCAAGCAAGAAACTGAACCCACGTGGCCAGACAAAACTGCCAATGGCTTGTGGGACCGAAACCCTGAAAAAGGGGAGCAAGGGAGCTGATATTTCGCGTCCAGGAGCTCGAACCGGCGCGAATTCGCAGGGCTGTCGTCGGTTTCGCTGCCCAGGCTGCTGCTGCTGCTGCAGCTACTGCTTGTTATTGTCGCAGACAACAACGGAATGGAGACTGCAATATCTGAAACAGGAAGAAGATCCATCGAAAGCGAAAAGAGCAAAGAACTTTCTTTGTTGATGTCTTAATATAGATATCAAGAAACACAACATAGAAGATGGGGGGTAGTTCTGAGAGACGTTACGAAGAGACTACTGTGTCGAACGATGATGGATGTGTTATAAAGAGGAGCTTTCTAAAGTGGAGCGGAGTTGTAAAGGAGGAAACACACGGATTTCTTGAGGGGAAGGGTTTGCATGATTTCTCTTATTTTAAAATCGTTATTTCCAGGTGTGGGTGCAACGGCTACTTTGAAAAATCGATATATTACTCCACGCAAATTAGGTTATGAAGAGGGGCCACCGCCCCTCCCTCGTTACTTAGAATATTCCAAGAATTCGAGGCCTCTCGTTAGACCCTTTTGGTGAACAGTTGTCTTAGGCCAACCGTGGCCCATGGCGCAGCAAAAAGCAACAGAACAAAACAACATCGAAAAGTTGAAAATGTTGTTTCAGAGGGGGAATGAGATATACAGAGTCTTGTGCTACGCAAAGGATAAGCTCTGGCGTTCCGCTTTAAATCGTGATTGGCTGAGTTAAAGAAAAGAATGCATATCCGCATCCATAAGAGGAGAAAATATTGATAGGGTTGAAAACCGACGTTCCAGTGACAACGTGTTTACTGTTAAGAGTCGACTGTTTTCCTTAAAACAAATCCAGAAGAGGAGCCTCGGTCGGCACCAATCCAACATTGCTGCTCCATTCAACATTTGGGGCATGAAAATTCAGAGGTGCTTTCTTCGTTCAATCTTTACAATTCTTTGGTTGATCAATTGGCATCTTCAACCGAATTGACGGTGGAAAGGTTCAAAGATCCAAACCGTGCCAAACACTTCTCCTGAATTTGGCTGAAATAGAAAAAGAATAAGACACAAGTCAAACGCTTTCCTACAATCCTTGTATAAGATATGAACCCTTGAGGTTGACGCTCCTACCGTCTCCTCTACATCCATAAACTATTTAGGGTTAGGTTGTTCTAGATAAAGTCTCATAATTTGACCAGATAGATGAAGATTGGACGTTTCGACCAAAAAAAAGGGATGGACATTGGACATGATCCATTTCTTGATTTCGTTTAGTTTTATCAATGCTTATCTTTTCATGGGTTAGGTCATTCACCTGCATCTCAAGTGAAAGTCGCCCATGAATTTGCACTTGGCAAACTGAATGACTCGCAACCTCTTGGTTTAATTGCCCAGAGGGGACCAATTTAGTGAAAAGAAAAGATGTGTAAGGAAATTATCATGATTAGCACTTTCTTTTCTTCTTGAAAACATTCAGAAATTTTTGGAAGCATGGTCTTGTCCAACCATCAGCTCATAACAATCCACTAGATTTTATGTGGGAATCTTGTTTGAAGACTATAATACTTGACACTAGGTTACAAATTAGTGAATAGTGACCTAATTGATTTATCAATTTTTCACATGGGTCACACCCTCTAGTAAAAGAAAAGATATGTGAGCAAATTATCGCGGTTAGCGCTGTCTTTTCTTCTTGAAAATATTCAGAAACTTTTGAAAGCATGGTCTTGTCCAACCATCAACTCATAACAATCCTCTAAATTTTATACGGGAATCTTTAACAAGTGGGTGAATAGTGACCTAACTTAACAATTTTCCACATGGGTCCCATCTTCTAGTAAATAACGCATTCTTTATCTTGGAGCTAAGCTACACAATTATGCACCTAATTTATTTTCTATATTCCTAATCATGGACCTATTTTGCTCTCTATTCTCCCGTTGGACTCTTCTCTCCTACTAATCAGGAATGGAGTTGGTACTTATAGTAATAGAATTGATTCGCCCTAGAAAAAGAAAGAAAGATTGAATAATGGTGGGGACCCACATCTCAATTACTTTTGTTTCTTTTCTTTTTGTAAATGTATTATAATTATTATTGAATAAATTGACATGAATTGTGAAGATTATTCAGGCTCAGAAATTGCAGGCGCGAGTTTTTGACTTTTCAACATAAGGAACCCCTGCATAACTTAAAGTTGTTCCGCTAAAGAAATTTCATTAAACTAATGTCTCTCGTTTAGCTTGCGCTCCTTAGTGTTCAAAACATTCGTCCTAGAAACATGGTGGTCGGCTGTCTATTACAATTCCAAAGTTGTCTTAGACTATAGAAATTAAAAACTAATTTAAGTTTTGGAACATGAACAAGGCACATGAAAGAATCATTTTACGGTTTTGATTAATAACGCAGCCGCGTGTTATTATAAACTAATGAAAAGTGGTCGAATCTTCTTCTAATGAGGAGTGCGCGGTGGGTTTGGACTCTTTTCGATCCAAAAATGCTATTATATTCGTTTAAGAAACTATTAAACTCCTTTTAAGCAAGCATATCACCGGTTCCTCTCTCGTTCGGAGCAACTTCGAGCTGCCGACAGAGTGTTCATGAAGATCAATCTATTCCAAAGCTTGGGTATTTCACTTTATCCAGGATGCGTATGCTAGTGGTTTTCCATCTTCCAAGTTTGGCGTTGGTCGGTTCTTCTCTAAGTCAGGACATAAAAAGGATGGTAATAGTATATGACATTTTTTGTTTTTTTTTGGTAGCTAGCCATATAGATTTCATGTTTATGCTCTAGAACATAAGATTCATTGCATGCAGAGAGTTGCATTTAGTCAGCAAACATTGCGCAGTCGGGTCGGTGTCGGTGGTTAGTAACGACAGAAACCTTGCCAGGAATGTAATTGTATCAACAGTACATTACAGTGATTAGCAGTTTTTTAGTTACCACAAACACTCATTACCAATTAGCATAAGCAAAAATGTCATTTCTTCTCTCCCATCGCTTTCAACATCTTCCACGTCATTAGCATAAGTATCTGTCTACATTTGGTAGATTTGGTGCAGCTACCAAGGGCCTTTGCACAGGACAGCTTATTGGAATTGAGGATAAACAAATCGAATACAATCACATCCCTTAGATTATGTGAATCCCAGTAAAAACCATCACTCTCTAGTCTAGGCCATGTTAATGAGCGAGAAAAATGGCCAATGATATGGAAGGGCTCCACTTACATTACTCTCTCTTCCCTACATCGGATTTGGGATGACAAACAATGCGATGCTGACCATATCAACAGAGAAGTAACCAAGCCAACTTCAGTAATCACCTTTATCAACACTTAAATATGGTTGAAGCAAGCACTAAGTCATCAGTCAGATTAACCTCACCAACGAATTCTGCTGATGAGAAAACAATTGGAGCCAGAGATGGATACATGACACCGCAGAAAGTGTAAATATTCACTTAAAGATTACCATTGCTTGGAACAGGCGATGAAGTTAAGTGGTGGTAGTCTAAGATGGGGACTTATCTATGTGTGATGACTTTGGTTATCCAAAACACTGCTTCAGAACTTGAGATGTCAGCAATTTGCAATACCTTTGAAGCATTCATGTGAAGCTGCTCTTCCGTATATGACATCAGAAGGCTGACAGTCAAAGTAAGTAGGGACATATCAACCGAAGCCTTTCCTTCTTGTCCTTCCTCCACCAAATGGAAGCCATGAAAAGGAGAAGTGGTGATCCTAAGGCAGTATCCCAACATGTCAAACTCACTCATCAATATAGCATAATGCATGATTTCGAGATTGCTGCATACCTCACGGGTTTGTCAAGCAAAGCACCGTTTCAAAAGCTGGAAACAAATCAATCGGACAAGGAATTAAAAAACTACTCGATCATTCATCACAAGAAGCTAAGAAAGCTAGTTATAATTTTAGCAAGGATCTGAATAAGTGGACTTACATGACTGACAAAAAATTTGGCAGCATGTGCAGTGAAACAAGCTCCTATGCATTTTTCCATGGTTGACTCAGTGATCACTGCTTTACAAGGCAAAGATGCCAATAAAGGAATATGGAGAAATGACTAACAGAACAGGATCTAGTATTGATTTTCATTCATCGGAGCCACACAAATTTAAATGAGTACATAGATCATCTGTGCAATTGTCTAATTATCTGACCTTTCAAAGCCATCGCATTGGAGGACAAGACAAATAGGTCAATAATGAAAACCACTGACAATGGAAATTCCCAGATCTGTAGCATCACGAATCCAAACATCAGAGAATTTAATTTGGGGGAGGAGGGTGGTGGAGAGAGAAGATGATAATTATAAGCTGAAACAACAGTGTTCCCTGCAGACTTGTCAAGCCCAAGCCTTACCATCATGGCTAATAGAAAAAGCTTGAAGTAGCTTGAAACAAGGATTGCAAGAATAAAGTCCTTGTGCCTACGTGGTTAGGAAATAAGATGCACATCAAAATCTCAAACAAAGAACACGTTAATAAGAGTACAATGCAAGTTTCAAGAAGAAAATGAGACTACTTAATGCATGCTACAGGCCAAATACAACATACTATCTTTCTCTACATCCTTGGATAATATTACATAATTTAAAAGGAGTAAATGTTATATATAACAATTGCCAATCCAATTAAATGAGTAAAAGCTTTCTTCATCCAATTTACACATTGCATAAAGGACCAGTGGCCTTTTGCCGTGTATCCTATGGCCACAATACAATAAACACTTCTGGTTGATCCACTCTAAGACAAGATTATTGCATCTTCTTCCTCAGATAGAAGGGTGTTCATATCACATTTATCATTTCTAGTGATCCACCAAATGACACATCTTCAATGGGCTAAGTCCAAACAAAAGCAACCGTGCCTTAAATAGAAAGTGGATTAGTTTTACAGCAGAACTGGAAGTTTTTTAGTCTTGACTATTACCTAAGTGAAGTATGCAAAACTAGCATCGAAATTCACCTGGAGAATCCAACTGGTATTGTGAAAGAGATTCGCATCATGAGCAGAAGGAGACAAAAAAGGAATAAGTTCCCAAGAAAGATATCCACCAATATCTGCAGCTTTGACAATGCTGCTTGTTAAGATCTTGAAACAACTCAAAAACTAATCTATCCATCTGACACAAGTAAAAACAAAAAAAGACCTTTACATATGTCCAAGTAACAGAACTGAAGCTCATTGATGAATCCCATCTTTCCCGAGCCATTTCCAGCAACAGACACCTGTCTTGTGTCGTTAAGGCACTATGTTCTTTGTATGCACAATTCATGGACAAAGATAATAAACACATCACCAGGAAGAATCTGGTTAATGATTAAAATCTTCAACTTAAAAAGATACAAGCATCCAAAGCAAGAAAACCCAAGGCTGACTTCCACAACAAGCCCTGCCAAGTCCATAAAAGATTTCCAAACCCATGTCAATGAAATGATTTCAATTGCACTAAGCACAGGAAACTAGAGCTAGTAAAAGCAGGTGGGTGTACCTTACACTCCCCTGTTTCTTGATTGAGTGCATTGTGAATGAGATGTCTATATGCTTTTGTCTTGTGCAGAATCAAATCAATCAGCAGAATCTAACCACACAGAAACCTTGAATTTCACTCATTTTACAGAGACTAATAAACCGAAATCAGCAGCAGAAAAAAGAAGAAATACACCAGAAAGAGTTCTCACCATGAGTTCGCATTCAACATACTCATCAGCAACTGCTTTACAGTTCTCCTAAAAGACCATAAATTGATGACCAATCAGCTTATCCGACCTAGCAGAGGTCGTTTGGAAGGAGATGAGATGAAAGTCAAAAGCTTTACGCATTTCATGAGGCGAATGTTCCCAGGTGAGTACTGCACGTACAGTTTCTTGATCCCAAATCCACACTGCACACATCTGTACTCCATCTCTTGCCTTCTCTTAATCCCCAAAGGGAATGCCAAAAAAAGATAAAATTACAAAATTTGAGATCACCCAATATTGGAGATTGAAGAAGAAGCGAACTCGAACGCAAAAGAAATGATCTTTTGGATTGGAACAATAGATTTCAGAAGAGTTTAGAGTGAGAGAGAGAGAGAGGAGAGAGAAAGTACGATTGGATTGTGAAGGAAGATCAATTACCGAAGTTCGAGTTGACAACGTTCGGAAAAGACTCGTCGGAATTGGGCCGACCGTCGGCTTGCAGCCCTTCCTTCGAGTTCGAGCTTGTTCGTTTCGCTTGGAACCAAAAAAATTAAGTTTTTTTTTTTTTAAAGTATAGAAAAAGGAAAATAGGTTTAAATGACTGCTTTAAGAGCCTAATCTAATAAATTGATTTTCAAATTTCACTTGTTTAATATAAAAAATTACGACTCGTGAACTTAGACTTTTTTTTATAAAAAAATTAGTCGCGTATATTTTTTGGAAAACATTTTTGAACTTAGCTGATATACTAAACCTTGACTGGAAAATAGATTATTACTTTTTGCTTTTTTGAAACTTTAGGTTGAGGTCAAATTAAAAATGCCTTAATAATCGAATGTAGAGCATTTAAAGCAAAATATATAAAAGTTAGAAAAATACACAAATGAGGAGTTTGAAGCAAAAGTCACCCCCTTATTTTCTTAAATTGCTTCAAACCTCAATCTATAAATATGTCTTCTTCCCACCGGAATAACACATGAAATATTAATTTCTTCTTACTAAAATGTGCTTGTCACGTGGTGCAAAAATCTTAGTTTTTCTTTTCTTTTTGGTTAAACCAAAATTTTAGTTGATTATTGAAAAAGTCCATTGTATTGCACAATTGGCATGGCTCAATAAAAAATTAATGATATTAATTAATAACCTTATTTAGTAATAACCTTGATTTAATTTCGAGATTTGTGCGAATTTTAAGAAAGTAAAATTTCTCAATGGTAGGGCGAGGAGAGAGTGATGAAGAAAAGAGATGATGGAAGGCACTGAGAGTCCGTTTGCTTTGCTAATCTCATGTCTAGAAATTAATAATGCTTGCACCTTATCAAGCTTGGATACATACATATATATATTCACATTTATATATACGTATGTATGTATGTAATTTTTCACTAATAGTATACGCGTGAACTCAAATATGCTAATTATGCATCGACATTGAATTGTATTACCATATTGCGCATTGAAATCGTGTCGAGTTAACAAATGTCATATGCACTATTCTTGGAAAAAAAACGCGCATAAAATAAGGGATAAATACATATACAACTAAAACGAAAAAGAAGAAGAAAAAATGCCTAAAATTTGAAGTGGGAGGTGAAAGTAGCATTGAAACCTATTCTCACTCTCCTTGACTCAGTGAGTTGGTTATGAGTTGGTCAACCAACCAATGAGTTAGCAAGTTTGGACATATCTTTCTAGCTAAAGAGAAGATGGATAGATAGATAGAGACGTACGGACCTCAGAAATGCCATAATTTGGCACAAAAGGACACTTAAGTGCCATAACTTACAAACGGTGCACTTAAGTACTAAAATCGAAGAAAAATGATCACTTAAGTGCCAACGGTGAGAAAATCCGGCCAAATTGTCACGTGTCCATTTTCCGGCGACTTTATTTGCTAATGGAGTATTTTTTTAAAAATAAAAAATCCACGTGGCAATTTTAATAAAAAAAATTGTCCACGTCGATTTTAAAAAAAATTTAAATCGATTTTATTAAAAAAAGAAGAAGAAGAAGAAGGAAGGAGGGGATCGGCAAGGGCTGCACAGCCCTCGCCACCACCACCGTCGCCGCCCCACCCTCGCTGGGAAAGGCTTGGCGAAGGTGGGGAGGATCGGCTGGGGCCGCAGCCTTCACCAATCCCCTCTTTCTTCTTTTTTTTTAATAAAATCGATTTTATAATAATATTTTTATTATTATTTAATATTATTTTATTAATAAATTTTTATAAATTCACGTCGTCAAAACGACGTCGTTTTGGCTGATTTTTCACCGATTTAGTATTTTCGGTAAGCCACGTAGGCAAAAAAATCAATAAAAAAATGCCACATAGGATTTTCGGCAAGATTCCAACCACTTGGCACTTAAGTGATCCATTTTTTTTGAAAAGTGGCACTTAAGTGTACCGTTTATAAGTTATGGCACTTTAAGTGTCCCTCCGTACCAAGTTGTGGCACTCCCACTGTACTTATGCCGATAGATAGATGCTTAAATAAATGCTTTTAGTCCCATCTCCAACGCAAACTTATAACTTAAAACATACGGTTGCGTGCACATCAAAGGATCCTCTACAAGATGTCGATAGACATGGCAAGCGTTATTTTCATATGTTATTCTCACTATGTTTTTTCCTTGAGCAACATGGAATGTATAAAACTCAAGTTACATTGAAAACATACATTATTCTTGGTCCATATAGGTTTTCGCCTCTAGCCTGAGCTTGCTCCTCAACGCCCATTGTCTTCACGGGACCGTATAACCTGCAAAAAGGTGGTCGATTTAGGATAAGTTTGACGACTAAGTTCTTGAATTTGAACGTTAAGCAGCATGCAGAAGCTAGAGAAAACGAGCTATCCTTCCCTTCTGATTACCTCCGCACTGCATGCCGTGGCTGAGGGGATTCCCGCAATACCCCGCGACGTACACGACGTTGTCCATATTGAGCCGCTGCTCGACCTCGTGGGACAGGTGCTTACACATGCACGACACGTCGGTGTTCTTGACCAGGTCGCAGCACCCTTGCGAAGGCTGCGTCCGCGGCGCCCCCTTCTGGATATAGGGCATGCATTGAAGCGACAGCCCCTGCATGTCAGCGTGGCATGACTGTTGAGCCTTGATGACCCGTGCCTTGTCTTCGCCTGCGGTCGCAATACCAGCCGCCATGGCCAAAGCCACTGCCACCATGGCGATGCGAGAATCGAACCTTGCCATTTTCTTTTTGGCTTCTCTCTTCGCGTGTGCTTTCTGTGTATGCTGTGCGTCTCGGGAGTGATATTGGTTTGGGTTTATATAGGACAGTGAAAGAGAGTCGTGGGGGGAAGTGCTCCTGCATTGTTCCTTAAAAAGGGTCATCTTCAAGGGACATGCAATTGGTGATGCTACAAGTGATCCGCTACTTGGACCGCAAACAAGCATGAATTCATGCAAATGAGAAAAGTGTTCATCGGTCGACCTCAAGATTTTGGAATTAGATTACATGATTACTCTAAAGATTAACATAATACGTGGTTTTCTTTGTTTCAGTTTATTATATTTCTTCGAGGGTAGTCACTAAGAATTACTTTATTATAACCTAACACTAAATAAGGAGAAATTGCCAAAAAAATCATAAACCTATTATATTTTTATGAATTTAGTTTTAAATCTTTTCATCATGCAAATTAAGTTTTAAATATTTTTACGTTTTGTCAATTGAGTTCATTTAACCAATTTTGACTGAAAAATTGCCAACATGGCCTCTAACTGTTTTACGTGGTACGGTGGATGTTAATGTGAATATTTTAATAATATTTTTATTTTTTTATCAATTGTTTATGCATATATTTCTTTTTTTTTTTTCTCCCTTCACTTCTTCCTCTAACTAGTCGCAAGGCTTGCTTGAGGTCAGTGAGGTCAATCTCATCAACCATTGCTATGGCATGATGATTGGCTAGAGGAAAAAGGGAAGGAGGGGAAAAAAATAAAAGAAAAGGATAAAAAGGAAAAATAAAAAAATTGAAAAAATATGAAAATTTGTCCAAGTTAGTACTAATCATGCCATTTAGAACAATCGAGATTTTTTTAACTGAATTGGCTAGATAAATTCTATTGGCAAAAAAACCAACAAAAGAAAAACATTTAATTAGCAAAACGTGAAAATGTTTATAACTTAATTGACAAATTAAAATGTTTGCAATCGAATTGACAAATATGCAATATGTTTATAATTTTTTGAATAATTTTCCTTACTAAATAACTATGTTGAAGTGAAAAAGAATCAAGAGTAAGATGTTGAGCTTCTTAAGATGTGAGATTTGACTAGTTTAACTACTCAACCTATGCGTTTAGGCTATGCTTGATTCTTAAGCCCAAGAAGGGTTGTCAATAGTTTGGGTTGGGTCGGGTCGGGTTTCCAAACAACTCAACTTGAATTGAAATATGAGCAGCGTGTCTTCGTAATGACCTGACTCAACCTGAATAGATTACGAACTGAAAAATCGCAAGTCACTTTTTGTGTATTCATTTAGTTAGAAACATGACTTGCATGGTATGCAAGCTTTCCCTCCTTTTATGTTTACGATCATCTCTTTCATTAGGTAACGTGTTTCGGTTTGGCCTGGGTCATGGCTCGAACTTAATCGGAACAACTACACCAATTTCATGATCATTTACCCGAATAAAAAACAAAACCAAGCCAAAAAGACCTTAAAAACTTTAGCTTGGGTTGGCTTATGTTCTGATTTGGGTACACGATTCGATTTTGGCAACCCTAAGCCTAGGAGACTTTTGGACATGCCTTAATGACTTTTAGGGTGTGTATGGTAAAATTTCTATTCCATAAATCAATTTATGATAACAAAATGATTTTTTTATTTATATTCCTTAGATGAATTTATGAGACAAAATAGGTGTTTAATAATGATACAAAATTTCTATTTTTGAAATAGAAATTTGTTTAATAATATTATAAAATTTCTTCTTCTTGAGTGGCAAAGGCAATTGGTAACCGGCAATCGGCAATAACGGCAAGTGGCGATTGGTGATTAGCGATGAAGGCGATTAGCGGCCGGCGATGGTGGGTGGCAAGTGGGTGATTGGCGGGCAATAACAAGAGAGAGCAATAAGAAAATTTTTTATTTCTCACTTTTATTATGAAAATAAAGAAGTAAAAAATTTAAATTTTCGATTTCTATTCCAAATCTTTTTAGAGTAGAAATTTATTTTAGAAATAGAAAAATAAAATTGCGTTACCAAATGAATTTCTATTGTAAATTTACTTTCAGAAATAGAAAAATAGAGAAATAAAGAAATAGAAACGATTCGTCACGCGTGCCTCAGTGATGCGGATCCTCTGAAGCGTCAATTAGCCTGGCAATTGGTCCAATTAGGACCTGATTTCGATCCGTCGGGCCTGACCCGAGTCCGCAGGCCCACCCCGATTCCAGATTCGTCAAACCCGGTCCATGTCGGAGTCACCCGGTGGGAGAAGAGGAGAGGCCTTTCAATCTTTCGAATTAATCGCTATTTCTCGGCGCTCAAAACCTCTATCGGCAAAGCCAAGCAAGAGATCGTCCTTGCAGCGCCGATCGGAAAATCGGGGGACCCATCGCCGCCGCCGCCGCCGCCGTCGCCTTCTAATGCGCCGCCGGAGCCTCTCGAATGGAGGGCCATACCGGAGCGGCGTGTCCGTTGAACGAAGGGCTCGTGCATTTCATGTCGCAGAAGAAGCTCGAGCTCTCGCAGACCCCCAAGGGCTTGTCGGAGAACACGGAGGCCACCCTCGCCAGGGCGATTCGCAATGTCTCCCAGTCCCAGTCGCCGATAAACTCCCTCAAGGAGTTATCGCAAGTGAAGTGAGTTTTCCCGCTTTTCTCTCCGAGAGTCTCGAATCGTTGTAGCTAATTGGTCTCCGGGATAAAATTCCCTTGCCGAAGCATCCTGGACATTGTAAATATGTTCGAAAGTTCGAGTGGGATGTTTACTTGCGCATTCCATGTGGGTATTTTGGATCAGGGGCGTTGGGAAGTGGATTTTGAAGCTCGTGCGAGGGTATTTCGAGAATGATTCGCCCAATTCTGAAAATGAAGACTTGACCACCAAGGGTACCATCAATCCCTTATCTTTCTGGTTCTTACAGTTTCTTACAGCTAATTCGTTCCCGATTCATGTTCTTCTCGTTCCAATCTTAAAATGCAGCGTAATTTTACTTGTAAGTTATGTTTCGCTGTATGATGCAGCAATTCCCATTGGGGACTGAGCTGTCCTTATATTGGCATCCTCTGGGTAGTCTGAATGCGTTCTTCTCTAACTAAAACTCTATATTTTACTTAGCATAGTGATCGAAAGTGATTCTTGTAGATCGAGATGTTGAATTCATTGGTTATCTCCAAGAAATGAACAATGTCTTTTTGTCGCAGGTAAGAATGCCAAAGGAACCAAGCGTTATCTTCCCAAAAAGAATTCTGTGGCCTACACATTGCTGATTACTCTTTATAGGTAGAGAATATCTCGTCTTTTCAGCTTTATATTTTGTGGTGACTGCGAATTTAATTTTTAAGTTGGTTATTTTTTCAGGGGAACCTCAACCGGGAATGAATACATGCATAAGCAAGAACTCATTGATGCTGCCGAAGCTAGTGGACTATCTCGGGTGCCGATCGTGTAGGTCATTTGGTCATCAAATTTCTTTTTCTATGAATTGGGAGTTAGCAGTTCATTCTGTGACCACATCACTCTGTTCTTAGTCCAGAAAAAGGAAAAGGGAAACCTGGTCAATTTGGTAGTTCTCCAAGGGACTGGTACAGTGGCTGGAGCTGCATGAAGACACTGATAACTAAGGGATTAGTTATGAAATCTAGTTGTCCAGCAAAGTATAGCACTTCTTTTATCTTGCAATTTCATTAATGTCTTTTGCTAAGATCTGCTTATCTTGTACTTTCTTTCATTGGTTTGTGGCCTTTCAGAATGTTGGATGATCTATCTATCCTTCATTGCACTCCCATTTGTAACTTCTCAGAACATTAGTAATCGAATGACCAATGATATCCAATGTGCTACTAACCATTCAAAGCTATCTTTGTTGTTGAAATGAAATGATGATGGGGATTTGGGAGATTTGGTTTCCAGTGGATTATGTAATTGTAGTCAATTTCTGATATTAGTGATTATTCAACCATAGAGCAACCAGGTGAAAAGTCTACTTTCTGTTCATGAGTGACTGCCTATGTCTGCAATAGCTAAGGCACCTTACTTGTTATAAAAAATTGCATTTCATGGAGTAAGAATTACTGGATGAAGGCACACTACCTGTAATGAGAATCTGCTATTTTTGCTGGTTGCAGTAACTCCTAAACAGATAAGATGTCGAAGCATCTAGTTTAATGACTTTGCAGATCATGTTCTCTCTAGCACCTGTTAGTAGCCTAGCAAACATTTAATTAATTTGGTGAGGGATCCAGATCTGGACAGATATTTGTTCTGTGATAGCTTTGTAGTTGGTTCAGTGGTTGATGAGAGTTTGTCCATAAACAGATACATGCTTTCTCAGGAAGGTAAGGATGCCGCACGAGACTGTCTGCTGAGGTCTGGTTTGGCGGGCTCAGCTCACTCCGACAAAGGATCTGTTGACCTGGACATGGTTAATGGGGTGAATCTGGAGACTATGAGCCCTGAATCTTCTGAAGATTTGACTGTCCAACCTATTTGCGTGAGAAAGCGGCAAAACCCAACTGATATTCCCCCTCAAACTCTTGAGAGAGTAAGTTATCTCTTCTTAATATTGCTTGGTTAAGTAAATTAGAGAGTGGACAGACGTCAGATACCCTGATGAATGAGCATGTGCACTAACATTTCAGGTGTATTGGTCTTTCAGCTGTTGATCAATCAGCAGTCATCAATTAATTTTGAGTTGTTCTTGGGCCTGTTTATGGCGTTTTATTACTTCTAGATTCGTTTTGATTCCTTGTTGTCACATACCTGGAACGTGGCACTTTCACTCTTTTTTTTCCCCACTTTTTGAATTTGCTGAGAGTAAAATTTTTCTATGTACTGTCAAAACTTTACTCATGCTATTGGTGCAAATATTTGTCTCCTTAGGGAATCTTATGAGTCTGTATAGTTATATCTCCTTTTACACTTATTACATACGATGCAAAGTGTGGTATCTTTGGATTAACTGGTCTTACTAATTGAGTGCTTGCCTTTGTGTTCTTGGTATAAGATGGCAATTCAGCAGTGTAAGTGTCTAGGAAAATTTGTTGATCTTGTTTCTATAATGCTGAAATTGGAAAGAAGACATCCGTGTCCTCAGACATTTTAGCTGGAGAAGCTGTGTTATAGACGAGGCTTCAAAATGATCAGAAACTGTTCATATGTTATTTTCATGAACAATGTCATTTACAATATGAGGTGAGGAGACATTCTCATTTTGCTGAAGTCAATTGGAAAATAGACTTCTTGGTGATATCCACATTATTTGATCTCAAAACTGCTCATAATGTTATGATATATCAAATTATGAAAACGATCTTTATACTATGAAGGTAGCATTTTTGCGTTGCGGAAGCTTCACATTTTGTCTAATATGGAATATTGTATATTGTATTTTCATCTTCCAGTTTTCAGGCATGGGGTATGCAAAGGAGCAAGTTCTTCATGCTGTTGCTGAAGTTTCAAAAACTTCTGATGGGAGGGATATTTCAACTCTATGGCCAGCAATTCTATGTCGCCTCAGAGAGGATCAAGTATACGGTTGTTCCACCTCAACCACATTTGCCATGAAACATTGTTCAACTTCAACCACATCTGCAGTTGCACATGGTAATCACTTTCTCTGAAATTACACTGATGATAATTTTAATAATTAACCAAATATATTGCCATACAGTTTTGGATGATAAACATTCTAAGTGGGGAACTTCTTGTTTTTCTACAATCAGGTCAAGTAGACATCGAAGGTAGTCAGAGTGCAAGGGAGGAGGTTATCTGTGATGATGCAACCAAGACAAAATACACCTTCACCGATTCATCACAGAACTCTTTTACCATGAAACCTTGCTCCTCAAATGTATGTTTGCGCTGGGTAATAGACAAATACATCATGAATTTGCAATCTATGATTGTATTTTCAAATATATTATTGGAGAAATTACTGCTTCTCTTCGTGTATTCCTTTTTACCAAATGAAGTTGACCTTGATCTGGAAAAATCTAAGCTCTCTCAGTGTCCTTTCTTTTTATTTTTTGTGATACCATGATAAGGACAGAACCTATATTATTTGAGTTAAATATCTGCATTCTTTTTCAGGTTTCTAAGATGAGAATAATACTGCAAGATTTTTGCGAGTTGTTATATGTTTGTCCCTTTTTTGTTTCTGCATCAATATAAGATATCAGCTTTCGCACTTTTTTGATCGGATATTTTTTTCCACAAATATTTGTAGATCCGTTGGTGATGATACAAATTCTTTTTTTCTTTTGCACCTGAATTCTTAGGATTATCCAGCGAGTGGATCCAGCTCTTTTAGTATGGAGGGCAGTATGAATGTTTTAAGCAAGCCACCTTTGAATTTTGGAGAGAGGTTTCAGGATGTATATGAAGTAATCTTAATATTGGATGACCGAGAGCAATTTGCTACTCGTGGGTCAGTAAGTTTTGAATTTGATTCTCTATCTTCCCCTGTCCTGTTTGGGAAGTTTGTACTTTGCATTTTGCTCTACTTTTTTTCTTTTTTTTCTTTTTTTTTAGGATTTTATATGTCTATTTATTTTGATAGATGCATATTAACAATTATTTTGATGGCATTTTGAGCAACTTCTGCGGTTCTTAGAGTCAGTTAACAGTTTTGTTTCCATGAATTTCAATTTTTGCAGTATATGGGATACTTTGAGGTGATGGATTCTAATGGTACGAATTGTACAAAAGTAGTCACCGTTATAGTAGAATCTATAAGATAATTCCAAGTGGTTGGTTGTGTCAGAGGAAACTTCACATTGAACTATAATTTTGCATACAAATTTTTGGCTCTTGCCGAACATAAGTTGTTTTCTCAATTTCTGGCTTGACAAATGTGGTTCTTTTCCATTAAGTCTACCATCAATGTAAGCTATTGATTGATGCTGCTATCATGATATTGCCAGGTCACGTTCTCAGAGAATAATTGACAACACTTGCAGCCAATTTAACATCAAAGTAGAGGTCAGTGCTCATGAGTAATCCACCACTTTCGCATGATAAAACACTTTTTATTCTTTCTTTGTAAGGTTTGGCGGTAGAATAATATGGTTTTTTTGTGTTTTTCGTCTTAACACATTAGAACTCTGAAATTATGTGCAGTCGGGAATAACCATTTTGTAAAATGCGTCTGGAGAATTCTTGTGATCCTCCACTGGCTTTATTTTATGGTGCGTGTCTTAAATTACGTTCTTGATCCTGGAATTGTGCAAACAAAGCTCAAATTGTGGTCATAATGGTAAAAATTTGTCCACTATGGTGGAAGAAGCATGAGTTTCATAAAAGAGAATGTCCTAATGCTTTAGAAAATTTGAAGTGAAGGCCTTTCATGTAGGAGACATTATGCAGATGAAGGGAGTTCTACCTGTGATGTGTGATGGTACGAGTTAGTGCTTGCTCTTTTGGAATATCAAGTAAATTGCAAGAGTAGGAAGTTAATTTCACTAGTCAAGGTAGCATTCATGCCATAAAAAATTTAGAATTGTTATTAACACACATTGAGTTAACCAATGGTGCAAAGGATAATGTCTTATATTTCGTGTAAATGCTGTGAGAGAGTCCAATCCAAAAATTGAAGCTACCAGGTAGAGGGAGATTACATGTGCATTAGGCCTATATAAATTCCGTTGACAAGTGATATTGGATCCTTTTACAGGTGCCTGCTCTTGAACTTGTCTGACTGCCTTGTATTGCTTTCACCAAAATTATTTGCAGGTCAGGCGGCTGCCAGTAGGAGATGGAATCTGGATAGCTCGTCATAAATATCATGATTCTGAATATGTTCTTGATTTCATAGTAGAGAGAAAGAAGGTTGAGGATTTGCGTTCTTCCATCAGAGATAATCGCTATAAGGATCAGAAATTCAAGCTTCTGGTACTCAGTTTCAATTTTTTAAAACATCAAGTAGCTGTATAAATTCCTGATTGTGAATTTTTAGCTGTGCATTTGCATGTTATAATGTGTTTTACCTGTCTAATAATGTCGCCGATAGTCACCTGCAGAGTTGTCATTTCTTATGTTGTTTTGATGGTCTTTTACCTAAATTTTTACCATGCAGCCTGAAGTTAGACCTTGTATTCCTTGTCTTATCTTGATTCGGTCATTTGGTAGTGTGGGCAAAGCATTCTTTCATGTTTTGACATGTAGAGGCAGTTGGGACGAAAAGATGCTGTCTGTTAAAGTATTCATAGAGAAAAACTTTTTCTGTTGATAGTAGTATCAATGGTTTGTAACAACTATAAATAATTTTCCACCAAAGTTGATCAGCTAATGTGATTAAAATAAGCAGGAGAGCAAAGCTTAGTAAGAGAACTTATGGTTCCGGCAGAATTTACTTGACGTCCAGTATAGGTGTGACCTCTCATGTTTTTGTTCTGTTGGATGAAACTGATGAAATCCTAGCTTCAGAGTCAGATGAGAATCCCAATGATAATCCCATTAGTGTGCACCATGTATTTGCCTTTTGATGTTATCTCCGATGATTAAGCTGACACTGGGTATTACGAATGCTTTAGAGGTGTGGGCTTAAGAAGCTGATTTACCTTGTGGAAGGTGATCCAAATCAGTGTGAAGCTGCTGAAAGCATCAAGACAGCGTAAGTATCTTGTCCTAGGTACCATACCTTGATTATTTCTAGCCATTCTGTATTTAATTAATGAAATTATGGAATGTTGAAACAATGAAGACTATCATTATTAAGCTGGTGACGGGGAGGGACAGGCAGAGAAGGATAGATGTAGTTTCCTGGCACCTTATTTAAAAATTGCGAAATCCTTTATATGCAGACGAGTCTGCAAACTGGAAAATTCTCGAAGTGAGTCAAATGTTTTTAATGTTATCATTTGCCAGTTTCCTTGTGAAGTAAAATAATGCCGTTGCATAGATGCCTGGGGCATATGATATGTGATTTATCTGTATAATATATAAGAAATTTCTGTGCAACTATTGTGAACTTGGTATAATTGCTGGTTAGTGAATTTTCATTTTATATAGGATTTTTTTTTCTCTTTTTTGGGTAGCAAACTTTCCTACTGCAGGTTCCCTATTCTTGTGTTGATGACTTATTGTCTGATCAGGTAATTATGAGTTTTTCTTAAACTGTAAGCAATTTTATCACATGCAGTTGTTTCACGACAGAGATTCTGGAGGGTTTTGACGTGCAGAGAACAAGCAGTCTAGCTGATACACTTAAGAAGTATGGTCATCTGACTCAAGCGATTATTCATTATTACACATCACAATCGCAAGATGACCAATCTAAATGCACTGGGGTTTGCCCACCTTTCGATGAGTTTATCAAAAGATGCCAAGATGCAGAGAAAATGACTGTGAGTGATGTCTTTGCCATCCAACTCATGCAGGTACTTGATCTTTTCATAGTAAGGATAGATTTGATTATATTTTAAAAATGTGAAACATTACTGGACAAAGTTTCTGTTAACAATTAAGGGAGATCTTTCTGTTGCTCGGGAGTTTTATTTAGGCTTTTTGAATAGAATTGAGTTTCTCTTTCGTTCTATCTGGTAAATAAACTTACTGGATAAATGTTGAGTTCTATGATCTTTACTCTGGAATCTGCTTTTCCTATACATGTTCTTTTTTTGACTGGGAAACTCTTTGAAATATTGATAGCGGATTTGGGTGTCCATTGGCCTGGATTCTACAGGAATGGTGGTGATTCTTATATCTAATGGCTGGAATTGTTGATGAAATCGTCCCCAATTGGATGATCAAATTATGTGAGATTGTGTATGCAGGTTCCTCAAGTGACTGAAGAAGCTGCTATAGCTGTTATTGACATGTACCCAACGCTTCTCTCTCTTGCCCGTGCCTATGCTCTTCTGGTGAGTGCTGATGTACGTGAAGTTATTCATATGCACATTGTGAATATTATATCACATGATTTACAAGAATGGCAGCTCTGTCCAGCATAAAACATGTAAATAATCTTTGAGTTATATAGTTTAGAAAGTGCGGGTAAAAATTATATTACCTTATATAACAGGAATAGGATATGATAATTAAAAGGTCACAGTAACTATCATAAGACTGAAGAAGCTTCTAATACTTCGACACTTCTGGTTCTATGCATTGGATCCTGTTCTTGACATGTTTCCAACCAGTATATCTCTTGCCCATGTCTATTCTATCCAATGAGAGATGGTTCTTGAATTTTTTTCATGATAGAGTTGGCTTCTATAAGTGCAGAACATGCAAAGAGTGACATAGCACCATGTGTAATCGAAGCAATGTTTTCCTTAATGCAATTGAAACAGAACAGTGCTTTGATTTGTTTTCTTTCACTGTAATCCTGATTCCTTGTCTGTTCCATATTTGGGAAGGATGGTGACCTATGTGCCCAAGAGGAAATGCTAACGAGGCAGACCAGCAATGTTGTCAACAAGCTTGCCAGTAAAAACATCTTCCGATTGGTCTGGGGTGATTGATTTCTGTTACCTCTTAAACCTTGACGATATGATGCTGGTCAAAAGATTCACGCATCTACACTGGAAAAAAAGGAGGAAAATGTGTATGAAAAAGCTTTTTGTATTAACGCCGGCGGTATTAGGATGTGTGCAGTAATATGATTTTGTTTTTCGATATCAATCAAGTGCTCTTGAGGGCAGGAGTATGCCTACTTTGTTGGATAGGGATCAATTGAATGTCGGTCAACATGTGGCATAGCTGTTGGACACGGCATGCTGTGGGGTCAATCTAAATCTGGAACTCAGGTTTGACTGGGTTTTACAAACCTAGCATCTTAAAGATTTCACTAAGGACTGGAAACCCGTAGAAATTGAGAGCTCACATAGCTGAAGGCGAGACATCTGCTTCTTAAGTCTTCCAAGCCTTGGTCAAATGCTAAAATGATGGCATGGCTTGCTTGTTTGGAGCTAGAATGAGCTCAAGGAGTTACTTTGCAGAAGATTCATCTATGGAACGCCTGTTCCAAGATCGATATATGATTTCAAGCGCACAGGATGGTTTTAACTTCTAAGGAATGAAAGAAGTCCAAACACGGTGGTGATTAGTTTTGCATCTTTTTCTTCTATCCGCCTGTAGTCAAGTCTTCACCTTGACTGTAAATTATTCTGCGTATCTTTGATTTAATCGTCTCTAACCCACGTCACCACACGCATTTTATCCCCTAGAAAATGTCAGCGTCTTCCTTGTCGATCCTTCCTAACCTGTGCAGCGAGACAAAACACGAACTTGATGCAACCAAGAAGCAGGCCGAATTGGTAGGACTGCATTGGAAGGTAACATGAGAAAAACGGTGACGAAGTTGTATCTTCGCAGCTCGTGGTCCATTTTGACCTTCTTGGGTTTTTCGCTCTCGATGGTTTGATGATATATGTCGGATGCTTGGTGGGGAAGATAGTTCGCAATCGCTGATTCTACTAAAAGACAATTCGCTAAATACAAGGGCAAAGAAGAAGGGGAATCGTCTGGGTTCGAGCATACTACGTGAAAAAACCCCTCAAGAAAGGATCGCCAGGTGCAGTGCATAAGCGTCCCTGTGCCCCTTTCCGTGGGTAAACTGTGAAAAGACGTAGTCGTTACGTGAAAAAGACAAGGAGCTTTGTCATGCGTCGTCCTGGACCACCACCATTGCCTTTCCCTGCTTGAGTTTCACGATGCACCGAGGAGGCCGGTGGAGCCGCCAATCCCGTCACTTGGTGCTTAATTTATATCAAATATACTTTATATCCAAGAAAAAAGAAATCATATGCTGTGTAGTGTAAAAGATTTTAACGCAAATACTTATCCACCTTTGGTTTGGAATTTGTAGCTATTGATCACTCAAATCAATGAAGTGTAATTTTGCACCAACAGTGTATATCAGGGAATTTTTTTCAAAAAATCTTAAATATGTTGTACCCTAGTTAATTCATTTATGAACTTTTCAATTGGGCCAATTTAGTACATAATCAATTAGCCCATTTAATCATTTTAATCAATTTTGGTTTGAAATTGATAATCAATTAGCCCGCATTGACATGGATAATTTTTTTGTAATTTTTATAAAGAACTTATGGATGTTTTTCTTCCTTTTTTCTTTTTTTTTCTCTATCAATCTTCTTCCCCAAAAGGCTAGTAGGGCTCGGCGATGGCTGACAAGCTTTGCCGACTGCCAGTAAAGTGAGGGCTTCAAAGTCGGTCACTAGATGATGGTCACGACCCTCGCCAAGCAAGATCTATGTGAGGCGAAGGTCATTGCTAGCTCACACAACTCTAGTGAGGGATGCCAATGATTGGCGAGGTCATCACACACCTATGGTTGGCAATGGTCATTAGCCATCATTGAGGCCTTGATGACCTACGTCGGTCCTTTGGGGAAGAAGAACAATAATAAAAATAAAATAAAATAAAATAAAAGAATATATATTTAAAAATGCATAACTTTTTTAAAAATTGGAAATTTGTTCTTGTTTAGTGCTGGTCGTGCTACATAAAATGGTTAGTATCTATGTTATTGATTTCCAATCAAAATAGGTCGAACGGACTAAATTAATTAAATTTAAAAATTTAAAAATGAATTGACTATCGTGACTGGTTCAAGACTTTTGGACAATTAGCAAATGTATATCATATATATAAACTCTCCTTTATCGTCTTGCCATCTATTCTATGTCTACGCCTGCTTAATGATCCATTTCCTTGTTAAGCCTTCATCGTGGGGGACTATATACCTCTTCGGTACAAAAGAGAAATGATGCTCTTAGAATATCCATATCATCTTACAAGAATAAGAATTTTCCACCCCCACAAGCCAGTGGTTCGTCGTTAGTTTCATGTGATAATCTTCGTAACTTGTGATGTGATGAAGTGATTATCCTCAAAAGACGCCAACAGGTTGTCGCGTCTAGCATAGGATTCCCTTCGATTGGGTGGGTCGAAAAAGACCTCATTATTTGTCCATTTTTCCTCATAAACATATGTTAGAACAATATTATAATTCATAACATTATCTTAATCGATAGCATGTTCATATGGTCTTCTCCTTCCAACTTGGTTAATTTGATCGCAGTAACATTGAGTGAGTCTAGTGTAAAATTCATACGAGTTATAGTTATTCAATAGATGTTAATGACATGCTGAAGCAAATAAGTCGCGAAACATTTAGTTCATTAAAACTTGATTATCAGTAATTCATTCATAAATAAATTATTCTTTGAACACATTTTGTCAGATCAAATGAATCACATGTCAAGATATACTAAAGTTAGCACCCAAAATCGATACACCATAAAAAAAGCTTGTTTCACATATTTTATATATGATATACGATGATCAATTTCGCCTATCACTTCGCTAGTGAAATGGCGCTATAGAGTTTGTCTTTCATCGGGATTGTCTTTTATCTTAGAGGGTTAAAATGGCTTGTCTAATTTCGTCCTCCCCTATTCTAACACTTCCTCATGAGGCCTTCCATTCCTTTGTTTTTCTTTCGGTTTTACAATGATATCCTTATCCTTTAGCTTGACTCCAAGCACAAGTGCTTAAAATATTTGCTTGACTGACTTAGAGATACTCGCTAACGGCACCTACAAAGCTACAAAATTGTCGTTCCTATGAAAACACCCTCACTAAGACATCGTCAGGATCGATATCTTACCACTTAGGACAAGAAAGTTAGCTTTCATGACGAGAGGACAAATCATCTTTCTTAGTAACAAGCATATCCAGGAAATTTCCAAAAGCAATGACATCCCCTCCATTCACCTCTCCCTTGCAATGTTCAATGATTGTATCTAACTCTTTGAAAATGCCTAATTAAGTTTACCAATCTCTCACCAACGAAGACCCTTTAAAGTAATCGAACATAATATTTGGTCAAACAAGGAGTTCAGAGTTCAGACCATAAACAAGAAAAGGGGAAAAAAGACCTACACATCTTTATTAAGTCGATACTATACCTGCATAATTTGAAGGCATGTCTGTCTGATTGTTTATCTATATAGGGTTTATGTGATTCAGTGCTAGGAAGCACAAAACCATTCGCTAACTTGCTAATAACGATGCTTGCTTTTGGCAATGGGAAAAACCTGCCACATAAACTAAAATTGTCAGAAAGAATTCTGTGTCCTTGCTTTATCATCTCTTTCTAGTTTGTATCCTCTTTTGAGGGAGCGCGTAAAGCAAAGACAGATGCTTTCGTTTGTCCACATGCGAATTTGGCATATCTGAGTAGGACGTAATTATTGACCGAATTATAACAAGCAAGAAAGCACGGGTTTTGTCCTCACAACCCAAAGCCAGAAAGTAAAAGGGAGAGAGAGAAAAGATTAGGGTTTTGTAGGTTCGGAGAGAACAAAACAGAAGGAAATCATGCCTCCAATAAAGATCTATGCTCACATTTATTTGCTTGAAGGCAAGCAGAATCTTGTAAGGGACGGTGAAATTTTACATGAAATATCAACAACAGAGAGGCTTGCTTGTAAAAGGTGAATCACTTGGTATATATAAAGCAATGCTAGTACCCTATTTTTGGTGTTGAAGGCATATTTACAACCAATAATGCCAACATCACACCACCGCCAAAACCAAGAGTACTGTTTTCTTTTTTCTTTTTCTTTTACAAATTATAATGAAGATACCTAATCAGAAGTCCAGCATGCGACTGGCAAAACAGATGGTGGACTGGACATAAACATAAACATAACTCCTTGCAGTACCTTCCACTAAGGAAACACATCGATTTGTTAAAGTAGCCATGATGTGGTGTACCACTACTCTTAACCCAATATTAAAAGGCTTTCTTTTGGGATGCATATCCCGATGTTCAAGATTATGTAGCCAACCTTTTGATTGCTTCAGACAAATTGTTTGTGGGTTTTATTTATTTATTTATTTCTTTTACCCTCTTGAAAGAATGTGCATAGGAATTCTAAGGAATGGAATTAACAAATTCCAAGAACTCTCCCACCCAGAGACTCCACCAGTGAAGTTGAAGTGTTTTATATCTACTTTTGGCTTGTTCCACGGTCTCCTTGTCTCATTGTCCTTAGACTCCTAGCATCTTAAACTAAAAAGGAAGAAATAAAACAAACTACCTAGTGGATGGTCTCTTCTCACTTGCCTTTGGAAAAGAATCCAAATGCAGATTTTGGAGGCACTCGGGAGGCTTTCCTCGCAATCCCCACTATCCCCCACTAAGCAACAAGAAAAGGTGTTGTTTTGTTTTGTTATGACATGCTTGGATCAACAGTTTTCTCGAGAATAGCCCCAAATTCTAGCCAGCTTTTATTCCCATCCACTTTATGTCCAGACAAAGCTCTACCTAGTGAGAGAGAGAGAACAGACAATTTTTTGGTACAGACACAGAGGGACGGAGGGAGGGAGGGAGAGAGGAGGAGGGGCTCTGGATTTCAGAAATTCCATATTCCTCTGATCCTAACAAAAGACAACAAAACAATGACGACAAACACAACCTCGTGCTTTGTCGCCAGCGCAGCCATGGAAAAGTTCTTCAAGACAAGAGCTTTCATCCCAGTTGGCTCGCTCTGCAATAAAACCCTAGACACCCACATAGCACTTAATGGACCTCCGGACCAAGAGCTAGAAGGATGAGGTGTACTGGGTTATAAGGTTCAGAAATTTTCTTAATGTCTTTTCTGGGTTTGTGACTCATCCAAATTCCCCGCTCAGTAACATTTATCTGCTGCTCTGCTCGAGCACGGATTCAAGAAGCAAGCATCCATCGACATTCTCTTTGGTAAGTCCTTGATCCTGCTCATTTCTTTGAGGATGGCTTGGGGTTGATTCTTTTTGAAAAAACAAAAAGAAAGAAATAGCATAGCATGTGCTTGAATTATCTTAAGTAAATGATGTGGTTCATTTTTTTTTTCTTTTTTGGGAATGAAAGTAATTACTTTCTTGGTCTTGGAAAGCTCAAATTACTTGAAGAACCAAGAGGTAACAGTGCCCAAGTGACTAGATTGAACAACAACTGATGTGAATTCTTCAGGCCTCATTGAGAAACCGGACAGCTGCAGTAGAAGAGACTTCTGCCAATATCTGTTATAGATGTTGTGTTCTTTATTGGCAATTAAATGGGGAAGTGTTTCATTGAGGAATCAATTTATTTGTAACTCTTAACTCTCAGTGTAGGAGGTTGGAAGTTGATGAAGAAAGATGACTACCTTTTATTAACATGTTCTAGGAGTGGTGAGATGCTGGACCTCATTTGCTAGGTCAGCTAATGTTGTTCATTTCTGGAGTTTACTATGACTGTTTTGCCTTTCTAGGTTGAGCTTCTCACTGAAATTGAGCTCTGCAATAAGGACCCCCGGCTTGCATTTGTTCTCATGTCCTTCCATTTTTTTCCAAAAAAAAGGAAATTTGGTGTCACTGCTTGACATTGAGATTGACTTTTCTTGCATGATCTGATTTCATTGTTGTGGTGCAGGTGAGGTCGTGTATCCCCCATCACTTCAAGGTTTTCCAATCATCAATGGTGGGTATGGTTCAAGATGAGGGATCATCCCCCCTTCAGATGTTTTCGTTGATGTCACTTTCTCCTCCTGGCATAGGATCACCATACCCATTGCTCAGGGAAGTTAGTCCCGAAGACAGGGGTTTGTGGTTGATCCGTTATCTTGTTGGCTGCGCTAACCATGTTGCTGCTGGTAGTGTAGAGAATGCTAATCTTTGCCTTGAGCAAATCTCCCATCTTGCTTCACCTGATGGCGATACTATGCAGCGAATCGCTGCTTACTTCACTGAAGCACTTGCTGACCGTATTCTCAAAGGTTGGCCAGGCCTCCATAAAGCCCTTAATTCAACAAAAATATCCCCAGTGTCCGAGGAAATTCTTGTCAAACGATGGTTTTTTGAGCTTTGCCCCTTCTTGAAGCTTGCATATGTAATCACCAATCAGGCCATACTCGAAGCAATGGATGGGGAGAAGATGATTCACATTATTGACCTCAACTCATTTGAGCCTGCTCAGTGGATAAATCTTCTTCAGTCACTAAGTGCTAGGCCAGAAGGCCCACCTCATTTGAGAATTACAGGTATCCATGAACAGAAAGAGGTTTTAGATCAAATGGCTCTTCGATTGAATGAAGAAGCTGAAAAGTTGGATATTCCCTTTCAGTTCAATCCTATTGTGTGCAAACTGGAGAATCTTGATCTAGAAAGTTTGCGTGTCAAGACTGGTGAAGCACTTGCAATTAGCTCCGTACTTCAGTTGCATACCATCTTGGCAGCTGAAGATGATACGCAGCGAAGGACCTCGCCTTCTGCATCCAACAGTTCAAATTCTAGTCGTCAACAGAGAGTGTTGCATATGAAGCAGCGCACTCTAGGAGAGTGGCTTGAGAAAGATGTGGTCAATCTATATTGCCCTAGTCCTGACTCAGCCTCGGTATCTTCGCCATTATCTAGTAACCTATCTCCAAAAATGGGGGGCTTTTTGACTTCTCTTTGGGGATTGTCACCTAAGCTAATGGTGATTACTGAGCAAGAATCAAACCACAATGGGACCTTAATGGAGAGATATGTGGAAGCGTTGTATTTCTACGGTTCCCTGTTTGATTGTCTGGAGTCTACTGTTCCGAGAGCATCGGTAGAGCGGCAAAAGGTTGAGAAGATGCTGTTCGGAGAAGAAATTAAGAATATTATTGCTTGCGAGGGTGTGCAGAGGAAGGAGAGACATGAGAAACTGGATAAGTGGATTTTGAGACTCGAGTTAGCTGGGTTTGGAAAGGTGTCCTTAAGTTACAATGGATTGTTGCAGGCAGGGATGTTACTGCAGAACTATGGTTATGACGGATACAACCTAAAAGAAGAGAATGGGTGCTTCTTGTTATGTTGGCACGACAGACCCCTGTTTTCAGTTTCAGCCTGGAGATTTAGGAGGTAGAAAACAATATAGTGGATCATGCGGGAGTTGTGCGCTACTCTTTTCTCCTATTTTTCAATTTTCTTTCATAGTTTGTATAAAGAAACTGAAGCTCTTCTTCCTCTGCACGTGCATAGTGAATTGACGGAGAGAAATCCAATTTACTCATCTCTCTGCCATAACTGTTTTAAATTATCTTTTCCCCTTTCGGAGGAATCTTTAAATTTTTCTGCCCCTTGGTTGCATCTGGCCAATATATAGACTCATTTGGTTTTTGTTCATTTCATCATAGTCACTCAATTTTCTTCCTCTCTGTTTCATTTCAGTCTACTTAGTTGTCTGATGTTGGCGTGACAATACATACTGAATCCTGTGCCCATCCTTGTCCTTCCTCCCCTACCTGTCAAGTGAACCTGTTCCTGGTAAACTTTGTGTCGTTAGATTATATCTGCAACTTGTTTTGTAATGTGCTAGGATGCGGTGCTCTTTCTCTGATTAAGAAAAAGACATGGTGTCTTTTCCTGAAGAGTGCTATCTGCATTCTCATTGTTGCACACTTTCCATGGGAGCAAAACTCCCTGATAAAATGAATCAGCTTTTTTATCTGGATGTTGTCAGGCACACTCTCAGATGATTTATCATTGATCAGTCCTAAAGCCACCAGGTCTTCCAGCGTACTTGACTTTTGAGTCTTAGGATGTCATAAACAGAAGAACACAAGCTAGGTCTTTTTCTTCCCGGTGTGCGGGTATTCTTATGCTGGATTGTTATGTGATAATATGTTATTGGGTTGGAAAATGATTGAGAAATATGAGAAGTGTGATGAAGAAGAGTAAAGAGAGCTTTGGATTGGGAAGTGGATAACATGCAGAATTTCATGTCTTTCGAGTGATTTTTTCTATTGGACCTAAGCAAGTCCTTAAAAGGCTTCCTCATCCAACTCGAGAACACCTAGATGTAAAATAACAAGTGGATATTGCCGCATACAGGGCAAGAGTGATTTATTCTGTCAGACTGCTGCCATTTTGTTAGTTTTGATGGAGGATATCTTGTACTGCCTTCCTTACCAAAAAAAAAATATCTTGTACTCCCTATTCAAAGTGATCTTTTATACGATAAATGAGATTAACTTCACTCTCAAATGAATAATGGATGGAGTTTTCATTGTCGCCATTCCTTTTGTTGATATTACTTGCAAAAACGAAATGAAAGTAATGACTTCCTTTTTGTCCTGATCACAAAAAAGAAAAAAGCACTATTCTTATTTTGATAAGACATTCGTCCCATCAATGGGTGGGATCAATCTGGCTACTCTCGATTCCAGCATCTAATCTTTGTTGTCATGTTTGCATTGTATTTCTGTTCAAGCAGCGAGTGCTGCGGATAGGAGTTCGTTCCATGTATCTGGAAGTCCTGCAATACACCAGTGCGTGCAGTCCATAACCTTGAGACCACTGTAAATGCTAGGATGTGCATCTTTCCTCAGCTGAGAAAGAGTAGTAACGTCCAGCAAATGAACAGGCTTTCTGATGCTACTCATCACTTCTTTCACCACGTATGCCGCAGCTGGCAACCCGGGTGGGTATGTCGATCCAGTCATCGGTAGCTTCTCCTTTGAACAGTCCTTCACTCCCGGCTCATGCCAATCTGTCCCGCTAAACTCATCGAATTGTTGAAGCAATCAGTACACATTTGACTTATTGTTTTGCTGATTCGGATTGGAAAGAAAAAGAGACTTACTTGTAGTGAGAGGGTGAAATTCCTTGAAAGAAGACACTAGTTTTAATCGTGTCTACATCTGAGTCCACCCACTCCGCCCACGTCAACAATGCTTTGCGAAATGCAACCATCCGGTCCATGTCTTTGTACGTGCGATCACCTTCTCGAATGTAATCCCATCTGCAAGTAACCAGAAAAAGGAAATCTGTTTATCCATCTTTCGACCAGTTGAAAACAACCCAACTTCTGTAGAAAATACAACGTACGGCTGCTTGTCTCCTCTCCGGTACCACCATTGCCAAGTATTGAAGATCAACACATCCATGTCCTTCCATAGACCACCGTTTTTAAGCGAATCTAGCTTCATAACTCTACCGATGCTTTCCTCTTCAATGTCGACCAGGTACAGAGAGTGAAATAGCATTACGGATACTCCATAATCCTGCAAGACGGTGTCGTCATAAGATCTACGAATTCATTCGCTTCTCACTTAGTGCAAGTTGTCTATTATTATGCTTATCATTCAGACATTTTGATCTAACTCTTTGAGGAAGTAAAAAAAATTTCAATCACCTGGAATGTGACTTTAGAAATCGAGCCTTCCGTCTCCTGCGAGATACTCGAATTTGGCGCACCAGCATGAAGCAAGCATACTAAAGATTGCCAGTTGTTGAGGCTTAAGGAGTCTCCGATGTACATAATCTGCTTGCCCTGAAACCTTCTTAGGAAACCTTGAGCATCAAATCTGCAAACATCGTTCAGAAACATGTATTACATCAGCCACATTGGATGCGTACGCTATGAAAATTCTGCGCAAGTATCCATTCGGATCGCCTTGATTGTCTCCAAACGTCACAAGTCAAAGTTCTCGTGATGAAAGAAGACAAAATTTACCAAGAGGCGGTTCCAACTTTCTTCTGACAATTATTGCGCAACTAACGTGAACCGAAAAAAATCAAATGCCGGTAGAGGAAAGGAACCAGGTGGTTCGCAACTTTGAAGAGGCTCTTCTTCTTCTCCTTCTCATTCTCTCGTGGGAACCAGTTTCGCCGAATACCAACGTTAGGTCTCATAAAGAATCAGTACTTTTTTGACTTCTGTGCACTCCTAGAGCCCAACCGCTCGATTAAAAGTGGTCACGGGTTGGCAGAATCTCGATTTAATACTGCCGTTCAGGAAAAGGTGAGAACTTTTCAAAGTTCCTAACTTTTCGTGAGCAAGAAGACTTGAGACAGGGCAAGATTAACACCCACTAGCCTATGAATAATCTGAATAATGATATGAACACGACAACAACATGAGACGAATGACGCACCGACATGCCTGCGCGCAACCAAAGAGAGAGGGAGAGAGATGTACCTAGGCAAGTCACAGTCTTGGGGCTGCCATCTGTAGTTAAGGTAGCGCCGATCGGGTCGGCCATACTTGAAGCAGTCGAACTCCTTGCGAACGAAAGGGCAGGCCGAGGGGTCATACAGAGGGTAGGAAGTGTCATAGGCCCAACTGCCATGATACATGTCGCACTCCTTCTCTTGGTCTCGTTTCTTACCCTTCACTCCATTTGCACTCTCACTCTGCAGCAGACCTGCTTCTGCAGAACTAGCACACGAGTCAAGCGTCACAGATACGGCAACCATGATAGCTAAGACAATTCTCTGACACCCTGTAGCCATCTCTGACTCTGCACCGAATTTTCACTGCACCCTTCACTCACAGAGAGAGAGAGAGAGAGAGAGAGAGAAGAGAGAGTTTTCCCAATCAATATACGTGCATTGCATACAGAAGAGGAGGAGGAGGAGGAGGAGGTTTGATTGGAGGGCGGCGGTAACTTATTTGGCTTGAGTCAATGGTGGAATTCGTGATAAATCGGAGTTAATAAAAAAAAAAAAAGGAAAAAAAAAGAAGCTGCCAAAAGAGTAGCCTTTTGGCTTGATCCAATGGTGGGTTGGGTGACAAATTGGCGATAACAGTAGATACGTTGGCGATAGAGTTGGCGTTATCGGGCTGGAATGCGGAAATTTAGAAACTGCCTAATAGGGTCACTGAACACATCCCAAGAAACTGCCTTTCCGGGTCACAGGGACAGAAAATATTCGGTCCTTACTGTTTCCCTTTCCTGGAAAATAAGAAAAATCACGGAAAAGACTTTCAGTACAGAGACGTGGGCATAAGTGACCCAGATCTTCAAAACACTCAAAGAAACAGAGCACGAGAGAGGGTAGGCTGTACACGAATCGGTTAGTTATGGACCCATGTTATGCATTTGCAAATCTGGGGGCCCTTCACATGCGAAACACGTGACAAACAACTCATCCGAGGAAGAGGAACCACCTCGGAAATTTCTTATTGGATTCCATCCTGCATCATGCATGCATGTCGTGTCACAGGGACAGAGACAGAGACACAGAGAGACAGAGACACAGAGAGATGGTTTTGGGATGCTTGTTTTTGCGGCGAGAAAATCGAAAGAGGCTTTAGATTTGTCTTGCAAGGGACTTGCAGACACGAGAACGGACATGGACGAATCTCTGGAATCACCATGAGACAGAGTAACCCATCATTTGTTTAACCATTTTCCTTCCTCTTGATACTTTCCATCCATCTAATTGCCAAAAGTGCTGAAGCCCCACTTCAGTTCAGATGATTGAAGTGAGAAAGCGATTTAATCATATGCAACCGCTCATCGAGTAAGAAGCCAAATGCTTATGAAAGGGAATCATTTGTTGCGAGTCAAGATGGTGATAAAAGACATTAATGGTAATAATGATTAGATGATGACAACCAAGCAACCGCTGAAAAGATAATAGGAAAACAAATTCGCAGTAGAAAGATCCAGATGGATGGAGTCCAGAATTTTGGTTAACATGTGACTTTAGATTTTGTATCCAATGATGACAAGAGGGGGAAAAAAGGGACCCCAAAAGAAGAAGAAGAAGAAGAAGAAGAAGAAGCTTGTAACTATTGGGCATCTCATATTCCATACCGACTCTAAACACATTTCAATTTCAAAAAAATTTCCAAGACATTTCAATACAATAATTATCAAAGCAAATATACGATAACTTAAAAAGTCAACAAAATTTCATATCATCTTATGAACCCCTCTTGGATTTCGGAATTTTGAATCGAATTTTTCTCTTCCTTCAATAAGCTAATCCGATTTTCTAAAAGTTCAAAAAGGAATGCTATCTTTTTTTAAATAAAAAAAAATCGGTGCAAAATATGAACTTTGCTAGTATATCAAAAAAGTTGCTCTTCCTTTCTTTCTTTAGAATTCTTCCCAAGGTACAAATGCTTTTAATAGCTTCGAAATTTCTAGGACCGCATCTGCATTGCATCCTTATTAATTGCTAAGGTTGGTAACTCAACCACTCATCTCAATTAAACTAATTAAATTCACCAACCGCAATATAAAATAGTAACATTCATACTTACTACCCAAACTGAAATCATTGTTCTGTCCCAACATAGTCTTTTCATCAGGCTTATCAAAAAATAATTAATCAAGAATTTCCTAATGTCATCCACGGAAAGCAGGCCTTATCCTGCATTATCTCCATTAGTGCATAAAAATGAGGCAAAAAATGCTTTAGACTATCGACATTAAGAGGCTACCATTGTTTCTTACGAAGGTGAAGATGTTAGTGAAGACATAAGTTTTGATAGTGAACCTTTAATTCGTCTTGATTTTTGCACGTATGGCAGATTTGGAATTAAAGATAAAGTTTTTGTATATTTTTTTAGATCAATTCAAGGTAGAATTTGGATTGGGGCCTAAATTGGGAGTCTATTCTATAGGGAATTAAGCCAAAAAAGGTAAGGGGGAAAATTCTAAATAAGGGTCTAAATTATCCTCATTTTCTCAAATAAAAATTTGAAATACAATTCGTGTCAAATTAGCTTATCAGCTAGTCAAGGGTATTTTTGTCAAAAATAAATTTAATTTAAAATTTTTTATTAGTACTTTTATTTTCTTTTTCTTTTTTCGACAAGTGTTAGCAAGGACCTAGCGACCCTCGCCAGCTGTTGGGCGCGAACTTACAAACCTTGTTCGATCACTAGCGAGGGTCACCTCGCCTAGGCCCTCTTGGTTGCAAGCAAGTTAACCCTCGCCTAGATCTGGCTAAGGCTAGCCTCACCCATGGCTGGTGAGAGCAAACCTTGCCCAACCCTCTCCAAAGATTGCCAATGGCCGACCATCACCCGAGATTGGCCATCAACAAAGAAGAAAGGGAAAATGAGAAAAAAAATTAAAAAAAAACTAAAGAATGAAAATGCCCTCGACCAACAGAAAAGTGAAGCTTTTCTTTGAAATTGACATAGCCATTCAAATTCTCATTTGAAAATAGAATTCATTTCAAGTTCTTATTTGAGAAAATGATGACACTTTAGGCTCCCATTTAAAATAAAGTCCACTTCAAACTATTATTTAAAAAATATATAATATCTCAAACCCTTATTTGGAATTTTCCCAAGTAAATGGGTAATTACTCGACTCCTCCCCAAACTTCAATTGCTCTCGAACTATAAAAAGTTAGGGATTACATGCCTCAAGCTTTGGCATTGATTCTAACAAAATAAAAGAAAAAAGAAGACAAACTCTGGCATTGATGCACAATGGCCTTCGAATTTTGACAAGTTACCAATTAAGCCTTTGAAATTTTGAGTTTGTTGTAGTCATTGCATTAAGTTGATATCTAAAAATGGATTAGCTCATTTAATTGACCAATGAAATCATCTCTGCTAAATTTTCTCTAACTTCATTAACCAAGTGTTGCCACCAAATTTTAGTCGACAAATTAAACATTTTTTAAGCAAAAATAATAAATGAAAATAAAAAATAAAATAAAAAGAGCAATTCAGATCCATTACATCAGCCTATCGGTGCGGCCCGGAACCACTTGATTCGGTCCATCAGTCCCAGCCCAGCAGCTTGGGCTTTTGGCAACATCATCGGCGAAGAAATTGAACTCGGCCCAACAATCTCGTTTCGATTTCGTTTATCTTCACTTCCTCAGTAACTCCACTTTCCATTGCCATTCGTCGTCTTCGTCTTCATCTTCATCTTGGTCTTCATCTCAGTTCATCTGCTGTTGAGCCGTGTCGAGATTTCCTTGTTCAGTCGCTGTTCTCTAATCCGAGAGCTTCTATGTGCTGATTCCATCGCACATTCACTCCGAGCAGAGGTACGATTACTTCCATGGTCGCGGTTTATGTATATGTGAAGAAATGGGTGGGGAAATAAGGATGTGATTATTCGAAAATTGACATTGAATGAGTCTTCTTTGATGGTCCGAGAGTCCAATTCTTGTTAGTTGAAGTGTTCTGTAATAATTCGTGCTTGCAATTTGATAGACGAGTCCTTTGGCCGAGGATCACTCCACCTGTTTGATAAATTGCCTGAACCAAAGTTTGGGTAGAGCGGCCTCCGAATTTTTTATTTGTTCTAAGTGTATGTCGATGTATGTCATGTGATGGGAATTTTTTCCTCGGTGGTGAAGTATTATCTCCTAGAGCCAGACCAGTCCACCCGAAAAACCGATCCAGGAACCGGTTTCAGTTTTTGGGGACCGGTTCCAAGTGAAACCCACCCGGACCGGACGGACCGGTTTAAAAAAAGAAGAAGAAAGTATATATTTTTTTTTGGTCGGAAATATCGATTTTGCATTAGATATCCGTAAATAAGGGATTATGGGAAAGATTAAGTTCTGAGCATAAAATTAACTTCAGAGATTGTGGTGGGTTTGCAATCCAATTAGTCAGGAGGTTGTTCGCGTCGTGGGCTTTTGTAATCCAGTCGGCGACTCGGTTTTGGTCCCTGGGAATGTATGTCAGCCCAACGTGCCTCATCTCTTTTAGAAGCCCACGGCATTCTTCTACCAGCTGTTGTGCGGCCCATGGAGTTGTGGCCCGGCCCAGGATGAACTGAACTGCAGTTTGACCATCAGAGAGCAGTTCAGTTCGTGCCTAGAAGAAAGTAATTGAAAACCCCAAAAAAAGAAGTGCAGAACCGGAGAACCTTATCGCTCTCAATCGAAAATAGCAGAACAGCAGCAGAACCTGAGAACCCTATCTCTCTCAATCGAAAGTTGCAGAACGGCAGAAGTGTAGAACCCTCCCTCTCTCTCAATCGCAGCACCCTTGCCAATCGATTGACTCGCTCCACGGTCGTAGCCGCTGCCTGACCGATGGTTGCCGCTCGCTTCTGCTCCCCCGACGACGATCCAACACAGAGCCGAGGTCCTGTGAAGCCGTCGCATCTGTACCTCTTACCCGTGAAGCCATCGCGTCTGTTCCGCAACGGGAAACTGCTGCACCTTGAAGCCATCACCTCGCTGTTTTGGTGACGAGCGAGTTGTGCCCGTCTCCGCTGTTGTCCGCTGCCCTCACAAACTCGAGCGGCGTGATTCTGCCGTGCCGTCCTTGCTGCCGTAACGGGAGTGTTGCTGCCGTCCCGAAGCCACTGGGCCTCCTCCACGCACCGCATCGACACTCACATCCCCATTGAAGTCACTGTACATATCCTCATTAAGCCTTTCCCTTTCTTGAGAGTTTATCCAAGCCATATAATCCAATACTAGACTAGATTGGTGTTGATGATGCATTGTGTGATGAAATCCGAGAGCCTGTGTTTCGGTTCTGGTTTGCTTCAGATTTATGCTTCGATTCTGGTTTGCTTCAAATTTATGCTAGGGTGGTTGTTGTGGTTGTGGCCGTAGAATGGGATTGGGGTTTTGTTTTGGCATGGTACAGCGATGCAATGACAAGGGTTCTCGTATCGGGGTTTTGGGTTTTTGAGGTTATACGTGAGTTGAGTGTGGGCTACTGCTCGTGCAGCTTTTGTTTGGTTGAGAATGGGAACGATCAAGTTTAGAAGAATGCTCCATTCGAAGGTTTCCAGAATGGCAAATTCATCATTTGACTGATTTTTCTGTCTAGTTAGTGGCTGGTCAATAACGAGTTTTTTATAGTTAGTGTCGATGATAATTAGTGTAATTTTTCAGAGTAAATATGTATTGCAAGTCTTATGTTGCCTTAGGGGCTAATATGTTTGCCGGAGATATAATTTGCGGTGAATTTGTGGTTTTGCGCTCTGTATCTTTCTCTGCCCCTCTCCAGCTTTGCCATGTCTATTGGCTTAGCTGATTTCACTTTTGGAGGAGGAGTTATGCTTGCAGCAAAGATTTAACTGTTTTAGATAAATGAACAATTTCATGTAGTAGTTATGGGAATGAGACCAATATTAGACCCATTTTTGTTGCTAATGTTATGCAATGTTATGGTTTTTGCTTTGTCTTATGATTTTTTTTATGATGATTAGCCTTATAGATCCTTAATTTTTCGTTATGTTAAAAACTTTATGTACAGGGTAAGTTGCAAAATAGGTTCTAATGGAAACAGGGTAGACCCTGTTCCCGGACCGAAAAAACAGGGTTAGTCCAAAACAGGGTCCAATACAAACAAGGTCGGTACAGGGTCCAAAAAGGGGGAATCGGTTATAACAGGGTCGGGTATAGGGTCTAGGTCTGGACCCTACCCACCCTGGACCCGATCACCCCTATGTATTAGAGGATTTTTCTGTAAAAAGAAAATATGAATAGGTCCATCTGTAGGTAACATTTAATTGCTATCTAGACTGAAAAACTAGCCACTACAACAAAATCAAAATTCAAGGAGTAATCGTAACTTTTCAAAGTTTGAAGGCCATTGTGCAATGGTGCCAAAGTTGAGGGTGATAATCTGAAATTTTTCAGAATTTAGGGCTATTGTGCAACAGCGCCAAAGCAGGGGGTTTTTAAGCAATTATCCAAGACGAAGAAGAAGTAGGGCAGGTTTTTTGGAAGAAACTCGAAAATGGCAGAATCCCTAATCTCCTTCAAGCTCCCCCTACTGAACTAATTGAAACTACTGGTTTCTTCTCCTTGTTCTTGAAGCCATGAATTTTTCTGGAATTACTTGGTTTGTGTGTGAGATTATTTATATTTGAATCCTGGTGTTAACTTCATCATTTGATTCAGTCTTTGATTTCTGCTGTTATTCATTGGCTTTATGCCTTGCTTGAATTTGGGCAGCATCCTGTGCAAAATACTGGAAGAATAGTGCATTCATTATCTGATTAACTCAAAAGGCATGTTAGCCAATTGAAAATCCATCTTCACAATTCAGTTTGGTCAGTGGATGATGAGTTTGGAGTTTTGAATAATTAGTCACACTTTTGCTTTTTAGCTTAATGTAATATATGTGTTAGCCATTTAGAAATCTTTCTGGTTTCTTGTAGGATCAGAGAATTGAATAAAATGTTTGCTTTTCTTTTGTAGATGGAGCATAACATTGCTGAAGAGCTCTATTCTGAGAGTTTGCGATTCTCACAACTAGAATTAAGTCCTAGTTCTGCTGCTCATAATGACCACCAATTTCTTGGTAAGATTTGTTTTTAGCTGTTAGCCAATCTTGCATGAATACATTTTTCCATTACCTTCATCAGTTTATTTTTAATTTCTTAAAAGTATCACGTCCCTTAATACGCATTTTGTCTGGAGCAAGACTTGAAATATTGATTTTTAGAGGTATAAATCTTTGTATGCTTTGCTTCAGGTAATGATGAGACTGGTTTTTTGGACAAAGATGTATTGGCATGGGATGATTCGGATGAGGTATTCGGTGAATCATCTGACTTGGACAGAGAGTGGCAAAGGAGGCATGATCAATTTTACACAGTAATATGGAATTTTAAATTTGTAAGGTCTTGTGTTTCTCTTTCTTGGATAAGAATAATCCTTATCTGTTGAAATGCTAGATTGGTTATCGCGATGGACTAATAGCCGGAAAAGAGGCTTCTGCACAAGAGGGATTCAATATTGGTTTTAAGCAGTCAGTGCCCATTGGATACAACTTGGGTCTTGTTAAAGGCGCCACCAGGTAAAAGAAAAGAGTTACGAAAACTAATGATGAGATGTTTTCAGATTACATTGAGATTTGTTTTGACCCACTAAATTCTGGGAGATTGATCACTGACAAGTGAAATTTTTGTCTTGACCATTTTTAACACCAATTAAGTGCACTCGCTTGCCTTCCTGATGTGTTGAAAGAGAGGCTAATGGAAGATCAAGGACACAGAGACAAGTTCCAAGACTTGTATAAGTCTGTTAATTCTCTCTCTACACCAGATGCTCTCAAATTAGTTAGTGATGAAATCATGTCTGACAAAACAATACAACAAAGTAAAGCGGCAGAAGCTGGTGGCCTTGCTGTGGGTTCGCAGGTACAAAGTTCAGAAGCCAATCGTTTGGGAAGTTATTTTGCAGAACTGAGATCACTCCTTATGGAGTGTCCTGCAATTGACGTTCGATTAGATATATCTCCCTAGCTTGTTGGGGATAGCTTTCTCAGTGATGTCTTCTTTTTGTACCTTTACGAGGATTTATATTATAGGTAATTAGGAAATATTGTTTATATGACTAGCAATTACACTGTAAATTTTTGTTAGTTGTTGACTATTGACGGTCCACGTTTTGCTGTAAATTCTTTCCAAGACAAATGACTAGTTGGCAGAAGATAATAGTTCGCAGGTTTTATTAATTAATATTAGGATGTTATTCCGCCTGTGATTAGTAATGGATATCCACAAACTTCTTCCATCTTGAAGAAGGCTAAAGAAAGAAACTGCTCCACAGGCAACAGTAACAGTACGCATGCCCGTGCAGAGGCTTGGTACTGGTTGCTAGATGATGAGAGCGCCTCGTGTAGCAGTGATCTCTGAGTTGCTTGTGTGGTCAATGATGGGCTAAATCTGGTCATTGATTCCCAAATCATAATGTGACATTACCCTCTAAAAATCTTGTGTGAAGTCAAATATATATGTATATTCTCTTTTCATTGGGAGTATAGCTATCAAGATGCAAATATTTAACTTTGTTTTTCCTGTTGGTGACATGAAGTCCCCGTCTGTTGTTCAGAACCTATGTTTCTGTAAGCGAATGTTAAACGACTGTCAGACCAATTTAGAGCATAAACACGATCTTGCAGTACATTTTTTCAGACAAACATCAACTAGAACAAGTCACGAGGGTTTGGAGCTAAGTGCCCCTACAATTGAGGCTACATGGATACCCCTTCAAAAGGAAATTCAAACTCCATATATTGCACTGGCAGTGCACATGTACTAATAAGCTTAGCACTCAATTTTATTTTATTTTGCTTTTTTTGGGTTTGGCCACAAAGTAGACACTCGTAGTTTGCCTGTCTTCAGAGCAGTTCAATGTTTGTCCCCTGATCCTTTCACCAAGCTGTCCAATCCGAAATGTAAGAGCTGAACAAGTTATGCTTTGTCAAGCGTGTGGTGCCTGCCAAACCTCTCAATCTGCTTGAAATGCGTGCTGTTGCTTATAACCTGCAGCAGGAAATTAGGGATACAGATGATTTAGAAGGATCTTTCCAAAAGTGGGAAAAAAGTGGAAGGAATACTAGGATGTTTTTACCTTGCTCTAGGGATCTTATTCAGCTGCAAGCTTGAATGGACCTTGAATGAGGTAAGCTTGCTGAGGAGCTTTGAAGATGGGTTTCGTACTTTGAAGTTGGCATGACTTTCTCAAAAGCCTCGACCAGAAGTGCTACCTTTCTCTTCCTAGCAGGAGCTAGCTTTGTTACAGTTTGTCTGAGAGCATAGTCAAGCATCCATTCATCTGAATTTTTCCTTTCATCCATCATCTGATGCCTCAAATCAACTCTTTCAGCATCTGGTTCAGGAGGTAGTGGCAGAAAGTTAGGTTCTTTTGGCATAAAATCCCGTATGCCCTTGGTCAGCTCGCTGGATTTTTTACATCTGATTGCGCCCTTCAAATTCTTACGGGAATCAATGGGTTCTTCATCATGATTGCACTTCAACCTGGTGTCGATCCTCATCGACTTCAACTTAGTGGAACTATCCTCTTCTAGGATTGAATCTGCTGAATCAGTCTCTGGAGTTTTCTCCCCTCCCATTTCATCAGGTTCTCCACCAGAGTATTCATCTTGGTAGAATTCTTTAGTTCTTGGATCTTCCTGCTCCTCGGAATCATCCACTGCAAGTGTTGAAGTGTCTTCATCAGCTTTGCAGGAATGTTCAGATGGTTGATCAGAAATCAGGCTTGCAGCCACCGACTCAGATCCATTATTATCCTCTGTTTCTTTTGTTCTCTCTCCGACATCATTGTGAATGATTTCCTCGTTGAGGCTGCTACACTTGGTGGTAAGATCCATCTGAACTCGTGCCTCCCCTTCTTCTGTGAAACCTGGACAAGCATCGAACTCGGACACTTGGGAAACTTCGGTATTCTTCTGATCATAAGGGCCATCGCCCACCATGTCCAAGCAGTTGGATTTGTCGCTGACAGCATTCAAAAGCATATTGGCATTGACATTGTCAGCACCAGGAATGTTTTTTTCTTCAGCCTCCTCAAAGGATGCTGTTACTTCTGCGATGACCTCCTCTATTGAAGCTGTTCCACTTCCATCGAGGTGTTTCACTTCTTCAGATTCATCCTCTATGGATGAATCGTCACTGTAGCTTAAGTAATCAAAGACGTGGCTGGGTTCAGAACCCTGCAGCACCTCATCTGTGCCTTCAACTTCCACGCTAGGGCTTGGCATGTGGACCTCAAAGCTTGCATGCTTTCCTTCCTTCAGTACTTGATCATTGGAAATTTCCTTCCAAATGCTGTCAATATTCTCACAAGCGGCAGCAACTATCTCGTGCAAAGTAGGATCTTCTATTTCTGATATATACTCAAAATCTGAACATGATAGATTATCCTCTTCTGTTGAGTAAATCTCTTCTCCGTCAAGCTCTGAATCAGCATATTCTCCCGCCTCCCACTCCATACCCGAATCTTCTGAACAGGAGTCCAGGAGTTTGACACTTTCTTCACAATTGTCACTCTCATCCATACACCCTCCTAGGTTTCGCTTAAGATCATCTTCGCAACATGAGGATGCATCAGATGGTCTCTTATCACTGTGCTCATCACGTGGATATTCTTCCTTTTCTTTATCTGCACTTACCTGTAAAGTCACTGTATCATCATCTTTTCTTCCCCCCTCTAACTCAACCATTTCTTCCTTAATATCGACCCTTCCAATGGAAGAAGAGCCTTCATCTTCATTTTTAGCATAAATTTCCACGAAAAATTCCAGTCCAGTTTTTTCCTCCTCACTGGCAAGTTTGCTGTCAATACCCTCATTGTTTTGGCTTAGAGGCGCTACTTTGGCATTCTTTTGGGTCTTCATCAATCGCCTCCGTGCCGAAAGAAAGCACTTGAGAGGAGGCGATCGAGCATGGTGATGGCCATTGAGGGAGCAATAAGTGTAGGGACAGACCTTCATCGCTGAAGTTCCCTCTGCTTCAGTTCCGCCAGGATTAAGCATGAGGTATTCAGGAAACTTTGACTCCTTCAGAGTCGAAGAACAGGTAGCTCTCTGTGCATCCATGTCTGCACAGAGAACTACTTTGGAACACCTTTTGACTGATGACCTTGCAGGCTTAAAACTAGGGGTCCTCGTTAGAGTCCTAACGAGTTTCAAACTGGATGACCTTTTTAGGTTCTCTGGGGATGTATCACCAGAGGAAGCAGGAGTTGGTTTTGAAGAAGTAGAAGTCCTTCTATGCAGATTCTTGGAATCGGAACCAGTTTTAGTTGTCTGAGAAGTTACCTGAGAACACTCCTTTCTTGCAACTGAACAGCTGGTGGACTTCATATAGTTAGGCATAGCACCCTTTAGCTTGACGGGAGACTGCTTCTGTGGAGTTGCTGTGGACATCTGAACGTCGCTGGGCGGCGGTCTTCCGGGTTGCGGTACTTCCTTCCTGAAGAGAGATGATCTCGAGCCGTCGAAGCTGGAGAGATTCATCGATCTCAACCTCTTCATCTTCTTTTTCAGGTCATTCCCTCTGGTTTTGCCATCGTGGTTCTGATGAGAGGAGGGTCTGAGGGTTGCCGCTAGCTTCTCGGACTTTATTCGATCAGCTTGGATTCCAAGCTTGTTGGCAACCTTTCTTTGGACCATCTTCAAAGCAAAAGAAAACCACTAGGACAAACAAACCAGAGGGAATTAGAATACGAGGTGGGTGTTCTTTACTTAGGTACCAGGGAGGTGAAGCTTCCGAAAGCAAAGCCAAAGGCGAGTTTTTGCATCGGAACTTCAGGAAACCAAACAAGGAAAAGATTCCTTGTTGGTGTGGTTAAGCTTAGGGTCTTGAGGTGGGTTGGCCTTTTTGTGTTCTATCTGTGAGCTATGGCTTGGCGGATTTGAATAGGGTTGAGATAGCAGTCTGATGCTGACATGCACTAACATCCGGTCGGGTCTCTATTGGGACCCTTTCAACAAGGGCATCTTTTGGACTCAATTGCTTTTGTTTATGTGCGTGTGCCCTGGGAAATCTGCAAAATGGCACTCACTTTGTTTCCTATTTCTCAAGGGATATTTCGTACTTGGTGGGGTTTCACCTCGCAGAGGCCCTAGACTAATCCATGTCCTCATAATTACGTGTTTGCCCCCCCTACTTGACAGATCGAGACTATGGAGCGGCGGTTTGAACCCTGCGCCACGCATGAAATTGTTCTAGAGTACTCTTATGGTCCACTGGGTATTATTAAATGTCGCAATTAGGTATGAGTACCTTCATTTTCAGTAGGTACAGCTTACGGGGGGCTTATCTTGCCGAGGTCACGTCAGATGCTCTCTATTTCTTGAACATCAGTTCAACAAACATAGATCATCATGCTATGCACGTAAAACCCAGTGATCCTGATATCAGTCTTGAACAGAGGAAGGTGGAAGATGCTTTAGTCTTGATACTGCACGTTAAAAAAGACTTGGCAAAGGCTCTCTCTTTTTGATTTGATGCGAAATTGCGAATATAGGCACTGTTGACTGGGGGAGCCGGAGGCGTAAGCAAACGGGTGGGCGGCAATTTCCAAAATAGAAAAGTGGGGTGGTGGTGGGTGGTGGCGGTGGCGGTGGTGGTCGGCGATGGTGGGATCCACCTTGACAAAGCTCCAAATCCAGACAGACGCTCCTCTTCCCTTCTCTCTGCAACGTGTTTTTCAACTTTCATCGCCTCTAAAGCCTGAGCAAACAGTAATGATAAAGAAAAATCAAGTTGACCCACGCTTCCTTTTTTCAATTTCAATTTCCCTTATCAAGAACGCCCACCGGCCCATGACCCCATCTTTCAAACGATTTGTCATTGATATTAAAGCATTTCGCTATCTCATCTTAACGAACTTGTCCCGTTTCTTCTTCCCATCAAATCTTGGACGCCGGCCCTTTCCAATCTCATCCTTTCACTATACAATTCGAGAATTCTTGTGGTTGATCTGAGATTAGCTCCGTAAACTATGCGGTATCTAGGAAAACAGTATGCATTATTCGTAAGAAACGGAATTACAATACATAACGTTTTATGTCTGTACGCGCAATCTTCTTTACTAGTCGATACAATCTTTAATTACCGAAAAATAAATACTAAAAATAAGAAAAATACGATCTCAAACTCAGCTTAAATGCAACGCTACCCTGCTGAATCAGCTCCTCTTTCGTCCTAGCGTGTTCAACAAAATAAGTTTTCTCCGTGGGCATCCCTTCACTCGAGAAAAGGGCAGAAAGAAACCATCTTTAGCGATGCAATGGACGCGTACAGCAAAGGGAATTCGTCAAAATCCGCGATTTCAAAATCGGCGTGCTCATCGTATACGTTTGTGTACGTGCCTTCACGCAGTATTTTTAGATTTTCGCTTATCTACCTTTGCTTTCCAGCCCACACTGGAACGCCTCCCTTTGCCTTTCGGTGACGCACTCGTGCTTTGAACGCCTTCCTTCGCCGCACGCGTACAATTTGAAAAAGGGTTTCTTCAACTTTCTTTCCCACTGATATCAAAGGCTGAAGCTGATTAAAGCATCAAGCATGGTTAAGCTGTCACCCTGAGAACTTGTTAAGGTTTCTTATTTTTAACCGGAGAAGAGATTCTTATGCCCTCTTTAATCTTAGCCCTGTATTTTTGGGGGGACCATAGTCATTTCGGAAGCTTTATAGATGATCATATAATTTTGTGATCCCAAAATATGAATAGAAAATTGGGTTTGGGTCGATATGGTTTTTTTGGGAGATTGCATGACGTTGATGAAGGGTTGATTTCTGAAGTCTTTCTAGATGATAAGATTAGTGAATGTCGAAGTAATTGCTAGAATAGACTTAACCAAATGTCGTCTGGTATTGGTGCTGTGATTATACGTTTGTGTTTTACAGGACTATACGTGCTTTACCTGCGTTACGGGGTCTTGCTGGGCTTGTATATCGGGCCTTCGGGTTGGCCGTTTTGTTTATTTTGCGCTTTGAATAGTCTTGTGTATGTCCATATCTAGCACGTACTTCCGTGTTTGATGTGCATATAAATAGACCTACACAAAGATAAAAAGCACATCTCACCACCAAGGTCTTTGGCTTAATGGCAAAAGGTTACATGTCTTTCACGGCGTCACGAGGCCTCTGAAGGAAGGGCTTGTGCCGTGTTGCCTAAATACACCATACCTCATTTAAAAAGACTTCCTATGTGTTGGAATTGTCATGGGCTACAATAACGAGCTCACTAATATCAAACACTATCTAATAAGAAAAAAACACTTAGACATTTGGTTCGCAGGTTGTGTAGAATAGTAATGACTCAAATTTTAAACTCCGTAACATATGTGAGACACTTACAACAATGCCAAAAGAGTCGCCATGATGGGTTGATATTTCCCACATTTTTACTTCTCAAAAGGAACACTTTTAATTTGTTTTGTGTTGACACTTGTCTGACTTGTGAATTAGGTCAGTGCGATAAAAATTGAGATTTCTTTCCTTCTTTCCTTTCTTCTCCTTATTAATAAATTTTTTACATTAAAAATTTTCAGCATAACTTTTAGCATGAAATTGTTTCGCTTCCTTTAAAAATTAAGTAAGATGCCATTTAATTCATTCCTTTTATTGTGTAACTTCGGCTAATTTTCAGTGCGCTCATACAAATTCTATGAGAGAATGGTGACTCTGCTTGCCCTCTTCCGTGGCTGAGCATGACATGGAGATGGCAAAGAGAGCCAAAGCGTAAACACCGATCACGACTTACACTATATTATTACATGGGTGCTGATGATAGGACATGATAGTTGACTTTTATTGCAGAAGTGATTGCAGGTCGAAACTGAGATCAGAAAATGCGCGAATGGTAAAAGAAAACAATTCGAATTCATCTTCAACACTTGGTGCAGCAGCAAAAGCCTGACGAATCTCCTTAGCCATGCTAAAATCCAGTGCAGCCAGTTATTCTTGATCCATATCTGATGATACAACCCACCAAGATTCAAGAGACAACAACTGAGGCAGGATGCAGAACGGTATGGACAGTGCATAAGTCCCCAATTGATCATCTGAAGACTCGGAGAGTGTGATTTGAACATGTGAAACCCCCATCTACCATGAGATTAAGCCCGCTCACGTACCTCGCATCATTGCTGGCCAGAAAGAGGACCGCATTTGCCACATCGCCTGTTGTCAATTCGACTCCCTCCAAGTTGGCATTCCTAGCAATGAAGGAGCGAAAGCCCATCATGGCATCTTCAGTTCGCTCCTCCTCAGGCATATGAGCCATTGCCAGGCCCGTCGCAACTGCATAGGGAGAGACACAGTTCACGCGTATCCCGTGCTTCCCCAGCTCGGCCGCGACATTCTGGGTCAGCCCCACAACAGCGTGCTTGGACCCAGTGTATGCATGCGGGCCCAAGCCCCCCATGACACTTGAAACACTGCATATAGAAATTATGACACCGCTCTTGTGTGGGATCATGATACGGGCAGCATGCTTCATTCCGGTGAAAACCCCTTTCACATTTATATCAAACACCTTCTCGAAATCAGACAATTCTACATTACGGATGTCCGAACATGGTGGGCCAGAAATCCCGGCATTGTTGACCATCACATCGAGTGTACCGAATTTACTGACTGTTTCGTCGACTGCACGGCGAACATCATCTTCGAGGGTGACATCACAGTGCACAAAGGAAAGAGTTGGTTCCCCACCAAGAGACTCCAGGACCTGATAACCCAGCTTATCTTGCACATCGGCGATACAAACCTTTGCACCATGCTTGTGGAATAGACGCACAATGCTCTCTCCAATCCCAGTTGCTCCACCGGTGACCAAGGCAACCTTCCCTTGTAATCTGAGAATGGGAAGGCATCGGTAATGAAGCAAAATAGGGTTGATTCCTGTTCAGTTATGGGGACCATGGAAAAGAGGAGCAAAATGAAAGAAAGAACCTTTCAAATGACAGCTAAACATCAGAAAAGGAGGAAAGGCTTCCCATCTACATGAAGAATCCCAAACGAGCAATAGGATTCCACTTCATGAATTATAACTTAGATATGGTTGCCTTAGAGGACTTTATGGCAAGAACGAAACTTCTTGCCTCGATGGATGAAACAAGATCATCTCTTTTCTATTCTTATCATGCCTTTCCAGTCGGCACTAACTGGAAGATATAAAGAATCAAATCAGTCCTTGATTCTCGACTTTTGATGGTAGTAGCATGAACATAATATGCTTATTGATCTTGCCGAGAAAATCATGACCAATTGATAACTGTTCATCGCAAATGTAAATTTATGAAGTGGATTTAATGCTTCAAGGCAATACTTTACTCCTAATCGACATCTTAGCACCCAGATCCAAAGGCAGAAAGTAGGAAATGTGGATAGGTACAGGAGAATTGCCCGGTAGACATTCCACCAATTGTATCTACGATTGGGTACAGACACATAATGCAGCAGCACTCATCTGCCTGGCAAGGCTGACATGCTCCCGACAACAGAATTAGATCTTTTCTATCTTACTAACAACAGAAACTGATTCACAAGCCATAAGAAGCAGTCAATAGCTTCACCGGTAGATAGTTTTTTTAAAATGAGAGCCGAAACAGCTCTCTTTTATGACCTAATATGGGGTAATGACATGTTTAGCGCACACCATTACAGTTAAATCAGCAAGACATCGTGACGAAAATTTCATTGTTATAAGACAGGATGTCAATACACGATGTCATAAATGCACTCCAACCACAACATCAAAAGCAGACCGGTCACAGCAGTGGCTCCAGTTCCTAATGAAGCAATTTGATAATGCAAAGTCCAGACAGGATCTAGGCGGATACAAGTCAAATGTCAAAAAGAGAGTGGATGGAACATATGGTTGGGATTGGAGTAAAAACTAAAGACACGTACTCAAGATGGTAAGAAGATGCAGATCAAAAGTCCACAAGCCACGGGATTGCATATCTAAAGCAACACAGCCGAACCCATTTATGAGAGACTGACACCCAGTGAGAAAAACCCACTTAAAAGACCGAGAGATTTCAACATAGGGATCTTGATTCTAGCCTCGAGAGCATAAGGTCAAACAGACCCAAAACAAGAAATTCCCATTCCCGCACAGAGAGAGAGAGAGAGAGAGAGAGTAGCTTCGTCCGAACTACCTTTGGCAGGAGAGCGAAGAGGGGCCAGAGTCGGAGATGGACATGGTCGCGACCTTCTTTCCTTCTTTCCGTTCACTGTTTGCGTTAGACGGCAATGAGACCGAGTGAAGAACCGCTGCGAGTCAGGGAGAGAGCACGTTGAGATGTAATCCCTGAATTTTGGATAGTGGATATGAATGGTTGATGGTCTTCAGTCGAAGTGCAATTAAATTATTAATTTATTCAAAATATTTATGAATTTTTAGTGTATATTCAATTTAATTTATGGATTTCATAAAATATTCAATATTATTCTTCCTTTAATTCTAATTTAATGATCATATTTAAAAAAATTATATAATTTTTGAACTAAGTTATATATATATATATATATATATATATATATATATATATCAAAAATTCAAAAATTACACTAAACAAATTGAGAATTCGATAATTATATTATATATTAAGTCAAAATTACAAAACTTTTCATGTCATTTTCCCATAAAAATTTAAACTTTTCATCAATCAACATCATGCTACAATGTTTCTCTGGCACTTTTCCTGCCTCATATAAGATATTTGTAATTTGTTGTTAGTGTTGTATCATCGAAAGATTATGTGAAACTATATATTTCTTTCTTTTTAGGCATGTCAGGTAGTGTTTGTTAACGTTTTTATTTATTTATTTTTCTATTCTTTTGTTTCTCGAAATAGAAAAAGAACGGGAATCATTTTGGTAACATCCACTAGTGTTTTTATTCCCTAGAATAGAAAGTTGTTTTAAGGAGCTTCAATGAAAACGAAAAGTAGAAAAAAGTAACTTCTTATTCCTAAGAACAATTTCTATGAAGTTATTTCTTGAATGTCGCTACTTGTGACCGAACACCACCACCATCGAAAAAACTAAAAATATTTTAAGTTGATACCAAATGTATTCTTATTCTTTTTCTATTTTGAGAATATAAAATTTATACATTTATCAAACACATTATTTTACTCAGAAATTATTCTTGGGAGTAAAAATAGAAAATTATCTTTCAAAAATAATCATTTACAAAGATAGAAATGTTACCAAATGCACTATCAGCGTCCGAATAAGCTTTTCGTAGAACTTGACTAATCTATTAGTATGACCACACACTTGATTTTAAGAGTTGGTTACTTAGATTAAATAGTCAAAATTCATTTAATAAAATATTCATGCAGGGAAGCCTCTTTTTTTTCCTTGTAATTTGAGATTATGCTTTTTGACTTTTTACAAACCCTCTGATCATTTATTGAAATTTGCTTCCACCGGCAATTTTACCATGAGAAACCTCTAATTGGTACATTAACAATAAATTTACTCTAAATTTATTTTTTAACCACAAAAACTCCCAAATCAGTATAAGGGAAAATTCCAAAAAAGAACTCAAAATCTTTTCATTTTCTCAAATAAGAACATAAAGTAGACATTATTTCAAATAATGGCTTGAAATAAGCCTTTTTGTTTCAAATGAAGGCCCTAAAGTGATCATGATTGTTTTAAATAAGGGCCTTGTCGGTTAGCTAAATTTTTTGACCAATCAAGGGTATTTTCATCCAAATCTTTTTCTTTTTTCTTATCTTTTTTCTAGTTCTTCTTCCTCGTCGCCGGTGGTTGGCCAACCATCGATTATGCCCATAGACGACTAGGCGTGGGTCACCCTCATCGACCATAGGCAAGGGGCAACTTTGCTTGGGGAGGCCGCCCCTCACAACCAACCATGAGGCCGGCAAGAGCCTGCAAGCTCTCACTAGATTTGGCAAGGGTCAGTTTCACCTAGGCTGACGAGGGCCCGACGACCCTCGCTGGCCAGTGGTGAGGGTCAACTTCGCCTACGCTTGGGCAAGCAAGGTAAAGAGGTGCAAGTGAGGGCTTGTAGGCCCTTGCCGACCTTGTAGTTGGCAGTGAGGGGTGGCCTCCCTAGGTGAAGCTACCCCTCACCCAACCGTCTGTGGGTGTTATTGATGGCCAGTTGGCCATTGACGAAAGGGAAGAAGAACCATAAAAAAGGAGAAAAAAAAGGAAAATAATAAACGACGAAAATACCTTTAATCGTTGGAAAGTAAAGCCTTTATTTGAAACAGATATAGCCATTTCTTACTTTTATTTGATGATACAAGATTCACTTTAGGCCATTATTTGAGAAAATGATGGTATTTCAAGCCCTTATTTAAAACAAAGTCTACTCGAGCTATTATTTAAGAAAATGTGGACACTTCGGGTTCTTTTTTGGAATTTTCCTTTAGTATAATTGTAATAAATTTATCCCATACATTTCAAAATTGATATATTTGTGATAAATTTTCCCTTTGTTAATTTTCGTTAAATTAGATTAATATTACAAAAACCACAAACTATTTCTATGACAAAGAGAAAGTAAAAGTCCAAATTAATATATCCGTTAATTATTATATGTCATATAACTTAATAATTCGACAGTAAAATTTAATGACAGCTAATAGAGAATAAATCTATCATTTGGAGTTTTTTGTGGATAAAAAATTTGTTGACAGTAAATTTATTACAAGCGTATTAGTTTGGAGTTTTTCATATTATTAATTATTTTTTTTCCGCGATATAAGAGATATGAAAAGAAAAAATCACACTGAAATCAATGGCATTGACGTAAAAACCGCCGACCACGAGGGGCCAAACCGTCCTCAGGATTCAAGAACTCCCTTACGCCGCTTCTGAGAGCTCGTCTTCTCCACCACCACCGTAAACCCTCGCTCTCCTTCTTCACTCTCTCTCAGAATCTCTGTGTGTGGGGCCAAAATGACCAGAGTGTACGGAACCGGCACCTACGACTTCAAGCGCCACCGGGTCGCCGAGTACCCGGTCGAGTCGTCCTCCCACCAGCTCGGCGACAAGCCGGTCGACTCCCAGCCCGGTTCCTCCCTCCCCGCCTCCATCACCCTGTCCGAGATCCAGCGCGACCGCCTCACCAAGATCGCCGCCGCCAATTGGCTCGTCTCCGGCGACGAAGGCGGCGGCGGCGAGGCGGGCGGGACCGGGAGGAGGCCGTTCGACGCGGAGCTGGTGAAGGAAATCTACGAGACGGAGCTGGTGGTGAAGGGCGGGAGGAAGACGGTGCCTTTGCAGAGGGTCATGATGCTCGAAGTGAGCCAGTACCTGGAGAACCACCTGTGGCCGAATTTCGACCCGCGGACCGCGACTTTCGAGCACGTCATGTCGATGATTCTCATGGTCAATGAAAAGGTGAGTTGCGAGGAACTTGCTGGAGCTTTAGAGGTTTTGCTGATTTGAGTCTTGCGATTTGGTTTACTTTGTTTTTGAGTGGTCGCGCGATAATGTGGGGTACCGAGTAAGCTTTTCCTCATCCATGAGCTGGTAGCCTAAGAAGGTGACTTTGATGAAGAGATTGGTCCTTGCATTCTCATTGTTAGGTTTTCAATTTTCAATGAGAGGTTCAATAATTGCTCTGGTTAATTTGAGGCGATGAGGAAGAGCGGCAACTTTTGATTTTAGTTTTTTCTGTTTGAAACGTCTACTTGTGAATTGGGAAAGTAGCGTTGATAAACAACAGCAATACGACTTCAAGCCTTTTCTTGTGTTTGTCTGAATTCCAAGTTAATAAGCTGATTAAGGTAACTTCTTTGGACAATGGGCGGGAATGTGACGAGGCAGCAGGGATGATTTTCTTTTGTTCATGTACTGCCCTTATTATTTAGGAAAATAACCCCTTGTTCAAAGAAATTGTGCCTTTGAATTTGAATAAATTCATGCATTATGACTCCTGCAGTTTCGAGAGAATGTGGCAGCTTGGACATGCTTTTATGACCGAAAGGATGAGTTCAAGGGATTTCTTGACAGGGTTCTCCGTCTTAAGGAGGTTTGTATTCTTTTATTTGCTTGTAACAAGTAATTAATCTTTTTCTTCACTGAGGGGATTTTTCCTCTGCTACCAGTAATATTCAAAGTGACTTCACCGTGGGTTTCATAGTGTAATTTAGGAAAATTGGCTGGTATTCCATGTTTAATCATTTTCTTGCTTTGTTGCTGCTGCCTGAATGACTATTTTTGTTTTCCATTTCCAGGGAAGGGAGTTAAGTATTCCAGAGAAAACTAATTACTTGGTTTTTATGATTAATGCTTTTCAGGTATGTTGCATTTTTCATGGATGTTTCAATTATTGGCATTAGGGTGTAATTTCTTACTTCATTTAATACGAAATTTCGTTGTGTCGCCTTTATTCCTTCTCTGAGTAAGCTGTGCGATCAGAACTGCCCTTATTACTTGCCATATTATCCGGTTGACCTGCTATTTCACCTGGCAGAGTTTGGAAGATGAAATTGTCAGTGAGACCGTTTTGAGATTAGCAAGCCTGCAATCCTGGCACAGTTTGTCATTTGGTCGTTTCCAGGTGATATTGGCTATGCTCCATGTGAATCTTTTATAATTATGTTATGTACTTACAAGTTCTATTCCAGTTTGGGATGAATGAGGGTATGTTTGAAATTACGATGGGCTTCTTAAGAAGCTGACACATGGTTTCTACAATTGTAGATGGAGCTTTGCCTCAACCCTGATTTGATTAAAAAATGGAAAAGGATGATAAAGAGAGAGAGCAAGGATGCCATGAAACGTGGCGAGCAGTTTGATCCCTCTTGTAAGTTGGAGTCGAAGTTCTTGAGGAATCTCATGGAGGAGTTTTTGGAGGTACTGTCTGTGAAGTGATAGAGCTTATACCTATCGCTAATTTTAGCTGGATAACTGCCCTTTTGCTCCACTATGAAAATAACGTACATATTATATTCTGTATGGTAATTCTAGGTACTCGACTTCAAGGTTTTCCCCCAACTGGATGATGATAATGGGAATGATGAAACAATTGGTGCCTACAGTCTTGGACGAGTTGATGATGCTTCTGTCCTATATTGTGAGAGGTTTATAGAATTCCTCATTGATCTTCTGAGCCAGCTGCCAACAAGAAGGTATTGGGTCCTTTTCTACTTCGTATTGCTTCATCTAAGTCTGCCACCAGAATTATAAGTGGGGTTCTTTTGTCACCTGCCTAGGTTGTTTTGTTGAAAGCTTTCTACATTGCAATGCAAATAATTAAGTTTGATAGCTGTAAAAGAACTTAACATGGACAGTGCGTGAAAACTTTTAAATATCAGTTCGAGGGCTTTCTTCTCTCTTATCATTGGCTTTTTAAGGTGGTTGTATGGGGTTCTTCGAATATTCAGCTGAATAATGTTGTTAGCCTTATGCTGACACCACATTCCTCACCCTTCTTATCATTTTGGATAAACAGGTACCTGAGGCCTCTTGTGGCAGATGTGGCCATTGTTGCCAAATGCCATTTAAGTGCTTTGTATAGACATGAAAAGGGAAAACTCTTTGCACAACTTGTTGACTTGCTACAGTTTTATGAAGGCTTTGAAATTAATGACCATGTGGGCACACAATTGACAGATGATGAGGTGGTTCAGTCCCATTATGACCGCCTTCAGTCTTTCCAGCTACTCGCTTTTAAGAAAGTCCCAAAGGTTTGTTATGGCTTCAGTTTTATGTAAAATGCTGCTTAATTCATGGATCCTGAGAATGATGGATTTGCATCTCCTTTCCTTTCTTTTGATCTTCTCTTTCATCAACCGACTTCTATCTGATTCTTTGTTGTTCCCATAGCTGCAAGAACTTGCATTGGCTAACATTGGTGCAATTCACAAGAGGAACGATCTCTCAAAGAAACTGTTGGTACTTACCAAAGATGAGTTAAGGGACTTAGTCTGCCACAAGGTTTGTCAGTATTACATTGTTAACCTTATTGCAGGTTTCTTGTTTTGACGATGCCTTCAACTTTACCCTGTGCTGATCTCTTCTGTCATCTAATGATCAACTTTACTGGGCATCTGGTGTGTTTCATACTACTTGTCCATAGTCGCATCGCATTCACTTCTTTTTCTCAAAAATAAAAATTGTCGACTGCTGACAATGCCTGAGCTATGCAGTCCCTTGGCTACGTATTGTGTGTTACTTTATCTGAGGGCTAAGTGTTAGAATAACACAGATGAGCGGAAGCAAGCAAATAACAATGCAGCACTTACGTAGTTAGTATTTGTATTGGCCATTCCAGGAAACATTTGTATGTCATATTGATGATGATCCCAGTTCCATGAAGTATGCTGCAACAGATTGCATCCATTAAGTGAAGCTAATAAAGAGAATTGATTGGCATATGAAGAAGAAAGTGTTTTATGAAATATACATGCGATGCATCTGAAGTGCCTTTAACCTTTGTCTGTGCATGTGTATGTGTACCTGAGTATGAGTTCTTGCAGGAAATTAGGAAAAAAAAAAAGGCATTTAAGAAAGGTTTTAGAAGTTGACAGAGTTTAAATGGTAAAACTTCTGATTACTTACCATGATTTTTTTCCAAAAATGAAGCTTGATCATCAACAATATTTCATGTTTAAGCAGCTTTATGTTGGTTCTATTCTATGTGGTAAATGGGTTCATCCTTGGGAAAGAAATAATAGAAATAATGAATAAATAGGTCTGAACAGTAGTTATGCAGAGGGTCCAGGGCACTTCTTCATCACAGGCATTGTGCATTTGTTGAAAGCGTTGAGGCTTGAGGCTTATTTGGTTGTTACAATTATCTGTATATTCCAATGTCAAATGCATCATAAGCACATTTTGTCAGACATCATTTTCACATTTTTTTGGGCTTTCTTGTACTTTGCTTGGACTTGTTATGCATATAGAGCAAAAAAAAATAAAAATTACATGCCTATATTGCAGCAAGTTTTATATCTTTTATTGGTTGGGATATTTGGCCATGTGATCATACATTTATCTTCCTTCTTGGGGTATTCATACTGGAAAACTATGCTCTGATCCTGTTCCTTTATTTATATGCAGCTTAAGCTGGTCTCTAAGGAAGACCCCTGGTCAGATAGGGTGGATTTTCTAGTTGAAGTCATGGTATCCTACTTTGGAAAACAACAGTCTCAGAAAGAAGCTATAAATGCGCTGCCACTCTACCCTAATGAGCAGATCATGTGGGATGAAAGTCTTGTACCCAGCATAAATTACTCAGGGGAAGGTTGTCTGGCTCTTCCCAAACTCAATCTACAGTTCCTGACACTCCATGACTATCTTCTAAGAAATTTTAATCTCTTTCGCCTTGAGTCCACATATGAGATTCGTGAGGATATTCAGGAGGCTGTCCCGCACCTCCTTGGATACATCAATAATGAAGGAGAAACTGCATTCCGTGGTTGGTCAAGGATGGCTGTGCCAATCAAAGAATTTAAGATAACAGAGGTAAAGCAGCCGAATATTGGTGAGGTTAAGCCTGCATCTGTGACAGCCGAAGTAACTTTTAGCATTTCCAGTTATAGAGCTCAAGTAAGATCAGAGTGGAATGCCCTCAAAGAGCACGATGTCCTATTTTTGCTCACCATCCGGCCCTCTTTTGAGCCTCTTAGTGCAGAGGAAGCGTCAAAAGCTAGTGTGCCACAGAGGCTTGGCCTTCAGTATGTGAGGGGATGTGAAATTATTGAGATCCGTGATGAAGAGGGAACTCTAATGAATGATTTTACAGGAAGAATCAAACGAGATGAGTGGAAGCCCCCGAAGGGTGAATTGAGGACTGTTACTGTTGCTCTGGATGCAGCGCAGTACCATATGGATGTCACTGATATTGCAGAGAAAGGTTCAGAGGATGTTTATGGCACATTTAATATATTGATGAGGAGAAAACCCAAGGAAAACAACTTCAAGGCAATATTGGAATCAATAAGAGACCTTATGAATGAGTATTGCATTGTTCCTGACTGGCTGCACAACATATTTCTGGGCTATGGGAATCCTTCTGCAGCACAGTGGACTAATATGCCTGATCTTCTTGATGTTGTAGATTTTAAAGATACTTTCCTTGATGCAAACCATTTAAAAGAGAGTTTCTCAGAATATGAGGTCAGTTATTGTGATGATCTTTTCTTCTTGTTTCTGTGAAACTTTTTCTAATGTCATCTAGTAACAGTTTTTTTCCATCCTGGCTTTAGGTGTCCTTCGTAAATCCAGATGGCTTGGAAAACTCCCTACCAAAACCCCCTTTTCGCATAAGACTTCCGAGGACTTTGAAAGCCCATACCCATGCTCTTCCTGGGAACAGGAAATCTGATACCTCTATGGATGATGTTAATGTGGCGGATGCTGGTTTTGAAAAGGAAACTCTAATTGTTGAAGCTTATATTCCCCCTGATCCAGGTCCTTATCCCCAAGATCAGCCAAAGCAAAATTCTGTCAGATTCACACCTACACAGGTAGCGAATTTTTCTTCTTACCCAAGATCTAAGGCCCGAAAGTCAGAGGAATGTTATGCTGGTTGATTCATGTCGTATTGTTTTTGCAGGTTGGGGCAATTATCTCAGGCATCCAACCAGGACTGACAATGGTTGTCGGTCCACCTGGTACTGGAAAGACTGATACAGCAGTGCAGATATTGAACGTTCTTTATCACAATTGTCCTTCTCAAAGAACGTTGATAATCACTCATTCAAATCAGGCACTTAATGACCTTTTTGAGAAGATTATGGAGGTAAGCTTTCACAAACATGTCAAGATGGAAAGTGTCTTCTATAGACCAAGTACATGCACTGCTTCTGTTTTAACAGTTAAATTTGGTGGGCACATGCTTCACGTGATGGGACCTTCTGTTGAGTGGTGCAAATAGACCTAAGGTGCATGCACCTGGACTATGCAATCACATCTCATCAAATTTGGAGATCCCTATTCTCAGTGTCTAGTACTGATTGTGTCACTTTTCATTTTATTTGTGCTTTGGATAATTCCAACTTTGATCTCAATAAAGTTATAAATTGACGTCTATTGTCAATATATAAATTGATTTCAATTGGCATCCTTGTTGATTACAGAGAGATGTGCCTGCACGCTATCTTCTTCGGCTAGGTCAAGGAGAACAAGAACTGGCAACTGATCTGGATTTCAGCAGGCAAGGTCGTGTCAATGCGATGCTTGTTCGGCGATTAGAATTGCTTAGTGAAGTGGAAAGGCTTGCAAGATCTCTTGGACTGCCTGAGGATGTGGGTTACACTTGTGAAACAGCTGGTTACTTTTGGTTGCTCCATGTATATTCACATTGGGAGCAATTTCTTGCTGCATGTGCTGATAATGAAGATAAACCATCATTTGTTCAAGATCGTTTCCCCTTTAAGGAGTTCTTCTCTGACACTCCCCAGCCTGTTTTTACTGGCCAGTCATTTGAAAAGGACATGCGAGCTGCTAAAGGGTGTTTTTGCCATCTTAAAACCATGTTTCAGGAGCTTGAAGAGTGTAGGGCATTTGAATTGCTTAAGTCAACAGCTGATCGAGCAAATTACTTGATGACCAAGCAGGCAAAGATTGTAGCAATGACTTGCACTCATGCAGCCCTTAAAAGGAAAGATTTTCTTCAATTAGGTTTCAAGTACGACAACTTATTGATGGAAGAAAGCGCCCAAATACTAGAAATTGAGACTTTCATCCCAATGTTGCTTCAGAGGCAGGAAGATGGTTATGCACGCCTTAAACGCTGTATATTGATTGGCGATCACCATCAGTTGCCTCCAGTTGTAAAGAATATGGCTTTCCAGAAATACAGCCACATGGATCAGAGTCTCTTCACTAGGTTTGTTCGTTTGGGGATACCCTACATTGAGCTTAATGCGCAGGGACGAGCCCGGCCAAGTATTGCCAAGCTTTATAACTGGAGGTACCGTGATTTGGGAGATCTTCCTTTCCTAAAGGAGGCTGCCATCTTCCACAAAGCAAATGCTGGGTTCACTTATGATTATCAATTAATTGACGTGCCTGATTACCATGGGCGAGGTGAGAGTGCCCCTTCCCCATGGTTCTATCAGAATGAAGGAGAGGCTGAATACATAGTTAGTGTCTATATGTACATGCGCTTACTAGGGTACCCGGCAAATAAGATTTCCATCTTGACAACTTACAATGGCCAAAAACTTTTGATCCGTGATGTTATCAACAGACGATGTGTTCCTTATGACTTTATCGGTCCTCCCAGCAAGGTAAGCTATGACTGGCTGTGACTTCTGTGTTGGTTTATTCACATGTTTCTATGAATTAATTAAAATTGTTAAGTTTGGTCCTTCATACTAGATTTTCTTTTAGTGACAAAAGACCTTGTTTGATGGTTTCATGTGATGATTTCTTTTTAGTTAGATTCATGGAACGCTGTTAGATTTGCAGTAGACTGCATTTTTTTCGTCAGATTTGCTTGTATAAATAATGAATTTGATGGACATATCTGTGAAAAGATTGTATGCAATACCAAACTGTCATGAGTGGCAATACTCTGGTAGCAACTCTATGGCCTTATAAATTATTTGTTCGCTGTGCTTTTGACAAGATTTCTGGAAGGGGATGTACAGTGCTTTTAGTCCTCCATGTTTCACTCTCTTGTTTTCTCCCGTCGTATGCTTTGAAATCTCAATAAGTCAGAGTATATTTACAGAAATTTTGGATGAGTTATTAAATTTGGATTAAAAGCGTGAAATATACTTTCCTCATCTAGTTACCCAAAGTACCTTGTAGGATTGATCAATGAATGTGATACAAATGCAACAGTATTTAGAATTCTCTTTTATTCCTCTGTCCAATTATAACTAAATCCCTGAAATGATGATTATGCTTTCTCTCCTGTTTTCGACAGGTCACTACAGTCGATAAGTTCCAGGGTCAGCAAAATGATTTCATCTTGCTGTCTCTAGTGCGTACACGCTTTGTTGGACACCTTCGTGATGTTAGACGATTGGTTGTTGCCATGTCTCGTGCCCGACTTGGGTTGTATGTTTTTTGTCGCCGCTCTTTGTTTGAGCAATGCTATGAGCTACAGCCAACATTCCGGCTGTTACTTCAAAGGCCTGATCATCTTGCTCTAAATCTCTATGAGGATACATCGTATACTGATCGGCACGTTGGAGACACAAGAGATAGGTATCTAGTCAGTGGTCTCGAGGAGATGAGCAGCATTGTCATGGATAAGATATATCGGAATTATCAGGTATTTATCTCTTCCTTCACAACAGAGCAATTTAGCAAATGATGTACAGGCATTTTTTGGTGCCTTAATACTGAAGAAGTTGAGTTGCTTTAAGTTGCCGCAACGGAGCATTTTGTGGCTATAGATTTCTGTTTGTATTTTTTGGTGATTATATAGGAGCATGCTTCATGTAACTTCATATTTGGAATGAGAGAACTGGTGCTACCAAATGACATTTCTGTGATATATTTGAGAGCTCCTTAGATTTGAGTATTATGCGGTTTAGGAAAATATAAACTAATGCAAGCCATGACACTTCAGGTAATGGCGAGACTAAATTGGCGAATAGCATTAGACAAATGACTGGTAGAGAAAATCTAGTTGGAAAATTGAAGCAAGCTTGAAATCAACTATTGCTTCTTGCTTTAGTTTTCATTCCAGTAGAAGATTTGGAACTTAGTTTTAGGATTTTCTGTTTCTCATGCGCTGGTTCTCAGTTTAGTTTTTATCGCAGACTAGCTAAATGTGATCTCCAATTTCCTATGTTTTGCCTGCAGATGAAAAACCCCCAGTGGGATCAATATGTGGCTTATTCTGAACAAGTAGCTGGTGGCGTGAGTGACAATGGAGCTCCTAATGACCATATAATTTCAACGTCACCAAAAGATACTGAGAATGCTAGCACACCTGTGCCTCTGGGCAACACATCCGGAAACATGCTTACTGATAATGAAGATGATAGTGCAGCAGTCCATGATTCTGTAATTGATGAAGATGGAGATTTGCCTCTTCAGAGTCAACAGAAAGGGGAAAGTGAGCCTGAAGTGCATGAATCAGATCGAAATGGCAACATGGTAGGAAGCTCGAATGATGAGACAAAGATGCAGGAGTAGTCTGTTGTATGAATCCATCTATGGTTGAAGATCTGCTGCCCTTTTTATTCGGCAGTGTCAAGGAGCAGTTCCTGGAGAATTGGAAAGATATAGTTGAATGTCTTTCACATAGTTGGCTCCACTTGTAGACGAGATGAGCAGTTTCTCAAGAACACCATCAATTTGTTAAATATCTAATGTTCTCTGCTTCCAGGTGAGCACGTAGCAATTTTGAAATACTGTACTGGAAGAGATTGTGTAAGTGCTTCCTCAGGGTCCAGGGTACAAATTGTAGCATAGTTTATGCTGTACAGTGCCTTATTATTGATCTTGGTAATACTAGATGCAGCCAATTTTGAGTTTTAAAATTGTTGTTTCTTTCGAGTTCTGCTTCTTAATGGCTTGGTTTCCAAAGTTTCGCCATTAAACTTCTGAAGAAATTCAATTTTTTATTCCCTCCTTGGAACTCCTAACTGCATCAATTAAGCTGATGGCTAGAAAATGCAGTCATATGGGCTGTGATCCTGCATGATGAGGGTTGTGAATTGATCTAGGCGAATCTTGGCGACTCCATAAATTGATGAAACCTGGCGAGTTTCATTAGGTGTAATCATGTTCATGTAGCATCGAAAAAGGACGGGATTAACATATGCGATGGAGCCAAATCGTATACTTCTCAAAAATTTGTTGCTACTTGCTTTATTTTCCTTTTCATTAATCTATTTATCACGGAAGAGGAAGTGGGCTACTGTTAATTCCAGACACTATAAATAAACTACAACTCCATCTTTACGGATCAAGCAAATACACGAACTGAAGTCAGTGGCCTAAGCAGCACCGAAGCATTGCCAATCTCCAGTTCACGGACGAGATGAGCCTGTGGAGTGAATTCGCAAGCTGTTCACGTCAGGTGATCACCAGTTTTGTCAATGAAGGAAGGTGGCATGGCCACTTCCCAACAAGCTTTGGACAATACTTTATGTAGAGTTCAGGAAGACGAGGGAAAGAACCACTTTCTTTTCCAGCTTTGACAAAGCTCCAGTCATTCCATTCCCGCAGCTGAGAGAACTTTAAAACTTCCTAGGATTGTAACGGTGTGCCTGAAGAACCACAATATTCCTGACCGATAGTCACCACTGTTGCGAACCCTATGATGGACAGTCTTCTGACACGGTGTAGCTGTCCAAGTGGCGGCAGCAAGAACTCTACTTGAAACAACAGTAATTCCTGGCCAATCTGGAAATCTGGTGCCCCCAAGAAAATCAATAGTGAGCCTATTCGAATTTGTGTGAGGTGGTTTCGAATGGTCAAGCACCTCTCTCTGAGTTTTCGAGTCACCAGCTCCACTATCACATTTTAACGCCAACTCTTCGAGATACCTTGTCCCTTTCAAGTCAGTCTTGAAATTTTTCAAATTTTGCTGACCGCTTTCTGAAGCTTTAGTATTTGAAGTCTTCCTCGAAAATGCTGCAATTCTCTCAGCACACTGATGCTATAATCACCGTCTCCCCCCCTCCCCTCCCCTACAAAAGTCGTTAATGTTTTAAGATTTTTCAGTCTACCGATGTTGAGTCTTGCCTGACACGATAAGTACCCTGTACAATTTGCAGATGTTACTTGACAGGATTTTATGCTCTCGCCATTTTGCCAGCCAAAATGGTGTTATCTTATGTTAAAAAGGAATAAAGAGACGAAGATGACCCGGAGGTCACACGGCATGATGATGGCAGGAAGACAATATTTGAATATCGAAATTTCATCTTCACGGCCTAAAAATTTGGCTCCTTTTAGTCAATTGTGTTTGTATAACAGATAAAATCTTATTAACTACACTCACAGGAAAACAAAAACCTGTACAGTTCTTCCTGTGAAGAGCTACCTCCCAACATCTGGAAATACTAGAACCATGGTCACTCACAAGTAGTTGATTCAACTCGAGTTGTGGGGATTCTCGTAAATAGCGACGGGAACAAGACAGGACATCAATAATGTCTAAGCCGTTTGGGAAAACTTTTAAGTTAGCTCAAATGGCAGGGCCAAAACCCATCATTTATCACTCAAACCAATTTAAATGTTAAGATGAAGTGAACATATCGCACATGCAGCAGAATCCCAACTACATGTGATGGGAGATAAAGGAGAGGAAATCTGTTCTGCCTAAGGGGCAACATGTTACTTTCAGATCGAGATATAACACATCTCAATGTTGTGTAAAAAAATAAATGAAAAATAGAAGGTAGGATGCTACGTTAATGATAGTCCAAACAAGAATTAAAGGTCCAAGTAGTCCTCCCATGACAGGAGCATACTACAAATTCTCACTTCCCGCAAAAGAAATTTCAATCACAACGCCAGTGGTTACGTTCTTGTGGCGCTAGAATGCATTTACTGACCAAAGGTGAAATGAAGATGACTCCAGGGTGCAAAATTCCACCACATTCTTCTCATAGGCAGAGCATCCACAGCTGAAGATGGTCACAAGCTATCCAGGCAAATTTCTTAAGAGACAAATGCAACAAAAAACTTGCTGTACCCATCAGTCTCCAATGAACTTCCTTTTTTTTGATGTGTTCATATAAGGCCTGATGACCCATTCGATTTGTGCTTCAGTCTGATCCACCGTGCCCAATTTTACCTGCATCATCCAAGGAGGATATTAGAGAGAAAAAGAAAAATGAGAGCCAAGATACATTATGCAGGCAGGCCAGAAAATATAAATTACATAACAAAAACCAGCATCTAAGTTTCCAAGAACCTAAAGTTCACAGTTACTTTAAAGGTTGAGAACAAACACTATAGGTTCATGCATCCCAACAAGAATTACACAAAAAGCACTAAATTTCCAAAGATTCTCCACAGAAGCAGGGGAATTATTACAGAAATCTGTGACCAACATCAGAGAGATGCATATATCTGTGCTTCATGGGCCATAGCCCTAGGAGAACATATCCTTCTAGTAGAAGATACTAAAATGGATAACAAATAGACCCACTCTCCATGCCTCACCCAACCTGACTCTTCCAAATTACCTGATATAGGCGTAATTCAAACCGAGGGCCTATTTCCTTAAGCTCCACACTTTTGGGACCACCATGCTTCTCATAAAGATGATGCCTGCATGAATGAAACAAGCAAAAGTTAGAAAATGCTATGGCATCATGAAGTATGAGTCATATGACATTAATAAGTAGACCAATCAGAAAATGCTATCACATCTTAAAGGATGGGGAAGGAAAAACTGGAGCCTAGATGGCCAGGGTCTCTCTCGTGGAAAGAACTTGCTTCTGACTGACAAGCCGCAATACATAGAAACCATCTAATAACTTTGAATTTGCAAATCATAACATATTCGATGGTGGGAAGAGTTCCAATTGTAATTTCTGGCCATTCAGGTTTTTATGATTGCAGAAGAACGTTTCTAACTTCTTTATATCGCTCAAGCATGTTTAACATCATTGAATCTAGCAATTACTTTAGGTCCTGTAGGTTGAAAATAGTCAACCATGGCTAATTATGGTAAAGTCATGCAGTTTCCTGAATAGTACTTCTCTTAATTCACTTTGTTTTTGGGGTCCACAAGAGATGAATAGCAAGGAAAAATCTTTTGGTAGTATCTTGACTAAACTCCTTCGGTAACCCTCGATTTTGCTGGCAGTAAAAATACAAAGAAGAAAAAACAAAGATTTTCTTTACTTGGAATTCAGAATAAATGGATGCCCTCTAGCACACTCACTCTCCTTAAGATAGTAGGAGGAAAGGATGTGCATGGGAAAAGCATGGCACTGGTAAGATCTTTAATTTGGTTAAATATCAGGTCCATCATTTCTCATGGAATCATACTAGAGGATGCAGGTCATGTAGAATTACTATATTTCCCGAAGATGCCAACCCGACAAATATCAATTCTAACAAGCTTTAGCTGCAAGATAAAGACATTCTCTGGAAAACGGCAGATGCAGATACCTAGTCCTTTATCAAAAGACAGGAAAATAATAACCAGTATATATCTGCAATCATCCATATTCTAGCACATTGAAACAGATTTATGCCTGCATTAGGGTGTAGATGAGAAGGATGCTCCACACAGAACCATTACATCAGAAACACCTTTAAAGAAAGGAAATAATCATCAAATAAAAGAGAGGGTGACAGAGATGACTTAAATTATCCAAGACATATTAAACACTCAAACAGAAAATATCCAGGAGGTAACACAGAACAAACCTGAAGGAAATGTAATCTGACTGATTAGCAAAAGTAACAATGCGTTTGGTATCAGGCTTAGGCACTGGGAATAGATGCTTCAAAATATTGGCTGTTCTTTGTCCCAACTGTACACAAATGGATATCAATTCACGCAAACTTCCCATATGCCAAACCAAGATTAATACACTTATTTGCACCAATTACAAAGGATAAATATCTAGCAACAACTACTTCATATCACCACAACTCACGGAAACATGCATGGTTGGACCGAGAGGAAGATTCATTAACATATAATAAAAATGAAAACCTTCATCAGATAAGATGGATTTATTTGGTATACCTACATTAAGTGCTCGGAGGGCATGTAAGCCGCACAAAAGACATGTTATTTTGATCAGTATATGATATTAACTTCAGTGGCAATCCACCATTGGGATGTAAAGGGGCAATTTCTAATAAACAAAGCATAAAAAAAAGAAAAACAGAGATTTCACTGATTAAAGTTTACCTTGGTTGAGAAGTTGTTAAGAATCAAATGAGGATAGGCCTCAGGCATAGTGCCAATCGCCTTTTTGTCCTTAATATCATGCCTTGTAACCTAAATATATATTAAGTTAGCGCACTTAATTCTCAAGAGAAAGCTCAAGGCATAAATCAAGAGGAAAATAGAGCATCTGATTTACTCACCACATTGAGTAATCCAAAATATGCAGTTGGACCAAAAGGTAGATGGCTTACTATCAAACCATCCGGCACACCCCGATGTTCATGAACCAAGATCACATCAGTGAAGTCATGTGCTCGGCAAGTTTCAATAATTTCAGATATAACCTGCATTGAGGATCTAATTTAGCTAAGTTACCAACTTCTCTTAGGCATGTTAATGCACAAATTAACAATCCCCAAACTCCAAATTTCACCCACACCTATATTTTTTCCCCAGAAGACAATGAAACTAAACTTCAGACTTGCTTCAATGAAAAGTCATGTCTGTTTTACATCACATAATACTTCCAAAAAAACAAAAAATCACACTTTTCAACAGCCCTCATTTTGCATCAGTAATTCCTGAACAAAACAGAACTATATGGAACAGCATCACAGTTAGAGAAAGAACATTCCACTGACCTGACCACCACGATTCATACGTTGTGCATTAGGAAATACAATTGTCAGCTCCTGTAAGTAGTACCATATGAACAGCAATTAGGAGGGAAGCGTCCACTGCCACTACATTATCAAAGTGGCCATCTAATGGATACCTCAAATCAATCAAATAGCCAATGGTTTCCTCGAAGACAAAACCCACCTTTACAAACTGTTTAAGAGGAGCACTAGGATTCCTAGATGTAGTGAGTAATATTTTCGGATCTCTCTCCATGGCATGTGCATACTCGTCATCAATGTGCGTTCTTGGGACTACATTTGAGCAAACACGAATGGCATATCAGCAATATTGCATTTTTAAACAAAAAAATCAGCTCCATGAATTTAAAAGGAAAACCATCACATGGTGTCTATGTCAAATGAATAATTCAGACACCTCTTCTGCAAATTTGAACACTATGGTGGAAAATTCGTCTTTTCATAAAGATCCAATCTCAGAAAATGTGCAGTACCCAAACTCCAAAACAACTAAATTTTCACAACTTATGTCGTCGTAACCAGCAATCAGAAACTTATTACAATTAGTATCAGATTTCACAATACGGAAAGCATTTCCAACACTCGGATGAGAATACTCCTCCTCCAGAACTATTTCACATTAGTCCAACTCGTGTTTCCACGTTCTCATGGGAGAAGCAGAAAGTAGATGACTTATTACCGGCAGTGTTTTCATCCTCGAGGTCAATCTCTTGCCGGAGCGCGGCCTCCTCGTTCCTCAGCTCAGTCGGAATCGGCTTCCCCTCTGAGAAAAAGGAAAACACGAAAAATGGGAATAACCACCGAGATAGAATCGATAATGCATGCATAAATCAGAGAGGATTCGCAGAACAGATCGAGTAGGTTTCTGCGGTCTTACCTTCAAGGGCTTGCTTGATCTTCCGCTTCTTCTCGTAGAGCAACCGCTCTTTGCCCTCCAAGTTCTTCCGGTACAAGTACTCTCTCCGCAGCCTTATGTTCCTACGCAGCATCTTTTCACCCTATCGAATGTCAGGAGCGGCAATCGGCACGAGGATTCGCCCTGAAATTTAGCGGAAGATGGCGCGAGCAGGTAAAGTTAGGGTTTTTGCGAGGAAGAAGAAGAGAGGCGGGGTTTTAGGTTGTTTTATTTATTTATTTCCACGAAAGGGTTTTAGTTTGCTAAGACAGTTGACTTTTCGTCCTAATTGACCGCGTTCCATGTCTTCTCAAAACCGACTAGGTAAATAATAATTATCAGGACACTTATTAATTCCACTTAATAAAAATTATTTTTTGATTTTCAATACAATGATTACAAATAATACGAGGGGACGGTTGATTGAAAATGAAAAACTTTGTTTATAGTGTTTTAACAAAATTTATAAATAATAAGTAAATTATATATCACTTTTATGAATTATGTATTCTCGTGACTTCTTTAGTTTATTCTCAAAATCACACAATCATTAACTTTTGATTATATTTTTCGATAGCATGTATAATGCACATCCATCTTGTTAGAAACAATTGAATGTAATGTGATTTAAGAATAGAGATTCAGATTTTTAAATTTTCATGAATCAGTCTAAGAAATTTAAATAAACGGTTTAGTGAAGTGACATATAAGAGTAGCTTGTCCTTTGATGTGAGCCCCACTGTCATATGATCAAGCCATCAAGTCGAACTCGTCTATAATTGCCAATGCACAACTTGGCCTTTGAGGATATGATTAAACTCTCGCCTCTGATTGAATCTGCAACGATCAAACATAGGATACGATGTCCGGATTTTTCACGCGGATTAGCCCCTCCGATGCTTTATATCAAAGATTGAAAGAGGAAAATATATAAGAAGTTCAGATCAGAGTAAAGGAGTTCCGGACCGATTTTTCTAGCAAGAGAGCTTTTAAGGGGAGGTCTTATGCCTATTGTCTTTTCTTCAAGAAAGATTCGATCGCGTTTGCCTCCAAAGCTGAAGGTCATGGATAAAGATTTCCTTTTCTCTAAAGGGAGAACCATAACCATCCATCTCAAAAGCAAAAGAAATCGAAAATGGCGAGTTACCCATATGTACAATCATACTTGAGGTGCTTTAAAAATTACAGACACTTCCACTTCTTTATGAAACATAAAGTGAGCTCTATTACCATTACATACGTACTTTCTCCCTATCAAAATTTGCAATACCCAATATTAATTTGAAACAAAAAAATAGTAATTTTTCGGTTGTGTACTCAGTACTGTATATTTACACGGCCAAGAGTTTTCTTGACTCTTACCACTAAAGTAACCTACCAGCTGATACCACTTACAACCAGGTTGAAGGTAACACGCAAATTGTTCTCCTGAAGAGGGAGCTGACGAGTGATGAAACTATGCTCGAAATGCGTTGTCACTCTCAGAAGTAGCTAGACTGGATTTGCAAGAGTTCGAGCTGTGCCAGTATTCTCGCGACAGTCGATTTCAATCTGGAATTTGCACTATGGGCCAGATCGATGAGCACCATCTGAGCAGATGCTCCATACTTTAGCCTGTGTTCATCAATCCTGAAGATCTTCTCTAGCATTGTTAATGCTTTCTCTTGAGCCTTCACATTTCCTGATTCCAGAACTTTTACCAGGGCAGGGACACCTGACATTTTAGCCAGGTAATTGCTTCCGTTCTCGCAATTCTCATCCTGGATGAGAGTCGCGAGCGCATCTAGAACAGCTTCGTCGGCTTCTCTCTCCTTGCCTTCTAGCGCATGAATCAGTGGAGCAACGGCACCTGCTTTGACAATGCAGAAAGTGCATTTGACTCCACAGAAGCTTTCATGAACTTCGCAGAGTGCGTCGGAAGAAGGGGACACGCATAACCACCTCGATCTTCTAGATTTTGCAAGGGAGAATGAGTTTTGTGATAGTTGAGCCAGCGCAATCGCAGCTCTGGCTCTTGCAAGTGGTGAACCACTGGATAGCAACTTCACAAGGGAAAGAATAACCCCATTTTGTGCAGAAAAATGTTGCAGTTTCTTGTCAGATGGAGATGTAAATCGAATCAGAACACCTGCAATGCCCTCTTCCAACCAGAGCTCGGCCTGATCTGTGGATGCTGAAGTCACAGAACTAGAACTCTTTGCTGACAACAAAATGGGCAGCAAATTCGCCCTCTTCATTGTATCCGTCACCTTCTTATCAGCAATAGGGAGATTGCTCAGTATGCCAACTGCTGCAGCTTTTTCAAGCGTACTTATGGAGGTTGCTGTAATGCTGACCAGAGTGAATAAGTGGGATTCCCCTAGCTGTTCTCCCAACTCTTCTGGTGAATCTTTGGAAAGAGTGTAAAGTAATTTCAATGCATCGGTTCTTATTTTACTGTTACTTTCATTGAGAAAGGGAAGGAGAAGTTGAAATGCACCCTTCTCCCTCATTTTCCTCTTAATTTTGGATGCACTAGGATGGGCTGCAATGGAGTTGAGAGCAAGTAAGAGGTGATGCTGGATTGTCGGACTCGACAGATTCAAAAGCGAGAGCATCTGTTGAGCCACTTCTGGATTTACTAAGACTGATTCTGATTGAGCAATTCGTGCAAGAATAGCTGACGCAGGCTCCCGGAGAGTCATTAGAACTGACGTAACAGAGAAAAGTAGCTGAAGTAGATAGCCCACAATACCAGAGCTGACTAAACGCTGGATATTATCTGTCAAGCTGGATAGGTCATGCAGTGCACTCAATGCAGACAGCTTAGCTTCAAGCTTCCCTGTACTGAACATTTTGACTAGGGGATTTATGGCACCATCTTCCCCAAGAGAAGCTTTACTTTGATCGGTCAGCTCCATCCGTGAAAGTGCAGAAGCCATAAGAATTTTGCTCATGTCAGAACCTGCAAAGGCATTTCGTTAATAGATGACATCACATAAGGCTCTGAAATCTTTTGAGATCTTCAACAGAGTTCGATTTTAACTACAATTGTATCTTTTGATCACTCTCTTCATACTCCAAAAGCACTGATTTACTCTTTGACGAGGCATATTCTAGAAATTCTGATATCAGCACCAAGGATCAAAAAGAAAGATGCATTTCAGACATCAAATGTCTTCATCATCGATATTAACTGTGCATATCTACCCTCATTAATCGAATTGCACATTAATCATATGAAGGGAAGTCAGGGCCAGCTAGGCACTATTTAGGTGTAGCCCCTAAACAGAGTTAACAACAGGAAATTATTCACTAATTCATGGATCTCGCCATTTGATCCGCACGAAGGTACATGCACAGTGACTCGTGAAACCAACGCATGATATACTGGGAAAGTTAAACAGACTCAGCTGCTACTGCAGTCATTCGAGATTTTGCAACCACTCAAAATATGTAGCAAAGAAACTCTGACGAGGACAATACCTTCTCTCAGGTACTGCACGAGTGGCTTGAAATATCCAGCTTCAGCCATATGAAGTGCGTTCTGTGTATTGCTGGACAAAGCATTTAACAATTTGCTCGCATCACTTGAGGCGATTGCATCTTCGCTGTTGAGCATAGCCACCAACATAACGATACAGCCTTGTATTCTGCCAATTCGCCTCCTGACAGTGTTGAGATCAGAGAGACTAAGCAACAATCCCACTGCTTCCCGCCTCTCTTCCACATCCCGCGACAAGGACTTCACTAGGACTGATAAAGAACCGACATCTGCCATTTTCTCCTGTAAAACGTGGTTATGTTATCGACAATGGAGGAAAGAATCTATATGAAAGGTCCTATCTGCGGAGATGAATTGTGATGGGCGTGTGCATAAGTACCTTGTTTTTGGCATCCTGTGAAGCAAGGGTTCTCAATATACGTATGACACTCAGCCGGCTATTCTGCTTACCCACACTCAACCGGTTGACCAGGATAGGAAAGATCCCCTGATCACTGATCCATTCTTGGCTCACCTCCTCACTATTAACAATATCTTGCAACCCCAGAAGAGCGAATTTGAGCTTGTCGTCATCGCCGTACTTCAGTTGCAAGACCACGTCGTCGATGTCGAGATTGATCCTCTCCTCTTCTATGATTTCCTGCTGCTGCTGCTGCTGCGGCTCCTCCTCCACCTCCGATTCGCTATCGAATCCCAATTCACTGCTTGCGCTCGAACTGGTAATCCGACTAGTGGCGAAATTGGTGTTCATCAACTCTCTGTGTAAAGCACTAATTTTCTGCTTGATTTCCGTCGAGAAATCGAGCCTTGCAAAGAGCACGAGTCCCAAGGATCGACCGAGATCATGAGCCAACTCCTCAATCTGTTTGACGGGTTCTCTCGCGTTGGGGCTTCTGATCAAAGCCTTAGCCCGCCCGAACTCCCCGTCGAGCGACTCGACCGCTTTCCGCAAGGGAGACGAACCTTTCGCCTCATCATGACTGCTCAAATTGTCGAGAATGGGCACGAACTTCTCCGCCAGAACTCCGAATTCTAACAGAACCTCGCTCTCGGTTTCAGAGCCCTTGGCCATGGAAGCCACATCCCGAATGGACGCCTGGAGCTTCGACACGAGCTCGCCGAAGCTTCTATCTCTCTCGTCCATGGTTTTTTTTTTTTTTTTTTTTAGAAAGAGAGAGAGAGGGAGGGAGAATCAGCCAAGAAGAGAAGATAACAGGGGGGATTCAGAGAAGAGCAGGCTTATTTGGGAGAAAGCTGGAAGAGAGCGTATATTAAATATAACCAGGAGAATTCAAAGGGAAATCACGAGGAATGGAAGCGGAGAAAATTCAAAGGACCGAGCAAGAATAGCAGTGAAGCAAACGTTGTCATCTCCCTCATGATCACTCCGTCCCGTACGGGAGCAAACAAAGAAAAATACGAGTAAACACGAACACGAACACGACCGAGCCAACCATCCCCCAAGACCAGTTCATCGGCTCTCAACCGTCGTATCGTATCCACTCGCCTGTCGTCGTCGTCGTCGTCATCAATCGAGGGCGCGCGCGCGTGAGAGAGTAACCGGCACGACCGGTTCTGTCCTTGCTTCACACGACGAAAGCGACACGGTCGAGGAGGGTGCTGCTGATCAGCAGGGAGGGACGGGGATTGGAGGGATGCGGCTGGAGTTTAGCGGGGAGTGGAGATCTCCGGGGTCAGCGTCGGTCGTTTCTGACTCGGGAATCAATCAATGAACGAATGAAAGAAATCGAAATCAACTCCCCTCGCATCGCATCGCATCGTATCGTCGCCACCCATCGTTTCGTTTAATATAGTAATAACAAATGATAATGTAAAACCTCCGCTTCACGTCGGAGGTCGCTGTCGAACCCAACCGCGTCTGATTCATTCATGAGGGTCTGTCTGTCTGTCTCTCTCTCTCTTTCTCTGTCGCCGTCTGGCTTTTGCTTTGCATCTTCGCCCGCCACGGGTGACGTGGCTTCCCCCACCTTTTTTTTCCTTTTTTCTCTTTTGGCCTTTTCCCTTTTTCGCTTTCGAATCCACTTCCATCCTCTTTAAATTCTTCTTCTTTTTTTAATCGACTAATTTTGAGCTTTTGTTAATGTTATTTTGTCCGATGCTTCTCTCGTGTAACGGTTATCGCCGCCGGGGTCAACTGGACAGAGTTGGTAGTCTTTCTTTAATTTTTCGAGTAACGACAGATTCTCGACTAATTCGTGGGGTATTTTTATTTTTATGGGGGTTGGAAAAAGTCAATTACCTCCGAAGATTATTCTTAAAAAAAGACTGAGCAAGGGGAACGTGCACATAATTATATCATAAGTTGGTTTTAAGTAATTGTTTCGTGGGATACTAGTGTTTGGACTTTGCCCACAAGAAACGCAAATTGAAGTCTAAAAAAGAAAAAGATCTGACTCGACAACGTGAGAGGTGAGTTGATTGAATATGAAAGACAATGACATAGAAGCAAATGGATACCATCCAAATTGTTACTACATAATTATCCGATTCTGAAGTTATCGCTTATTGAACGAGTCATATTTAAATTTTAGGGATAATACGACACATCATTGAATAAATCAATTTTAAGTAATCCTCCGCACTTTTCTAAATAGATAATAACGCATTCGTTTTATAGCCTTATTATTTTTCTTTGTTTTATGTATTTATATCGGGATAATTTCTTTCTCTCTTTGGTCAATGATAAGTCGTTGGTCGGTGTTCACACGAAAGGAGTCACGAAAAATATCTTCTTTCAACATTACTCAAGTCACGTAAAACCAAAACACAGGAGGCGGGGAGATCCCATTTCCCAAGTCGCAAAATTCCAAATCGCCTCTCGAAATGCGTGTGATTCGAGAACGAGATCCGTAGCAAGTACTAACCATTGAATCATATCGAATCCACGCGGTTCCGCAGTCCATTCTTCGCAACGTGACAAGGGCCCAGTCTAGTCATCACCGTCGTTCCCACTTACCGGAAAAAGCCTCGGAATTTTCTTCCCGTGGGAAGTCAAATGATCAGAGAGACAGCAAGAGGGAGAATGGTGGGTTTGCGCGGTTCACGCCTTGCGACAGAATGAGAAGAGGGAGAGATCAATTCCTTGTGTTGACGACAGAGTGAAAGGAGAGTGGACAGAACGGCAGGATCGCATGGTTCGGTCAGTAAACACATGCGCGGACGTTTGACGAATCCATCATAACGCTCTCCCCCCTTTTGCTTTTACTGCTTTTCTAACTAGTCATGCGCTCAAGCAAAAGCACTGGTAGTCCCATCTCACCTCATTTCGCTTTTGGATTCCATGTTGTACTTTGCCCATCTGCCTCCGAACCTTCCACGTTAAAAGTGTCGTCTTTATACATGCTTCACCCAAAAGAAAGGTATATCCAATATTTTAAATCGTGAATTACACATATTATAAGACGAACGGCGTCTATTGAGTAATTCAAAAAGTATATATTTCCTTGTGTAATGCATAATCGATGTTGTGAAAGTCAAATGTGTTTTTACACAGTGCAGACAATAAACGACAAGTGGTCGGGGAAGCACACCACTTGTTATTATAATCATTGGAGGTGACTTAAGAAAAAAAGGGTTCCTTCACATTTTAATAGCTGAGGTTACAAGTTGTCTCTCTCTTCATGTTACTGCTGCCTTTCCTGACCATGTTGGCCAAAAGGAACAGCGTCGTTTCTACTATCTCTCTAATCGATTTCATAATATAAATGCCACCACCACATCCACAGCAAAGATGGCAGGAGAAGATGGTTGGTCATCTTGTCAATGCTCTCATCTTTTGAATCCCAAAGGCTAATAGAGAAGATTAGGAATTTGGATTTATGACGAGTCATCGATAATCAATTAGTCGTACATTTTCTGTTTCAAGAATTTGAGCGAAACCGTATTTCCAACTAGAAACAGAGCGCTGTGACCCTCAACGAATAACCCAGCCCCAATCATCGTTCCCAATCAAAGAGCTGAAACAGAGCAAATTGCAGACGCTTACAATCTCCGACAACCAAGGAGAATGATCCCCGTGCTGGCCATGAGAGACCTCACTGCACAATGGCTTGAGCTTGAACCTCCAGCACGACTAAGAGTAATGGAAGTTGAAACGAGAGGGAAGGAATGATGGCTGAGGCTGAGGCTTTTGTGGTGGACGTGTCGTTGGTGAGAGAGAAGCTCGGGATCGAAGGAAGAGATGCTGGTTGTTGTTTACGGTGTGTGGTGATGATGAGAAGGAGAGGAAGAGGAAGAGGAAGAAGACGCAAGGGAATTTTCAGAGATGGGATTGGGGTTGAAGCACCCGTCACTGTTTTGAAGTAACCGTCTCTGTTTTTACCTTTACAACGTCCTAAGCCAAAGAAAAGACGTCGAAGAATGCCATGTCTGCTCTTGATGAGTCGTCGATACTGTTTGGTCTGCCCTCCCTGTCGACAAATTAAATGGCTGCGTCAAGCTTTTTCCACGCGATAGGAAGGTGGCTTGAAGCAAAGGATGTTTGGGCTCATTATATGCTCCTCGCCTTTCCGAGAACATCAACGAAAGTTTGCAGTTGTTGCTTATCTGGATTGACAGTGCGAGTCGAGATTATATCAAAACTAATTGAATGAGTCTAATCCACTAGTTGTGGAACAATTGAATCTACCCTCCAACTTGTCTTCACTAATCTCAAGCTGACCTTGCCATTATTGACTCTCAAAGGTTGGCTAAGGAAGTGGTTCTCTTTTTCTCTTTTCCTACCAGGAAAAGAAGTGGATGGCTAACTTTTCTTCTTGTTTCTTGTCTTGGGCCGAGGTGGATAAAGCTTGTGGGACAGAGAAACTTTATTTGCTCGCAGAATTTGGACTCCTAGGATGCAACTTGCAACTTGCAATTTGCAATTTTGCATGTATCCTGGGGAAGAAGTAGCAGTTGCAGGACAATGAGTCTTTTTGCGGATGGAGGTTGTCCAAACAAATTCACACTTTTCAGTGAAAACTGAAAAACAACTCAAAAGGGTTATCGGCTCTGGATTTTATTATGCTCTATATCAGGTTACAGAAGACAGATACAGGCACAAGGAAAGCTTAAATATAATGAGCTCAAGATGGGAACAAGCAAAATCAGGGAACATCCCAACTGACCCCATCAACAATTTCAGGATGACTCAAAGTCGAGTCACTCGATCAATCCGGCAGATTCTGTAATCAGGATCAGTCTCCTTTAGCTATCAACGTGAGCAAGAAATCCTTGTAGTTCCCATTAGCTGTATCTTCAATCTTTTTGGTCAAGTGAACTCCGTACATCTTGTTATACTCTTCATTAATCTCCTTTACATCGACATCAGCTCGGGTTACAATTACTCTGGTCAATGCCTTCTTCGTGCTTTTGTCTGCATCAGTTCTTAATGCCAAGTCCAAAACCTAAAATCAAAAGCAGGAATGTTTAATATCCGAAAAACTCAATGCATATTTGGACACGTAACTACAGTGACAATTGCCTCAGGCGAACTATGACCTGGCTAAAGTATCTATCAGGAGTGCACAGGCATTGCACTGTCTCTTGTAGTCGTGAGTCAGATTTAAGATCCTGAGACAAAGAGAAGAACAAAGCATGATATTCCGTACATTTATCAAACAAACAACCCTTTCAAAAGTATCGACTAGACTCGAATTTCTTACTTCATCAAGGTTACTGCCACTGATTTCCTGGTAATTTTTATAGACTGCCTTAAGATGGTGCTTGCTTCTCGTCGTTAGTAATTTTATGACCTCGTCATCCTCGGTCTTCTTTTCAACACTCTGGATGGCATTCAGAAGAGTCTTTGCCTCGGCTTTCACCATATCTTCCTTAAGCTTCGACCCTTCATACCGATATGCACTGACTAGTCCCACTAATAGCTGCATTTTTTTTCAGAAATAACTCAGGTTCATTCAGCTAGATGCTAAAAACATGTTCCAATTTACACAGGTCTGAGCATCTACTCACCTTGCATTCAGGGCCATGGACGTGGGAAGTGACGTCCTCCTCGATCGAGTACTCATAGAGGGAGTGGTAAGCCCTTCTTGCTCCCAGTAGCTCATCCGACGATCTCGTGCAGGCGACCTCTATAAGCACATTATAAGAATCTGGACCTCCTGTCAAGGCTTCCTTCATGAGACGGGCGTCTCTTTCCCAAGGATGCATGGCCCAGAGCACCACGGCATTCTGAGATTCATCAAAGCAGCCATCGAGCGATTCAAAAGCAGTTAGTTTCTCGATTGCAAGGGAAATCTTTCAAAATACCTCTTCTTGTAGCTATATTTGGGCATAATCTTGCCAGAGCACACGTCAAATTCTGAATTCGTTGCTATTGGGTTCTTTTCCCATCCCAAAAAAGAATGAAATTATGTTCTCAAGGTATCCCCGGCGTTCTCCATGGACTCAAATCTCTCAGAAACAAGAAAATTGAGGTTCTTTTCATCTAGTTTCTATTTATCGAGTCATCCTTTACAGACATTCAATGATTTGAACGATCGAATCTCATCACAGTCGAGGCCACTAACGATTTCGCTAGGATGGAAGTGGGATTCTAGGATGCCGCAAAACCATATGGAAGTAAATACACGCAAGATATGCCGAACTCCGAAGAACTCGGATTACCTTGAATCGCATGAATTCATGCTTGAGGAGCTTGATCCTGTCATCATACCACCTCTCGAAGCTCCTCTCGTCCTCCTTGAAGAGGTGCGGGTTCCTCTTCCTGAAGGTCTTCCTCTTCTCGGGGCGCGACTTCCCCAGCACGGCGATCAGCGTCCTCTCGTCAACTCCATGTCCTGAAACCAGAAGAACATCGAACATCGGACGCAGCAACATCAACGACGCCGACAAAAAACAAGAATTCAAGAGCAGCCGATTCGAGCGCGAGAAAGCGACCGCTGCTTCGGCGATCGATCCCGGCGAACGTTCAGCGAGAATTGAATGCGGAAAAAGCGGGAAAGGGACGAGACCTGAGAAGGCTCTGGTGAGAGCTTCGAGTTCATCGGACTGAGACATCGTCGTCTCTGTCGTCCTTCTCGTGTCCGGGGTTTGATCATGCAATGACGATCGTCTCCGTGCCCGGGCGCTGCGGTATTTATAGGAGTCCCACGAGGTCATTTCGTCATTCGGTCGGGGTGGAAAAGGGAATTTATCCAATTTCGGGATTTAAAAAAAATAAAAATTCACGACCCGAGGAAAGATGAAACCGATTTTGTTTATTAAATGAGGGGGGCGTTGCAAATTCGTTGAGAAGTTATAAATGAAAGGTAGCTTTAACAGAAAAAAAAGAGGCTAGAGATTAATGTACTCATTGATTGAGTTGCGAACTTGCGGTGATGCCCCCGCGCTTCGGTGAATTTACAGTTCGGCCCCCAAGGGGTTGGCGAATTTTGCGGTTTGCCCCCTCATCTTTCTTAGAGTCGCGTATGCACCCCCCAAAACGAAGCTTCCGATTCACGTGAGCCCTCGAACTTGATGGCGCGCTTCTGTCCGAATAAAATTTGCCCCTATGATGTTTCGATTGAGTTTTATGTGGTCCGAGACCTTCGGTGCATCTATCCTTCCTCTCACATGATCGAGAGCTTCCGTAGTTAATTATGGACATGATAGTAACGTCTTTTCCCTAATTATGCATAGCAAAGATAATGGATCGAAGCATTTAATCCTCGATGTTAAAGTACCATTTTTAATTTGGACCTAAGCAAGTCCTTAAAAAACCTTACAAAATGTTAAGAAAAAAGAAACAAATAGAAGATCCATTTTAGAATAGGAGACCTTGCAATACCATCTTTTGTATTCCTTAATTGATAAAGGAAGAAAAATATCTATCAACTAACAACGGGTGTAAGGTTTTCAGGTACCGAGATATTAAAATAAGAAACACAGCCAGGCTGAACTTCCCATTAGAGGATTACCATAAACGATCCTAGTAGGTGGATAACCAATCAGGGAAAGGAGGTTGACAAGAAAAATGTAACAATGACTTGCTATTAGCTCATAATTTTCCACCTACCCCGCAAACCGACACCATTCAATTCGCTCTTTCTTTTTATTTATATTTCTGAGAAATGACGTGTGTGTGCATGTATAAATATCTCACTAAAATCACAATTCGAGCCTCATAAATTCGTAATTTTTTTTTTCCTTTTTGTACCTGATGGACTGGTGGCCTGCATTTTGAGGCACATCAAGATGAAAGGGGGGCCGGGGCAATAAATGATACCGGATTTTTCTTGCCTTGTGATGACGAGTAGCATGCGAATTAAATAATGGAAATGGTCCATTGCAGCCATGCCTTGTCCCCAGCTTGCTTGCTTTCTTATGCAATAATAATAACTGAGATACGGTTGAGTCGACATTAAAAAAAATGGGCTGGGCACCACATCTATTAATTTAATTAATTTGACATAAACGTGACATCTATATAATTGGATGACTGTAGAAATATGGGCCCAACTTTCTTGAATAGTCTAGACTCGTCTCTAGTTTAGTAGGAGGTAGCTAAAGTTTGTGGCTAAGGTTAAAAATACATATACAAAGGTAAATTACAAGTATAAATACTTGGAAAATTATCAAAAAAATCTTGAATATAATTTTTAATGCCAAGTTAGTTCTAAATATTTCAATTTGACCGATATAATCTTAAATCTTCTAATGATTTGTTAATATAATTCTTCTAGTCATTTTAAGTCAAAAATCGCTTACGTGGATACTGGCTGTCCTACGTGACACAACTAGTGCTAACCTAGATAATTTTTATATTTTGTCAATTCCTTTTCTTTTAAAAAGAAACGAGCAAAAGAAAAAAATGAAAGAAAAATTCAAAAAATTATCAATGTCAACACCAATCGTACCATGTAAAACAATCGATGTCTATATCAGCGATTTCTAATCAAAATTGCCTAAAAGGGCTATTTAATCAAAAAAAATAGGACTAAATTGTTCAAATAAAAATATTTAAAATTGAATCGACATTCCTATAATAAGTTTAGGACTCTTTTGACGATTATCCTATGAGCCGGTGGATTGAGCCTATGAATTAGATAGCCTATTCGTTCCTGATGAACATAGAGACCAGCTAGCAACACCAGAGTTTCATGCACATTGCCACTTGTAGTAGCCAAGGACTCAGTAAAAGTTCCTACACCTCGTCCCATCGCTGTTGCATCTGCAGAAGTCAAGTGCTGACTATGATGAGTTTTGAATGGAATGTGTTTCGCTAAAGCTGAGGTTGATTGATGCGAGCTGTGTCTGGACTAGATTATTGGAGACGTGATATGCATCCACTGCTAAACCAATTAGCTAATCCTACGAAGTTTCCTGACGTGTGATATCCGGTTCAGACGAACGTGCGAATGCATTTAAACGGGCTTGTCCTCGTCAACTTTCGAGCGGGTCCCACACCTGTTTGAACGATGATGAAGAGAATGAATGCGTAATTAATGTACTGGGCCTAGCTAGTGATGTCTGACAAACCCTGTCCATACCAAATTTGAAAGAAAAGAAGAAGAAGAAGAAGAGCATGAAGGGTTCCCACTTTCAGAAGGAAAAGAAGAGGAAAAGATCAATGATTGTGAACGAAACAGCTTTAGCCTCGTTGTCCAAGTCATGAGATCAGGATCAAATCCGGTCTGATTAATCAAATGTTAGGGAATAAAGATGGGTCGTAAAGATTGACTTTCCAGATCGTTCTTGTGATCATGGAGCGAATACGTGTTGTGCAGCATTGCTTTGATAACTTAAAAGAAGAAAGGAAGGAAACGAAAGGGGACGCTTTGAGAGCCCACCCCTCTGATAATAATCTGCAGAAAACGTGGCCGGCCATGCGGAGACGATTCCTTGCTGATCGAGCGCACTGACCAGCAAAGTAGATCTGGATCCGCATGCATACCCAGCTTTCATATTTGCCTGTCATCGTTAATAATTGCAGAAAGCAAGCGCCATCGAGTAATTTAATAAAAATCTTTCACATGCATGAAACTGCATGTGTGGTAGGAGATGAATGAACGCAGCGCATGGACGGTGCTTGGTTCTTTCTTGGCATTAATTCACTGTCATGTGGATGTTTCATGTGACGCTACCTAAACTTGCAGCGCATTCAATTGGCAAACCCAATTCATGAAGAACAATCAATCGACAGTATCGTCGAACTTCCCCGGCTGCAATGCTGTCCACTTCTGTAAAATTGTCTCAGGTACAATGCACATGCTGAGGATATAGGGCAAAGCCCGGCTCTCCATATTCCACATGGGTCGTCATTCTCAGCTTTTGTTTCTTTCGCGCTACGTGCAACAGATGTCGCGCGTGGGGGCGTCGTGGTCGAACGCGATCTTGTTTTAGGGTTTTATTAGAATAAGGTGCAGCAGCTGAAACACGAGGATACGAACATCTCGGTCCTGCAATACGTGGGCTACATGCTGGTCGTGCATTCACATACAGCTCAGAAGAAAGAAGCTTCCAAGAATGATTGCCGCCGCGACAGATCCTCTTGTCTGATGCTTATCCACTTAAGTTCCGACGCGCATCGATAGTGGCCCGTGCACGAGTTGGATCGCCCGGTCGACTGCCTTGTTTATTATTCAGTCGACCGAGATATTTATTACTAATAAATTATCGTTGACATTGAAGCAGATGATCATCGTGTCTACATAGGATCCAAGCAATACATTCGACATTTGTTTGCTTCATTTGTTTTTGCATTCCGAATTCTATAATCTAGTACTCTATCACAAGCATCGGTACATGGTTTACTCATCAGAAAGCTATAAATGTTTGGCGTGAGGGAAATTTTGTAAAGATAGACCGATATATCACGAAGAAATAAAAATTCCTCTTTTTCTTATTTTTTAAATTTCATTTCATAAATCAGATTACACGATGAATTTGAATGGCAATTTCCTCCACTCCGTCACTGATTGTATGCTTACATGGGATTTGATCTAGCGCATGAAAATCGATACCAAATACGACCCCACTGAGCCAAAGAGCATATTTAAGAAGATATTAGTACAAAATTTCACGATTAACAATTGTATAAATTAAGATATTATGCTCTCATTTCTTTTTTAATTCGAGGGTCTCCTCAAAGTAAATATTTTGCAAGTCACAAGTCACAAACCGTCTTCATAAAGAGAAGATCCGGGAAACTGCACATTGCTCGAGGATGGAGTCGTGTGTGACGTGAAAATTTCTGGATGGGAAATGAAATAAGAAGGTTCCAAAATTCCAAAGCATGATTTTTCAGACAAAACACAAAAAAGAGAAGAAGGGGCCGTCGTTGCAAAAAGCGTCGGGGGACGAAAGCGCAAATACCAAGAAATCGCGACCCTAGCGACGACAAGGACGTCAATTGAAAACTACAATTATTTAAGGGAGTAAAATTGGGAATAAAAAAATGGGAAGAGAGAGAGAGACGAAGCTCCTTTATTCCCGCGACGGTTACAGGCCTTATGGAGAAGAAGGAAACAACAGCTCGCGAACGAGACGAGGACGAGAACGAGAACGAAACCGAAACGCTGAGGCGCAGTAGCGCGAGGAGAAGGCGACGGCGACGGAGGAGCATCAAGGGGGCCCTAGCGAAGCTGAGGCTGAGATCTTCGATCGGAAGCCGCTTCTCCTACCTCCTCCGCTGCTTCCCGCGGCATCCCCCGGTCGGATTCTTGCCGGCGACGGCCATGGCCACTCTCAGGGTCCCGGAAGTCGTCCCTTCCCCGTCCGACGACTGCCGGAGGCTCCGGAAGGCTTTCGAAGGTCCTCTCTCGACCGCTGACGATGTTTTTTGGGCCGTCCATGTGTATGTGCGCGTTCCGTGTTTTCTCGCTCTTCTGCGAGACTCTGGTGTTCGTGATTTGCTCGTCGTTTGACGTCGAGAGTGAATGTTTGATCAGTGAGAGTTAACTTGTCGTACTTATAGAAAATGACCGGATGAGTATTTTCCGTTTGGAGTGTGCTCGGACTCGCTCATTTGCATCCATTTTACGTTCCCCTCTCCCTTGATTTGCCTTCCTTTATTGATTCAGCAATACGCTCGGAATAAGCACTTCTTCTCGACCTAGCTTACGCATTTATATTCGACTCATTGTTGAGGATTGGCTGATTGGTGTAGGATGGGGAACGGATGAGAAGGCGATCATATGGATATTAGGACACAGGAACGCGAGTCAAAGGAGGCTAATCAGGGAGACTTATCAGCAGCTTTATAGCCGATCCCTCATCAACAGTCTTTATTCTGAACTCTCTGGGGATTTCAGAGTAAGTTAGTCATGTTCTTTTCATATATACATATTATTAATCATTAAACTTAATATGTTTACCTTAATGTAGATATTTAGATGCTGGGTTCTAACTAAAATATAAAATTCAATTTGGTAACTAAGCACGAGCATATTTTATGTTTGAAGTGATATTGTCGATATGGCAAAATGACTGCTGTAATTGGTTGGCTTCTTTCAGAAAGCAGTGATTTTCTGGACATATGATCCTCCAGAGAGGGATGCCAGATTGGCAAAGGAGGCCTTGCAGACTAAAAGGAAAGGCATAAACCACTTACTTCCGATTGTTGAGATCGCATGTGCATCATCTCCCAACCATCTTATTGGCGTAAGGCAGGCCTACTGTTCACTTTATGATTGCTCACTCGAGGAAGACATCTTGTCAGCCATATCGTTACCCTTCAGAAAGGTAAATGCTTAGATAAGCGGTGACACAACTTCTTTACGATAGTGCTAAATATCTTTGTGTAGGTTTTGCATTCAAAAAGAACTCTTTTTTCTTCCCTGCACGATTCATTTGCCAGAAGAAATTTGCATTTATTGGCCATTTTCAGGAAAAAGTATAAACCTGCTGCAGTTTGGCATGCCTTTTTGAAATTGCCATCGAGTAACCATATGAAAGGTTATAATCTTAAAATATTATCAGATCCCTGTATTCGTAATGCTGAAGTACAACTGAAGGGGATAAGGTAAACTGATAGTTGCTAGCTGTTTTCTTAACTTGACCACAGACATTAAAAGTTGTTGTCTGGTCCCCAAAATAATTCTAACTTCCTAGTTTAGAAGATATAATTTAGTACATATCAAATTCTAGTTGTTTGCTCTAGGGAAGGTTTATTTTTGTTGCGTGTCCATGGCCTTCAGCTGATGTTTGAGTCAAACTTTGAACCGTTCTACTAATGCTTAACTAGGAGCACGTGTCCACTACATACTCAAGGGCATAGTAAAAGTGGGAAGTTTTTCGCATTGATAACACTCTTCATTTCAATAGGACTTTGTATCTGTTTACCCCATCCAGCAGCTCCAATTTCGGAGTTTTCTCATAATTTGCAATGTCTCTGCTTCTGCAGATCCTTGTAGGATTGGTGAGCTCCTATAGATATGATAAGGAAGTGGTAAGTATGGATGTTGCTCATTCTGAAGCAGCACTGCTGCACGAAGCAATCGAAAGGAAGCAATTGGATCAAGATTCTGTTTTGTGGGTTCTTGGCACTAGGAACATTTTTCAGCTCCGAGCGACATTCCAATGCTACGAGCAGAACTATGGCAGTCCTATTGACCAGGTCTAGTGTTTGCATGTCTAACTTAACGTGAAAAGCCTTTGTTTCTTTCTTTTTCCTTTTCTTTTTGAGGAGTTTATCGGGACGTCTTGCATCACTCAGGATATCAAGAACGGCTTGAAGGGTGATCTGGAATCTCTGCTAGAAGCGATAGTGCGTTGCTTAGATTGCCCCGAGAGACACTTCGCAGAGGTCAGTTAAGTAATCCACTGCCAATCATCCGGTGTCAGTGTGTTACTGATATGGCCATCACTTATGGTGACATAAAAGAGAATATAATCCGATTATAAGACTAGGAGACATAATCTTGCGAGATGTGATAATGATATTTAAAGGCATCATCCATTGGCTTTGAGTCAGTTCACATTCCCGGGAGTGTTGAATATGCGTGCGGTTTTCTGTTAAATTTAGAAACCGGTAAGCCACTACGCCCTAAATTCTTGTTATGTCTAAAACCATCTTGTCTTTATCCGCCTCGGGCAACTGCTCACGCTACTATAAAATACGACCTGCTGTGGCTTTTGAAGGATTTTACCCAAATGGAATGTGAAATAAAGCATCTGAATTTGTTAAATGTGTCTGCTAGATTTTCTAGTATGAAGCTTTGCATGTCTTTGTGTAATGCCTCTACATACTTCAATAGGCCTGTGCTCAAAAAAAGTATTGACCTTTGATCCTTAAATATCACCAGGTGGTCAGAAGTTCCATAATCGGGCTCGGCACGGATGAAGATTCGCTCACCAGAGCCATCGTAACCCGAGCTGAAATTGACATGATGAAGGTCAGAGGGGAATACAACATCATGTACAACAGCAGCCTAGACAGCGACGTCATCGGCGATACATCGGGAAATTACAAAGATTTCTTGTTGACGTTGCTTGGAGCAAAAATATAAGTTCCATTCTTCCCTACTTATGTGCTGGCTTGTTCAATTTGTGCTTGTTTTGATATGAAAACTCGCTCGTGTATTTTACTCACCTTCTGCAGAGTGCTCCCAGCAATCGTTTGTGCATGACTCCAAATTCATTGTGGCATTCCCTTGTCTATTCCTTTTATTTTCTTTTTCTGAAAAGGGTTTGTATTATCAACTAATCAAGTTCTCACGTCGTCATCAGAATATCCGTTTTACCATGGCATCCTTAGACAACAGGTTTCTAATGCATCAATTATAGACCATCTCTACGTCTTGTTCCTCTGTGTCAAACTAAACGAGAGAATTCCAGGAAACCAGATCTGGCAAATGACATTCCTCAATTATCTCATGGAGAAATTCTAATAAACGCAGTAGCCACGAGTAATTTCTCCTCCACTTTAAGGCATCCAACATGCAAAGTATTTCAGAAAGTCACTCAGAGAAACGTCCAAAACATATCTTTCACCCGTCGGTCCGAAGTTCAGTCCTCCCTTCCAAGAAGTTGAACATTGTGTCAGTCTTCCCTTCCAAGAACTTGAACATTGTGTTCAATTTTCATGACGACACTCGAAATCTGAATGCCAGTACTTTGAGTTCGTTCATAATTCAAGGCTTGGAATCTGCAGCTTAACCCAACTGACGCCAGAGCCTATCAGTCGTCCATCCACATGGAAGATGTCATACTATAGGGTGGAGGTCACGTGCATATGGCCCCGGAAAAAAAAAAGGGGGAAAAAGGTAGTAATCAAGTACGAGAATAAAGGTCCTTACCAAAAAAAAAAAAAAAGTACGAGAATAAAGGATAAACCAAAAATCCCTGAATTCGCACGGAGTTGCAACACAATGCGAAAGAAATGTCTGAATCAAATACTGGGGTAAAAACAATTACTCTTATATCAATGTACGATTTACGCACCTCGTTTTCCTGCCAATTGACGCCCCAGCAATCACTTCTATTAGAATTAAGTGGAACAGGACCGAGTGCAGCCTGCAAGGAGAGTTCCATAAAGGAAATCTACTTTAAAAAAGTTCTTTTGACCTTAAAAATGATATATTCGAAAGGTAGAGTGAAAATACTCAAGCTGGAGACTGAGAAGTAGACACTAGTGGCTCTGTCGAGCTTGACTCTGCTGCAGCAAGGTTTATAGCTCGTAAAAATGGCGGGCAGTAGGCATCTTTCGCGATCTCAGAACTCAGTTCCAACTGGTTGCTCTTATCATCAAATTCATCATTTTCAGTAGCATTCTGTCCCATGCAAGGGCAGAATAAACCTCGTAAGGTGTGGGGAATCCTACTTGTAAATAACTCAAAGGACAACCATAGGGTGCATATATCATATAAAGAGAGCCATATCACTGCAAATACATGTAAGTAAGGTGCGGGGAATCCTACTTGTAAATAACTCAAAGGACAACCATAGGGTGCATATATCAGATAAAGAGAGCCATATCACTGCAAATACATGTAAGTAAGGTGCGCAGGTGACTGCATGTAAAGCTAAAGGCAGATATGAGCTTTCTTTCTGCCATTTTGATTCAAGCATTTATGATCCAGGATCTTCACAGATGAATTGAAAGAGTCATAATTAGGGCATAAAGCAACCAACACGAGAAAACTTGTCAGGAGATAACCCAATCACGAAGACGTGTGTGAAACATGAATGTAATGACAAAACCAGCTAACACGCATCAACAGAAGCCATAGTCAACAAAATAGTAAGCTGAAATTTTACATAATGTTTACATATGTTCATGCAAAAGTACGAGCACATATCCTCCAGAAATTATACAACTCAAACAGGCTGCTTGACCATCTTCTCTGAAAGGAAAAGTGATATGTAGAGGATTCCAATCTACTACGCTAATTCACTCCTGTGATCATAAGCCAGATCTGCTCATTAACGATATATTTTTCCTATATTTTATGTCCAAGTTCAACTTTGATAGGCATCTAGAATCTGAAAGAGTTTCCAGTCAAACTGTAGCAGACTAATAAGATAGGACTGAAGGACCAAGTAGACATAGTCTCCAGTGCGTAAAAAGGCCACAAACAACAAGGAAAAGCCAATTTGTAAAGCTAGCACAGGCATCTAGAAAATTTATGTGCAGAACATTAGGATATGACCAGAGTAACCAATAAAATGGCACTGCAAAGCTGCATGAACACCTGTATGGAGTAGTTGCGGAATGTAGGATAGAAACGAAGCTTGCAATATCCATGGAACAACAAAGAGAACAACAAAAGTGGAACTGTGCATATAGAAGCAGCTGGCTTTGACTTTAGTCCAAAAAGACCAATCATCGTGATTTGCATGAGAATTATAGCAACAAGAATGTAGTGATGAATGTATGGCCAATACTTTCCACACGTCTCGTATGTAACTGCATACACATCTGCAATCTGCAAAGTAATGAAACTCATGTTCTTTCTGCAATGAGAATTTCATTTTCATTAAATACATTTCTTTACACCAACAAATAAAAGCCAAACTGAATCACAAAGAATTCTGTAATATCAATTAAACCGAGCTTAACAATAAGCAAATGCTAATGATTACAACATGCAAGAAGCATGAAATGAGAACGAATCACATAATCTCCCCGTACACAAATAGAGTACTGCTGGAGCTAATTGTTGTTTCATTTTCTAATTTTGGGACAGCTTATCCCACTCTGCTCATTAGCCACACCTACAAATACATCCAGTGCAAAAGTAACGACAAATTTTTGATGACATATAACATGGATGGCCCCAAAAGAGCAGAGAAAGAAAGAAGTGCACATACTCACCTTTTTATCCTATCATGTACATATATCAAAGCATAAGTTTGCGATGTTCTCTACCTGCTCTCCAATTCTGAACAAACTATATTTTGGATAGCATATGAATCTTTTCAAACACTTGACAACTATCTGGTCATAAATAAAAGCAGGCAAAAGCTCTACCAGTTTATTCTTATTCTAGCCACTCTGCAAGCAGAAGGCCTAGCTAGATTTGAGCATTAATTTTGGCTATAACTTTCGGAAGAGCAAACTCTTTGAGAAAACTCCCTACATGGGCACGAAGCCTGCTTAGACTTAGTCCAGTCTCTTCACAATGTTACTTACCATACATTATACTTTCTTATTGCTGCAACCAAGGAATCCCCATGCTTGAATAAGCATTACAGGTGAGTGGGTGGGTGCAGAAACAATTTATCCATAATGAACTATTGGACATAAGGATGCTTAGAGAACTAACCTGGTTTATATACACGACATATCCCAAGCAAAAGTAGCAAATGAGAAATGGCAGTAGCAATGGTGCAACTAGCGCATACACCATTCCAATTAACATCGCCAATGAGACCACAGGAATAACTCTAAAATAAGGTAGAGAATAAAGATATGGTTCTTTCTCCTTCCCGCGCCTATAGGTGAGTGACTTAATTAAATCCCACAGAAGTAATCCAGGCTGAAGAATCTCCAAAGAAAAACCTGACAGCCCATCTGTCAATATGTATGTAATAAAAAAATCTCCCTGAAAGAAAAGGAAAGGATTTAGCTGTCCACAGCATCCGTACAACAGATGCCAGGTTATGCTTATAAAACAAATGAAAGTACCTACACCTATGCAGATTAGGCAAATCAACTAGTAAATCAGAGAAGATGCAGTGTAACTCTAATCCCAAATATCTTTCACAAGGTAATGTTACTTTCATGCAGGTTCCTTTGACCAGTTTGACTTCTACAGTTTTTTGAAAACTTCTTCATGTTAAATTCCAACACATTGTACATCATGACTGAGTGGATGTCCATGTGCACGTGGGAAATAGTGTAGCTTTCTTTATAGTATTTTCGTTTTTTCCCTCATTCTTTATCAGGTATAGCCAGTAAGAAGAAATCTAACTTCAGGGAAATGCAAAAGAAGGGGCATGAGTGAACTGAGCTATCCTTACTTGAGCAGAAACAGCCCTAGCAAGATGACTGGGAAAGTTCTTTGGATGAGTAACTGATTCTCCTATTTCATCAAGTAAAGATCCAGACAACAAGCTCAAAAAGAAAACATTTCCCACTAGAAAGTAGAAAACCATGTCACAAGCTTTCAACTCTTCCTTGCTCCTTGATACATAACCTGCTAGTTTAGCCATTCCAAGCATTGCAAAGGGAATGACATATATAAATCCATTAAGGATAACACTTGGCAGATACCCTGTCACGATGGAACTAAAACCTGGTCTGCAAACCAATTCAGTTCATCAGAAGGACAACCAAGTATGTATCACAGAGAAAAGCTGTACATTTGACAAGCAAATCATGATAAGGACGTCAAGCAACTCCATCTACTGGTCTTAGGAATATTGCAAAAGACCATGCCTAATCTGCACATTCACTAGAATTTACAGTCCTATACTTCATTAACATGGCAATTTTGAACTCAATTTATATCTTGAGTTTAGAAGAGAATGGTCTTTAGATCCTGTCTAGCATGCGACAGAGAGCTCAGAGAACTGGAAGTGGCATGCTCATCAACTGGGTAGATGGTGCACTACCTAACCTGTTGCAAGTTAGCAGGCCAGGTGCAGTCCCTCATCCGGCCTAACATATTGCAGTACTATACTAACCCTAACCATCTCATCAAAAAATTAAAAAGAAATAGGAAAAGATAACTGGGGAAATCATCAATTGGGAAAGAAATTAAAAATCAAAAGACTTCATGCTTTATTTTTTACATAAGCTGCTGCTACTGTATAATGGCAGCATCCGTAATCCATAACCATGTTTGTTGCAATTTCAGCTTGCACGCATGGAAATACTCAATAAGAAGCCAATTTGCTGCAGCATGATGGTTAAAGATTTAGCAAACCACAATGTCATCCCTTTAACCAGAAGTAAGAAAGCATACACTACTCTCTTTTAGATTTTCTTGCACAATAATCACTTATGAAACTATTCAAGTGCTTCTTAACGAACCCAAATATTGTAAGAGCTTGATGAAGGCAAGAACCTTACATCAATTGCACGGCCATGGCTGGAGGAAACCACTTCTTAAGCTTCTCAAATCTGGCTATTCCTTGAACAGCAGTCACTGGAACGGCAAAGAAAATGGTAAGGAGTGTCGCCGCAAGAATGACTCCAATTTTGTAAAGTGGCAAAACTCTATTTGGAATTGCCAGATTCTTCCATGATACATCTCTTGGTTCTGGAGCCACTTCAGTGGTCCATAAGAGCGGATGTGAATGTTGCTGAGATTGTGCAGCTAGGGCAGCACCCCATCGGGTTTTGAATATGACAAAAGCTACAGGCAACTCCTGCAAGATTGGAGAACTCAGAAAAAGGCATGCTAATTGCTAAGGTGTTGAATACTTCCTTCTCTCCCATCTCATGACCAAGAGATGGGACTGGGGAACAATTTTTTTTAAAACAGAGAAGAATGTCTGATTTCCTCTAGTCTGGCACACTATAGTCAATCCCCTGATTATCTGGCATTACAAAATCATAATTTTGATGCATTACTCAAAGCTTTTCTTCATTCATTACCACCAAAAATTCGCAGCACTGAAATTTTCGACATGTGGAATCAGAATTCTAGTCATTTTATGGAAATACCAGGACAATAATGCAGTGAAGAGCAAGTACATTTTGCAGAAAGAAGAGAGACAGTTAAGACAAATCTATCCACAACATTAACTTGCATTCGAAGTCAGATATATTTACAATTCATCCAGTTTTCAACATATAACAAAAATTGCATCGAGAACAAAATGAGTGTTGACAGATGAAATTTGTTGCCCGAAAGTAAAGCACCTTATCTTGAAGCATATCTTCACACTGTAACTGATGGATCCTATGAGAAAGTTCCTGAAGCTTCTCCTCTTGCAAGGTTACTTTAGCAGAATCTTCTCCATTAGCGCACAAGAGTAGGAACTCTCTCTTACGTTTGTCCACACTGGATCTCTTTCTAAGATCCTCTATCTTCCTCGCAGTAGATTTTGCCCGGTCCTGCACAACATACTTCTTGATTGTTGAAGGAAATAAGCCAGAAATGAGATGCATCACTCATAAAGCAGAAAAGGTACACTAAGAAATATTTTAGGCAAAGAAAAGCTCTCTGTAACCAGAGACATATTTATCAACAAAAAAAAAACAGAGGACCATGGTCTAATTGTCAAATGGAAAGGCCACGCTTCCAAATTCAATTATTTTTTGACTCTACTGATGAGGAAACAGGCTGTCATGGGCGGACATCACAATGTGTTTGTGTGTGTGAGAGAGAGAGAGAGAGAGAGAGAGAGTTCTAAATGTTGCACATCTTTCATTTATTGCAGAGTTTGATCCCCCAAGACAATTAACAAGCAACCAAAGAACAAATCTTATAAAGGCTTGAAAATTCCAGCAACTATGATGCTCCAATCAGAGATGTCTCTCGTCAATGTGAAGTGTAGAATTTACAAAAAGTGATGCCAAGAAATGATAATGCAATCTGCCATTGTCAAATCGAAGATAAGTTCATAAGAAGTAAACTTGCTGGAGTTCCTTTGTAGTGGCGAACATGCAAAGTCCAAAAGAATGGCATAAAAATGAGTTGACCTCGTACAATTTTGTCTTACCAAAAGATCTTCCAGATGGCTCCCATCGTACATCATTTGGTAAGAATGATAACTGTAAGGATGATGCTTAGAGAAAAAGTGGTCAACAGAACAACCACGCGCCTTGTGATCAGTACAAAGAGGAATTCCTCGAACTAAAACAGTAAACTGGTCTGGCCGATGTCTAATAATCTGAAGTCGGCGGATCCTTTTACTCAGGATCTCTTTATATTCCTGAAGGGAAAATGGTCAGCCATCACTGCAACATTTTGAATTGATGTTAAAAAGCACTGTGGAAAGGTCGTTCCATCAGTCAAAGGACTCTAAATTTTAGTGAGCTGGATGAACAGCAAGTTGCCTTGAGTTCATTGAGAGAGGACTTTAGTCATGCTCCAGATTTGCATCATAGACCCACCTTGTAAAGAAGGTATAGCCCATAGAGAGACATCAACCACAAGCAAGTGAAATGAACCCAAAGCCTGGCAATAACGAGGTTAAAACGAATGAGCACCTTCAGAATATCAGCCGATCCAGTTCATCAATTCATTTGTCATTTATTTAGCTAAAAGCTATCATGCATTGATCAAACATCAGAAAAGAAAAAAGAATGCACAAAGATGATGCAAAACAGGCAATCATCCTTTGGAAGAGGATCCGAGGTTGCATTGGCATGAGCTTGTGCTGACAATCTCTGCTACCAAATTACCATAGATTTCACCATGCGTTAGAGAAATACTCCCAGGAGCTACAGAGTGGCACATTAGTTTGAGCTCCAGATCCTTCCGTTAACTCTTCACCACCAAAGACCTCACAAGTCACCATATGATCGATCCAGCATCTTCATATCCTCCCAATTAGACTTCAACCAGAAAGAGAGAACCTCTGTCTGCTTTCGTGCGACAGTATAAGTGGGGTAATGGCGTGTCGAATGTTTGATTTGGTCGATTGACATGTCAGTTGCAATAAGCCCGTGGTTTTCCCCATGTGCTCATTACGTGCACATCAGTCGATTCTCTTAAATTACATGAACACGACACTCTTAAAAGTGTAAGTAGATAGTCTCACCCTCACCTGTCAGAGCCTCTTCTGATATTAGATATCGCGAGAGAGTCCATAGACAGGTAAACAGGCGGCGGTCCATCCTGGCCATTATAGTTCACCGGCAGAAGCACCACTAATCCAATGAGAGCGCAAGGCAGAAAGAACTTGATCCTGCGAGCAGATCATCGCATAACGAAGCCACATTAGATAGAGGCCATCACCAAGCGCCCTAATCGCGACTGAACAACCGTACTGAGGGAACCGATCGAACCCGAACTTGAAGAGGCGGATGATGATGAGGGCGTCGAGGCCGCTGGAGGCGAGGATCTCGTCCTCGGTGACGCGGAAGGCGCGCGGGATCCAGGCGACGGAAGGGAGGAAGCGGCGGAGGGTGAGCGGGGGGTCGAAGGGGATGTGGTGGCGCTGCGAGAGGCGCCGCGCGTGGTAGATGGGGGCGTTCGAGGGCTGCTTCTTGAGGACGGAGAAGAGAGAGAGGACCACCAGGGCCAAGCCGATGTTTATGGACGCCGACGCCAGGAGGCTCTGCGGATTCATGGCCGGAGAAGAGTAGAGAGAGAGAGAGAGAGAGAGCGCGAAGCAGTGCGACTGTAGAGAGAGAGAGCAGAGGTTGAAGTTGGAGATACAGAGAGGAGAGGAGACTCTGCAGTTGCCACCTTTGCATGATGGACGACGTGGCATTGGCGCGAGGAGGAACGTTGCTCTGCCTCTGCAACCGCCGGCGCTTTGTGGCTTGATCGGGTGCGGACGTATTCAGAATTCGCGGTCCCATCAGAACCGTTGCCTGAGAATTCAGTTATCGGTAATCTGATCCGACGGATTTTAACGAGTACGTAGAGCTCTTTCCGCCTCGACAGTTGAATGATCGCCTTTCCTCTTTTTCGCTTTCTGCCCGGGAGTTTTAGGATTGCCTGTTTGGCCTTGAATTTGTTACTCTCTGTCCCCAATCTGATGGTCTGAACTTTTTTTTCTTTCAATTAGGTCCCTGAATCCTCTGGAATTTAATTTTTTTACCTCAGAATGATCCTTATACTTGAAAATTTCGTGCAACAGCCCCACGTTACATCCGACATTCAAAGAAGTCATCACTAGCAAAGTTTTGTACATGTGTGGATTTAAAAATGCATGCACACTAAATCACACTAAAGGTGTTCTTTTAGGAGAAATGCAAAATCATTTCCCCAAAAAATCTTGACTCAAGGTCTATAAGTTCAAAACAAATACCATTTGGTTAAGTGACTTTGGATATATTTTTGGCAAAGTAGTTTTGAAGTTTAAAATAAAAACAAAGGAAAACAATGGGTATGACTAGTGGAGAATAGAGATACCTCATCATGGAAGCAAATTTAGCTAACGCAAATCCATTGCCAGTGACAATCAAACTGTTAAAGAGGTTAGGTGGGATGATGTTGAGGGTTATGCAACCTTAGCGACCTAGACTCGCACAAACTTTGACCCACAATTGTCAACCCAAATGCGGAAACCCAATTCCTCGACAACCGTCAACAAGACATCAGACCAGTCACCAAATCTAGTTGATTCAGGGAGGGAAAATATGAACAGTTATTTGGAGGATAAAATTAGAATATAAAAATATCAGTGATAACAAAATTTGAAGGAAAGAACTCATTAAAATATGAAAATCAGTATTCCAAAAAGAGATGATGAGCTGACGGTGCCATAAGTCCTTCAAATGGAACAATGTCGGGTGATATAGATTGCATCATTACTTAAACAATATTGTTAGGCTAGCATTATTTTTCGAAAAATACTAAATGTCAATGTCAGGTGAGACTTGCATTTAGTCAAGAGACATCGGAAATGCTAACCATACCCCCTCGACTTTTTTATACAAAGGCATTTGGGGGCCAAAAGTCCTTTGAAAATGTCGAATCTAAATGTCCTGAGTTTAATTGCTCATCTTTCAATCACACAATGGAAAGTGACAATATCAACACTATCGTTCGTCTCTTTTAGCATTATTCTCTAATGTACCCACTTACAAATGAGGCAAGAGCTCGGATGCACTCAAATAGGGTCATACATGTCTACTACTTTCGAAATAAAATCGTTGTTTCATATGTTTCTTTAACAAATTCAAGAGAACCATCATGCATAAATAATACGGGTTAAATACTTATATTGCAATGGTAGTGCTCCTTATTGAATTGCAACTTGGGAAAAGTAGCCAAATTTGACTAAACATGGTTATATATGCATCGAAAAAAGTCAATGGTTACTCAATGAATGACTATTATATTTATCGATGGCAATTTTAAAAGGTCGAAAACGTGACGAAATGGTTGATTTTGATTAAGATAGATAGGCATAGATTTGTCTCAATCGGGCATTACTTAAGCAGCTAATCCACCACCACAAAATGTCAAAATGGAAACCATTTTCCATTTCCTAATCTGTAGATGAGACCAATGGTGGAAAATAAAAAAGAAAAAAACAGAAGGTTTTATCTGGTATTTTAGTTGCCGTCCCAAAAATGGAAAGCGACGTCCGGAGCCGGGTGCACCACCAACTCGACCCGTCGGCCCCATGTGGGGGCCCACTGCCCCCTGCGCTCCAAATGAAACCGGAGTGAGTGCACAGCAGACGAGACCCTTTCCTTCCACCAATTCTCGGGCCCCCGCCAATCACGTTGCGGAACTAGATCCGCCTCTCCTGGCCACAAGTTCAGATACGCCCCCCTCACACGTGTCGGCGACCCAGAACCACCCAGCCCGGAGAAATTACCATCACTGCTCGCACGTGACGTCACGTGTACTCTAGGCCCTCCTCCCCCACCCTCTCCCACCCCCAGTACCTCTCGCTCTGTCTCCTGCTCGCTCTCTCTGTGTCTTGGGGAAAGAACTGGGTTGCTCTGTGGAGAAGATTTCGTCCTGTACGCATGCATGTCGTGTTTCTCTCCCTAAAGGTCACTCCCTCTCTTGCGCTCTCCCTCCCTGCGTGTCTTTGTGGGCTTCTTGTTTCCTGGGTTTGAATAATTAATGGTCTTTTCGATTGTTGTGGTGATCTGTTAGGTAATTGGCCATGTTTGGAGTTAGAGTTACTTGCCAGGGTGTCCCTCAACTGGATTTTCATGTAGAGATTTGGTGTTGTTTCACTAGATATGTTTGATTGGAACGACGAAGAGGTAAGTTCCTATTTTTGCCCCACTTTTGGAGTGTCGTCTCCTTTCTTACTTCTCCTCTGGTGCTTGACTTCTTGAATTTGGAGGTTTGGGCTCTGGTTGTTCTTGGTTTGCTAGATTTCCTTGCAGCCCCTGTTGAATGGAGTTATGATTCTCTTCAGAGCCTTATCTCATTGAGAAGGAGACATACATAATGTTTGTATTCGTGAAAGTTAAACACCAACTAGCGTAGAAAATCTAAGATAGAACATACGATAACGATCAAAGAAGCCACTGGACCAATTCTTTTGGAGTGATAAATGAAAAAATACAATCTGCATGGGTAATTGTCCAATAAAAGTTTTGGGGCCAAAGCATTTCGGCAAGAATAATGAGTGGCCACTCGCAAGACTGTGTCATCTGAATTTAATTTCTTGTCTTGCTTTTTGTTTTTAACATCATGTAAGGCCGTGGACCTGTCCATGGTCTTGTGAGTAGAATAACTTAGCTTTAAATGGCATAATTTTCATTAGTTCTCAGCTGGTTTGTGGGTTGTGGTTTGTAAATGCCATCTCACTACTCTCTCTCACACTTGCATGTTATAAATGTAACTTGTGGCATCCATTGCAATTGGAAATATGTTCATTTCAGCTATTCGCAGAACTGACTTTGGTGTCCTTAGTTTTATATACCGGTTCACCTCAATATTGGAGATTTTGCTGTTTCAGCTCACAAGCATCATATGGGGTGAGGCTGGTGAAAATGGCGAACATATAGTCCCTTATCCAGCTGGAAAGGAAGATGATCAGCCCGATAAAATCCAAAATGAAGACATCACAACCCTTAAGCCTAGTGAACAGAAGCTGCTTGGGCCAAAACTCAATCTCCATGGCATGAAGCTGGAATGCTTCAACAGAAGCAACAAAAATGGAGGGATTGATGTATCAAGCTTGGACTCATGGTCGAATCTGCCTTCATCGGAAGCTGCTAAAGATGAGCAAGGATCCGTTGGTGCTGGAGTGTCCGATAATGTGACAGAAATTAACGAATGCAATGCATCTAAAGGTGGTGAAAATGCTATTTCTTATGACATGAAGCACACGGCACATTTTGAGTTGACTTGTGATATATCTTATACTTCTCACCAAACATCAATTTCTTCAGTGGAGACGGCTCAACATGATGCAGATGCTGATATATTTGGAAACACCCAAGGTAAAGAGCATAGCGATTTTGCTGACTATGGATGGGAGAATATCAGCAGCTTTGATGACCTTGATCGAATCTTTAGGTAATGCATGGCTCATTTACCTGCAAATTTTAATGTACCACCTATATCTCTTGTGTCATTTGTGCAGTTCACTACCCAGTAGTTATGCTTATTGGGGTTGGCATATGTCGAAACACCTAGAAAACTCTTCTCAATTGTGGATGATTGATGAGAAACAATTACTCCTATAATTTTGCTGCTAAGACTTGTTATTGAAGTCATGCCAAATTTCTGTTGAATGAGAAGACAGCCTTGTAGAATAGTTAATGGCAATAACCTACTTTATCAAGAAACATGGTGAGCTTTCTTGACTCTGAAAATCCCTACTTTCTACTCAGCTCACACTCTCCTTTTCTTCTGACATTCTTAGTTCGCATTTCTTGGGTAACCATCTGACTGAATGTTCTCACAAGTGATGATTTTGCAGCAATGATGAGCCAATATTTGGCCAAGTAAATCTTGATAACGCTGATGAGATATGGTCTTCTTCTAAAGATGCAACGAGCAGTCCAGTAAGATCATTTTCCATTTCTGCGGATTCTCCTGGTTTGATTTCTGGAGCATTGACGAGTTCATCAGAGATCCTGCAAGTGAAAACAGAATTTGAGCATCAAGATGAGCAGGCTTTCAACCTTGGCTATGACAAAATGAATAAGCCCGCATCCATTAGTTTTCAGCAAAGAAATGCAATTGTTGAACCAGTGGTGAAGGATCAGGTAATGTGAATCAGATCACTGAATGCGCAATCTGCATTAGACTATTTTCTCCTTCGATTATACGAGTGAAGTAAAGCTTTTTATTTTTTCTCTGTAGAAGAATATGGCCATGGTAGGAAAGACGCATGCAGTAAACTCTCATCTTTTTGTTGATAGTTCTTTTACCCTGAATGAACATGCTGATAAGGTATTAACTTTTCCCATGGAAAATAGTGAAAGTGCTTTGTCTATTCTACCAATATCAGTAATTCAATCTGCTTCCCAAATTTTAATATATCCATGAGCGATTAAAGATAGAAGCCAAATTAGTTTCTATCGGTTACTTCATGTAGGCTGAGCATTTAAATTTTCTAAGTTCCAGTTGTGCTGACAGGTCGACATTCTTCATCTTCCTGTGAATAACCACCGAATTTGACTGCTAAGACCACGCTACTTGTTCATGTTTATGTCGGTTGAGTTTCACAGTCCCCTTCATTGAGATGTTTTCCATCTCTTCAGGTTCTCGCTACGTTATGCAGGTTTACAGGCACAAAATGCTCCATAAAAGCCAGAAGAAGTCCCGAGAAAAAGCTGAAGGGAAATTATCTCAAGATAATTATGGGTCCTGGTCTTCGCATGTGAATTTGGGGGGACAGTACAGCCACCAGTTATCGTCCTTTCCATCACCTATCAGCCAACTAAGTGGGATTAGAGGACCTGAGCCTACCCATTTCCAGCAGATCTCTGATCCATATGCACAATCTGCTGCATTCAGGAACTATGCAGAATCATTTCCAGCAATACTTTCACCAACGAGCTTCCAATCCGGGGAGGTCAAGTCTCCGATCGCGTTTCCAGGGTACGACATGTCTTCTGCTTATGTCAACTCTACAGGAAAGAGACTTGATTCCCCAGGAAAACCTCCTACAATGACACCCCAAGAGAAAATTGAAAAGCTGAGGCGGCGCCAGCAAATGCAAGCAATGCTTGCTATAAAGAAACAGTTACAACAGTTTGGTGACCAGGTCTGTCCTTCTGATGCTCAAAAGCTCTCTCTGGAAACTCCAAATCAGCATAGCAAGGGAGCCCATTTGGAAGTTGATGATCTGAGCAGCCTTCCTTCAATTGGCATAAGTTCTTCTATAGAGCAGGATGGTTCTACTTTCGTCTCTGCAGCTGTTGATGGCAGCTCAGTTGAGGATGTAGTGCTTAATCGGCTTCAGGATGTGATTGCCAAGGTATGGTTATTTTTTGAGTGGCTTATTTTCCTAGTGAATTTTAATTTCTCTACAATGATAGAGTGGAGTAGTGCAGTTGGACGACAGGACAAGAATCTGTATACGGGATAGCTTATATCGCCTAGCTAAAAGTGCCGTGAAAAGGCAACATGCTGGTAATATGATTGGCACTGTTGTGCATCCACAAGATGAGAATGAAGTATTGGTGAAGGAGGAATCAGAGGCTAGTAACAGGTTGGTTAACAAACCTACCGGTGGTTTGCCTTACATAATGCTTTTGCAAAGATTTATCTTGTCAAGGTGACTTCATATAGGACAGTTCACCTGGTTTGAGTGGTAGCATCTAATTTCAAGCGTAATTCTGTGGAACAACATGCGAATTGATTGACAATATATGAACCCTTCTTAGGTTGATCAAGTTTGGACGGCACTTCTTGGTGTGAGGATGTTTTTCTACTTCTGTGTTTCAATAGTCGAGTGGCATTTTACTTCCGGTCCCTTAGATCAACCGAAGAAACAAATGTCTTCGTCTTTTTAAATTAATTACTGCAAGATGGATGCTTTTGTTTTTCTGTTGCAGTTAATTGAACAGTCCTTGAAGCCCTGGATATTTTGTCCATATCTTGAATTATTGTAATAATTGTTTAGATTTACTCCCATCCTTGTTATCTGTCATGTTGATGACACAGCCATCGGGTAACATAAATAACCCAGTTAACGAGAAAGGACAAGGCGGAAAATACAGAAGACAAAAAACGCAGAAGATCAGGGGCAATAATTTGCTATGGGTTCATAGAAAATCAACATGTTTTTGGTTCAACTCCTTTCTTGATTTCATCTATGCTTGTGCCCAAATTTTCACAAAACAAAGTGTCAGGTATAGCAGCTTGAAACTTGACAAACTGTCTCCAGTTGAAGTAGAAACTTGTTCAAACCACTGGCATGACTTTCTTCAAGTCGAATATCTGGCACCAAGGGTAAGTTTACTATCCATTTTGTATTGCTTGGTGTTACAGGGAGGTTAGGCCAGCTGATGCTGAGACAGACACCAATCCAATAGACCGAGCAGTTGCCCATTTGCTCTTTCATCGGCCTTTTTCCACTAAACTTCCTGGAACACCCGAATCATCGATTTCTCCAAAGCTCCCCCACAAACACAAAGCACAAGAGGCAGCAAATGTGCAAAACGAGGGACTGTCCAAGATCTCAAAAACTGAGTTGCCGTCCTCCCTACAAGGATCAGAAATTACGGACCAGATGACAGATACCCACCAGGTCAATCAGTTCAAAAACAGCCCTTGCATGGACACGTCTGAAAATGCCCATGTGCCAACAGAGGGCAGAGCCAGAGCTCTTGAAGCATCGCAAGAGCAGTTAAATTCGTGATGGTAATTTATTCCTCTCATGTGATACATGATCATATAGACTCTTCCACTACTTGGGTATGATGGAATTGCTGCTAATTTGGAGGTTCTCTTTTGTTCAGCCAGCTGAAGCTTCATTGAGTGCAATTAGCGGAGTTAGAATCATTTGTTTAAGGTGACAAGGCCAGGATTGGAGCAACTTCATTAACATCATCTTGATTATGCCTACTATGTGGAACTTAATTCTGTGTGATACTTAAGCCATTATGACTGAACTTGATCTATTGTGACTGGAAAAACTTATTAAGACGATTGTCAGTGGTGGTGTCCATTGAAACTTCTTATATTGCAGAAGTTGCAGCAAATAGCAGGCGACTTTCATTTTTAGTAACCTTCCCTTCTCAACCTGATTCTTAAGATGCATTTTTCCAGATTAGTGTTCGCATACAAATAATAGACTCTGTTGTCATACGCCCAGTCATTCGAAATACTGTACATTACTTTAAACATGCTTCATCCACATGGATGTATGCATTTACCAGTTAGTTTGATTAATGCTTCAGTGTTCTGCTTAGCTTCTCTTTTGGCTTCCCTTGATCTATTTAAAGAGTATACTACCTTCTCATTTGGCTTCCTCTTGAATGTGAGTACTGCTGACTACGGTTACCTGCTGTTAAGCCAGTTTAACCAAGAAGGAATGCACGTTTGTGATCCTCAGCAGCAATGATCTGCCGTTGAGGTAGCAACCCAAGTAAAAAAGACCAAGGACAACCCGAAGCACTAGATAATCCATAACTTTCTGTAATGCCATCGTCGGACCAAGTCGATGGGTATCTTTTTCTTGACGGTATCTTTGTAGAGATTTAGGAGCAAGAAGGATTGTTCTATGTCAAAAAAATGGTTGGATGCACCTTCAAGAATCGCTCGATGTTTCGCCACCTTAATGCCATGGAGGCACTTTCTGAAGTTTTGGCTTGGGCTTGGGAAGAGTTCTTGAAAGTCGTTTACCTTTTGGATATCAGGTCCAACCCTTCTTATTCATCATTTGCACCTCTCTGCTCCTTTCATTTTGCGAAAAACAAACGGAGAGATCTATCCTCTGCGCTTTATTAGTTTTCACCGTTCTTTCTTCCTGGCAATTATTCTGACAATTCTCAGAATTTTGCACGAGATACATCGGGTCGCCATACCTCGCGCATTCCTTTAGGTTCCATCGTAATTGCTCATGTGCTCCAATAAGTGCTCGTGCGTGTCGGATGGGGCCTGGCCACATCTATTGTGCAGGGATGGCAATATTGGGCACGAACAGTCAAGTAGTACAAGGCAAAATGCAAATTAGAAAAACAAAATTTGAGTATGACACGACATGAATAACCCCATGGATCAGTGCAAGCCAACATGTTTTCACTGCAAGTCAATTTTTTTTTTTTGACCAAAATAAATTTTTTTCTTGATTATGAAATCGAATTTATAATATAGTGGATTATCCAAATGCTTGAAGGGCTTCAGACACGAAAGTGTTGGCAGAGAAAAACACGAGATTCCTAAATGTCCACCGGCCCAATCTTCCGCATGAGAGCCCACAACTCAAATACAAATTCGGATTCGGATTCGGACCACTTTTCTGGCATTCCTCCTCGTCTATTCATGCGGCTTTGCGTGTCGGTTGGTCCGTCGCGTGCGCTCAAAAGTCGACGAGGGGATTGCGTTGCGTGAGCTTCTTCGAAGTCGGCGCTCGCCATCGGAGCTGTGATGCTCGTGGGCTTTTGCTCATGGAAGAAGAAGAGCAAAAGCCGGCGATGACGCCAGGCTTGAACAGCAACAAGAGGAGGAAATCGAGATCGGGAGCTCCTTCTTTCGCTCCAATCAACAATCTTGATGATGGGTGTCTCATGCACATCTTCAGCTTCCTGTCTCCTATTCCAGGTGCGGTTTTGGTTCCACCCCCTTTGGGCTTCTCTTTGCCCAAATTTATCATTTCGATTTGCTTTCCGCGCATATAGTTTCGGGAACTTTTCTCTGGCTCTGCAGAGTCTTGATTTTCGCTGAAAGTTTGTGTTGGAACTGCTGTCGTCGTGTATGGTTCGGATATAAATGTGTTGTTGCGTGCTGAAGTCGAAAGTTCGGGTCTTTCCGTAAAGCCATGTTTTCTGGGTAGTCCATCGAAAGTTTTGACTGATTAGGCTTCGGGGAGCAGGACATTTCAGGGCAAGCTGATCGACTTTTCCCCGAAAATGATGAGCTTCACCAGAATGATGCCTGGAATTGAAGGGGGTAATGTGGGGTTCGCATAGTTTAGGCGACCAGTGACAATTTGAGTATTTCATATGTTAGTTTAGTGAATTTCTCATCCTATAGGAGATTTACCTTGCACTTCCTTCTAGATTTAGCCATTTCAAATATTGGGTCGAGACTAGGATTTTAGGAATCCCAGTTCCTTTATCCTTCTGCTTGGCGTTGCTCCCACTTTGTTTTGCAGGGTGGACTTCTCTCTACAAGATAGAAGAGAAGGAAAAGAAAAGAAGATGTTCTCTGTTGTTAATACATTTATCTACTTGCCACCACTTTAGCCATATCAATTAGGATTAGGTAGCTTTGGGCTGCAGATTTTATTACACTCAGTTGAAAACCCTATTTTTTAACCAAGTTCCCTAAGAAAAAATGATTTTCGAAGTGTCAGTCTTTGTGGGGAGCCTAATGACCAAAAGTTACTCAATTTTACTCGTCAACTATTTCTCATATAAGGGTATATGCTAGAGACGATTTCCGATGTGATGTGGGAGTGCCACAGACCTGTTGGCACTCAGTAATAGTTCAATACTTTGGTGGAGCATCTTTCTCCTTATTATCTAATATTGTGTGCTTGTGCAATATCTAGTATTTGATATGATGTTTTAAAGTACATGAACTAAATACTTATAAAGGTTAACATCTTTAACTCCACCCTGTTCTCCAAGAAGAAATAGTCTACTGATGCCATGAATGATATTATTTTGTTGCTTTGTCTGTCACAAGTTGCTGTTGAGTTTGCAGATCGTTATAACACCGCCCTCGTTTGCCACAGATGGTGTTACCTGGCATGTCACCCTCAGCTGTGGCTACGAGTAGACCGGTCTGTAAAAGATTCATCAGAGCCAGGAGTTTTCCCCAATATTGAGTCAGCTGTCTCTGCTGCAAGGTCCATAAACATCCACTGTGTTGTTAATTGGATCTCTTAATGAGCCATGGAATTCTGATGCTATTTTACCCTCATAGACCAGGAGATACTATTCTGATTGCAGCAGGTGGAAGTCATGTTACCTCTAATATTCAGATAAAGAAACCACTTTGCCTGGTACATGCACAGCTTGCTTTAACTCAAAATTGCTGTTCTTTTCAGAGCCAATTTATGTATGATTATCTTTTACTGATAAAGAATGTGTAATTATTGTATAAGTCTATTGTTTTCTAGCATGATGTTTCAGTTATCCCCATTATACCGTTGTTAGAGCATGTCCTAGGGGCTTTGAGTCTCTGATTAGTGTATCAGGAAGAACTACTAGCCTTTTATGAGAAAATAATTGAGAGAGAAAAAGTTGTTCAACAGACAGTAGCTGGACTAAGAGAAGCCACTTGATAATCGTTCCATTACCTACTTGGCTAGTTCTGCCTTACTTTCAACCTGTGTTAGAGTATTCTTTTGGGGGCAAATGGCATTTAGATGTACCGTGTGTGTGAATGATCTCAGTAACCTGAGATTTACGCTGTAAATGTTCACAAAGTTAAGAGGAATATATGGCGGCAGCATTATTGGGATTTGTTGGTCGCAAATGTTGAAATAATTGAATCTTGCAGCACTGACTTCAGGATTCTTTGGATAAGTCATTCTGAGGAAAGCTCTATTTTGCTTGTTTATTGCCTGCAATTTATGGCAGCATGCTTGTTAAGTTAACTGTAGCTTTCATCTCCTGACTACTTTTATGCTTACCTTATTCTCTTGTCTGCCTCCTTTTCTCAGATTGGAGGAGGTGAACTTCCAGACCAGACAATGCTTCTCTGTTCACGAGGTTCAGACAGGTTTACAAAAATTTTTCCTTCCCCTTTTCTCTGTGAACCACCTTCTTCAGATTTAGTGAAGCACGAATGTCAGTAGTTCTTGCAGATGGTATCTGTGAGATGCTGCATTCCTTCTCACATTAGTTACTGCTTAGTGAAATGACGCCCTCTTTCTGTCAATTAAGAAATCTTAGGTCACTTTTAACATGCTGTGAAGCGCTTGTCAATATAACCTTCCCAAAACAATTTTCAGTAACTTCGCAAGTCTTGACCTTGAAATCATGCTGCAGCTGCAAGAGTAATGAGGTTTCTGTTCTAAGTCAACTGTTTCAGATATGATGTTCTGCAGCGCAGATTTTGGTTAATGCAATTTTATTTTGGCGATTACTAGGAACATAATTAGAAATTTTCTTTTGTTTAAGCAGTGCTTTGGAGTTCCATTCCACCTGCAAACTGTCGAATCTAACTGTGAAAACGGAGCTTGGATGCTGTCTGCTTCATAGGAGCGGAAGGCTGATTATCGATGGTTGTATTCTCCAGTGTGAGACGGACCCTTTGGATTACCTCTCATGCCCAATTGTGAGCACAGCTACTGGCAGCAAGGTCGTTTCCTCTCCTATTGCGTGTCATGGCAATGGTGTTTCTGTCTCTCAGACACGAATTGAAGGTGGTGCCGAAGCAGTGTCGATTAGTGGGGACCTGGCATTGCAGCGTGTTCGGGTCATATGTGGTCGTACTTCCATGTTCTTCTGGTTCGATGTCGAGTGTCCTTCTTGACTCGATATCTTTGTCTGTAGTATATACAAGTACCAGTTAGATTTAGTTTTTAACTGTAGTAATGTTTTAATGATGGTAATGAATATTGCTGTGATGGCATGGAAATTTCAGTGTATCATGTCATCCAAACCCTTATTCTCTTTTGGGATAATAACACAAACAATCCTGACATAAAGTTGAATATAATTTCTGAACTTTTAATTTGTTTAATATAATTTATAAATTTTAATTTAATGTCAAATGTCATATCTAAATTTTCACACTATTCAATATGAATCTTAAACTTTTGATAAATGTATAAATTAGTCTTTAAAGTATATAAAAATATTTAACGTTATCTTTCTATTAATTTAAGTTTAAGGACAATTAAATATTACATGTTAGAAATTTAAAGATCACATTAGATAATTAAAAATTCAGAACAACATTATATATTGAACTACAATTTAAAATCATATTGAATAAATTAAAAATTTAAGAATCGATATGTACATTGAATCAAAGTTTAAAAATTATTTATATCATTTTCCCTTTTTTCTTTTTCAATGGCATAGATGTGTAAATTTGTTCGTATAAAGCTGGAATACTTTTCTACAATAATCACAGCAAACGTTTACAGAGCTACCAAGGTGAAATTTTCACGCTAAAGCAAATTTCACAGTTCGATTTATAAAACAAATTCCTTTGAACTCGATCTGCAACGATTCCATTTTTTGTCCAACAAGGTACATGATAATATGAAAAGGAATCGTTTGACACCTATCGTACAAGATGAACACATCAGCGCTTTCTTTTTTCCAGCAAACAAGATCTATGATCATTATATGTCAAGATGGAATAGTCCAGATTTCCTATAACTTGAGCAAAACGAGGAGCATCCAACTGCTGTTCGAGAGCTGCCAAGGTGGTTTCAATTACTCAGAAAGATGAATTGAAAATAGTATACCGCCCCGGCTCCTTTCAAACATTTAGTTACCCATAAAACAGCGACTTTATCCAAGTTTATGCGCATTTTAGCATCCATGCAGGCTTTGGGCCAAAAAGACAAAATCCATGCAACCCCCAAACATGATTAAAGAAAGAGTTCTCAGGCATAATAACATCTTGCTAGAAATCCCTATAAACTACGAGCACAGCACAATCACTATACGCAAGATGAGACAGCACATGTCTAGACAAGCTAACTCTCAGCTACTTGGCTTATTCTCTTCCAAATTACAACTCTCAGCTCCCTACAATGCAAAGAAAGCAGTAACTTTTGATTATTCTTCCCCATTAATTTCGAGATAAAGATTTCAGCAGCCAACCAATAACGATCACAAAATTGAGATACACCTTCCTCGAGGTTTCAAATCATTACACCATTTACTCTTTTCTTCCTTTCTTTCTTGAATTTCCGGAGACTTAGGCGACCTGAAGAGAAGGTATATACCAGCACTAAACTCTTCATATTCTCCCTGTCCCCCACTTATGCATGCAGTATCTTCCTGGATAAATTTCAAAGACAAGCAAATGCAAACGTTAGTAGTCCACAAGAAGCAACATCATATTCAAAGAAAAGACTCTAAAGGACTTTGGGTTTTGCAAGTAATTTGTTACGTCTAAATAGCAGCCACTCTCTCATGCCAAGTCCATAATCAACGAAATTAACACATATATAGAAGCTCAGAGTCTAGGTATAAACAATAATACAAATTCTCTACATCTCTACATTGGCTTGTCACTGTTAATACATATACGGCAGTGAGATGGGACCACTGCCCCTCCCACTGAAGGATTATTTGAAAAAGTAGAAAGCAGACTTCTTCTTTTATGACACTTCAGGGCTACCGTGGTGGAAATTTTGACCATTAACCCGATTATTCAGGGGCAGAAAGATCAAACCACAGATTCACAATTCTATTATGTTTTTGAGTGATGGCCAGAGTATTCGAGGAGTGATGACCAGAGTACAAGAGGATCAGACAAACAGACAAGCTATGAACCCTGACAAGAGAAAAGGAAAAAAACCAAAGAAATTGTCACACTGATCCCCCAAACTGGGCATGGGTCAACAGACTGGACATGAATACGTCACTTAAAGATGATAAATGTGTGAGCTTAAAGGCTGATGATTTTGCCATATCCATTTTTTCAGGGAGAGGCTTTTGCATAAAATTACAACTGCATTTATTGGGCTCGAAGACAATTAGATAATACCTGAAATAAAATTATAAAGAAAAGTTAAATGCTGATTTCAATTCAATAAACGTATATTCGAAACGAATATGACAACAAGATTCCAAATTTCATCAGGGATAAGATTTTTCTTGTTAATGTGGGTCCAACCTCCAAAATCAGCATCTAAACTCAAGAAATAAGACAGCAACTAAAGAGGCGGTCACTTTTCTGCATAGCAAGCTACTAGGGAACTAATTAATTTTATTTATGCATGAGTGACACAGGAATGGATCAATCCAGAGGAGTCTACAAGTCTACAAAAGCTTCCTTGCCTTCTTGGGAACATCACATCTCAAAGGTCTTTCTTTCAGCAAGTGAACAAGATATGAATGTTTCCTTTGTTCTTTTGCTCTTACCAAGATCCCATAGATGCAGTCAAACATGTATATATGTATATTTAAGCAATGTATTGATCACATCAGCAGCTGCTCAATCATAGAAACAGATGGAAGATTACGCCTAACTTGCTATCTAGTTTAACACTGAGTTCTCTATGCATTAGCTTCGGTCATCAGAGCTGAGTGACCTTCCAAAACTCTCAAGCAATACAAAATGAAAAGATCACACTAAAGAATTGTGGCACTACTTACTTGGCAATGCCCAGGTATGAACTCAATTGACCGGAGCAGGTTTCCTCTGCAGCACCAAGTCATCAGTCGAATAATAATCTGCTATTAGCCGGTATACATACGATGGATTGTGTCCTCCTCTGGAAACATTAGGGGAAAAAAGGGAAACTCAAAAGAAGATACCACTAGAAGTAATTGAGTCCATAGTTGAATAATGTAACTATCACAATAGCCTGACCCAGTACAATGTAGATAGACATAGTCGAGAATATGCAATAATATGCAATGTCAGCAAACTGAGAATTGCTAGAACTGTTCAAAAAGATTATATGAAATCTCAGAGGTTCCAAGTTAATTGCAAATCTGTCTAAGAGATAAGAACAAGTTCAAAGGCTTTGTATCATCAACTTAAGTTTTTGTTGCTATTTTCCATGATGATCTATTTAATGCTCCTGTCAAAAAATCGATTTCTAAAATAGCATATATATAAAAGAAAGAATTCTGGCAAGATAGGCATATGAAAGGTACTCACGTGTCTGTGATGAACAAGCTAACCAGTTTTGGTGGTACATAATCAAATGTTGGGTTGACAACATGAAGAAGTGGAGAGCCCATTCCGCTTCCAAAGTCCATGCAATCTGAGAATTCTCCAAAATCAAGCAGTTCAGAAGGTGATCTCAGCTCATTTAGTAAGACCTCCGGATTGTGAGGATACAAGGGGCACAACTGCAATCCAAAATCTGTGTGATCAGTACCAGCACACTCATCAAACGTCATCAAATATTTCCAGCTATACACTAAACATGCATTCAAGGGACAACCAAACCACACTATGTCATCAACTCAATCCGAGTCTAAAATGCATACGATTAGCCTAAATAACAAAAACATGTCAATTCACTCTTACCCCTGCTCCATAATTCATTTGCCTAGCGCTACTCACATTGTGTCGACCACTGTAACTACAGAATATACTGCAAAAATATTAATTATTGAAATGCTTGTTGTACCTTACTTTGGACACTAACTAAAGCAAGCAGCATGTGACTTGTTATTCCCCCAGTTTACCTTATGGCTGCCTGCGAGTACCACAAAAGGAACAGCATGCCTTTGAGCAGCAAGAGCAACCATATTCAACCCCACAGGTGCTATAACTCCACCATTAGCCATTACAGCATGAGCTCCAACAATTACCTTTCAGCATAAATTTAGTTCAAACAGTCAATGCAGTAATTCAGATGCTGAAGGGATAAAAAAAAATTGCTTAAAAAGATGCGTACCATGTTCACACGTGAAATCATGGCAAAGACAGCAGAATCAGCAATGAGCGTGGTTTGTAAACCTCTCGCAACCAACTCTTTTGCAAGTAGATGTCCCTGATACCTGATCAGGACCACACAATTAGAACAAAACAGCAAGAGATGAAAAAATACTAGCCTGACCAAAGACCTATGATCAACCCACCTTGGAGCACCCTCAGCAACAAATACACGGAATGATCTTTTTTTCTCCTTTGCTGCACAGAGAAATTCTAGTACTGTTCTTGAGCTTCCTAGAGTTAATATTACCTCACTGAAAACACATTACATTGTTATATACTTATAATCAGCACATAACAATCAGCCAAACTGGAAAGCCATCTCAGACATTTTTCGCAACAAATTAAGCAATAAAGAATGTGGCATACTGGAATCATCATGAAGTATCAATAAATCAATTGGAAGAACAATCAAATAAGTCAATAATGTATAAATAACTCATTGAGATTTCAAAGCATGACAGATCATGCTAACACCCTCAAGAGGAACAAACATAAATTCATATGGATGCACATATTGGTTTTCTCTTGAGGGGAGCACACCTGAATCCAGGACCAGTTCTTAGGGAAGGCCTGCCTCAAATCCTGGACTCTCCCAAGGCATGTGTTCAAATGCATATTTTTGTGTCCTAACATGCCCCAGTTCATCATCAGATAACCAGTGTCCATCAGACCAGACATAGATTAAGAATTTCCTAATATAATTATCAATCACCTGGACATATGAGCCAGCCCAACAACATAGAGGAGAACTCATGCCATTAGCAAGAAAAACCACATGCATTTATCTAAAAGAAACCCATAGGCTACATTTAAGATAAGGAAATCTAGTATGCTTAACCATGTCCAAATTTGCTAGCAAATGATTTGACCTCTGATGCCAAAAAAGAGTCCATCTAGCAGACATGTTTCAAAATTGAAAGTATACAAGCACACAATATTCCATTTTGTACATCATACCAAAATATGCTAAAACTCAGCATATGGAAGCAACAACCTCATGCCACAAAGGTTATCATGGAAACTGCAGATCATAAGACAAAGTTAAAAGACCTATCGATGGAGAAAAGGATAAAAACATCGAATCGTTTTTCTTATTTCATGTGAGGTTGGTTACTTGAATCATGAAGGAGTTTATTTAATTAAAAGGGGTAAAAAAAAATGAATGAACCAAATCGACATTACCATGCATAAACTCCAAAATATAATGGAAAAGACACCCATCTCAAGCTCCTTAACACTCAATTAAGGGCAAAACTGATGCAAATAACCATTAAAACAAGAAGCAACCTAATAACAGGGGAATAAGCAAATGTCAACAAGGCAAAAGAAGTACTTTTGATGAATATGCTCCACTGCTTGCTCAGCAATCTGTTCATGGCAAGTGTCAATATCTTCAATGAGTTCATTCACTGCTTCAATAACATCATGCTTCAGCCTCCGGCTTCTTGAACTCTTGTCAGCAGCTGTGAAGGAAAAGAGTTTCTTAGCACAAACTAGCGAGTCACTAAAATCTACACAGGAAACTTGCTATTTCCTTCATACTTCTGCTTACAATTCTTAACATGATGCTACAAAATTCATTTATCAAGTTGGCAAGTGATTTTGTGAACAGAAAAGAGATCTACATGTGCCATCAATGCTAATTTGCTATTCACTGGATAGGACTCTATGCTTTATCACAACACCAGCCATCTTTCACATTGCTAGGATGCATCAACAAACGGACCATTGAAAGAAAAAGGAAGCTCACATTTGCTTTTTCCTTCAGAGTCACCCCCTGATGAAGAAGTATGAGGAACAGCCGCCGAGTCAGGCAGATCCTCGAGGAGGGTTTGCAAGGAAGGTGGGCGCAAAGTGTTTCTTGAAGCAGCAGCTACTGCAGCAGCGGACAACACAGGATGATCATCTTGGTCTGTGTCACCTTCATCGTCACTTACAGCTGATACGTTCAACCCAGCGATAGCAACTGTCGTGGGAGAAAGATCCTCCTCCCTAATAATATGTAAAACACGTCTGACGATATTGCCGACGGCAAGCTCTGCATTCATAAGTACAACCTCGTCAGAATATATAGCTAAGAACCCACAAAATCTGTAAAGAGATGCTGAAGCATAAATCATCATGATAGTTCTTTCCAAAAGCATAAAGAGAACTTGCAACACGATATTAGTGAAGCATAACTTCAAAAAATCAATCACAAAAAATCAAAACTAATCATTCTTTTATAGAATAGCATTATTATAAAGTCCATAAAGAAATCAGACAATCCAAAAACTTCAGACAGAAAAGGATGTGGATGGCCAATATCCAGTAATATCATTGACGACAGGAGTATCCACAATTCCTACTTCTTAAGAAGGTAAGTTTTCCGATGGATGGATATAGCTTGTACATGGTGCTGCTTTATTCTCTTGCCAGTGTGAACAAAAGAAAATAGTGCAATAAAAGTGCCCCCTTGCGGTAATGAATGCCGCAGTATTATCTCTAGCTTTAATCGACACCAGGAAGAAGAAATTGAGGTACTAGGACACGCAACAGTGCCTATTTTAAAGCATTAGAAAATTTTGTTGTTGTCAACACCGGATACATATAATACTTAAAATTAAGTATTGGGACATATGGTCCAATTTTAAACTGCAAGCTGATATCAAGCAATGACAGACACTTTGGTTATTTTAAACTAGCATCAATGAAAAATGAAACAACAAAAGTGGCATACCAACTGGATTAGCTGCAACCAGCTGCTCTCCTACTGCTTTTACAGCATCAATCAAAGCGGCTGCCTGGTGGGTATATGGAATTCGCTGCTGAGAAATAACCGATCGAAGGAGTATTGTAGTTTGCCTTGCCGTTGCATGTGAGCCCTCAATCTTGCTGCCACCGCATAGCAGACGTGAATTTATTTTCTCACCTTCAAGCATGCTAAAGGAACTTCCCAACTAAATATTGGAGTTTGACAGGATCTCACCGTTTTTTAAGCTTGAAAAGGAACTCATTCACGAGGGTTTGCACGTCTGGCATGATTACCAATCTACCACCACTCTCACCTAAGTCATAGTAAAGATCAATCTGGAGTACTCGAGAAGTTTGATCCATTCAATTGAACAGCAAAGATATAGATAACTCAGAATTTTTTTTCCACACAAAAACGAAACATGACCTAGAGCTAAATTTCGTTTAACCCATATGACCGAATGCCATTGAGACACTAACTGGTAAGTCTAGATATAAGAACTGCTTTAACCGCCTTCAAACAAGAGTCTTTTACTCCCTAGTTCACTCTGTACCATTGCGAACTCATGCAGTTAGTGAAACAGTTATGATTGACAAGCTGTAATTGCAGCCAAATGCTCTATAAACAAAGAGCATAAGCAACTTAGTCCCCACGTGTTCCTTCCAATGTCAGTTTCATTCTTTTTCCTCTAAATTATTCCCCCCTTCTAAAAAAACCACCTTCCCGTCCCTCCGTGTTGCTCCTTGCTTTTCCAAAACCACCCCATACTGAAAAGGCAGCCCAGATAGACAAAGTTCTTTCTTTTTTTCCCTTTCCATTAGTTCAGTTACATCAACAAACTGGTACTAAAGCAAGCAGACATTAAACACTCTTCTCGTTCACTTTTCAGGCATCTGATTTATTCTTTATATTATGCCAACAATTCCCTTTGAAATTCAACCTGGGAAGTCTTCCGACAACGCCGTTACTCCAAATTCACGCTATGATTTCTCTGATTGCGAAGTATGTGCAAAATAAGCAGGCCCAAACAGAAGTCCAAACAATCTATGTGCCACGGAAGATAAAATCACACTAGCAGAAAAAACAAAGAAACCCCAACACTTCCCGGCATTCTACCTCGTGCCCGAAAGCAAACACACGCCGCTTCTTAATTAAACAAGAAGAAGAAGAAGACGACGACGACGAAAAGGAGCAACAAGCGATTGAGAATCTTCATGAACAGGAGCGCCGTACGGACAACGAAACGCATCCGACATTTCACTTACAAATTCACGGCAGCGGATCGGCGAAACGCCACGCGAATCCGAAGCGCGGGGATTTCCTTGGGCAGTCTTCTTGATTGAAGGGGGGGCTTGTGTGGGTTTTTTCGCAGTTGAAAGCGCTTTGAAGCTTCTTTTTTTCCAGTGACTGGCGCTGTTCCAATATTTTTTTTTTTTTTTCCTCCTCTTTTTTCCTTCTATCGTCCGACGTCTTTTCTCTCGTTTTCTTTCCTCGCTTTTTCGGTTTTATCAACATGGAGCTAATTCGGGTGGATTGTCATGGCCCATGGGCTTGGTTCAGGCCCAATTCCATCTTTTCCTTTTTGCAATTATATATATGAATAGTTAACAACGTTATTGTAATTTTGTTAGGGCGAGCGATTATGAGCACTTAATTGTGATAATAATGATAAGAATAATTCGAGTGGGATCTAATTACAAAATTGATTCTTTATCAATTTTTTTTTGGGCAAAAAGTCGCTAAAAATCTTAAATTATGTCCGCTATGATAGTCATACTTAACTTTTTTAAATACCATAAAAATCTCTAAATTATATCCAATAAGATGCATTTACCAATAAATTTAAAAAATCCCGAACTCATACATGTGGCTCTGTCAAATTCAGTCAAATGATTTTTTAACCAAACAACACCATTTTTGTTTTATTCAAGTCATGCGAATGTCATGCCAATACTGTTTGCTTTTCATCATGTATATAAGTAGATATTTTTTTTGGTGCTCATTAATAGGATAACAACGGAAAGGTAAATGTGTTACACATGTACATGCTTCAATTTTTTAGTGTAAAAAAAATTGGATTTAATGTGCCGTAGAGGGCATCATACCAACACCATTTACCCTCTGTCATCCATATAAGCAATATGGAATCACAATGGAAGATAAATGTAGGACAAATGTATACATTTGGGATCTTTTAGTGTAAAAAAAGAAAAAACTTTTAAGTAAATGTGCTATAGTGGGCGCCATGCCAACATTATTTATCTTTTGTTATCTTATAATTGTCGCGACCTAATTTTTTTCTCATCTCGAGGGGGAAAGAAAAATGTCTAAATAAGTTTAGGGGTATTGTTAATTTCGAATCGACGACCCTTCATTAACTCAAACTCTTTCAAGCCCATACCTCACACGATATTTGATATTTATAAATAAGGAGTTGTCACTAGTCTATTGAAGTCGACTTAAAACCAAGTGAAGTATGGGAGCGTGTCTCGCATTTTATGTAACCAGAAAATTTAGGGTCGGGAACTTAATTACGTTAACCATGCGACTAACGCCCTTTCGATACCTATAATTGTGTATCAATAAAGCCATGGCAACATATTCAATAAATCTAAGGTTTATCCTAACCATTCTAAAGTAAGAAAATAACATCCAAAATATTATCACAAAATTAAGGTACAAGAATATCCTAATATTGTCCTTAAAAAAAAGAACGAGAAAAATATAACGTGAAACAAGAAAAACCTATTGTAGAGCCCTGAAAGATTATTCAATTTTGGATGTTTCCCTTTTTTTAGGAATTTTTTGCAATTTTATGATTTTTCTGAATTTTTTTATATTTTTTATATTTTTATTTCCCGAAATTAAACAAAACAAGCTTTCAAATTTTTTTTATATTTTTTGGCTTTTCCAAACTTAAAAAAATATTTATTGCTTTTGGAATTTTCTAATTTTTCTAATTTTTTTGGAATTTTTGAATATTCGGATTTTTTGTATTTACAAAAAAAAATTTAATAATTTTTTGATGATTTTCTGAATTTAAAGACATTCTATTAATTTTTAAGGATTTTCGAATTTTAAAATATTTAAAATATTTTTGTATTTTAAAAAATTTTGAATTTTTATTTAAAAAGTGATTCGGACCGGGTCAGGAGACCCGGCCCTACTAAACCGACCCGGACCCTATTGGTCCGGGCTGGCCGAATGGCCCAGACGGATTTTTTTAAAATGGCCCATTAACAAAGAAATTAAAAGAGCCCATTTCTCCCTTTTTACAAAAATCGGCCCAAATCCCAGCCCAGGCCCATTCGGAAAATGCACAGCCCAGCCCCTGTTTGAGATTTCGGCCCCTTTTTTTTTGTTTTTCTTCCTTTTCTTTTTTCTTTTTTTATTATTCTGCTGTCTTCTTCTTCTTCGGTCTTCATCTTCTTCGACGAAAACCGGCTGCAACTCCATCACGCCGCCGCCGACGCGTCTGCGACCTCTCCGCCGGAACGACGCCAACACCACCACCTACCGGTCATCCAGTCCGACCGACGTTGACCGTCGTCGGCCCCGACCTCCAGCGACATTCATTTTCATTTCATTTTTTTAATTATTTCCGGAACTTCAGCAAACTTCGCCCTTCCCCCCTCGGTGATACACGACCATTTCGCGAAAATCACGTAAAAAACCATGAACATAAACATAAAAATCACGATTCATCAAGCTTAGAAGAGGGGGCACGTCGATCTCGAGTTTAAATACGAATTCATTCTCGGTACTCTCTGGGACATTTCGTCGAACACATGGTGGGCACAAGCTAGTTCAATGGTTCCGGCTCGGATTTGTGAAAGTCGAAATGCTAGATACAAACGGAGATAAAGGGGGCATACACAGAGAGCAATGAATAACACTAATCATCAGTAAAGTCGAAGAACGACGAGACTAATCTAAACGCTAAGCAAAAATGTTATGACTTCTATTAGACATTTACACAAACAGTCGGCATATGTTATAGGGGCGAGAGGCTATCGGGTTCATTGGGGATTCGAATCGATTCTGAGTTTCTAACAAGGCAAATCAGCAGGTATACAAACGTCCATGGATCATCGTCAGGGCCAGAGTTTGTGCGAACCGGTCGTCCACAAGCTCTGGCTCGCTTCTTTGTCCAAACGAGACAAAAAATGCGCAAGGGAAACTGACCTAGTTCGGAGGGAAATGCTTCAGCCTGAGGGTATCGCCGGGAGGGACGTCGGACGACTGGATGTGTGGCCGAGATTCCTTCCTCGATCTGCTCTCTCGAACTGCCCCCCTTCTTCTCTGGTTTCCTTCTTCTTTCTGCCTTCTTCTCCGAAAACCGAAAACCTCACTCTCCTCTGCGTTTTTTTAGCTCAGTTTGCTCCGTCCCTCAGCTCTCTCTTGCCGTGGCTCTCTTCTGTCCAGAACCGCCCTTCATTTCGCCTCCGTTCCTTCCTTTTCCGACCAGCCAGAATCCCCGTCCGATCCCTCCTTCTCTCTCCATAACAGAAAATCTTCTCCCCTTCTCGCTGCGTGACAGCGCAGCATGGGAAGATTCCCTTGCTATGACGTCACGCCGGAGGGACCGGAACGGCGTCGTGCGTCTGCATGCCCTGTACATGCGTGGGGGGAAGGAAAATACAAGGGAATAGGTGATGGCCTGAATGGGTAAAAGCGGAGGGGAAATGGGCTGGGCCAAAGAGAAAAGGAAAAAGGCTGGGAAAGAAAGAAAAAAAGTGGGCTGGGCTGAGCCGGCCCGCGCGAATTTTTTTATCAAAAAATGTTTATCTTTTCTATGAATTAATATGTATATATATATATATATTTGTAAAATAAATGGGTATTTAAAATGGGTCGGCAAAAATTTGGATGTTAACAATAATCAGATTTTTTAACAGTGCTTCTTAATGGAATTTCAACGGAAGGTAAATGGGTCACTAATGTGCAAATTCGAAATTTTCAACGTCAAAAAAGATCTTAGAGTAAATGTATTATAGCGGGCATACTCTGAAAATTTTATGATTTTTTTCTTTTTTTTATAATGGCGCCCGAGAACCGGACAATAAAGGGAGACCACACTCCCTTTACAAGTCCAGGAACCAATTCAACCCGAACAAGACCTAACCCAACTCTCAAAGACCCAAGACCCAACAGGCCCAACCCACACCTGTAAACTAAGCCCACAATTGTACCAACACACCCAGAGACAATCCCAGGTCAGAACCTGGGACAAAGATTCGCCCGGACCAATGTCACGACAACAACAGATATTGCCTATGCCTCAATCGGTTTCCTCAATTTATCATCCAGACAAATGTCAATTCTCTAGTTAGCCGACACAGCTTGTACTCCAGTAAACAAGACAAGACTCATCCTCCATCAGTAGCTGATCGAAGTGAATTTGCTTGAAGATACATTCACATCATTCAAGGAAGAAAACAAGGGCACGCGAAACTTCATGAAATCATCATTAATTATCTTAAAAACTTAAATTTTAAATAAAATCGTGATCTAATATTTAAATATAAAATAAATAAAGATTTGAACATTTCGAGACTTAAGACTTTTTGTTTTTGTAATGAATACGTGATTTAATATTTAATTACTCTAATGATATAAAATATAAAGAAGAAAGACAAAATCAACCCGTCTTTTTTCAAATTTCAATTCCTTTTTTTGGGGAAAACTTTGTAGCTTTACAAACCAAGCATGTTTTCGAGAAAATGAACAGTAAGAAAAAAGACAAAGTTGCCTTCGTTCGTATTCTTCCAATGGAAACGGGAAATCAGGAAACGATGGCGCATGACATGAGAGGAGGTGCGCGTATCACACAGGACCGATATCACCTTATCGATGCGTGGGTGTCCGTGTTTGTGTGTCGTGTTGGTGAAGGAGACGGGGGAGCAAACAGGGGAATACGAGGAGATATTTGAAAATCAAAGGAGTCAAAACGAGGACGCAGACGAGACATAGAGAGAGAAACGAGCCTGGGGAGGAGTGGGACCTGCAAGTTTCACTATTTACCTTTTTGTATTTTCTCGAGAAATTTCTCTCTCCTCGTCCCCCCAGGCGACGCTCCTCCCTCTCTCTCTCTCTCTCTCTCTCTCTCCGCCTCTGTCTCGAGCGGCTTTAATTTGAAATTATACGCGCACTTCGTGTCTTTCTCGCTTATATTATTCTTCTTCTTCTTTTTTCCCTTCATTTATTCCATCTATCTATCTTCCCCATCTACTCTCTAGACGGCCGCGCCCTCGATTCTCTCTCTTCCTCTGGGTTCGGTTGGTTCTTCTCCTTAGAGCCACTTCGTCAAAGTGGGTTTTTTTTTTTTTTTTGAATCGACCCTTCTAATCTTTCCGCAATTCCCGGTGAGTTCCCATCTCTGTTCCATCCACGCTTCGTCCCTTTGCATGGCATCCGTCGCGAAGTTTGATCTTTTATCTCGATTTGCGCGTTCTTCGGCCTTCCGAGACGCGAAAGTTTTGATCTTTCCGGTTAATGATTTGGGAACTTTATAGATCTACTTTGGCTTGGGGTCCGTAAATTTTCTTTTTTCTTTTTTTTTTGCCCAGTCTCTTCCTTCTGGGGAGTGAAGGTTTGATCTGCCGTGATCAGGGATTGCCCAATATCTTAACTTCTGGCTGACCTGGTTTCTTGTTGATCGTTTCAGTCGTAGGGTAGATTCGCCGAGGGCAGAGTGGTGGACTCTTTGTGAACTCTGTGAAATCAGGGTTCGAATTTTCTCAAAAGCAGAAAGCAAATTGCTTTCATAATCAGGTAATGCATCTTCTTTAACTATGCAAGTGTCATGTGCAGTTATTCGATGACGGAATATTCAGGATAAGTGATTTGAGAATTTTTTGGACGAGTCTGTTATTGAACTCACTTTGCATAGTACATGGAGAGAAGTTGGAATGCTGCAGTTTTTGTGATGTTACTGTGAGATTCAATTATCATCGATGATCAAAAGGGCGAAGGCCAAAAAGCAAGAAAGAGAAACGATAAAAAAAGAAAAAAGTTCCAAAGGAGTTATCTCACTGTGCATTCAACCTTTAAGTGTTTCCTCTCACCGCATGCTTCTGCATTATAGAGAAAATTACTGTTCTAGTTTTAGCTTTATTGAAGCTGGTTTGGCTTTGGAATAAAGTAAATCTGGATTTCAGAAAGACAATTATAAGCGGTTGGAATTTCGATTGAAGACAGGTTGTTCTGTTCTATCTGACCTGTGATGATGCCATTGAGAGTTCATACTGTCGGTACATATGTTGAAATTGAAAAATAGAGCCTTTAAAATCCTCTGACTGTATTGTGTATCGTATTCCTGTTAGGATAAATGCACGGACGTCTGGTTTTTATGTTGCCCTTTTTCTGCCCCTTCTTTCTTTCTCGAGGAAAGAGTTCTTGGTATTCTGATTGTCTATGACCAACGCTCATGTAGTCACATTTATCATGCCAGATATCACCTGTTTAAGTTGTCTTTGTTTCCAGAGACTTGTTTCTTTTGTATTTAATCAATAATACGTGTGTTTTTTCTCTTTTTTGTCTGTAGTTACATAGGCTAGGAAGTCTCTTCGAGCGAAATGGCTTCTGCAAATTCTTTCTTTGACGAGATCGGAAACAAACCTGAGGTTATTGATCCTCCTCAAAGCGAAGACACATTGGACATCGGTGAAAGTGTGAATGATCCAACACAAAATGCTCTTAAACCTAATGTAACCGTCTCTAGCAGTGTCCGAGAGCTATTAGAGTGCCCTGTGTGCTTAAACGCAATGTACCCTCCTATCCATCAGGTTTGGATGTCTTCTTGCATTTAACCCTTTATTCAATTTTCCCTTCTTGCATTTAACCCTTTATTCAATTTTCCCTTCTTGCATTTAACCCTTTATTCAATTTTCCTTTATTTCGATTTATTTATTCTTCTTTTAAAGCACTCGAACATCATGGGACTTGTTTATTTATTTAACCTCTTTAGGTCGAAGTCACCTATTTATTACACATTACTGCAATTCTCTTCACATTATCACTATGGTTTATTTGGTATAAAGATGCAAAAGTTGATATTTGGGATTCTCTCTGCATCAGTGTTCGAATGGCCACACTCTGTGTTCTGGTTGCAAGCCAAGGGTGCACAACAGATGTCCGACTTGCAGGCACGAACTTGGGAACATTAGATGCCTTGCGTTGGAGAAGGTGGCTGCCTCTCTTGAACTTCCATGTAAATATCAGAGTTTTGGGTGTGTGGGCATATACCCGTACTACAGCAAGCTGAAGCATGAATCACAATGTGCATTTAGACCCTATAGTTGCCCCTATGCCGGATCAGAATGCACAGTCATCGGTGACATTCCTTGTCTGGTAGCCCATCTCAAAGATGATCACAAAGTTGACATGCATAACGGCAGTACCTTTAACCACCGATATGTCAAATCAAATCCGCATGAGGTTGAGAATGCCACATGGATGCTAACGGTACACTTTTCCCTCTTTCCTTGTTTGAGTTATCCAAGGCATATGTTGGGCTCCTTGTAGTTATCCAGTAGTTAACTAATTTGTTAAACTGTCAAAAGTAACCCGTCTACTCATCAGAATTGTTTAAGTTTGAATACCTGTGAATGCGAAATTGTGTGAAATTTGGATTAAAGCTGTTATTTTCTTGATTAGTTATATGAAATAAAGGTCTGAGTTTTTAAATAGATATATCTCAGGCATCTGATCATCTTATATTCTGATCAGTGCTGCTTATATTTGCTCTGTTCTTTCTTCCTTCTAAATTTAGACATGGTTTTGTCTCTTTAGTTTTTTGTATTGGCCGAATGCTGGAAGCCCATGTAATGACATATTAGCTGATTTAAGTTTGTAAAGTTGGAGAGCTTAAATGGGGTTTTAAGACTTTAAGAAGGATCTAATTAAGTCATTGTTGGAGCTTCCTTTTAAGTTTTAGCAAGTTTTTTTTTTTTAAGATTACTTGTGTCAGTGAATCAAATGTTTAATGATTATTTTTAACATGCCAAGCGACACATCAATATAGCTGGTTCAAGTCTGTGTTGTCCATGGGAGACTACACTTGCAAGTCGCATTATTGTTGTAAATTTTTAAAAGGGTGCAATAGTAATCAAGTTTTGGTGGATGTCCAGGTTTTTAGTTGCTTTGGTCAGTATTTCTGCCTGCACTTCGAGGCCTTTCAGCTTGGAGTGGCTCCAGTCTACATAGCATTCCTGCGGTTTATGGGTGATGACAACGAGGCGAAAAACTACAGTTACAGCCTTGAGGTTGGCGGGAATGGAAGAAAGATGATCTGGCAAGGTGTGCCTCGGAGCATAAGGGACAGCCACCGCAAAGTCCGTGATAGCTTCGACGGTCTCATCATCCAACGCAACATGGCTCTCTTCTTCTCTGGCGGCGACCGGAAGGAACTGAAGCTTAGGGTGACCGGTAGGATCTGGAAAGAACAGTGATGACGGGGTATTCCCATCTGATGCTCTTTAGATTATCCTCCTCTACAAAGGCAGATTAGTTTGTTCGCGGTAGTGATCACCACGTCTTCTTGGGCATGTATTTTTTAGGAATTTTAGGAGGGCAATGTCTCTTTGCTTGAACTATGCATTAAATACATGAATGGGAAGACAGCAAATGTCGTATATTCCAAGCAAGAATGAGAACTTGCATTGCCTTCTTTCTCTTCCTTGTCGTGTCCACTTCCCTCTAGTTTTTCCATGTCTGTTGCGGCCGGCATCTCTCATACGGCGGTCGAAAGGATCTTTTCTATACGGCAGGTCAACTTGTCCATATTCGTCTATCTGACTTGTCGGCGGGATTGATTTCGGAATTCCTCGTTTGGAAAAGTACCATCTCATTGGAAAATGTTTTGTCCGTTCGGAAAAATGAACTCCTCATCGGAAAATTAATTATCACCTACCAAAAATTATCAAAACATTTGAAACGATTACCAGGCCTTTGCAAGAAAGATCTATTGACCTTGAATGAAAGATCATGATTTATCAACATGTCTAGGAAGTTATTCATCTAAAAAGCAATTACTAACTCACGTAAAAGGCTATCACCATTGTGACAAAAAAAAATCACTCGTGAAAGGTACCCACATAATTGACAAAATCACCATCACCTTTTCTTCTTTTTTTTAAAAAGTCACCGCCACCTTAGAATAACAATCAATGATGAATGAAAAGTTCATCACCTAATGTATGTTACTGTCATTTGGAAAATAACATATGAAAATGATCAAAATATTCGACCTTTATTGATTATTAATCACGAGATGATCAATACAGATGTTCAAAAAGGAAGCTATAGAGAGAAACTAACATATGAGTATTAACATGATAAATTTCGACACAAATGAGTAAGTACCACCGCTTATGAAAATTTACCCCATTTATGGAGATTAACAGTTGAAAAATCCATTTTTTCTCTGCATGACTAGGAAACCGCATGGGGTAAATAGATGAAAGTTTAAAATTTTTCTTTGGAAAAAGTACGGTCACTAGCTATATACTATTACCATTGCAACGTCAAGTTTACCACCATTTATGAAAAGTTAGCATTTCTGTCCATACCACGTCATTTTTCAACGAAATTTGGTAATATTTTTTTCTCAAGAATAATTTCTGTTCAAAAATACTTTTTTTCCATTTCTATTCTCTAGAGGAATTTCTAAACGGAAGAACACGTTTGATAATTACATAAAATTTCTATTTCCAATATAGAAAAAGAATAAGATTGCGTTTGATATTACCTTACAATTTTTTTAGCTTTAATAAATTTATGAGACTTTTCTAATTTTTTGAGTTTTTTCTATATTCTTCTCCCTCCTCTAGCCAGTTACCAGGCTTGGACAATGGCCAACAACCTTGAGAGAGCCTTGCCATGGCTAGGCAAAGCTAACCTCGCAATAGCTAGATGAGGTTGAGCCCTGCTAAGTGTTAGGTGAGCTTTAACCTAGCCAGCTAACCTCGCCTAGTCATTGCGGGTGAGTGTTGCCAAGCAATGGCAAGGTTGATCTCATAGAGAGGCTCCCTCGACACCTAGCCATGGCATGGTCACTAGACCTTATCTTTAGTTGGTCGTTGGCCATCACCAAGGCCCGGCAACTAACTAAAGGAGGAAGAAAAAGAAAGGAAAAAAAAACAAAATGATATTGATTTCGAAGTTGTTGCCAAGGATAAAGATGTAGATTTTTCCCATTTCTTGTTTTCATTCTAATTCTTTTTCTTGGCCACTGATATGTTTTGGAGAATAGAAAAATTAACTAACATTATCAAATAAATTTATGTTCTTCAAAGAGAATGGTTACCAAACAAGAATTATTCACTTCTATCTTTTAGTTTTAATTATGCCTTTTATTTTGGCAATGATTATTTTGACGTTAAGGATCTTTACTTTGATTTATCAATAACTTTAAGCTTTCATCTTACATTTGATTCCTAATGCATGGTATATTTTATTTAATATGCCGTAAGTTCTATTTAATATCAAAGTTCGGTACTTGCTTAATTTGCTTCCAATTTTTTAATAAGAAATCCTTCCTTTAAATTTTTATGGTTTCCGACAATAATTGATAGGGGCGTAACTATGAGTTAGAGATGTTGAGTCGCAATCTATCATCCATGGTGTAAAATGTCTAAATGAGAGAGATAAGCAAATTATTACACAATCCGTCCTCATCTCTTCATATCATATAGTCTTTCTTTCGGGTTTGCCAAAACCCTTTTATGAAGATTTAGCTACTACTCCCTATGATTTCATTTTCGAGTTCGAAAAGGTGCTTATAGCAGCACAAGGGGCTCCCCCGTTAGACGATCTGGGAGCTTTATACACGCGACAATATCTGAAAAAAACAAAAGGTAGAAGAAAGCGCAATGAAAGAGCGCACGATAAATCAGCTGCATATGCTTGTGAACCCGCCGACTTGTAGCACCAGAAGGGATAAGACACTAGGAACAGAACTTGGCTCATCCTCTCGGAAACCTTCCAGTCTCATGAACACCTGCCCACGTATGCGTTCCATCCTTGAAGGCGGTACTCTCGAGCTGCCTCTGCCGGATTCAGAGCCTTTATGATTCCACGCCCAACAATTATGATATCACTGCCTCTGTCATGGATCACCTGGAAGCACATTTTCAATCGCATGAAGTCAGTTTCAGCCGACAAAAGGATACATAATATGCAGCTCAAGTTTGATAGCTTGAACTTTTCTGCAAGCAACCAACTCTTAAGGCATTCGACCATCTGGCTTCTGAATCAAAATTAGCATTAACAGAAAATTGCCAAGTTAAAGCGAGACATTCTCATACTCATCATCTAGAGCCTAAGTCAGACAAGACTCAATACAGCCCTGTTGCAATTCAGTAGCATCTGATCATATGAAACAGTCTTTGCCATCACAGCCAGCCACTCTCACTACTGAACAATTTTCTACCAACAAAATAGGTGACGAGTTATGGCCAATACTGGAGACATAATATGCATAGATGAGGAAAATTCTAGATATGCCTTATAGAAGGTCCGAAACAAACACCCATCTCCTAACTGATTAAAGTATTTTCTTCCTCTGTATTAGCAAACAAAGAGACAAATGCCAGCTCAGCACCCCAAAGATCATCTTGAGATAATTGTGCACACCTACCTAGTAATACTAACATACAACCCATCCACATTGGTGAAGCTGAAAATTTAATGGCCACTAAAAGTGTTTTAACATTTGAAGACAGAGTAGACTTACGGAGTGTGGAGTATTGTATTGTTGCCCAAGATTGTCACCACCAGTAACCAATTGAACACCAGGGGTAGCCTGAATAAATGCTGGATTCACTGGTGCCCCTGGCCAAGATGCTGGATTAACTGAGATGAACCCGACAACAAAGTCAGAATGCTCCTCTGCAATTTTTACTGCCGTTGCAGTGTAGTCCCCGGTGGCTAGGTTACCAGCTGAGCTCATTTCAGCGAGAAGCAATAGGCCTCTACCTCGAGGCAAACCCTGCATTGTTCAAGGATCATCATAATGATCAATATAGTAAAAAAGAAGATTTGTTTCAAAAGGTTTACTAAAAGCAGTCCTTTTGCAGAACAAACCTTTAGCTTCAGTCCCTCAACAATTCCAGGACCAGAGATAATGTGAGCATTAGTTATATCAGCCCAATCTGCTATTCGGAATATACCACTACAAGCGCAACATTATAGAGTTCAGTCTGTGGAACAATGTAGACGGACAGGAAACAACTACTGTAGAGTGAGGCATACCCTTCATACTGCATTGTCACTGTATTACCAATATCAGCAAATTTGCGATCCTCAAATATCAAAAAGTTGTACTTCTCCGCGATCTGTCATGCCATTCAGTACCATCAGCAAGAAATTCACAGCCGTCATGGTTTAAAAATAGGAGGAACTTGTGATTTAAAAACTAACAGATCTGCATATGCATGAGGTTCTTAAAGATTTTCTGAGCACAGGACTCTTAAAAGTTACAATCAAAGAGAAACTAATTTTTCACACTAATTGTGTTATGTATTATAGACAAACCAAAGAAAACACTTACATATATCAGAGAGAGAAAAGAAGAATCCAATAATGGCATCAAAATTGCAGAGTTCGGTATTGGCACGTACCATGCGCAATCTGGAACCAAAATCTGGGGTGAAATCAGGTAATATGTCCACATGGGTTTTCAATAAACATATTTCTGGCCCAACCTGAAAAAAGTCCAGACAAAAAATGTGAACATAGGGTCTACTAAATCTAAGGCATTTTCACCGAATGGAATGTGTCATTAGACATTAGAATAGGAATTATAAACAGCAATCCCAGTCCATGGAATGATACAGCTGAACAATTGCCCTAACTCCTGTTCAGAGAGTGTAAGTTTTAAAATCATGTCATATAATAGCAGAAGCAAAAGGCAGTTTATGTGAAATCAATATAATATGTCCACTACTCTTCGTTAGTAGAACTCCAAGCGCCACCCCCAAACCACCCCCCCCAAAAAAAAAAAAAAACCGAAAAAGTAACTTTAACCAAGTGGGCAGAACAATGATAACAATGTTGTAACGGCTGATATAATAATGTAGCGACTCCTTTTTTTTTGTCCTAAAAAATCTAAAGAACAGAAGCAAATGCCAGTTGGATATAAAAATGACCAAGTCTAAATTGGTGCTTTCAACTCAAAATCAAATTAATGATGCCCTTAGTTTACATATTTTTATGCAGGGTTCAGTTGCAGAAAAAAAAAGATATCTCTGCACGCTTCATTAAACAAATCTGCAAATATCAAGAAAGAAGAAGAGAGTATCAAACTCTGACCTTGTCAGCAATATCAAGCAACTCAGCAGCCGTCCCGACATCAGCGGCGACACATAAATTACTTTCCTTTTCCACCATCACCTCAAACAACCTCTTCCCAGTGGCGTTCTTTGACAACTTTGCCCTCTCCCCATACCCCAGAAACCTAGGTTTCGCCTTCACTTCCTTCACAGGCACAGCCACCCTCTTGTTCTCCTCAAGAAACTTCAGCACGGTGGCCTCCATATCATCCCCTAGCTTCCCCTTCTCCTTCAAGATCCTCACCATTTCGGTCAGTTTTATCATCGCGTGTAGCTTGATCCCATTCTCTTCCAGATTCTCTCGCCCTCCTTGCTCTCTATCGATCAACACCACCGCGTCGGTTACCTTCAGCCCCGCAGCACGTAGCGGCGCAGCCGTTTCCAGCACCGACGTGCCACTCGTCACCAAATCCTCGATGATCAAGCACACTTGGTCCTTCTTGAATTCACCTGATCAAACACAGAACGGGGCATCAAAATAATAAATGGAAAAATCCAAGCTCGCCGAACAGCTAGGCAAGAAAACGACATCCTCTGTTGGTCGCATTGTAAAATCGATGATTATCATCCTCAATCAGAAAATTTTAAAATCCACGCTCTTTAGGCACATACGAGCAAGGCAGTACCTTCAATCGCTTTGGAAGTACCATAGTCCTTGATTTCCTTGCGGCGCATGACCATCGGGATGTTGTTATAGACGGAGACGCACGTCGCTATCGGCAGCGCAGTGTACGGGACGCCGCAGACGATGTCGAAGCCGGCAGAGGCGACGGAGGAGATGAGCGCCTGGGAGATGTCGCGGAGGAGCTCGGGGTAAGAGACGATGAGGCGGAGGTCGATGTAGATGGGGGACGAGATGCCGGACTTGAGCTTGAAGTTGCCGAACTTGACGGCGGAGATCTCGTGGAGCCGGAGTATCAGCGACTCCATCGACGGCGGTGGGGGCGGCGGCGGAGAGGAGGAAGGGCTAGTCGGAGGGCTCGAGTTGGAGGGCTTGTCGTACTGCTCCGCGGCGGCGACGAGTGCGAGGGTGTCTTGGTTGTGAAGTGGGAGCGCTTTTGTAGAGGGGGTGGTGGGGGTGGGGAAGAGGAAGACGAGGGAGGAGAGAGAGTGTGGCTTGGGGAGCGTGCGTGGAGGGGAGAGATGGAGTGGCGTTGCGAAGGATGAAGCGAACATCTGACAATATTCCCCCCCTTTTTTTCCTTTCTTTCTCTCTTTTTCTGGGTAACCTTGAATTCTAGATGTTTCATCCGACGATATCGACTTTCGCCCGTGCGACGTGATTTTTGTCACATTATCCAATTGCTTTTATATGTCAGAAAAATAAGCATTCGGGATCCTCTCTGTCCGTTGCCGGCTGACAGTATCTTTAATGCATTATTTCTGTAATAACATTTTAGTTTTTCATCTAAGCTTTATGTTGGGCCATGTTGCAGTAACCCAACTTTCATCCCAGAGAGATCAGCAGCAGAGCGCATAGGTTGAACAGATAGAGATGCTGCAGCTGCACAAGCAAATGGAAGATGACCTTGTCATGTACTTCCACACCCAAGTCTCATCAGATGCATCGAGAGGAATGATAAAAACTACAGGACACAAGTATATGTCAAAGGATAATCTCTGCATTATTACTAAGAGAACAGCTGCCGGTTAGCCCGTGTTTTCGGTATATAATTTGTAAAGATCTTGGATACCAACATGATGACTATACTCAGTTTTCAGATCTCCTAAACCATTCCATCATCTGCTAATTCCTCATAAAGCCAAGCTGAAATCATATAAAAGCATTGCAGGATATCGAGCCCTCATCGCGATCAACAATTTCTTCAGTATACTATAAATATCAGAGTCCTCACCGGGAAGAACAATTCACAAAAGGTATTCAGTCTGGGATCATATGAAAAAAAGAATCAGTCTCTAAAAAGATTCCATCTAACATCACATGAACTCTCGAGTTCTTAAAAAAAGCCTCAAGGCATGCAAAAACATCAACATATTGCTGCTCAATAAAATGTTCAAGAAAGTGAATTGTGCATTACATGCAAACCCATTGCTGTAGGTAAGTAGAGCCCTAAACAAGCATGATTTGTCAAAAACTTTTGACTGGAAGAAATCTTTATATGAGCTTTCAGCCTTCCAGTTCAAGTGGAACTGTTGGTCCAAAAGAGGGCTTTCGTTAAGAGCAGCAATTTATCTATTCTTCAGAAAGAGGGTTTTCAACAAGAGCAACCATCCACCAGAATCAGATACACGAAGAAATTAAAAATGAGGCGGCAAAGCATGGGTAAAAGAAAGCCATGTTTGTTTCTGAGTTTCAACAGAAATGCTCACATCTTATCTCCACAAGTCCTTACCAGAGAAAATCAACAGAAAGAATCAGGTCACTCATGATCTAAAGAAGCTGCATCTCGTATTAGAATCCTACTAATTGCAACAGACTGCATCCCATTTTCCTGTTGAATTCTCATGAAAATAACTCCTACGTCACAATGGTCACATGACACCTCTTCATACAATTCAATTGTCCAGAGAAACTTAAAGTAGTAGAGGAAAGTGGAAACCACTATAATTCAAGACCTTAAATACAAGAGATTAAGCAAAAAGAAAAAAGAAACAAGGGTACCAGGAATTGCCCTTCCCAGCAATCAATCATTGAGAATTTGAGGATCAATAAACCTCTTTTCTCTACAACCCATCCGTGACAATATTTGCATCCTTGTCCATGTCACGGACTACATATTTACAATCTGATGAAGAAGACAGATGTTGTCTTCACTGTATAAGTAGTAAGTACAATCCCCCTTGAGCCTGTTCAGAGAGATGATGAACATCAATGCCAACTAATATTAGTTTACAAAGAAAACCCAACATGAACCCTATATGGATTCACATCCCAAATCCAAAGACATATCCACGTTTTGACTGACTCAACAGCAGACAGTCTTAATGGAGAAATCAGCAAATGAGCACGGAATATCTGCAGAAAACAGTGCGGGAAATTTTCTTCTTCATCTTTTTTCTTTTTTCCTGTTCAAGAACAGCAATCAGGGCAACGAATCAACCCATTCTCATTGCACTCCAAACACCTCTTCAATACCCCTTCATCTTCATCGAACACCTTCCTACTTCCGCTGCAATTCGTGCACGGGACAAACCTCGCATCCCCGCAACAATCGCACACAAACCCAGGCGCCCGTTTCGGAAACCGCTCGAGAATTTTCGCCAATTCGCCGGCTTCACAAAGCTGCTTGATCACATCAGCTCCGCCCACATACTTGCCTCCAACGAAAACCTGCGGCAAGCTGACATTTTTCTCCCCCAACGCACTCTGCAGCTCCTTCCTGTACGCCGAGTCCATCGATACATCCCTCTCGTCGACCCAAACTCTGAATCCCCTAAATATCATCCTCACCGCGTAACAATCCTCGAACGTCCTCCGAACCCCACGCAAACTGGTGAAATACACCACGATCCTATCCTCCGTGCCCGGTAACCTAAACGCACAGCTGTAATCATACCCGCAATCCACCGACTTCGCGGGTTTTAGCTTGGAAGGAAGGGCGTGAGCTACGGTTTGGGTCTCATCGGCGCCCCGAGACGGGGACTTGGCGGATTCGAACAAACTGCGGAGCCTCCGGACCTTACCCTTGATGGAGTCGCCGGAGGGCATGAGCGATTCGATCGAGCTGTAGATGCTCTTGGCGGAACCAGCTCGCTCGAGGGAGGAGGGCTTGTCGCCGGAGGGCGGCTTCTCCGCGTGCATGGTGAACGACCGGGTGAACAGAGACGGCTTCCGCTGCTTGGCTGAGAAATCGAAATTGGCATCGCGATTGGCCATCTGAGAGCTCGATGGACGGACGATGACGGTTCACCTCGCGGGGGCTTTACGTGCGATCGAAGGTTAAAAAAATTAAAAATAAAAATTGGCGGAGAGATGGAAATGAAGATGGCGGAGGAGGAACGAGGAGAAAGAAGTTGTGGAGGAGCGGCTTTGGGAGGCGTAGGTACAAAGGCAAAAGAGGATGGAAAAAAGATTATTAGGGATTTTTCGGGAATTCCCGTCGATTTTGGGACGGTGGGGCTGGCGACTGGACTGGACGCACCGCCTACTCGGAAAAAGGGCGACGCGGTTGGAAAAGCTTCGTTTGAATTCGATGATGTCGTATTCCGTGATCCGCAACAGGCCTTTGGACTTTTACTTTTTCAGTTACGAACGGAGCCGAAGCCAGACGGATCTAAGCCCATGTTGGCCAACCGTGGAACTAAAAAGTCCCGACATATAAAGTCAATTTCCGCAACTCCTTTCTAGAAAAGAATGTTCTTAATATGATGGCCAATTCTTGTGCAAGGAGAGCTCGGATAGCAGAGCCAGTCCCCGAGCGCCAGAGATGGACGTGGGTGATTGGAGAGAGATCGCGACTTGACTCGAATTTTCTTGATAGCGATGGTCATTAAGATAGGTTGGAATATCAAACTCTAGATCGTCTTTAGGGCAGGATGAAATACTTATATGGTATGTGCCTTCAATTTTGTTGCTTTTATCACGAGCATCTTGAACTTTCAATTTCTGCAAGTCGCCTACCTTATGGGATTCGTATAATTGAATTCTTTCGCCAGCTATAAGTACGGAAATGTTGGCCACCGACAAAAAGAAACAAGAAAATTAAGACTACTTAATTCAAAATGCTAATGCTCTTTATGAAGTAAACGAGAATTAGGAAAAGATAAATGGCAACTCACCTCATAATTGAGAGTCACATTGCTTCTTCTTTTTTAGGATAATTCGTTGAATTCCATTTCACACGCAGATACTTAACGACAAAGCCAATCCTGTTTCTCCTAGCACATAGTTTTTCACAATGCTGATCAACAATATTAATCGGGGTTACACAAATAGCACCTATGCGTCACGCACATTGGTGAAAAAAATGCCAACTTGAATCATGGAAGGCTTTGAAAGAATCATCGGACACAATCTGGATTTTGTACTCACTTGTGAATTTCTTAAGAGCCAATATACGCCCTGCAGAATGAACTATAGATGAATTTCTAATCGCAGATGCATACTCCTCATACGTTTCAAAGCTATTTCCAAACAGTACTACATTCTCCAGCGTGGCCGCCTCCTGATTGGCATGCAGAAGATTGTCGTATAACTCGGCCTCACAATGAGGCATGTAAAAAAGTGTGGGCTTTAGAGCACAGCGACGACCTTGCTCATTAACCGAGAGGACAGAGCAACCGAGATCTTGTAACACTTGAGATTCTGTTGCAGAAAGAATGGGATCAAAAACTTCTATGCCTCCTATCCAACTGAACTTTCTCTTCATCAATAATAAGAGGCTCAGCTGCAACCTCGGGGTTTCATATGAATCGATGCTGCCGATACCATAAACAACCACCTGCATCTCCGATTCAGAGCCCAAAACCTGGCGAAAGCAACTAAAAGTTTCTGAATTTTCAATTTGTTCCACAAAACACTGGTAGAACTGAGAGGTCTCCATCCTCTTCATACATATATCCAGCATCTGCAACAATTTTGAGACTCTTTCACTATCAATGTTGGCATCTGCTGGAGTCCATGCTTCTCTTACTTCTGGCAGTTTGATCCTTGGGACATATCTTCTTTGTTTGCCACGCCGTCGTCCAACAACAGTCCATTCTCCATTTAAGGAACAATTTCCAACAGTAAGGGTTTTTGCAGAAGCAGCCATATCATGCAAGATCTTCTAACCTGTCTTTGATCCTGCTCAAGTAAGTAGAGTCAACAGGTCGATCCATAAAATGACCACACAGGGCAGAAAAAAGAGAAAGCAAGACAGCATAATACATGGCATATGGGAAGTGACACAAAAATCCAACAAAGAAGTGCATTGATTCTGCCATATACATTCCACACGCTTCTGTTTTCTTATCTCCCATTTTGTTAGGTACCTTTAAGATGACATAGACAATAAAAGCAAGGTCCACTGTAAAACTTAGGTAGTCATCATCAGCCATCATTACAAATGAATTCTCAGCCAATATGGCATGTGCATGAGCAAAACTATCTATCTGCAGACTCTATCCTTCAAATTACAGTTAGACATCATCCAACAAAATCACCAGAAATATTGGCATGCCCTCACTATTCATTCCCTAAACATCACCGATGGGATCTTCTTAAAGAATTTCATTTCAAGTTCAACAGACTTAACAGCATCAATGTTGTGTTGATGACCCGACAGGGCATCTTAGTCTTCATACTTTGATATTGAGGATGGCAAGTGCAAAGCAGATACTGCTTTATCGTGAATCCTTCTATATTTTGGGCAGCACATGTGTTTAATAATCAAGAAGCTCATGGAGTCCAACTAGAAAGTTAATTGAGTGCATGAATAATACTCTTCCCATCAACTCACATATCCAAATGACTCCCGCTTATGAATAATACTCTTTCCATCAACTCACATAATACACTCTGTTTTACATCAGTCAAAATGCATTCACAACAGGACAGAATGTAAGACAGTGAGAATGGCATACATGTCCTCCCCAACTATGCCTTTCGTTTTCATAACAACAAACTAAATTTCCAGATCATCTACGCATCATTGCAGTTGACATAATAAATGGTGATCAACAACAATCAAAGTTCAAAGCATGCAAGAGAGATGGAGGACTCCCTCAATGAGAAGAAGGGGAATGGCTAGTTTGCTCCAAAATGCTTCTAACTTGGTTTCCCTTCTATCTTATACAAGAATCACAAGTCGGATAAGGGAACCAAGAACTTGAAAACCATGAGCAGTTCATTCATCCTCAGCGATAGCCACACATGCTCCAAGTTGCTTCTTCTCTGCTAATCATAAATTTGCCTCTAACTTGAACCGAACCGAGAGTGATCTTTCAATACACAGGACATAAACAGATAGCTCAAGCTCGATTGAGAGAGTTATCGTATATGCACTAGCATCTTACAGGGGACTAATGAAACTCTCCCAATAGTTGAGGCAGAGCCAAATTGACTCTTCCCATCTCGAACAATTACGAATACCCCGAGAACCAATCAAACAGCAAAGACGCAACTGATAGACTGGCATTGGCGCTAAAATCAAGACCCAAAGACTCATTCGCCGACGCGAGAATTCAACCAGAAAGAGGCTAAGAGCTGCAGTGGCGAATTCCGTAGTTACCTTCGTTTCAGGAGAAGGGGAGCGTTCTGATCCGGATCCGCGAGATCGAAAATTCTATCGAGCTCGAACTGGTGGTGAATCAAGTCCTCGTCCTCTTCCTCTTCCTCTTCCTCGCACCGAAGCGATGTCTTTCGCTGTTGCGAGATCAAGCTTTGGAATTACAGCGAACTTGGAAGAAGGACAGAGGATCTGAGAAGATGGAAAAACCCTAACACCACCTTCTCTTTCAGGCGCTCCCTCTCTGACTCTGCGCCTCTCCGGCTGCGCTTTTGATTTTCTTTGGAATATAAAAAATTAAGAGAAAATTTTAAAAAAGACCCCCAAGTGTTGTCAATTTTTCAAATAAAAGCCCAAAGTAAATTTTGTTCCAAATAATGGCTCGAAAAGGTCATGATTGTTTCAAATAAGGACTTTAAATCATTATAATCATTTCAAATAAGAGCCTAACTTCATTGGTCACCAGCTAGCTAAGGGCATTTTCTCATTTACTTGTTTTTTTTTCCTGGTTTGTCTTCTTCGTTGCCGGTGATTGGCCAGCCATTGGTGAAGCCTATAGAGGGCTGGGTGAGGGTCGCCCTTACCTAATTCGATGAGGGCCACCCTTGTCAACAATAGGCAAGACAACCCTTGCCTTGGGGGAGGCCGGCGAGGGCCGATCTTGCAGGTGGTCACAAGGCGAGGGTCGTCCCACCCTCGCTGACCTCGCCCACAATTAGCGAGGACTGGCCTTGAGTGTGGCCGCGAGGGATGGCCTCAACTAGGGAGAGGGTCACCCCGCCTAAGCAAGGTCGTCCCTCACCTATGACTAGTGAGGGCGACCCTTGCCAAACCCTCTATGGGCTTCATCAGTGGTCGACCGACCATCGACAATGAAGAAAAAGATGAACCAAAAGAAAAAAAGGAAAAGGAAAAAGAGAATTGATTGTCGAAAAGTCGTGTTCTTATTTGAAATAGACATAACCACTTGAGACTTTTTTTTTATACGGGATTCACTTTAAGCTCTTGTTTGAGAAAGCGATGGCATTCTAAGTCCTTATTTGAACAATATTCATTCCGGGCCCTTATTTTATAAAATATGGGCCATTTTTTGGAATTTTCCCAAAAATTAATAAAAATTACCAAAAGAAAAAATGAAATTTTTTTAGAAAATTCAAAAAATCATTTTTTTTCCGATTAAAAAAATCCTTGAAGTAGCTAAATTTCTCAAAATTTCTTCAAAGAAGAACCTCATGCAACTAGCGTGGAAGACTTTGGACTTGTTTGTTAACTTGCCATAGAGCAACTGATTTTATTCTTTTATTATCGGGAATAGAAATCTATTTGGTAAATTTTTTATTTTGATAAATAGATTTGAAACATAATTGAAAAGTAAAAAAAATTATTTTTTGTTATCGGGAACAACTCCAAAATCAATTCCCATTTTTTCTTTCTTTTCTTTTTCTTCTTTGATGTTTAGTTGATCATTAGCCTCGAGATAGCCGGTGGTTAGCCAAACAAGGGTTAGCAACCTCGTCAGAGGGTCATTGACCCCCGGTGATGCCGAGCTTCATCGTCTAAGCTTTGTTGATAGCTAGGCAAGCTCAACCTCGCCTAGCTAAGGTGAGCCCAAGCCCCATCCAATCATTGGCAAGGCTCGACCTTATTAGCCCACCGCAAGGTTGGTATCGCCTAACTAAGGTGAGGTCAACCTCATGGTGACCTGGCAAGGTTGAACTCATTGATAGTTGGGCAAGCTCAAGCTCACCCAGCCAAGGTAAGGTCAAGCCTTGCCTAGCTATTGACAAGGCTTGGCCTTGCCAAGGGTTGGCAACCCTCCTACAGTGTTGTTGCCCATCCGAAAGTCAACAATCAGCTAAAACTTGAAAGGGGAGAAAATTAAAAAAGAAAAAAAGAGAAAAATACAATAAAATATTGAAAAATTATAAGTTGTAAAAGAATATAAAATCTCCATTAAACATATTTCTATCCCGAAAATACACATTTTAGATAATTGCCGGACGCTTTCAAATGTCTATAAACTCATATAGGGAATATAATATAAAAAATAATTTATTAATAAAAATTATTCTCGATAACAGAACGTTACCAAACACTCTCAAGGTGCATGTGATAAATATTCTAATTTATGTTTTACTATATTTCTACTCTCGGTAATAGTTTCGAAACAAAACTTATTTGGCAAATTCATTTTTATATTTTCAAGATCAATTTTGTACTCAGAAATGGATTTAATAAAAAATAATCCCTATAATCTAACAATTAAAGCCGAAAGAAGTCGGTTTCATGAGGGATTCTCTCTGCTCAGAGATGAATGGCCATGATAATTTAGTACTCTCTAAAGTCATCTTGATGTAAATTCCTTAATATCGTGATTTAAAAAACAATCTCGAGGGCCCACTTTTCCAGTTATAAATTGGATAATGAATATTAGTAAAACGAAACCAAAAAAACCCCAATTTAAGTCAAAAGAAAAGGAAAGAATAAAATCCCAATATTGGTAAAAAAGAAAAAAAAAAGAGAGAGGAGAGAATATCCCAATAAAAGGGCGAAACTCTCTTCCCGGGCCAAAAAAGGGAGCCTCATGGGCTTAATTGTTGCGCAGGTCTCTTTTTCCTTTCCCGCTCTTCTTCTTCTTCTCCCTCTTTTCTCTTCTGCGTTGAAGAACCAGAAGTGAACTAGGGTTTTGAAGGTCCCAGTCCCCTGGGGTCTCGGGTCCACCTGAGCTTGCCACGCTCCACACCGGAACCACCCCTCGCTCTCTCCATCGCGGGAGGTAGGAATCGCTTCGCATCCGCAAGCATGATGTACGGTGACCCTCAGCAGCAGCAGCAGCAGCAGCAGCCGCCGCCGCAGCAGCCAGGTGGCGAGTTCCACCGGGGCCCCCCGCCCCCGCCGCCTCCGATGATGATGCGGCAGCCCTCCGCTTCGTCCACCAACCTCGCCCCTCCGGATTATCAGCAGCACCACCAGGCGGGTCCGCCTCCCCCGCATCAAGCTCATCCTTACGACGGTACAGCGCCTTCCCCATGTGTACACTCGTGGCATTAAATGATATCATACGAGTAAATGTCGTCCTAGGGATTGGCGAAGGGTATGCTGTATTCGTTTCTCTATGGATTTGGCTATTGAGCTGTCGGCGTTCTTGCTCATAAGTCCGAATTCGGTCTGTCCTTGCAGTTAGTCGTAGCAACTAGCAACTCAGCTTTTTCGAAGGCATTTAAGTCAGGATACTAGTGCATGAAATGACTTATGCGTAGAGAGTCTCAGTTATACAGAGCAAAGAATCGCTGGTGTTGGGAGGCGACAATTCAGATTTCTTTCGATCTTCGTTTTTACTGGTTATAGTGTTGTCTTCCCATACACCAACTGGCGATCCAGGTTTGCAGTTTTTCAAATCATAACCGAGGATAATTGACAACTTGCCTACTGTCTCATTTTAGAAATGTCAAGTGTAAATTCAATTCAGCTTCCTCTCCATACCTGTACCTCACTTAGCCTCCCTTTTGCCGGCATTATTGAGATCACCATTTTTTTATCACATCTTTTATTAGAAAGCTTCTTTCTCACCTGGCCAGTAGCATGTGCATGAGCGTGCTTGTGTGCGTTTGAAACTTGGGAGGGGTTGACCCATTGCTAAAAAGTTGCCTTGCCTTTTCTTCATACTGGCATGGACAATACAGGAGTTTTATGCATTATTATAAGAAATAAATCGAGATATTGATCACTGGTATTTTTGTCAAGCTATGCATTGTAGGCAAGTACAATGAATAAAAATTTTGGGAAGAAATGAGTAGTTTAATATTAGTTAATTTTGTAATGATCTATTGGGTCTGTGTACTGTTATGAATTATGATGTACTCATGGGAGAATAATAGGAGAATCCCTGTTCAGTTTTATACTTCTGTCTTTATATGCAGCTCATAATGATAATTTTGCTGCGAAAAGAATGAGAAAGCTTACACAAAGGAGGGCAGTTGACTACACCAGCACTGTTGTGCGCTATATGCAGGTATCTTTTCTACCATCTTGTGCATGCTCTACTAGATGCAGGTGGTTCAACATCTCCTTGTGCCATTGGTACTTTCTGCTTTTCAGAGCAAATTGCATTTTTTTTTTCTTGGCTCTTTCTCTCCTACAGATTTGTTTTTCTAGAACTGGGTGAATATTTATTACTGACCTACCTTTGGATGCTTTAAATTTTCTGAAGCTGTTGGTTAATTGCGATGCAGTGCAAGTCTGTTTGGGTTTGGTTGTGAAGCTTGTAATTGTGTTTTGCAGATTCGTATGTGGCAGAGGGATTCCAGAGACAGGACGGTGTTGCAGCCTACACCAGCTGCAGCCATTGATGTAAGCATCATCTGTGCTTTTTTTTTTATCATCCCCTATCATATGCTGAATTGATACTGTTTGAGGATCTTTTATCATCTACCTATCCTTCATGCAGATGTTACCAGCTGTTGCATATTCAGATAATCCTTCCACAAGCTTTGCTGCAAAGTTTGTTCATACGTCCGTTAACAAGAACCGTTGTTCAATCAATCGAGTTTTGGTGAGAGGAACCGTCATTTAGAATGAGATGCTATTTCTCTTTAAAGTAGTGGCATAATAACTTTTTGATTGAGAGAAATGACCTGCTTCTCAAGTTTATACATCTTTTGGGCCTAGCATATAAAATTCTACTTTTCCTGCCAAATTTGACAAGTACTTGTCATTTAATCTTTTCCATGCTATGAGCTCAAAACTTTCATCCAAGTGTTTGCTGACCTTTTCTTTGTCTTTCTAAGTGGACTCCTACGGGGCGGCGTCTCATTACAGGTTCTCATAGTGGCGAATTCACTCTTTGGAATGGACAGTCTTTCAATTTCGAAATGATTCTTCAGGTAATATAAATGGCCAAATCCTTATACCTTGTTTTTGAGGAACCTAGAGGAATGTTTAGTTAATAGGTTTTGGTGCATTGTCTGATTTCTAGGCGCATGATCAAGCAATTAGGTCAATGGTGTGGAGCCACAATGACAATTGGATGGTTTCTGGCGATGATGGAGGATCTATAAAGTACATCATTTAACATTTCCCTTTCTAGAGTACAAATTTTCACATTTAAATTATAAGTGCCCCTGCCCACACCCGCCTGGGCCCCCCAAGACCCAAAAAGAAAAAAAGTCTCTCATGGATGCACAGATGTGTTGGGACTCAGCATTTTCTTTTATTGCTCATGAATTGTGTTTGCCGGGAATATTTCTCAGGTATTGGCAGAACAACATGAACAATGTGAAGGCTAATAAATCTGCTCATAAAGAATCAGTTCGGGACTTAAGGTCAGCCTTACGAATGCCATTGTTTATGCCTGCACCCTAGCTAGATGGGGCATGTCATGATTGAACTTTTGTAACAGCTTCTGTAGGACAGACTTGAAGTTCTGTTCCTGCTCTGATGATACTACTGTTAAAGTCTGGGACTTTGCTCGATGCCAAGAAGAGCGTTCGTTATCTGGTAATGTGACCAAACACTTGTCTAATGCAAGATTGTCTTACTCATTGTCAGTATGGAGCTCCCTTTGCCTTTTCATTTTACTTAATCATGAGAATTTGCATGGTTCGTTTACAGTTTGGGCTTTGGTGAAGTTGCAGGAATTTATCTGCACCTTTGTTGGTTATAGATGTTCTAGATTTCTGGAGTTCTCACTTAAATTGTCACTGTAGAATTCTGTTGGGATTGTCTTCTTGTGGTACAATGCTTTCTTTTACTTGGTTAATATTTTAACCGTCTTGTTATGTCTAACATCATGTTAATGGAGTTTGATAGTTTGTTTAGTTTTCGATTAATTTGAGGTCCAGAGTTAAACAGCATAGCATCTTTTAATTTGTTGCAACTGTAGCACAAGATGACAAAGGTTTTGCATAACATAATATCTTAAAAACTTTTGCCAAACCAAGTCCTGAAAGCTGTGTATTCCTTTTCAAGACCGTCAGTATTTCTTGAATAAGTTAATCTTTCAGTCATGAAAAGGAATTAATTTGAAAGCAATCAGTCTCTTGGAAGAATCAGTTTGAAGGAGTGCATTGCAATTATGAGCCAGTAGGATGTAGAGGTGTTTCCATCAATTGAATGACTTTCAAGTAATGGTTCAACTCCCCTCGGAAATCAATTAACCTGGTGTGCTCATTTAATCAGTGGTCTTCTTTTGGAGGCTACTGTCACCAAGGAGGCCATGGCTCCAAAGCAATTGTTGGTTCTCAGTTTTGCAATGGTGGTCATGCCTCCTTGGGTGAAAATCTACAGATTGTTGTTGATGTCTTGTTTTCTCAAACATTGAGACAATATAGTCAGGTAACCTGGAGCTTTAGAATTTTTCATGTGGACTTAAGGATTACTTCCCTATCTCTAGCTTTCACGCATGTGACCTCTTCCTCCCTGTTTTGCACCTGGAAATGATCAAATGTCTGTGTTTCCTTTTTTCCCTGTGGTACTGGCACTTACATCTTGTATAGATTTATTAGATTATATGGTAGGAAAACTTATCTCTCGAAATCCTTTGCTGTGAAACATAAATAGTTTCTGTGTATATGTGTTATGCCAGCTTTGCTTACAATAAAACAAGACTTCTTTTTATGTGTGGGTTAAACTCAGGCAGGTCATGGTTGGGATGTGAAGAGCGTCGATTGGCACCCTACCAAATCTTTGTTAGTTTCAGGTTTACAAATTTTTGCCATAATCTTTTCCCTGAGATTTATAAGTTCCTCGGGCACCATCATCACATTTTTTTTATTGCTTATTAGGTGGTAAGGACAATCTCGTAAAACTATGGGATGCTAAATCAGGAAGGGAGCTTTGTTCATTGTGAGTGCTCGATATTTTATAACTATTGAAGGGTTAGTTTATCATCATACATTCTGAGATGTATTACATGTCTGTTGAAGTCATGGCCACAAGAATACCGTGCTTTGTGTCAAGTGGAACCAAAATGGAAACTGGGTGTTAACTGCCGGGAAGGATCAAATCATCAAGGTGCTTACTTTCTCAATTTGGCTGTCGTTATATGGCAGGCTTGGGCTTGATACTTGATTGTAATCAAGTTTTATCCTTTCATTGTTTTTGATATGTTTTTCAGTATGTCCACCTTCAATTGCAGTCTAAGCATATTGCCTTGTGACTGCAGCTTTATGACATCAGGGCTATGAAGGAGCTTGAATCTTTCCGTGGTCATCGAAAGGATATCACTGGTGAGTGATGACCAAATGTTTTGTTGCTTGCTACAGTTACAGTTAAGAGCTAGTTGAGTAAGATCCACTCTAGCTTATCAGTGTGTTGGACTAAAGTTAATGTCTCTCATTCTACCACATTACTACGTCTGATATTCATAATGAAACATTTGCTTTTCAAATTTTTATAGCATTGGCTTGGCATCCATTCCATGAGGAGTACTTTGTCAGTGGGAGCTTCGATGGATCCATCTTCCATTGGCTTGTCGGGTAAACATCTAATACATAGTTTAATAACATTTGGCTCACCTTGTCAAGTATCCTTTCACAGCTTGCCATATCACTTTGCAAACTAATTTTGTAAGCTAGTCTTGTTGTGCCTAGCACTGCTCTTAGATTAACATAACTTTGTGGCAGAAGACATAATTGAAGTGGAAAAGGTGATTGGTCAAATAGTAGCTTTTGATATCATTGTTTACAAGACTCAACATTTAGTAATGGACTGGCCCATTCCTAGAAGTCCTTGGGGGCTCTCTTTAAGGTTAAGTAGGGAAGGCTTAAACTGAAATTTCTTCAGCAGGTGTGAAAAATTGGAATGTCATTTTTATGCCATCTGAGGAATCATATCCTCTGTACAATGTATGTCTAGTAGATGTATGAGGGTTTCTTCCACTTGGGCATGAAGCTTCTGGACTTACAATTGATGTTCTACATGTATATGAAACATAAGGTCTACAAACAATTTTAGACTACATCTGTAAAATTACACTTCCCTTGAATGTGAATGAAAAAAATACTTACAGATGGAATAAAGTTGATACCCAGTAGCAAGGTAAAAATGGAACTTATGACGTCTATTAAGTACAGTTAACTTGAACAGGATGAGAAAGAGATACGTTTATGTTGGAGGGACTGAAGTTGATTGTTGGAGCAAGGTTAAAGGGAGTAATTTAGTGGGACTTGATCTTGGGTCACTCTTCAAACTGCATGTAATTCACTTTTTTGCCACTCTTCTATGTACTGCATGGATACATTAGTTAATAAGTCAGTCTTGTTCCTTGGTTACTTCGATCAATTATTATTTGTTTTATTTTCTTTTCTACTTTCATTTTTTGGCTGTCTTTAGTGTCTTCTAACTGTCAGAAACAATTTCAGGCACGAAACACCTCAGATTGAAATACCCAACGCGCATGATAATAGTGTATGGGACCTCGCATGGCATCCTATTGGCTATTTGCTCTGCAGGTAAATCTGAGTTATTTCTACGGGTGCACTTTGGGTGGTTTATACTTCTGACCTTTTGCTTTTCCTTGTGCTTTTAGCATCTTTACTTTGTGTTATATTGAAAAACCTCGCATCTTTTAAAACACATACTCTTTAATTTGTCCTTTTAGAAAAATGAAAAAACAGTAATTTCTTTTAAGGGGGACAGGAAAGCTAAATTTACTGATTTTAAGTCATAGTAAGCACACCCAAACTTCCTTTCATTTACTAGAAAAGGTGTAAGTGGGTGATCTGCTATCTTGTGCTATATCGTCTGCAAATTACCTGATTTTGTATAATATCTGCAGTGGTATCTAATTGTAACTGTGACTTCTGCTTTCAACTACTAAACGTGTTTTTTTCTTACTGCAGTGGTAGCAATGATCATACGACCAAGTTTTGGTGCAGAAATAGGCCAGGTGATACTCCTCGCGATAAATTTAACATGGGACCCAACCAAGGTTAGTTTCTGCTTCTTTTTGTGGACTCACTGTATTAAAATTAGTTGAACAGTTCTTAGTTTACAATAGACTAGCTGCTTTTATCATATAGAAATGAGAAAATGCAAATTCTTTTAGGCATGATTTGGCATGCGTGCTTCATCACTTACACTGAAGGATTTTATGCTGCCGATGTTAGACAATCTCTCGAAACTAAGCATTGATTGATCTATGGCAGGTTATGGTGAGCAAAATCCTGCTCTTGCTGGCCGCATGCCTGGCAATTTCCCTGTACCTGAAACCCCAACAACTCCAGGACCGTTTGGAGCGGGCTTGTCCCGAAATGATGGGACCATTCCAGGTGTTGGAGTTGCCATGCCGCTGTCAATTCCCTCTTTAGATTTTTCTTCTCAGGGAGAGCAGAAGCAGCCTCTTCCAGGTTCAATGCCTGTTGGAGCTCCTCCTCTACCACCTGGTCCACATCCCTCCCTCCTTGCTGGTAGTCAGCAGCAGCCTTATCAACAAAATCCTCAGCAAATGCAGCAACAGCAACAGCATCAGCCATTCCCACAGCAAATGGCTCCTTTACCTATGCCACCTCCAAATATGCCACAGTTACAACCTCCATCTCATTTACCTCTGCTTCCTCATCCTCATTTACCTCGACCTCCACCCCAGATGCCTCCGCTTAATATGCCCTCACAGGTACCTTGATCAATGCCTGCATCTTTACTTGTTCTGTCTCCAGGAACTACCTCACATCCTTTGTGAATGCATATATAGGAAAAGGGGTATTTACTTGATCTAATTGCACGAGAGTTGTATTGTTGGTTTAGATGTTTGCTCCCAGAAGCATTAGTAAGCGAGTGTATCTATATTTTTATTGAAGGGCATGCAAGGTACAATGAATCAGATGGTTCCTCCCATGCCACAAGGCCATTATATGGGCATGAACCCAATGCACTCGGGATCATTACCCTCAAGTGGTGGACCTCCTCCAGTTGGTGGGTTTCCTGGTAGTTTGCCAAATATGCAAGGCCCATCAAGTGGAGGTGGGGCCCAAATGTATCCAACAGGTGGTCCATTTAACCGTCCACAAGGTGGACAAATGCCTATGATGCCAGGTTTCAATCCTTTTCAGGTATGATAATCCAAACCGCCAGTACAAAAGGTTTAGCATTTTGCCATTCAGTTGTCGAAGTATTCTCTTGGTTTTTGATTCATGGCTTGGACGCCTTTCGGGTATATTCTTATAATGGCTGAATCTAATGCTTATTGGAAGAGAGGCCTTTTAGTTAATCATGTCGATGGGCGCTGGAAAATCTTGCTTCAAAAAAATCTAGTGAATGCCTATTACCGAGTTAATCTAAAGTACTTAAAGCTTTTTGAGTAGTAACAGTTGATACGAGACAGAAGGCTATGTCGCAAAAATGCTCAGTCTATGTTGTCACTGCTACTGCTGTGACTGCTGTGAGAACTTTTTAAATTTTCCTCTTTCAAAGCAGTTCCCTTTATAAACTTGTATTTGCACTCCTATGCACTCCTGTGCTGTTGACAATTTTCTCCATGACTTTGATGCATATGATCCTTTTCTAAAATAGCGATCCCCATGATAAGAAGCATGATATTCTAATTCAGTGGAAGCTGACTGTATCTTCTTTGCAGCCTGGAAATCAATCAGGTATGCCTCCCCCACCGCCTCCCGGTCCTCCACCACATGGTCAAGCACCTCAATGACTGAACCCATCAAAGTTTGTTGCATTCTGAAGAGGCTTCATTAATTCTTTTCCTCCTAGTGTTGTAGTGCTGGCTTCTCTTCTTTTTTAATTTATTTTTCTTCCTTCCTTTCTGTAAAACATGTATCCAGCTCTTTTTGATGTGGGAATGCATCAGAAAACACTATTGTATCTTCTTGTTTCTTAGTTTCATGAGCTGTAGGGACGGGCTGTTATTCTGAAGATGTTCATCTTAGTGCAATTAATAGTCCGAGAGAACGTATAATCTTGAATCTTCATGGCTTTGATAGTGATTTTTGATGAGGGATGTAACATGAGGCTAATAACCGTTGACTGGTTTTGTATAATGCATTTCGATGCCATATTCTAGTTTTGTTTGCGTGTGGTACTCGTATACTAAAACGAGTCATACCAATCAGTCATTGCATTAGAAGAAAATCCAGATTAAGATCCGTTTGTAACAAGTTTTACGGTGTACTTCAGTTTTTCTAAAAAACTAAGGGCTATGCAATTTGACTTTTACTGAATGGATAATATTTTGGATCTTTCAAATATACAAATGTCCAGTTTAAGCTGATAGAATTGATAAGAGATTTGGGAATGAAATGGACTTGTTGAAACCCTTTTAAGTGACCGCCAAGTTTGTTTTTCAGTAAGATGTCCTAAAAGCGTTTTGCCTTCCTGTGGACGGTTTCATAAGCAGGTTATTGTTCATTTTATAGCATGCGTGGATTTTATTGAAACTTTTGAAAAAATTGCTTTTGGGCTACGATAGATATGTGTATTTCAATTTGGGGGTGGATCTGGAGAAGTAGTTGAGGGAACAAGGGTGCCTCTTCAACTTTTCTTTTCTGATTCAACTCGTTTGGAAGGGATAACAACCTCCAGAGACTGAATCAGATAGAAGAAACAAAACGGAAGTCCCATCGGGAGCAAAATAGAGGAGAGAGGATGGGACATTTAAGCTACAAGGCACAAAATCCGGTAAACTGAATTTATTATAGAACGATGTGGAACTTACAAGGAAACTTGAAGTTTGAAGGCGTCATTGGGTAGTTCCTATATCCGTGTTATCAATATTTGCTTCATTTTATAGGTCTTGGCAGTTTTCACTCAAGGGCCTCAGATTCTGCTGTTAACAAAAAGGGGGGTGGGGGAAAAAAAAGGTAATGGAAATAATGATCTCTTATTAATTAAATTTTCGTGAGTGGTAGCCAACTGATACAAATGAAAAAGAAATGTACGGAATAGTCGTATCGCCGTGGAAGATATTTCTTACTTACTTTTTAACATTGAGAGAATATGATGGAGTGAGGCCATTAGAAAAAGTACTTTCTATTGCTTCTTTCTAAGCACCTGGTTGCGTGAAATCGACATGCGATTTGGCTCTCCCGTCACGGTGAACCTCTTCCCGTGATTGAGTTGGGGGACCCAAGCTGCCTAAACTTGATAAGAGGACAGCGGTGACATCCCTTTCGGGGTTTACTTAGAGACTAATTTACCAACTGTGTTTATTCTTTCTTTATTTGGACGCCTTTTTGAGAAGTTCTAGGTCCTCTGGAAAGGACAGTCGGTTCAAACCCCGTCCCAAAACAAAGCACTTGTCTTGGTCATCAAATTCAGGATGAAGTTACGTGGACAAGACTTTTTCAAGTATCGGCATATTCAGTAATAATCGCAAGAGCCTGGGGGCAAAATCTTCATAGAAGTCACGTGAGAGCATGCAGATGAAGTTTGGACGAGAATTTGATCGGGCTCAAAAGCAGGGGGGGCACATCGAAACGGATTCCAAAATGTCGGGGTGGATATCGAAGAACTTGAAATATCGGGTGTCGATCACACATCCTTTAAAAAAAAAAAGGGGGATGAAAATCGTTCCGACTCTAACCGCCGGATCGAAGACCGATCTTTTGCTTCGTTGAAAGAGCTTGCTCTGTTTCGTTTCTTCGACCTTCCGATTTTTGCTTGCTTCGCGCGTCTCGGTCTCAATAATCAGGGTGAATCTCGTAACCTTTCATCTCAATGGCAACGCAAATCGTATAACTACTGTAATTTTCATATTCTTTTCGTGTATCAACAGGAAGTTCTGTAACTTTGCTTCTTCTTTTGATTTTTTATTTTATTGTGACCGATTTAGGTGGGAGCTCAGTGCTTTTGCACGCGATGTCTTGACTCTGTGGTTTCTGTTGATGATACCCGGTTGTCCCATTGCCTTCTTATTCTGATCTTGTATGATGTAGTACCATCTCTCGGTCTGATCTCGATGGAAATATGTTCGTCTTCTTTTCTGGAGAATCAAGAAGTGAAATGTGCTGTCATAGAACCAAAATGGACAAGATATCATTAAGCCGTCGGTTTGAAAACATCTCGCAGATTTTTATTATGCGAATTTCGATAAGTCCTGCCATTTGCACTTGAACATTCCAGATTTTTATCGAACAAGGGGATATCTGTAAAATTCATCTGACTGTAAGAGATAAAATGGTTGGTGATGAAAAAATTCGGCATTTTACTTCAATCCCGTCAAGGATATTTTCCATTTCCATTATATGATGTTATGCTTGTTTTTCGACGAGAGGCATTTGCAAAGAACAGTGATTTGATGACCATCTCGGATGAAATGCCGTCTTCCCAAAGTGGCGATGGATGGAGTGGAACCATGTAATACTATTTGCTGGTAATAGCAATTTGGGACTAATGTGGTTTTGTTACCCTCCCCTTGCTTTAATTGGCTGCTACTTATTTTACTGGAAAGTGGGAGACCGCAATGTTACATAAATGCTGTAATGTTGGATTTGGAATTACTCGCCTTGATATTCATGAAGTTTTCCTGTCGATGCAAGCCTGCAATTCAGCATCTGATTCATAAAATATCCTTATGCAGGGAATGGGTTTGTGGACGTTGCTTGAAGGCCTTTTGCTTCTTGCAAATGCACTGGCAATATTGAACGAGGACCGTTTTCTCACTCCGCGAGGATGGAGCTTTCAAGAATTTCCAGGAGGCAAGGTGAAGTCACTGAAAGGGCAGGTTCTTGGCCTCATCAATGCAACCCAATACCTACGGGTTCCACTTATCATCTTAAATATTATCAGTATAGTGGTAAAGCTGGTCTCAGGCTGATTTTCCCCATCAAACGTAGATCTATATATGAATGTCCCAAGGTCGCATCCTTAATGTCTTCTCCCTCATTTTTTGGTAATATGGATCATATAATCAATCTTGTAGTATATAGGTTGGGTCGAGTCAACTAGGATTTTGAATTCACTAATGTAGGTTGTGAGAGGAGCAGGTCGTGTAAATTTGAGATTTGTCAGTTATCAACTCTGATACTAATTATCTCGGAGTTTGTCTCTGTTTTCTATGTTTCATATTGTCCATTGGCTTAATTAACCCGGTTTGGCAGCATCCTTTAAGCATTATGGGAGGTCTATTTTATGGTTTATTAGCAGATTAGATAGTCAACTGCTCAATAACTACTCAACATCTGTTGATGACATCCTGCAATTATCAAAGAGCATGGATTTGTCCATCCTTTCAGTAACATGTCGTGTGGATCCCCATTTGTACACAGTGACATTAATGTGGGAGGAGGTTGTCCCCCTTTGTTGATGCAATAATTTCTCACGTTTCCTTCGAGTCTTCCCCAATGCAATTCTAAAGGTTAATGCAGAATCAGTTTCAGTTTGTCTAGGGAAGAGCCTCAGATTACTTAAAACTACTAATGTTCCAAAAATATTTTAATTTGGACAAAGTGAAATTACATATGTACAGTCATTCGAGTTCTTCTATGTTCTTCAAAAATAAGTCTTGATGTGCATCAGCAGATTCAAATGCCCAATTGAGAGAGAGAGAGAGAGAGAGAGAGAGAGAGAGAGAGAGAGAGAGAGAGAGAGGAGGAGGAGGCCCTGAAAGTGTTGTTTAGAGAGAATCCTCTCGAACCAGAATTCTTTTGTCTCCATCAAGGTTGTATGATCTATAGTTGAGAGAGAAGACAAGAGTATCTACATAGACCACATCTCAACAAACTACGCTGAATCTCTTCTTTCCGTGAGTGTTTGCCACAAGAACGTTGCATTAGCTGTATCTAGTTGTATAAACTAAATCACTTCAGGGACATCATATCTTGTTCTTGTCCTCTCAGGTGATAAGATCTCTTCCCTGTCCTTCCTCTTTTCGCTGTTGGGATGGTGTTCCCCAGATCTCCCTCTCAACAAATGGGGTCTAAGCTTGTTGACATCTGATAGTTGAACGGGTTTGAGAAAGAATTCTTCAGCCCCATCTTCCAAACATCTGATCAGGCATTGCCATCAAGTCATGTCAAATTTCATGGTCATGGAACATAATTGAACTTTAAAGTATTAAAGGAAAAACAAATATTGTCCACTTACTGGCTGATTCTTGAAGGAACATTCTCAGAAGACATGATCACAACTGGTACGTCTTTGTAACTGTTCGATTCCTGCTCATAAAATAAATTTTTGTAAGGATCATAACTATCAAGAAGTTATATAATTAGCTACGAGTTCAACGCCTGAAGAAAATCATTGCATGTTCTCAAGTTCTTATGTCCTTGGAAAAACTATTGCCGAGAAATCTAGAAAGTCTTTGAATTTTTAGTTCCAGGGAAGTACACATTAATTGCCGGGAGCTGGAGTAATTCCGCATTAAGTATTGCCAATCTAGACGAGAAATTTATACTGGATCTAGCAAAACTTAAGCACAACCACTATAGTTTTGCGCGGCCAATCAACAATAGAAGCTATAAGACATAAGAAACTTAACCCAGACCGGAAAAGAACTTATTACCTTGATCCTTCTCAAGAGATCATATCCTGTCATTTCTGGCATGAAATAGTCTGTGATGATCAAATTCACTTCTATCTCCTGCAGGAACAAGATATAACCCATTTAAATTCTAATACAGCCAGAACATAAAGTACAACTAAGTACGAGACAACGATTTTCCTGACGCATACCTGGTTATGATAGCTTGGAGGGACAGACGTAGTGTTTGCAATTCTGGGCTGCTTCTCATCCAGACCCAGAAACTCCAGAGCCTTACTTCCAGAATCAACTGCAGTCACTGTCCCACACCAAGCACATGAGCAAAAGCATAAGAACCAATCAAATTGAAAGAAATAGATGGAACGACATCAGAACCGAAGCTCGTTCATTCAATCAAATGGACGCATCAAAGACGACTACCTTGATAAGAAGAGGTTTTGAGGAGCCTCTCGATCAGCTTTCTGTCGATAAGACTGTCGTCGACAGCCAAGACGTGAAATTGCGACTCGGCGGTAACACCCATTTCGACCGGCGATCAATGAAGAGCAACGGAGAGGAATATCAAGGAGGAGGAGGAGGATAAGGAGGAGAAAAGGGTGAAGGAAGGGAACAAGATGGTGGGTCAATTTTCAAATGGGAAACCATTTTTGGAGTGTGGGGGAGATATAAGAATCCGGTGGTGGGGGAGGAAAAATCTTTGACAGTTTGGAAAGCGAGATCCGACAGATTTCATCCAGAATCTGCAGGATCTTCTTCGGGGGGGCGTCGATTTTTGAATTCGAGAACAAGCAAAGAAGGTGCTCTGGTCTCCCACTATTCTATTTTTACGACTTTTGCGTGCAGAGGACAATCATCATATTCTGTTCTTTTGACCCTTTCTTGATTATATTTATCCGAGAGGGGGGGCACAGTTCCTCCTTAGGAGGAGGCGTCCTGTGTTGTGACCTTTCGTCTAGAGCAAAAGCTACAGTTCAAGGGGCAGCTCCTCTCCTCTCTGTCCCGCACGATGTCCTGCTCCAACTTCCCATCCTCCTGCCATTGCCAAGGGTAGGTGACTGTAGTACAGGGTCGGGTCGGCCCTCGTGTTGCCAGCTTAAAAATCGAATCTTTCCTCGTTCTACTACTCATCGGCGCGCCTTGGCGGACGCGGCATGCAAACCAGATCCAATCGGATTACGTGAAACTTTTCTGCAAAGTCAAGTCGCGCTTGACTTGGCAATATTGTAATCTTCGGATGAGGTGTTCTTGGTCGCTGAAAATCTTCCCTCTTGGCCCCTCCACACACTCCATGATAATACAGAGAATCAGAGAGAAGATCTCCTTCAATTGACCGCGTGAAGTAGACACACCCGGGTGAAGACTTTTCTGTAACAGAGAAGTTTGAAAAGTTCAGAGCTTTTGAAATTGGGGCAGGCAGGCAGGAGGAACCATCCCATGATCTTTCTTCCCTTCCCCCCCGGCGTAAATGTTCTTACCACGTTTCTCTCGCGGGATCCTCTTTTTCTTGACACCGTGAGGGACCGACGCATTCCGTGGTCCACAGCAACCTAACACGCCGACGTTAACCTTTTCTACATACGTGTCGGATAATTGTTGTTGACTCATCTCGACGATGTAAAATGAAAATTCTTTTGTATGAAAATTTATAAGATTTTTCAAGATTCCAATGAAAAATCACATAGACAAAAAGATGACGAAAAATCATATAATTAAAAACTTAATTTGTGCTGTTTCATTAAACATGGAAGATCTCCAGCTTTTAGAGAATTCTGATCCTCGTTTTCTATCCCAAAATATCCTCAATTAACTATTTTATAAATATTGAAAGAACTCATAATTGCGTTAAATAATAATTCTTGTTTTTTCTTTCATGCCTCTAGAACATTTGAATATTTTCTGTCTTACAAAGAACTTTACAAAAAAATAAAATCATATCTCGACATATATTTGTTTTCTACATGCATGTACATGTAGTATTTTCCATATCGCGTCAAAGATATTTTCCTCATTAATTAATAAATTTAATTTCTTAATGAGTTGGCATTGTAAAATCTTTTAAATGACAATTTTTTTCCGGTATGCATGTTGCTTGTGCGCGATTTTTTTTTGGTACTAATTAATAAAAATCTCTAAACTTGGCAATAGTAGTGATTCGACACTTTGTCCGCTCTCGTAATTTTAGTTTGACCAGCCTCTCCCTCGTACTACAAGTTAAAATACTTTCTCAAAGGAGAAAGGTCAAGAAAGAAAGGGCCTTATCATGATTACAGCTTGACCGACCTCTTCCTCTTAATTTAAGGTGATGCGTGGCTCATTGGTTTACCACACACACAGTTTCGATTTATTTTACAAAAGATAAATAATTTTTAAAAATAGTTATTTAAATTATTTATTTATATTACTTGAAATAATTAATTAATTCAATAAAAATTATATTTAAATATTAAAGATATTTTTATAAATGATATAAACGATCATTTAAAAAAATATTTTTTAAATGATTCATTTTCTGTTAAATAAATTGATTTTTAAGGTGTGTTTATGTTTACAAGAAATGAATGATCTAGAAAGCTTTTTTTTTAATATGATTTCTTCTATCGTTTATAAAAATGAATGAACAAAATTATTTTTATATTTTTGAAAAAATCCTAAACATATACTATTGCAATAATGAAAGGAATTTTCTTTAATTAATTACTTCAAGTGAAATCATGAATTATTTTTAAGAAATTATTTTTTTAATTATTTTAATTTTATAGTGTAATACATGGTAATGCTTCTTAATGGAAATCCGAGTAAAAGCTTATCCACGAGGTTGCTTAAGGAATTCAGTTCTTCCAAACGTTTGAAGTTTAGAGAGAGAGAGAGAGTAAAAAACTGGGATAGCGATTCATGTCCACGTGTCGTAATCGGGTGGTTTTGCAATCCTGTCTACGAAAACACGATGCTCTTGCTAATTATGCTGCAAAGACTACGAGTAAACCTCGTAGAATGTTCAGGTTTGTCATGGGACCGTATCGGTAAGTGTTAAGTCGTGTCGGAATTTGTGGGCCCTCGTGGAAGTCCCCCTCTCAAGGGCCTGTCTCGACCGTTCAATTTTATCGGCCCACGAACAACGTTGTTTCGGACTCACGATTGACCCTTGCCTTCTCTGGAATCTCTGTTCGGCCCATTTCACGAATCTCGCATCTTCTTCCCTGTAGCAGAATCTTCACCGCAAAGATGATTCTCCGCCCGTGGCCGTGACTTGTCGAGTTTTGGAGGGACAGTCAGCTGTGCGAGCTCAGCCGAAACCGACCGCCATGAATCTCGCCGCAATCATCTCCGCTGCCGCCGTCATCCTTCTGTCGATCCTCTCGCTCCGTCTTCTCGACACTTACTGTAAGTCTCTGTGCCCCCCCCGTCCCCGGGGTCGTTTTCGCCGCTTCTTCTTGTATAATTTTTTTGATCGCGCTCGCTCGCTTGCTGGATTTTGTTCGTCGGTAAGACTGGTCGAGCTTACGGTCGCTGCTCCCCTTCACCCCATCGTCTCCGGTCGCGGACCTGGTCGTGTGGAACGGCACGATATACACCAGCGATGCGTCCCTGCCGTTCGCCGACGCCATGGCCGTCCACCGCGGTCGGGTCCTCCGAGTCGGAAGCTACTCGTCTCTCAAGGTTCTTCTTCCCTCTTCGTTTTCTCCGTCTTTTTGGGAGAAATGGCTTGAATTAGCTGGCGTCTCAATGCTTAAATTAAGCATGTGATGAAACTAAATGTTCCTAGTATTCAGAGAAGGCCTCGTAAAGTTGATTGTGTTATGACAAACTCAGGAGCTGCCTTTAGTTCTAGCTTTATCACGATTTCGTAAGCTTAGAAATATGCCTTTTTTACATGCTTGGACTGTGCGAATGCAGGGGTTGGTACACTCTGGTACCGAACAATTGGATCTTGGTGGAAAAGTTGTGGTCTCTGGGTTCATCGACTCCCACGTGCACATGATTTTCGGAGGACTGCAGGTCTAGAAACCGTCCCACCTTAAAACGTATCGTTTGTTTTTATGAATTCGAATGTGCTGCTGCGGGCTTCCAAATCACGCTTGCTTGTCCTTTGCATTCTCCCGTCAGCAGATACGGAAAAGAGCAAACGGAGAAAAAAAGGGGCATATCAATTTGGCTTGATATATTTATGGTTTTTCTTTTGGGGTTAAGCATACGTTATATTAAACACTATACGTGGTCCATAGATTCTGGCTTAGTGATGTTCAGCCCAGTTCTGTTTACACTTCTCCGGTGACTGCTAAAGCTGTCGAGGATACTTTGTTCTTCTATTCAATAGCCTTCTTCCTTATCCCAAAACTGAAGGGGTTTGTCCGACATTCCTCAGAAAGAATAAGTATTTAATTGTTTGTTGAGACTTGTTTATGAACAAGATCAAAGCCCATTCCATGGGATTTATGAGATTCCACTGTTTGTCAGAAAAACTTGTATGGACCTTGGCTATGGTTAACTGACCAAAATGTGTACAGCGGTGGAAAACTTCCAATTAGGTGAAAGCCTGCTTCTTTTAATCAAATCAATATTTAACCTGCAATCAATCACTCATCAGTGGGGAGCTCGATTCCTGCGATAAGCCCCATTTAAACAGAAAAATGCATTTTGTCCCAAGTTAGAGAGAAATTCCAATTTAGCAAAATCTTTCCTTCCTTTCTTGTGGATTTAATGAATGTGGTTAGTTGAGCATGAATTATTTGATCTCTAATATTAAGATGAACAGCATCATTCTTCACTTAAGTTGTTGCATATAATTGTGAGCTTCTGCCTGTGAAACTTTTGTCTAACCCCCTCTCCCAACAAGGAGAAGGACACAACATGGGGGCTTTTAGACAAATTATGATCATTTGCATTATCTACCATAACTTTGTCCAATGGTTTGTCCTTTTTGTACAACCTACAAAGAATAATTCTCCTTTTGCATCGTCTATTTGGTTATTCCATCGAATCCTAGCATATTTTCATGTTAGTACTTGTTGATGTTGATGGAAAACAGATGAGCAGGGTGGAACTCCGGGATGTTAATCATAAAGAAGAGTTTGTGAGGAGGATTGAAGAAGCTGCAAGAAGTAATCTGATCCTTCTTTTCACCTACCTAATAGTGAAGTAGCACATATACGTATAGCCTGTAGGTCACATTTTTTGTGCATATTTTGGAAATGGCTCATGGATTTCCCATTGAAGATCTCACTGTGTGCGTTTATTTTTTATGAGTATACCAGGAAAGATTCCTAAGGTCTTTCTCAGCCATTCCATTCTCCTACATACCTTTTCCTACAGCTTAATTTTTGTGTTTCACATATAACCTTTTTCATTTCCTTTTCTTCTGTGACTTTGACAAGCTACTAATTTGTTGACTTCCTAGCATTAGATTGTGATGTCATCCCTCAATAAGGTCAAGGTGGCATCTTATTTTTTTTATTGTGAATGTTCATGTCAGGAGTAGACTCCTAGTCTTATTTTTATGTTTGATCTTCTTGAAAAGTTAAGTTATTCTGAAGTTTGAAAGTAGATGCTGCAGATGAAGTGAAATCGTCAGTTCATAAAGACTTGTAGGCCCAACAAAGAAATACTCCTTTCTTTCCATTTGTCTCTTTCTCTATCCAATTACCTATTTCTTAGAAGTCGGACATTACCAGAGCTGTATCAACCACAGCGTCTGCCGAGAATCCTGCATGCTTTTATTTTTTTGGGAACATCTTTTATAGAAGGAATTGTCACTGGCAATATAGCTCGGTATTTCTAGCTAAATTTGATTTTTGGAAATCAAATTCCTGGTGTTCGATCATGTGCTTTGTAACACTGGAAGTCTTCTTTCATGGTAAGTGTTTCAGATTCCAAACCTGGTTCTTGGATATTGGGTGGTGGATGGAACAATGACCTTTGGGGAGGAGAATTGCCTTTAGCCTCCTGGGTTGATGAAGTCACACCTGCAAATCCTGTAAGGAGCTATACCTTTTGTGACTAAGATACTCTCATAACACGACTATACTTGAAATTTCATTGGTCCTTTTGTGTACATTGTGACAGGTCTGGGTGACGAGGATGGATGGTCACATGGGCTTGGCTAACTCCGTGGCACTGGAGGTGGCAGGTATTTCTAAGCTGTTGGAAGATCCAAAAGGTGGAACTATTTCTAGAACTGCTGATGGAGGTAATGTTGATAATGTCCAAGTGTTCTGAAGATTCAATGAATCAAATCAGATCAGAACATGATTTTTGATGGCATATAATGGACATAATCATCACAAATTAAGAGAAGCTATTTAGTTGAGTAGCTAATTTAATTGGTGATGCCTCAATTGTGTGTGGGTTGTAACTCCTAGTATGCTCCTGCTCATGGGTGCAAGGATGGTGAGTGGTGCTTCTGTGTGCTGTACCTCTATTAATATTCTCCGTACAGAGCTTTGGTTTCTCTGAGAAGTACCTCAACTACTAATGTATTTGGAAATCAGCATTGTCTGTTGGCTGGATATCAATCATTTTCATCGGAAATAGAAGTTAGCTAAAACTGCAACGATGTCCCCTTTATACTAGCAAATGTATCAGAACTTGCTGGCTACCAATTGTTGCTGGTTTCCTGAGAAATCCATAGCAGATACTTGAAGTTGTTGGGGGCAATGAACAGACTGATCCTCCTTTGAAGTATTTTATGTCATGTTTTACTTGGTTCTAGTTTTCTTTGTCAGGACTTTCTCATTGTTGCCAAATGTACTGTATGTGTAACTTTCATCCAAAGTTAATGAGGACAATTCTGCATCTGGCGTTGTATCATTATGCAGAACTTACAGGGTTGCTGATTGATTCTGCAATGAAGCTACTTCTCGCATCCATACCGGAAGTTTCTTTGAATGAAAGGAGAGAGGCTCTTGTCAGAGCCAGCAAATATGCCTTGACAAAGGGTGTAACCACAGTTGTTGATTTTGGAAGATACTTTCCTGGGGCTCCAGTGGAGTTCTCTTGGCAGGATTTTTCAGGTTTCAGGGAATAATACTTGTCATAGGCACTGATTATGAATTGAAGATTATCTTGTCATAAACTATGTTAACTTTATAATGCTGTCTTCTACTTTGAAAATCTCAGCAGATTCTACTTACCTGCTTCTTTCTCCCTAATAGAATGATTAGTGTTTCCTAAAATGTGGACGTGCTTTGTTTCCTTATCAATTCTGCCTGTAGAAAGTTTTGTACTTGAATTGCTTTCTTCTCAAATTGTCTTATATAATAAATATAGAAAATGAAGTTATTCTCTTTGTATCTCCTGTAGATTTTAACTTTTTATTGGAGTAATAATGCTCTTGAACCTGGTATTTGTAAGAGGGGAGGCACCCCTCTTTAAGACATCAATAAGGTCTCACATAAATGATAGCAAAAAAGATAATGCACTTTGAACCATCATAAGTTAGTCATCAGGATTATGACTTACTTCTATCTCTTGCAGATGTTTATCAGTGGGCAGATTCATCAGGGAGGATGATAATGAGAGTTTGCTTATTTTTTCCAATGGAGACATGGTCGCTTTTGCTTGTACGTTGTCATAGGAACTATAATCTGAAATCTGCACGTGTTTTATATGTTTGTGCTGCTTTATGCTCTCAGTCAAGTGGATGTTTCCTTTATCCATTTTTCTAATAAGTTGTGCACGAGCTATTTTGTTACTTTTGCAGACAACTTGGAGTTTGTTTAATTAAATTTTGTGCATGATCTGTTAATCTTCCATTTCTTTCATTCACTCTATGGAATATGGGAAAAAAATTAAGATTTATCTGGGCATCAATTAGGAGAAATTTTGCCAAAAAATATAAGTGATGTCGCCTTTAAGATTCTGCATTTTCAGTTGATACTTGTTATAATATCTGGCATCATCCGTAAGTTTCTCTATCAATATACACTCTCTTGGGCAAGTAATTATCATTTACGCAATTTATTTGTGATAGAAACTGTGCGAATTGTTTTCTTGTTCTTTTGTCAAAGCAGCTGTTGAGGTCACATGTTTCTGGACATGGATGTCTGTAAAATATATGGGGTGCTTCTGCTCTTTCCTTCCCTTTAACTTAATATTAAACTGTGATTTTGTCTCTTAGGATCAAATTAACAAATTTGGTCGAGCCTTGAGCCAATGGATTTACTTGGGTGGTGTTAAGGATTTTGCTGATGGATCTTTGGGTTCTAGTAGTGCACTTTTTCATGAGGTGAGAGACCATCATTCACATGATATTCTATGTAATGTGGGAGCATGTACCCTTGTTTAGTGGGACAGTTGTAGAACTTTTAGTCTTCTCTCTTCCATTACCTTGCGTGTGAAGGCAGGCATGTTAGTAGGTTGGTAGTCACAATCTATTGTATAAATAAATGACAAGAACATAAATTTTCTTTCCATGTAACCTTGTTATTGAATTGCTCTTGTGTGCTTTGTTTTCACAGCCTTATGTAAATGAGCCTCATAATCGTGGTTTGCAACTGATAGAACATGAGAGGCTTCTCAACCTGACTGTGACATCAGATAAATCTGGGCTACAAGTAATATCTCAATGTGTGCTCCTTGAAATTGATATACTCCTCTGATATTTGACAATTGCAAGTTTTGTTTTGTTGTGTTCAGGTTGCTATTCATGCTATTGGAGATAAAGCAAATGATTTAGTTTTGGATGTGTATCAATCAGTTGCTTCTATAAATGGAGTGAGAGATCGCAGATTCAGGGTGATGTTTTGGCTAAAGCAAAGAATTAGCTGTACTGTCTCATTAGATTTTGTCACAGATTGTGGAGGGTTAAGTTTTGACTTTAGTTGATGACTTTGTGGTGTCATATTTTTCATGAATAATGTGGGCATTTTGCAGATTGAGCATGCACAACATTTGACGATGGGAGCAGCCGCTCGATTTAGTCAGCAAGATATCATTGCCTCAGTGCAGGTACATGAAATATTTACCTTCTGGGTTTCCTGCTTTAAACCTTGTTTAAAAGATGCTTACACGTAGAGGTTTGTGGTGATCTCGAGGAGGGTCGTTTCTGAATTATGTCTTCTGCAACTTCCTGATTTCTTTTAATGCTCATCAATTTCAATTTAAAGCACTTTGGAGTAAAGCATTTTACATGGGCTGCTTTCTGCTGGATGCAACTAATGGTCTGATGACCTTTCAGCCTTTTGATCTGGTCAGATGTATGAATTATTACTGCACAGATTAATGCTTACTTTTTACAGCCAGATCACTTACTTGATGATGCTGATTCTGCGTCAAAGAAGCTTGGAAAGGAAAGGGCTGACCTGGGATCTTACTTATTTCGATCACTTTTAGGCAGCAACGGAAGCTTGGCTTTTGGTTCTGACTGGCCTGTAAGAATTATGTTAGCAACTGCTCTGTATGTGTTGCTTAAGAGTAGAACATTTGACTTTGATGCATTTGGGCCCTGATTTCAGGTTACAGATATTGATCCTCTACATAGTATCAGGACAGCGATTAAAAGAATACCACCAGGTTGGGAAGATCCTTGGGGTCCAACAGAATGCCTTACATTGAAAGAAGCCATAAACGCGTAAGCTGAATTTTCCGGTATTGATGGCTTGTCATGCTTGCTGCTATTCATCTACACATTATGATAAATGATTTAGCAGTTAGTCACAAATGAACATCATCGTCAGCATGTTATGCTGGACTGCTAGCCCGACAAGGAGAATGCAGGGTTGGCCAGATTGCTGTATTCAAAATCATCCGATTGAGATTGTCTATGCTAAAACACTCATTTAGTTTTATCCAGCAAAGTCATATTAATTGAGAGTCTATATTGGGGGTTTGCTGTTGGGTTAAGGGCCATTGCCATGGTGGACTAAGACTGATCGATGATGGCATATGTGGAGGGCTATAGGATATAAAAATGGAGGATGATTTTGCTCAAATTTGATGGAGGGACTGCCTTGGAAGCATTAGCTGCTATACTTGTTCTGGGAACATTACTTTCTCTTGACCCTACCAGTTTTTATAAGCCAGCACCTCACTTGTGCCATAACTCCCTGCATCTCTACTTTTCGGGTGCAAAGGAGATGCTTTTATTGTTTTCAATGATCGATTCCCACTAATTTGAAAGTTCATGATTAATCTGAAAGCTGTTAATAGAAGTTTTCTATTTACCAAGGGATTGACCATCTATCTCCGTGATGTGCATGAGCTATATACCACACATGAATACTTGTTCCTCACATCATTCTGCCCTGTTCTGCATTCTATTGTGAAGCCCTTCACTGGTTGTTGATCACAAATCTGGCCTCTGCAGATACACCATCTCAGCTGCCCGCGCATGCTTCCTCGACAATGACTTGGGCTCTTTAGCTCCTGGAAAGCTGGCTGACTTCGTCATATTATCCACGGACTCATGGGATCACCTTGCGGCAGGAGGATCCACATCGGTTGTTGCGACATACGTCGGCGGTGTCGGGTCATTCCCATGAGTATCTGAACTACAACAGCTCAGATGGAGAAACAAAGGTAGAAGACACGACCCTCTGTATTATGCCAAGCCGGCACAGAGCACTGACCAAATAGCATAGGAGAAGGTCGCCGGAAGTGCGCGTAGAAGCTCTTAACCGAAGAAGGCGCTTGCAAACTAATCCGTAATAAAACCGCTCTAAGTTTATAGTGATCTGTGGGCTGTTGCACGTTTCTACGTTCAATTTGTCGTCCTCATCGTACCTGTTGCCTTGGGTGGATGTTAGTGTGCATATGGACTGTTTTCCCATGTCTTTATCGTTGATGGTTCGGCTGAAGACATCGACAGGATGAGATGATAGATTGGACATGAGGGATATCAACGTGGTTGTCATGGATACTCTCCTCCTTTTTTTAACTCGAATGCACGGACCCACGGAAAGCTAGTGATGATTTGAGGGTAAGTGGACAGCATTCGTTCGTAGGCGCGCCAATTTGTATACCGTTTAGTCTACTGCCGTAATTAATATTAGGAAAAAACATAACATCATCATATTATTTGTTCTACTCTAGTTTGTCAAGTATTCTATGTAAACTAGTTCCACTAAAGAGGCTTAATTCCCTAAAAAAAACTCATATTTTATATCGTATCTCAATCTAACTTAATTTTTTTTCTTAAAAACTTGTCTAACTTTCCTTATGAGATGTTCAAAAATCACTGTCTATATATTCAAAATTAGAGCCGGTTTGAGGTTCATTATTAGAATCTATGTTTTTGCTAACATTCTCACCTATACGTGAAACAACAATGGAAGAAAACAGCGGTGATTAGGATTTTATATTAGAATGAAAATTGGTGATTCTTTTCAGATAAAAGAACAAAGAATCAAATGACAAGATTGGTAAATAAGATGCATTTATTTCATTTTATCTCTTTTCGTGATTACAACTACTATAGGTTGTTGACAAGACCTTAGCCAAGCTAATAGGAGAGCTTAACATTTTTATTAAATGGAGATCGTACATTAATATACTAACTACTCATTTATAATAATAATTAAAAAAAAGCATCACGACTTTGTTTGAGTCCGAGGATCTGGGAGATATTTTAATCTGAACATTTTTACACAAAACGAAAAAAAAAAAGAACAGAGAGAGAGAAGAAAAGGAAAAATCTGAATCCGAAATATGGAAAACGCTCCCGTCTTCGTCCAATGACATCCGCTCTCGTACCCATGATATTTCTCTGGTCCCCATATAAATAGCTCTCCTTGCCGCGAACGCCATCTGATTCCGCTCCTCTCTCTCTCTCTCTGTCTCTCTCTCTCCATGCGACTGTGAAGATGATGAATTCCATGGCGACGGCTGCTTCCCCTTCCCCTTCCCCTTCTCCTTGTTCTCCCTCTCAATGCACCAAGCTCCGGGCGCCTCCTCCGCCCGCGAAACTCTCGAGATCGCCGCCGCCGCCGCTCCGGCCCCGCCGTCGTCATTGCGCAATCTGCTGCGCCGGGTCGGGCCCTCAGTTCGTGGCCGGCGACCTCAGGTTCGCGTTGCACGACGCTTTGGACTCGTTAGGTGTCGACACGACCCACGCCAGGGTGAGTTAATCATCGGCTCATGGAGAGCATAGTTTATGCATGGGAAATATTGTGATTCCATGCGTTGATCGGGTGTGAGTTTTGCTTGGCCAGGGGTTGTGCGATTTTCAATTTCGTTCGTGTTGCTCATGTCGTGCTGTTTTGGTTCGATTGATTAGTACTGTAGTATTGTTTGTCCAGGTTACGGTCTCTGGTGTTTCATTTGTTTCTCCTTGACGATTACCGGATGTCTTTGGTTTCTGTTCTTGTATTGTCGGGACTGTTTCTGAATTCTGTTTGTTATCAGTTCCCTTCACTTACCTGTACAGAAATTGGGATATACTACTGTGCTTGTTGTTGGAAAGTCGGATGAAATTCTCGAGAAATGTTTTGATTTAATCCCACTAATTGGTAAGACAGTTCCTTTTTTTTTTTTTTGGTAACTTAAAGTCAGTTCAGCTTGAAACGTGGACCTGTCCAAATATGTTGGTTCCTCGCTCCTTTTAGGGCTCTGGTTGTGCAATATGGTAATTGAGCACATGTTGTTTTCGCTCGTATTTGCACTCTTCCCGGGCAAACTTGATGCCGATGCATATTCAGTACTGTAATTGGTGCTTAATTGATGTTCCTTAGGAGGCAAGGAAGGGATTCTGCTTGCAGATTGGAAACTTTTCTGATATAGAGAGGGAAACCAGCATTAGCATTAACAGAGGTGTTGATTTGGGGAAAACTGCTCTTTATATAGCGGCGGAGGATGATTCCCTTGTTTCTCACTCTTCAGTACCTCTCCCTGTGGAGGCATTTATTCAAAGATTGGATGACCTCTCAATGGGATACTGCTCGCACTACAATTCTCGGTTCAAGTCATCACCAGAGACTTTTTTGGATAGTTTAGATAAGTTTTTATATGTCAGGAAGGTATCTGAGTGCAAAACTTGTTTACTCACGTTGAGTTATGCCTTTTCCATTTTGTGCTTGTTATTTTTGTTTTCGACTGTTGATATGCCTCTATCAGAAGACAGTTCCATATTTACTAGATCAAACGAAGAAATTTTTCATTGGAATATGTTTTCATCGATTTTAGATGATTAGAAAATGAACCCATGGTGTTGTGGTGGGGATTTTGGTTGCAATTAATACTGATGTAAGGATTTGGTCCTCAATTATAATCTATCCTGGTATTACACTCAGTTCAGTTCTGACTCTCTCCCTATATCTGTCTATCGGTGGAAGCATTCACTGAAAAGTTTATTTCCAGAATATATAATGTTTCGTAGATCTTCACCCTGACACTTTAACATGGTTTTATTTTTTCAATAGCTAATATTTTCTTCATAAATAATTTGCTAATTCGGTACTCCCCCCCCAAAAAAAAAACTATCTTCTGATTCAGAGGGTCATGCGAAATTGAAAGAAAGGCTTATCGATTTTTCTGCATTTCCTACTAAAATATAGAGCGCTCTGCCAAAATAAATGATGCTCATTGCTTTGACTTCTTTTTTTGATAAAATCTGATGCCTTACTTTGTTTGCTTCATATGATTGTGGCTATGTTTTAGATCTTTTATTTTTCTTAATACATTTATTGGTCAACTAACCAGGATACTGTCTTGATCAGGGATTTCGCAGAAGCAGTGCCAGGGGTCTGCTAGATTTTCGGTCTCTGTATCTCCATTCAGTAAGTACCTTATTATTGAGTTTATGCCCATTTTATGAAGAGAATGATTAGAATCAAAGGTAGGCCTTTCTTCTAATAATTCGTCACATCTTGCTGTCTGAGTAGGTTTTGACGCACCGCTCAGGGTCAGCTGCAATGCTTGCCCTTATCTATTCAGAAAGCTTGAAAATGCTTAGACTTTGGGGTCTTCTGAATTTTGATGTGGAAATATTCTTTCCACATGATCTTGAAGGTCTTCCAAGAGGATATGATAAACAGAAAACCAAAGAGTCTGATCAACCACATATAATGACATCACAAGCCCTACTTGTGCAGGTCATTTCTCTCATATTCTCATCAATTTGGCTTACTTTAATGATGTCAGGAAAAGTTAAATAAAAGATTACGCTGATTGTAATTTTGACGGCGAAAGGTCATATTCATCCATCATTCAGACTCTTTTTTTTTTTTTGATTTAGGGCATGCTCGGATTAAATTTTACTTTTGCTTTTTGCTTAATTCAAACCTTGCGCTCATGTGACTTGAAGTTGCTCAAATCCGAAACTCTTGAAACTTTCACAACACTAAAGTGTTGACACATAGATTCACATATAAGTTATTTCATAATGTTCTGAAATTTGAATAATATTTTATTTCTGTTGGGAAAGCAGATAGTACTTTTTTGCTTTTGTTTAAATGCAAACAAACATGTCCTTAGTTACTTGGAGTTGAAATGCTCCTCTTTGATTTTGACAATATATGTGAGGATGAAAGCTGAATTATGTTTCCCATGCCATGAGGTCTGTGGCCTCTAAAGTTAACACAAAGAGAAGGGGGAAGAACCAATATGAACAAATAAAACAACAAAAATGACTAGAAATTGTTATTCACTTGATTTTTGTGTTCACATCACTTTGATGGTATATTACAAATTCGGGATGCATCCTTCTCGACGTGGTTCTTCTTGTTATGGCTTTATGGGATTGATCCGATTGAATAACTAATGTCTTATATTAGGTTTTTCCTTTGCAAACACGGGGTTATTTATGGAGCTTTCTGCCTGATAACTTACGCAGATTTTGAGAGATTTAAAGGGTGCTTTCTGGCCATTTCAACACAACCGCAATGAGAGTCTATTTTTAAGGGCTGCACAAGCCGCTAATTGTTCTGACAAATCCAATGTTAGTGAAGAAAGGTAGTTGAGTATGCTTCTATGGGCTTTACATTTTATTTATTCGTTAGGGCTGCGCATGCTCCTAATAAAGTTAATAGATTTGATTTTAGTGAAGATAATTGAGTTTACTCTATGCAGTTTGTGTGTGTGTGTGTGTATTTTAAATTGCAATCATAAAACTGCTATTTAAGTTGGTTCTAGCCATTTAGGTCTATTTTGGGCATGTTACAGTGGCTTTCAGCTTGCATCTACCAAGGCAGCTCAATACAGATTGGATCGTGGAGTTTGGACTACTGTTCGTCTTGGGGATATGAGGCGTGCATTAGCCGGTGCGTATTGTGCATCTTGAAAGAGATCCCACCGTCCTTGACCAGAAAAATAATAGCAATAAAAAGTCTTTATATCCTAATGATTTACATGACATTTCTCTGTGGCTTTGGGCATGTCTTCCTGAAAGGCCATAGGTTCTGGAATGAATGTCATAAGCTGGACTCTGGAGGAACATGATCTGGGTCTTAAATAGTTTTTCTTCTTGTAAGGTTCTTGGTTGATTTCAATATTTTGGGGAGGCAACGGCCTATGTTGGCAAAAGACAAGTTTTCAGACTTCTCACTATGCACATTGACTTAACCACTGGTTTATTTGGATAGATTTTTATAATTTGAGCAGATGCCTATGAAGTCTTTCATGTTTGGCAGTTATATTGCTTTTTAGTCAAATATTTCGTATGTTTTCTGTCTGCCTTCTACTTGTTTTTCTCATCTGTACTTAATCGGGGAACCAAGGTTTTTGTGAGGCCGTTGTTGAATGTACTTGAATGTCTTTTTATTTAGCTTTTCTGGTCTCTTGAAGAAGGCGATTTAATTGGTATCTTTATTTTTCCAGCATGTGAGCGTCTTATCCTTCTCGAGTTTGATCCGAAGGAACTAAGAGACTACAGCATTCTTCTCTATCATTGTGGTCTATACAAGCAATCTCTGGATTATCTCAAGTTGTACAAGGAGACAAAGGTAAATTTCTATGTACGAATATTTGCCTCCAACCTGAGCAACAGCTATCTAGCTACTGCCTTCCACCTAGGGTGTTGTGATTGGCTGTGTGAAGTTGAAAATTGCACATATCTAGTTTAGGACTACATGCGAGTGGCGGGTGGAAGTACGAAAAATCTCCATGTAGGGAGGCAAGAGATAGCTTCTGCCTGGATTGGGAGGCAAATATACTCAACTTCGACAGAGACTATTCTACTTTTCTGGTAAGTGATTTGTCTTCTTATTTAGTTATCTCTCTTTTGCTACAGAATGCCCATTTAAAAGACGTTCCAAATGATCCATCCAGCATCATGGAGGATGATGCTGAAGAGAAACTCATGGTACGCCTCAATCTCATATTGATGGAGGACGGCTGGGGAAGGCCGACAGATGCTAGGAATTTTCTCAGTAACAATTCTGAACCTTGGTGAAGGCTCATCCGTAGTGCGAGGGACACTAACACGGAAGATGCTTCCGTCGCCATATAGGTCTGTGAATGATAAAAACTAGAATGAAACCCCAGGAACAACTGACTAGAGTTGAACATGCAAGCCACAAGGATTAGAAGGACTGGGCAATTGGAGAATCTTTGGGGAAGAGGAGCAAGGTCAAGGGGACTGAGAGCTCTTTGTTGAAGCTGGAATTGATGCTTTTGAACTAATTTATGGAGCATGGTCCTTTGCCGTTGAGCAAAATTGACTCAATCATCAAGTGAATAGCATGAAATTCAGGTCCGAAAAGAATCATTCAGCCTGGTGGAATAGCTCAAAAACCTTTTTTTTTATTTACCTTGCCGTGCCTTACGGGCGCTTCACGTTCTTGGCATTTCTTGTAAATTTTGGTAAATCATTCTGTATATTCCGAGTAATCTCTACAGCGAGGATTGCATCAGTGTAGATCACATATTGCACTTTTAGTTTTCTACTACGTTGTACTCTATTCTGGTATAATGCTTGAGGTTTTTCCCTCTGTGTACGAAATTCATTTTCGAGCCCCTTGACATGATTTAAGGGATTTCTGAGCTCAAGATGTCAATCTCAGTTCTTTCCCTGTCACCAACACTGCTGCTTGTGTGATTTCCACCATCTCTACGCCCAATACTTACACAGCCCAATCTGGACACATCAGCCCTGCCGCCGCCGCTGCCAAGCTCTCTAATTTCAGCCCCATAATACCTGCCATTTCAACACCGGTCACGTCTCTTAACTAAACATGCCATGACCGCAGGCTACTCAGAATTCAACAATTCCATCTCTTTCATAGCTACCATTTTGTCCCTTCTACAAGCTGAGTCCATCGCTGGCCAGTCTCCCTCCACCATACCACCGACAAGATCACGTTTGACATTTCTGTCTCTATTATCGCCATCGATGCCTTTACGCCGCTTTATCATGCACCTCCACTCCCAGTCTCCCACTGCTGGTACCACATTACCGCCCCCCGCTTTCCGGGTTACTGTGTCCTTGTTTTCGTTTAATGGTTAGCATTTTTTATAGCGCAAGAGCTTGGTTGGCTATACCATCCGGATAGGGGATATGTTATGAGATATATACATAGCTTCTGATCCTACTCTCTTGTATTCAGCTCCAAATGTCATTGATCAATGAATTCTAGACGAAAAAGAAAACACATCCAAGGTGAGCAAAAATTTATGGGATGGGTTCATTTTACCTTTAATTCTTAGGAGAGACTTAGGTCCGGGCTACAAATGGAAGGTCACTCATTTCCGGTTGAAGAACGTGATCAGCCATGGTTTTATTAATTTTGTCCCTCTCTGGGACTCGTTAAGCGATGCGCAGCTGTCTGGGTAAATTCTCCGCCGGAAAACAATCATGATGCCTCGATGCTGTCTCCCATCTCAATCGAGCACGTTTCATGCATCACCGAACACATCATCTTACAAACCATCATCATTACGAGAGAAAAGTCGCAGGGTATTGAAACTATCCTTCTTAAATAAAACATCATGTGGGTCGTGATCACTTTAAGAGGCGTTCACGTGATGCGAAGCCTCATGCAAAGCCAAGTAAACCGTCAGCCGTCAGCTAAGTTCTCTTTGAGACCCGTTTATTGCCGACACGGTGAGTTAAGTCCAATACCAATTGCAGTCATAAATGGTTTGATGAATTTCACGTGATGATTCATTCGCTTGAGCTCTCCAACCTATGACGGCAGAGATGTGATAGGACATCCTTTCAGACCGCTTTGCATCGGCTATTTGCTACCTTGGCATTTGAAGATGATAACAAAATTCTGTTTGCTCTCTCCGTTCGCTTAGGTTCCGTGTGTCAGTAGCTGACCCTTTGTTTAGCTGCTAATCTCGTTGTGACGTTGAAGTTTTGTTCAGATCCAAAGGTAGTGGAAAAATTAACCCTAGGGCCAACCGCCAAGCGACACGCGTACGCCCTAAGCCCTAAGACCTCAGAGGTCACACTGTGTTCGTAGATACTGCAGTAATTGGCAAGCGACGTGATGTAGATCTGCACTATGATTTACCCGAAGAAGGGGAGCAAAGGAAGATCTTGAGAAGCCAACTCTTTTTTATCATTTCTTGCTGCGGATTGAAAGAAAAGCGTTGAAAAAAATTCTTGGGGACCCTTTTGATATTGCCGGTTGCCTTCCGAATTTGTACATCCACTAAGAAAGAATTAAAGTTCACGAATGATGTCTTTCGAAAGTCATAAAAGAGTAGGATGAACACAAAAACTTTAAGTTAATAGATGGAAGGCGTTTTCGACGTTAGTAATTAGTCTTTTCTTAATGCAGTGGAATTGGTTCTTAGAATTTGGTCTGTCCCACGATTTTTTTAATAATTTTCCAAGGAAAAGTTTGATGATGCTGCGCACTATTTCTTGAAGAAACCATTATTGTGTCCGCTTCGAATAGCTGCTATTCAATCACACCCCAGGTCAAATTAAACAGCACTCTCTCCCACGATCCGCGAGAATGTTGAAAACAGAGGTGGAAGAAACATTGCACCGACAGGCGTTTTTCGTTTTCCTGCTAAATTCAGCCCCCAGGACTTTAGTTTATTCGTGAGTTGACCGTCGAGGTTTTGGATAACCCAAAGAACTTGTGGATAATATACGCCTAATGAACTTTCGATTATCTCCAACTGTCGGTCTAAAAGTTGTGCAGATCAGCAGAGCAGAGCGGCACTGTTTTACTTTAACCCTCCGCCCCCGAGAAAATATGTGCAGCTCACCAGCCTACTACCCTCGTACAACACCTAATGAACATGGCGGTGAACAGGAGCGAGAGCTCTCGGGATTCCCGTTCCTCCGCCGAACGTGTCAAAATTTTAGTTTCTTTAGCTATTGACGTTTCGTTGGCTAGCGGGGGCACTTCCGCTTTGGAGGAAGAGAAAACAACAGCGGCAGATGGAGGGGGTGGAGTGGCTTGTAAGCCAATTTTTTTTTCCTGCAAGAATCCCAATCCATGACCGAGCGAGCAAGAGCATCCACTAATCATCCCCACCCGCACAACAACACTCCTTTTACCCAAACCAAACCCAGACCCTTCACCGCCAATTTAGCTAAAACCAATAATGACGAGTAGTCATCACGCGCCCCTTTCCTTTTCTCATTGAATAATAATGGTATTCCCCTCCCTCCCTCCCTTTTTCTAAAACCCCCGTGTCAAATCGTGGAGTACAGCCAGCCAATAGGGGCGAGGGAAGGCAATAGGGGCTATGACCTAGGGTGCACTAGGGTGGCTAGTGGGTCCAATTTGGTAGGGGCCCTAGACCTTCGTCCAGCCTAGTCTAGATCTAGGTCTAGGCCTAGGGTCTATGTCTTAGACTTGATCCTAGGCAACCTAGTCAGCAAGCAAAAGGCTGGTCCCAGAACGCACTCCTCTCTAGTCTTTAACTCTAGTGTGTAGTGTAGGAGTAGCAGCAGAGAGAGAGAGAGAGAGAAGTGTGAGTGTGACTCCATTAGGAATTCAATGTCAGTAGCAGTTTTTCGATTGTGGGGTTGCTTGCGGTGAGGGGCTATCTAATGTCCATGCCTACACCACCTTCCAATTCTTCTCCACCTTATAGGCCGCCTGTCGCCGTCACCATTACTTTTTCATCCCTCTACCTCGTTAACCGCTACTCTCTCCTCTCTCTCTCTCTCTCTCTCTCTCTCTCATTTTTGCCAATTAGCCCCCCATGGTTTTCTTTGTCTTAAATTTATTTCGATATATTCGACCAGTAAAAAGAAAAAAAGGTTACTTTGAAATGTCATCCGTTTCATCTTATGAACTGGCGAGATATAAATGGCTCTCCCCTCTCTCTCCTTGCTTCTCTTAGAATGGGTCTTTAGCGTAGTAGTATCATACCGTATTTCCTTTTAATGCTCAGTCTTCATTTTCTATGAAATTTTTTGTATGAAGAAGCTCAAGAGATGGACAGACATAAGGCTCAGATCAACTGTGGGCTGCTGCTAGAGAGAATTTACATGAAATGCTCTTGGGATAAAGACCTAGCTAACATTCTCGAGGTGATTGACCTTGGTCGATACCGTAATTATAAAGTAAATTCAAAATAGAATATGATAGGATTGATTTGACAAAAACAAATCATTTCATAATATTTTGCTTTTTATTTTGAAGGTCCGTTAATAAGCATTTTGACAAAATGGAAAGAAGACAGGAAATTCAATTCATCAAAATTTTCATGAACAATTAAGTAGTAAGGATAATTACAAAGACGCATAGTCAATGTCTAAGAACTCATTTTATAGCCAAAGAAAAAATGTCCAAATACTCATAAATACCTGTTATTAATGTCTAAACCAAATTTAATTGATAACACGAGCAAGATAAGTCTTGCTTATTAAAATGGGTTACAACTTGCTGAAACACTATCTAAGGAATGTCACCCTTTTTTATCTTCATGTGGAATATCATTATATAACAATTCATTTAGTCTGACAAATCAAGGTAAGCAACTAAAAAATAAGAATGTGAAATCTCAATCGAGGTTTTGTAGTTGTGATGATCTTAAATATTTCATCAAATCTTTACCTTTTCTTTAAGAACAAGGAACATTTAAAGATGAGTTGATTTTCGTTTTGGAAAATCTAACAGCATTTCCTTAGAAAATGGATAAAAAAAGGGTCTTGGTGGGTTTTTTTGAGTGGCATTTCTGGGGGCCAAGGCGTTGATAATTGCGAGAGGGGAAGTGGGAAAAGCTGGTTTTTTTTTTTTCTTATAATTCCTCACTTTCCCATTTCCTGCATAACGCATTTGCATTTTCTGGGGGTGTCACTTTTCCTTTGTTTTCTCTTCTGTCTCTTCCCTCTCTCTCTCTCTCTCTCTCTCTCTCTCTCTGAGAGACAACACGAGATCAAACAGATTTCAAAGATGGAAACTTCCAGTCCCACCTCCATCATCAGTACCAGCAAGCAACAACGACACTAATCTCTCTCTCTCTGTCTCTCTCTGGGTATTATTTAGGCAGCGCATGCAATAATTACTTGGTCACACATTACTCTCGTCGCCCTTCTCCCACTTTCACTCCTCCAGGACTCTCTCTCTCTCTCTCTCTCTCCCCCTCTCTCGCTCCCTCCCTCTGTCTGTGCATGGCCACCACTCACCACTTCAACTACGCCTCGGCCGACCATATCAACATGCTCGGCCTGCGCGACGTCGTTTTCATCGCCCCGCCCTCTTCCCTGCACCACCAGCAGCCCCAGCAGCCGCCCCCCTTCTCCGACCACCACCCCAACTTCCACCTGCCTACGTCTACCGCCTTGGGCGTCGGTGTCAGCATCTTCCCGGTCCTCACCGCGGCGCCCTACAATGTAGTCGAGGATTGCGGGAACGCCGGCAATAACAACGAGGCCAACAACACCGCGAACTTCTGGAGGAGATGCGATGATCAGTCCAGCTTTTCCAAGAAAGACGCGTTGGGCGTGGGTGAAGACGAGAGCAATAAAGGCGAGAAGCTGGAGGAGATCAATGGGTTGAGCAATAGCAGCAATTTGAGGGTGTGTAGGGACTGTGGGAATAGAGCCAAGAAGGAGTGTAGTTATAGGAGGTGCAGGACCTGTTGCAAGAGTAGAGGGTTTGATTGCTCCACCCACGTAAGGAGCACGTGGGTACCGGCGGCGAGGAGGCGGGAGCGGCAGATGGCCATGGCGGGGATTGGCGGCGGCGGCGAGGGAGGAGCAGGAGGTGGCGGTGGCGGTTCTTCGGGGTCGTCTTCTGGAGTGAAGAGACCAAAACTAGTTGATGGGTCATCAAATCACGGTGCAACTAATGCTTCTTCCACCTCGAATGCTACCACTCCTAGGAGCTTTGATACCAGTTCTTGTCATCATCAAGGTCCTCTCTCTCTCTCTCTCTCTCGATAGAGTATCAAGGGTCCACCAAGAGAAGGCGCCATCTGCGCAGCTTCTTTAAATGACGTATTATAATTAACTGAAGTGAAGTAGTTCAGAAAATCTAAGTCTCGTGTTTTAGAAGAGTGAGTGTTCAACTGAAAATGGAAAAGCAGATTGATCCAGAGGGTGGTAATTGATGATGAAAAGCTTGGATTTTCCTTACTTATTGTGTCTTCCAGTGCTTAATGTGGATAATTAAAGGGATTTGTCATCCTGTTGATTGACCAACTAATCTGCTTATTGGATCTTATTCTAAGATCGATGTAGTGATTTCTTGGATTCCAGATGCTAGCTTCAAGCAGTCTTTACCGGGCCAAGTCCGTGCTCCTGCAGTTTTTAGGTGCATTAGAGTCACTGCAATTAGTGACAATGCAGCTGAATTTGCCTATCAAGCTACCGTTAGCATCAGCGGGCATGTATTCAGGGGCTTCCTCTATGATCAGGGGATGGATGAGAAGAATGCGTTTCCATGTATTTCAGAGCTTCGATTCAGGGGAGTTGCTGGCACGAGGAATGGGGATTCTTCCCCAATTGTTGACCCGTCAAATGCTTATGCAGCATCAGGCTGTCGCAGATTGCTTGAAGGTATAGCCTCTTGTAGGAATAATCAACTCTGAGTTCTACATTCTTCTTTAGATTTTATAACGTAAAAGCAAATTCATGAATTTAATTCAGTGATTCAGGCATTGATTAAATGACATCATATGCATTAGCACGTTGCCTCAATTACTCTTTAGCATAGTGTGGATGCAGCTGAGGTTGGGGAACTAGTGTACCATTCTGCCCTTGAAAATTCAAAATTCATACTTAATCATATTTTTGAAGGAACCTTGTTTTCCCATATTATAGTGGCATTTTTTGATGCTTAATTAATCTTTTTCTTCTATAATTATATGTTGGTGGAAATATAATGGAAAATCAACAGAAAACAAGGAAGATCTGAAGATTCATGAATGAGGTAGTAGGTGTCACTATCAGTTGCTAGGGGGAAAGATGTATGAGCAGACAGAGCACTCCAAGTATCTATTTCTGAACAAATTGGTGCATCTGTTATGGGCAAGTTGCTTGTGATTAGATTCATGCACTTGTCCTTCTTCTTGCTGTTAGAACTTTGTTCAAGTCTCTTCCATTAGGATTTTCATTGTCAATCTGATTTCATATGCATTTTCTTTGGTAAAACTGTCATTTTCCCATTATAAAGTTTATATAGACATGATATATCAATTGTTTATATATGAAATTCCTGCCAGAACCATATAGTATTTACCCTTTAAGATGTCACTTGAAATTCTATAATCACTTACGGCTTATTTTCGAAGTATAGTGCCACTCCATGCCCTGTGATTCCATTTGCAGGTAATTTGTCAAATTTTTTTACTATTTGGATAAGAAAGCAAATAAGGAATATGACGGTGTTTCCTTCTACCATTGAACTGCTTACTGACGATTAGCCTCACACATGAATAGTAGTGGAACGTGGCCTTTCGTGAACATTCAAGAAATGGTTTTGGCATGTGTAAAGATCCCTTGTCAAGAAAGGAGATATTTGTAGGAAATCTGTAGATCCTGCTAAACGGGGTTGAGAAGATCCTCCTCACCATTGGGTAATTGGAGATGGAGAGTAATATCTGGTTGCAAGTAAACTTAGACATAATTGCTTCCTTCTCAACTTACAGAAATCTTATTTCAAATAAATTGATGTCCTTGTACGTAGTAAGTAACTATCCCTAACTGACTTTTTATTTTACACACAGCTGGTCTTCCACAATTAAATCTACCTTGGTCCTGCCATATTGTTCTTAATAAGATCAGGCTATACATGAGCTTGTATAATACATGAAGTGATTGCAGAGAATTCGTAGATGAACTCTACTTTTTTTTATTTCATTGGTCGTGGATTAGCCCGTTATGTGTATGTCTTAAGGATACAAAGAAGGATTGAGAGTATATACTGTAGTTTGACTTCAATGGCATGCTTTTTTCTTTGGTACAAGATCACACGTGCGTGTTGTGAACTATGCAATCCTGAGGAAGTGCTTTTTCCATTTTTCAATCTACAGTGCCTAGGACTCCGTGTTTAACGTATCATTTAGAAGCCAGCAATTGACAGGAACTCACTATGATGAGTATATCTGAATTTGTTCTTCACTATGTCTTTCCAAGTTTTGAAAATCATCAGCGAATGCTGAATACATCTTAATACTGCCACTAGTCTAAAGCTCACTCCATCACTTTCCTTTTTGGGGGATTATTTATCTGCAGTTATCTTATATCAAGGTGGTGGCGGCTTGTTCATGTGGCTGCTGAGATTTTTATATGCTCTCTGACCACATAAGGATGATCTATGATTTGACATTCACCACAATGACCATTTAAAGTGTTACATGATCTACTGTAGCTAGAATAAGATTCTCTCTGGTCAAATCAACTGAAAGAACATAGCATATATTTCTAATTCCTTCATATGTGGAGACTGGAGTAAAGCGTGGCCACCCTTTTGCTTGTCCTTCTGCACTGTTGTCAAACTTGAAAAGGGCCTCCAGCCAATGCTTGAAGAAGGATTCTTATGATTCTCTAAGCACTAATTTTCGAAGTGTGATGCATTGACTCAAGTTCTTTATTCTGAGGAAGACGCCATTTCCTGTGAAGTTAAGCTTTTACAGTTTCTTTGCATATAATTCCCCACTAACATTCATGTTATCCTGATTCACTGTCAATTTATCTTGTTTTTTCTTCTGCTTTATTTTGGTTGCTCTCTTCACATACTAGGTTGAAATAATTCTTTCATTTGGCAGCTCCTGGTGATGAATGATATGTGATAGGCATGACAAACGGGGCAAGAAGAGCAGAACTGGGACATAATCATTGTATAGGAATGCTAAGGACATCGTCTGCATGTGAAGCACAGTAACAGAACATGCATATGGCAGGACGGAAGGCACTACTTTTAGATTTTACCTTTGTAAATGGTATGAGATTTTCAGCTGTAGTATGCATGGAACTTTATTTTAACTATATGATATGAATCAACTAAAGTGGTGACTTTTCGGCATTCTAGGTCTGGAAATAAATTGACCGTGTCCAATTTTAACTCTTTGCTCTGTTCTCTTCATGATTTGATGAATTTGTGATATTAAAGAGTTCCGTCAGATACAAGCATTATCATTTGTGGTGGCGACTGAACCTCAATCACTAAAGTTCCACTGGAATGACGAGTCGTTAGCTGCGACTTCATGGTTGTTTGCAGCAAGCCTATAAGATTATGTTCATAGTAAGTGGAATCAATCCTTGGGGAAGAAAATGATGGATTCATCTTTGATTCGTGAAGATGGTATATGAGGGGGTTGCTCCCATTGGATCAAAGTAGAGCCATAGCCTTAAACTGTATGGTACTGACTGTACCTCTGGGGTTCACCTGCTATTATGTTGGCAAGCTTGAATGAACTTTCTCCATCTGCACATGAAGACCTGTCCATGATATTATGTTGCTCCGTGTGTAGACCACCTCAAAACTCAAATATAATCAATAATAAAAGCAAAGTGGTCGCCACTGCTTGCTCTGTGCCCTCCACTATGCCAAAGAGTAAACATGCCTTCTGTTTACTTTATTTTCCTTTCTTCTTTTTTTATAATAGTTCCCCATGTCCCCAACCTAAAAGATAAGAATAAAAAAATAAAAATCAAGTGAAGGTCAACTTCCTAGGACAGGGGATGAAGGGAAGGTTAGAGGAATTGCATATAAAATATTCCAACGTGGTAACATCGTCTAGCAATTAGGCACGAACCTAGGCAAAATAGCCCGGCGCGTGGTAACATCGTCTAGCAATTAGGCACGAACCTAGGCAAAATAGCCCGGCGCATGGAATCTTTCTCAGTGGAAGAGAATCGTATCTGGTCCAAGAAAGAATTGGAACCAGAACAGAAATAGAAGTCAAAGCTACAGTATTTGCTCATTTACGTTATTTTAGATGCTTTTGATTTCGCTGTGAAATTAGATAAATGATAAGGACGAAGGACAAATCACTAGTTCATCAATTCATTGTACACACAAGATTATTCAAAGACCCTGTGGCGCTTCAAAGAATTCGCAGCCTTCATATCATGTAATTTTCAGATGAGATCGCATGATTTCTTTCAGTTCCTCACATCAAACTCGCCCAGCTATATTCTGCACCTGTCTTCCTCCATTAGATCTTGAAGCTCGTGTCTTTGCCAGTAACCACTCATTCATGCTGACAAACGATAGTTGGAAGAAAATAAGATAATTAAAGAAAAGGAATATAGACTCATAGTCCATATATCTTTTGTTTCTCCAGTTCTGCTACATGTCCTTGTTTAGGGTATAGAAGATCAGATTTAGCAGCTGAATGCGCAAAAAACAGCACTTTTCCGCTCCTTTCTGCGCTACCCAAAACTGGTATTTACAACCAGTTGGAGCTCAAAAGCAGACTTAGAAGTTTCAATATTGGCTATGGTAATTTCTTTTTTCTCAGTCCAAGTCTACAATAAATAACACTAGAACGAGCCTAAGATCATCCAGCACGAATCTGAGTACCATTTGCAGAACTTTCCTTCTCATTAATCTACTGTACATCTTAACTCATCCTGAACTTCCGAGACACCCTCATCTCCTGGGAAATGTTTCAGTACAAAAAAGTGACGAATTTCCCATAATCAAATGCCTGTTGGTTAGTGCATTTACATTTGAAATAGCCGTTGGGGGCAACTTCTCTTCCTGGCTCAAGTCAACACTTTTGCTTTGACATGAATCCTGTGCCTATGGAACTGTTAATGAGTTGCTGCTGAAAAATCGCAAGCTGATCACGAAACACATGTTCCCATAGTCAGAATCTCTGGCTCAAAATTCCAACTCAAAGAACTGAGGACCGTGATCCTGATGCAGATGAGAATCACCTTCCCAAACAAAAATTGGCTGTACATGGATGTACACTGTGTGTGATTGATGAAATACTTGGTCAATCTGAACCTTCAGGTATCTTCGACGAAAATTCTGAATATGAAATCGCGGAAGCGTCTAGAGTACTGCTTGGGATCAACTGCTGATATTGAAGTCGGATCATATTGAAACGATTTGTATGCATGCTCAATCTTCTTGCTGATATCATAATCTTGCAGTATGTCTATTATGCCGAAGTAGACAATGATATCATACAATTCTCCTGTAGGATCTCCAATCAGCTGAGATTCACAATTGGTACTCCTCACTGTTAACTCAGCCTGAGCAGGCATGTTTACTCCCAATTTAATGGAAGCCCATCTGATTAGGAGCAACAAGGAGTAAGATCAATTTATGGCAAACATCTGAGAATACTTTGATCCAAGAAAAATACATAATGAAATCAAGGATGGAGATTTATGGTCTTTAGGTGATTCGCTATTATGCCGGGAGAGTGAATCCCCTTCTGGATAACGGCATGGGTTATTTCTACGAAAGCTCATTCGAAAAAGAGAATCGATACTATCATCAATAAAGAGTTAAGTGAAAATACGTTTTTTATAGTTCATGTGACTCTTATACCATTAGAAAAGAGGGATTGAGTTGCAACCTTTTTTCCCTAAACCAGACATTGAAGATGAGAATGAATTATGTATTAACAAAGCAACTGGTAAATAGTCTCAAACTACCTTCGATGCTATATGTCTTCAACGATTTCATATTTCCCCAAAGTTTTTCATTTACCTGGTAGGATCCAAGAGATTTTGGTCTGCCTCTACATTTGAAAACCGTCCCATGCCACTGTCAGTGTCCCCATTCCCTGAAGCATGAGCATTTGCAGCGATTTAATTCCATCAGGAAGCATGGACATACACTCAACCGCTAAATGATAGTAGCAATGAGAAAGAAAAGACAACCTCTAGGTGTTTGAGCTCTGGAAGGACGAGCTTCCACCGTATGCAAATCTTTGTTGTAAGATACATCCCGAAAGTGAAGACCAATCAGAAGACTATAGTCCATTATCCTCTCCTGCTCAAGGAAGTCACAATCCCTGTCCACTTGTCTGCATAAATGCACACTATGTGTCAATATAGAAGGTGGAAGCATATTCAAACATCATTTATGCATGCATAAACAAACAAATATACCAATAAGAGTTGATTGTTCCAATTGCACAGGTAAAACTTCACTGAATTAGCATCAAATAAGCTATTTTTGTGCATAGTATTACTTTCTAAAGAGACCTTTACAAGATTAACAGCATTTTTAAACCTGAATTTCAGTATTTAGAAAGTGAACAACAAAGGTGAATGCTGCAGATCTTCTGTCTCATGAGGGAGGGAGGGAGAGAGAGATTGCAAAAAATGAAGGAGAACCATTCAAAAAAGCAATTTTACCTGCAAAATTCTTGGAACCAAAACTTCTGCAATCTGAAAATAAAGTTGAGGTCCAGGTCTTTTAGGGTGGTGGTTGCATCAATGTCTGCCTCTGGTTTCTCGGTGATACGACCATGTGAAGAACCTTTTAAGTCGAAGCGTCTGTGTATAGTGTACTCCGAACAGAACAGATTTCCCATTATGACAAATCTTACCTGAATTGAGGATTGCACATTAGATATATCAAAATTCAGTGAAGCTTATCAAAACAGCAGGTTTTGTCTGGTTCTTAGTACCTCACATTACCTTCTTTTGGGAAGCCCCTGTCAATTTGACACAATGTAGGCCAAAAAATTTGGTAACTAGAGTATTCTCATATGCCCTAAAGTGATTATAGTAGGCAGGAAGCATCCTCAAGAGCACCTGGATCAAATCAAGAGGCACGGTATTATATGAGGCACGATCCAGATACTTAAAATAAGTCAGTCAAATAAGAAAAAGATATTTCCTAGAAGAGCAGAGTTGATTTCAATAATAAATAGAGACAAAAAAGAAGTAACTAAGCCAAGGAAGTCTCTCTCCTAGGGAAACGATCCAGATTGTGACACGGTCTCAATTAGATTTAGATGTCATTTAATTTTATCTAAGAAGTTTCTGCTATTTTTCTACAGGAGCTGCCTTCCAAGACACTAGAAATTTTGGAAGGCATCTAAAGTTCAACATCATATCATGAACCTTGGACAAAGCTCTCTTTGTTGCAATAAAGCAAACAGAGTACAGATTATTTGTCTCAGATTTTTGTGCATGCTCGGAAACTGACCTTCACTTCTGCTTTCTTCACTGTCTTAATCATATAGCGGTCATCATTGGTTAAGTAGAAGAAACTTCCGCTTTTTCCAGGGGATGAAAGTTCGCGGAGAGCATCATTTCCACATATAGAAATCATGTAATCTGCCGCGTCCACCTTGAACAACTTTCTGAGAGTCCTGCAAGGATAATGCAGGATAACGTATCAGCGCAGTTGACCTGGAACTAAACTGTTATTATGGTTGGTGACACTGTATGTACTTTGGTAATGTTTTATTTACTAGAGAACTCAGAATAGATGGCAATGCAAGTAACCACTTGTTCATGAAATTGCTGTCTATGCATCTGAAAATCAGAAGACAATTCTCTTGAATCGCAACTTAAGTCAAGAGCACATCTAGGCATTGTCAACATCACAAAGAAGTATGTACTGAAACCAGAGTGTGTGTTGTATGAAAGACTCTCAAAATTCTAGTGTACCATAGCACTGATTGGCGCACACATCACAAAATTTAGCCGATAGGAATTAATCATTTCAATAGTGAAAAGGCTTAGAGGTGTAACCTGAAAACCACTGGGCAGTAATCCTTCCACTTGAACTCACAAGATTGGTGAGGTGGAGTATGCTTAGATCCTTCTGGGGGAAATCTTGTCCACACCTTCTCTTTAGGATCAAAAGCTGAAGCCTTCAGATCCAGAGAGGTAGCTGGAGCAGGCCGCCCAACAGAATGCCTGCAGGTTTTGAATAGCGTCATAAACAAGATCACAAATCAGTTAATATAACCGCATCGATCTACCTAGAATATACTACTTCCTGTTGCCAACCTACTCGTCTGTTCATTTACTTTTCCATTAGTTTCGTCCATTTTCTTCAGAAAGACCATCATGTAATCGCACTCTTTGTTTTGTTGGGCTGGTAGTCTTGCAAAATTTCTGGCGAAATTAGAGATGAAGCTTCTTGTCGGCGAAAGAGTAGGCTGCAGATTGCAAAAGCTACAACAGAAACTTGATTGGAAGGACTAGATTTATGAGGAAGAGTGAGAATCTAGTCCAATGTCCAGAAAAAAAGGAAGCACCAGATTGATCCACAAAACTAAACCATGACCTCACTTTGGAAAGGATTAAGCATAATTGATGTTGAGTCTGTCAACGTAAGGAAGACAAAAGTTCAAGAGGTTAATATAGCTTGTTGTCACATAAACCAAGGTTAAAACTACTAGCTTGATCTGGATCAACTACGTATTTCATGATAAACACAGAACAGACCACACGAGCAAAAATCGTTTTGGCCTTAAAAAAGGGGAATCTGCAATCACCAATACCTGATTCCTAGTTGCAGATTGAGCATTAGCTCATAGTTCTTGTGCCCCTTCGTTATTGTATCGCCTTGTCTCTTGACTGGCTGTATTCTCGAAGCCCGTTGCCTTGTGCGTGCTATTCTCATATCTGAATCATCAAGCTGAATACTCCCTAGCCCTTCGACCATACTCCTAGGTATCGTGTTGCCGTTTCTATCACCATCAGAATCCCAGCTATAATCACAGACCCTTCCATCTACCGATGCTCGCCTTGACTTCCCATCATTGCCCTTTGAAGGCTTGAACACCCCCTCAACAACAGGAGGACAGTTTAGCATCTTCTGTGAAGGCAAAACCGGCACCTTTTCACCAGTTGATACTTTACAATCGTTTAAATCCACTGCAAAAACCTTTTGTGGGTCGAAATCAACACTCGCCATTGAGCCGGACGGATAGTACGTTCCACTCTGCTCCTTCGGGTCTTTGCTCCAAACACCGACGTAGAAACTCCCATCTGCCCATCTAAAAGTCCCATTTCCTTTAGGTAAACCATCTTCCCATAACCCATCATACCGGTTTCCATTACTCCAAATCATCGTGCCGTTTCCACTGATCACCCCATTTTTCCATTGTCCAACATAGTGGTTACCATTCATCCATTGGTACCTCCCATGACCATCCTGCAGCCCGCGGTGCCATTCGCCTTCATAATAATCCCCATTGGCATAACTCTTAGTCCCTTGTCCATGTTTCAAGTTCATGGTCCAAGAACCTCTATAAGTATCCCCTGAGGGACCTGTGTAAGTCCCTTTACCATCCATATACCCATTCTTGAATTCACCCTCATAAGTGGCTCCGCTAGGCCAACAAAATTTCCCTTTCCCATTGGTCTTGCCGTCGTGCCACTCGCCAACGTACATACACCCATCAGTCCATAGGTACTTCCCGTGACCGTGGGGGAGGTTGTCGGCCCACTGGCCAGTGTAGAAGTCGCCGTTGGAGAGGAGCTTCTCGGCATGGTAAATCTCGCCGGGTCCGGCATTGCCGTCGTCCTCGTCGTCGTCGTCGTCGTCGACGTGCGCCACCGACATCACGGCAAAAATGCTGTTCGGCCTTCGTTTGGTAGCAGCAGCAGCTTGCGATTTGCGCACCGTCAATTCCCAGGCCTTGACAATGCCAACATTTTCTTTGTTCATTTCTCTCGCCTATCCACCGAGAGAGAGAGAGACAGAGAGAGACAGAGAGAGAGAAAGGCCTCCCCTTTCACATCCTTTCTTCCTCGTCGCCTCCACCCATCGATGCCCAGATGGAAAAATCAAGCGCTCTCCCTTCTCCTCCCTATCGGTGCTGCTCTCTATTCAAGACGGGCGAATTAACAGGGAGGGGACGACAATCTTGAAACAAGATCGACGTCGCGGGGCAGGGAGCAGCTGGAAGGGGGAGAGAGAGGAAAGACGAAAAGAGATGTCTGTTGTATTGGTCTTCCAAAACGGAAGCTGTAAGATTTGAACAATAAAACGATGAAAACGTCGGATGGATGACGGGAAAGCAAAAGTTTGGATCGTACCATTACCCACCTATGTTTCGTCTGTCTGGCTTTTCCTCTGTTTTTCCGAGAAATTTTTTTTTTTTTTTTTTTTTTTTTTTTTCCCTCTCTCTGTTTTCTTTGTTGACGAAGGTTGCGTTTGGGACAAGAGAGAGATTCAAACGGCGTTGTTGTTGTTGTTGTTTTTTTTTTTTTTTTTTTGATTCCGGATTTGGCTCGTAAAGACCACTTACAGGCCAACCATTTGGAAGGAGGAGAGACGTGGTGGTGGAGATGATGTCTTTGCCATTTTTAGTGTCTCCTCCCCCATGACCCCATTTTCCTCCTCCTTTTTTTCAAATTTCTCTCTCTCTCTCTCTCTCTTCAATATCTGTTAAATCATTGTTTTATCCTATTTTTCCCTTAGTTTCGTGGCTCCTTGATTTGATGTTTCAATGTCCCTTGATTTCTCCCCCATGAATTTCAACAAGAAATGATTTCATAGGCTCAATTTACACGAGTCGAGCTTGTGATCTTCCAGATGAAAATCCTACTCGATATGCATGTGAATGAGATAATTGTGAAGTTCATTGTATCAAAGTCAAATCATCTGAATTACTGATTATAATAAAGCGTACCGAATAATTATCGATCTTGATTAATAAATTGCCATGTGAAAATTCAACTAATTTGAAAAGGGATTATAATATCAACGACATGAAAAATATTATAAATAATCATATCATCATTTAATCTTGAGGAATAGGTGGAGTTAAAAGTGGTTGATCCAGAATATTTAAGGGTTAAGGTGGGGGCAATTGTGACGATAACGATAGATGAATACTGTTTTATGTAAATATTCAAATCATCTGTCCTCGAAAGTCCTGTTAAAGTTAAAGAGATCCTGCAATCAATTAAAAATAATGTCTTTTTTTATATTTAATTTGGGTTTTTGATAAGATTATTAATTAAAAAAATTCGGGTCGATGCGGCTTTAGCGCCTCGTCGTGCCGCCCTCGAACCCGATGCCTACAAAAAATCAGACAAGGTCAAACCCAATCCGTAACTATCATGGGACCCACAAAAAGCATGGCACTGGCTTGATGTCATAGCGACACTTGTCCCCCCCCCCAGAACAAGCCACTCATTAATGCATGATTAGAGGGTGGGGGCCGCACCTTATTACCCCTGCTTGACAACCAAATTAATTAGATTGCTAATAAAGCACTCATTTTGGGACTAATCAATTAGAGAAGCGCTTGGAATTCTTCCAGTTGCACCGATTTTTCCTCGTGATATATCACTCTGATAATGTGAAAATTTATTTAAGCATATTTGAAATTTATCTGAGTTCAATTGTTATTGTGACTAGTATTCTAACTATCAAGATAAATAAACTTTCGCTGACAACTAAAATGTGCTCCATCTAAAATGAAAATGGGTTTTATTGCATGGTACCCAAAAATATATCTATTAGAATTATATTGCAAATATAATTTTAATTTGTTGTGTGTTGATTAAACATATGATTAATTCTGAAGTTTAAGCTTTTTAGTTTAAGGATCTGCGCGAGGGTATTTGGCATAAAATTGAAGAAAAGGATTGGAATGATCGAACACCTTGTCTCCTAATTTGATATCGTAATGGAGTTTTGTGAAGCTACTATTTAGGGGTGATCAAGTCCAGAGTGGGTAGGGTTCAGACCTGGACCTTGTACCCGACCCTGTTATAATCGATTCATCTTTTTTGGACCTTGTATCCTATCTTGTTTTTATCGAACTCTATTTTGGACCCGACCCTATTTTTCGGGTTCGGAAACAGAGTCAACCCTATTTTCATTGGAACCTATTTTGCAACCGTTCAATATCTTATACGACTTCGAATTTTACATTAATTAATGAAAAAACAATAACGTAATTCTCCTAACATTATAAGACAAAGCAAAAATCCTAATAATGCGTAAATATTAGCAACAAATATGGATCTAATATTAGTCTCATTCCCACAAATACTTCTAATATGATCTAATGTGCTTATTTATGTGTATGAGAACAGTTATTTTTTACAATTCTTTCAAAAAAACTATCTCTTAACTTGATTCAAAGATAATCTCTTCTTTTTTAACATTTCTTTGAAAACAAAGAGACTCGATAGCATTATACCGAGAATTTTTTTTTTTTTTTAACAGGTAAAAACCGGTTCCAAAACTAGTCAAGTTCTAGGTGGGTCTTTGCTTGGACCCTGTTTCTAGACCGGTTTCAACTGGTTCTCGAACCGGTTTAACCAAGAACCGGTTCCCGACCCTATTGTTCCAGGTGGTTCGGTCCAAGTTCCGGATAAACTCGGTCCAATTGCACATCTCTATTGCTATTGATTTATTTGAAAAGGCTAAGTTTCATTCGAGACGCAACACCTATCGCATACATCTCTGTAAAGAAATAATTGTCTTGCAAAAAAGTTACTCTTCTCCTTAAGTTTGGTAAAAAAAATTGAAATGGAAATTAGATTTGACCTAGCTTTTCTACAATGATTATGTGAACCATGCAAGTGGGTGTTCACTAAATGATTTCGTACGAGCAATTTGATAATTTAAACCATCAATAGAATATAATTCTTTTCATAAATGAAGATTGATTGAGCTGCATCTGTATAGATATATAAACTCATTTTGGTTTCCTCCCTCTCCCCCCCCACACACATATATATGTAATTTTGGTTTCTAGTTTTCGGCTACCGTTCCTACAAAACGCCTCAAAGACATCAATTTCACGAAATTATATGCAACGTAGTCAAACATGATCATGTGTTGTCATCGACTTCGTTGTTGATGTAATGTCATCTGGAATACCAAATTGCAATTCTGCACAAACAATATAATGCATCGTTGGCAGTTGCTCGAGTACCTTCACCTTCCCCATCAGTCTCCATGCACATGGTTGGCCAGCTACTTCAAGTGATTGAACATCCCCATGCTTTGTAATTGCAAGCTGGGAACCAAGAGAGAACCTTTGATTTGATGTCTTCCTAGAAAAATGCAAGGCATCCATCCATCTCTACAACAATAGCATTTGACATATATACCCCAAACTAGCGTGAAGAACAAGCATTGCAAAAAATGATTATTCTTGTTCCGTTCTAGGTGTGAGATCTCCGATGACTTTGTATGCTTCACGTTATTAGGCTTGTTGCGAACTTCCCTTAATAAATACGCAAAGTTTTCATTAAAGATTCAAAAAACACAAACTGGATTGATTTTTTTTTTTAAGTTCCATGTTAGTCTTCATAGATAACATCATATAAATAATTGGGCTATACACTTTGATACCCGATTCTACATTCTAATCATCTATGGTATCATGTCTGATAACACATGTAATGTTTCATGATTGATACTGTCACATTGCAATACATACATTTTCTTAAATTCTGTTATAACATTATTGAGGTTTAGCATGACAAACTTGCCAATTTTGATTCATTAACAATGCGAAATAGGTATAGTTTAAGTCCAACATTCCATACCAAATATAAATAACAACGATAACATCGAGAGGAAGTCACCAAGGCGCTCATTGACTTCCCATCTTTTTATCTGTAAAAGAAAAATCAAAGAGAATTGAGTAGGTAAGAAAAACCTGAAAAACGAAGGCATTTTTCGAGCTGCCAAGAACGAACGAGAGACGGTGACGAAGCATTAAATCGAGGGGGTAAGAAAAGCGCACACGATTTCAGCAGTCCTTGGGGGGTTTGAAAGAAAGCGTCTTTTGTGAGGCCGCAAACAAAGGATGCTGACAAAAAGTAAGCCAAATATGGCAAACCCCATCCACCTTTTGGATCCCCAAGTTCAGCTTTCACCAGTTCCCAAAACCATGAATCTCCCTCTCTCTCTCTCTCTCTCTTCATTTCATCATTGCAATTTCCACCCTCCACCACCACCACCACCACCACCACCACCACAAACCCTGTTGAATGATCAGATCAGACTGTGCAGTAGGCGGCGGAGAAGGGCCATAGCCCACTCTCTTTCATTTATTTATGAAGCTGTTGATCCGTACACAAAGAGAGGGTAAAGATGAATGATGGTATTCAAAAGCAGCTAAGCAATGTTGGTCCTTGATCTCATCCCTCCATTTATGTACAGTCATTAATTGCTTGTGAAAAGAATCCGTTGTTTTTGTTCTTCTTTCTTTGTGAAGATCTGCGGATCCAACCCTGATTGGCCTTTGGGAGATTCTTCCCCTTACCTTTCAGCTCTCTGTTTCAAAACGATCACTGAGTTATATCGTCTTCAGTTCCTGTTCCAGCTTCATATCGATCCGATCTTTCCATTGCACTGTTCTAGGCTTAAAGTTTAAAATGTGAAAATGATGCTTCACACTATGATCATCCAGAGATTTTGATGCTGATATATACTCCTCTAATGTGAAAGCCTCTCTGCGCGTCTTCTGCCACCATATTATTCCTTCTCCCTCGTCCATGATCTATGGTAACACTTCCCACCAAGAAAAAGTAAATAAAAATGGAGCCCGCTGTCGGAAAAGGCACAATTGGTCATTGCTGTGATGCTCATCTACCTACCAACCGCATAATGTAGTAGCTGACTTAAGGCTATGAGTATTAAATCACGCAGGACCGAATCCATCTCATCTCATCTTTAAATGTACGGACAGAGTCCATAATTTCTTTAGTGTTGTTCCTATATCTTGTCCCAACATAAAATGGAACTAAAAGAGAAAACAGTAAAGACCATAATAAAGCCCCGCCCCCCCGGGGGGTCCTTTCCTTTGTCGTTTCTTTTTGTTAAGCATCTATTTGCATGCTCTAAGCTCCAGCATACCTCGTTCCCCAATTCCACCCATAGAAAGAACGTGAGCGAGCAAAGTGGAGAACAAAAAACATTCCGTGGACTTCTCGCCGCCCTACCACTGTTATAGAGATTGTGATATTTAGCAGCCATTAGCACGCCTTGGTTTTAGTGGACTTGGACCAAATCCAGTCAAGAGTTTCCCTTTCCTTTTTCCTAGACAATGCAGCACATCATTGGGTCGTCAACTTCATCGTTGATGTGAATCCATTACATGTTATGTGCTAAGCATAAAACAGAGCAAGAATAAAACAAGGGAACCCTAGGAAATTAATAAAGTTGAAGAGGACAAGTAGCCAGTCTCGAGAGAATTTTTTAATTTACGAAGGGAGGGAGTTAAAAGGGCTTGTTGATTGAGAACCAGATGATGGCTCACGTGCAAACACACAGAGATCTGGTATTAAATCGTTGTCTTAGGAAGAAAGGAATAGCAGGCAAATAGCTTGGTAATTTGTTTTGTTGATAGGTTAGAAGGGGTATGAAACTGAAAAATTATGAGGAAGAAGGTGAAGAAATATGTAAGTTATCGACATCCATTTGTAGATATAAATTATGAGAGCATGCAGATCATTCAACGTGAACATGTGGCAGAACCGACAAGATTCGGTATAGCAACAAGCATGAATCTCTATAAGGCGACAATTGTGTCAATTCTTTCTGCACACAGGCGGATAAAAGCATGAGTTGCTAATATGTACTTGCAGTTTCAGAAATGCAACCTCGTCTCTAGACTAATCAGATTAAGGCTTAGTAAAAAGTTAATCAAGAGTGCAAGTTATATCAAATTTGAAGTGGTATAGACTCCTTTGGCGGAGCAGCTGACCAGCAAAATGCCAAAAAGACAATTCAAAGGAGTCTCCTACTTTGTGTTGGTTTGATTAGGTTGTAATTGCTCTTAAAAAGCGTAATGTCAATTAAGTCTTGAGAAACAAAGCGATAAGTCTCCAGCATAACATCATTTAAATAACAATCACATGAATTCATTGATTGTTTGCTCAGGCTGTTAGACACCCAACTTCACAATCACACATTTACTACAAACTTGAAGTTAACAGACAACAAATGGGTGCTATAGAATACCACCATTATCCAAATGCCAGAATCCAAGTTCACATGTCAGCACTGACCCTGGAGTCGCAATGTGAATTTCTGCAGTGAAAGCAGAACCTGCTTTAGCCTCTCCTTTACCTCTGCATCAATCAAGTTTCCATCGGCATCGAACTTTGCAGGAGGTTGAAATGCATATACGAAAAGCTCAGGCTTGTTAATGAAATGAAGATCAAGGTATACTCCTGTCTGCCGGAGATGATATTGTGCTCTTCCGCCACCAAAATTTCCTCCCGCGCTTACTATAGAAGCAGCTTTGTCAGCCCAAACATTCGGTGCTCTAGATGCCCAATCTATTGCATTCTTGAGAGGCGCTGGTACAGCAACAGAACCATCTCAATAAAATGGGACGCATCATGCATTAACTAAGTTTTTTCTGCTATAGAGAATATGTTTTATGCCCTCATAAATTTGATTGTTCTTTTTCATTTCATTCTTTTATTTTCAGAACTCAGCAAAACGTTCATTTAGTCAGCCGATTTATAGCTGCTACAGTCTCCACTTGCAAGAATTGAGATTGATCAAGAAAAATGCAGCTGCCCACTTGTTCGATATTGATAAAGCCTAAATCATCTCTACTTCACTCCATGTTCATTCATGGTTTTTAATAGCTGTACACTTCCAAAGCCAGTAAAGAAGACTTCTTAATCTTGTCAAAACTGGCCAACCTAAAGGAGCGGGTGCGGTCTGTCACCGCACAGCGACAGCCACCTATCACCAGGTGCTCGGTAAAATGCTCGGCCGTAAAATTCACACATAGCTTGGTACTTCTCAGTTTGAGGCAAATTATTTAACCCCACCCCCAACGAAGGCCAGCATAATAACAAAGTCTTCAACTTTATAAGCCTAAATCAAGAACTAGTTCAAGTGTTTGATTATCAAGTACCATATCAGATATCCTCACCACAATAAACACCGATTACAACCTCACTTGCAGTGCTTGTAACGGGAGCAATTTCGACAGGCAAAAAAAACAAAAGGAGAAAAGTGGGCAGAGTGACTTACGAGCAATGGAGTAATTGTACTCGGGAGAGGCAAAGAGAAAGCTATCGGCCCTCGAGATCTTGCGGCGAAACTCTTCGACCACGGCCGGGAACTTGCGGCCGCCTTCTTCTTCGAGGTCGGTGTTGATCATGGGGAGGGGCGACACTTCCACGCACTCGATTTGCATACCCGGGATGGACTCCTTGCATATCTCCGCGGCTTCAATCGAACCGAAACAGCAAAACGTAAGAACCCAATCACCTCAAGACACCACAAGGTTCTCAGAGGGCACGAGAGACGAACAGAGACAGAGATTTCACCTGACCGAATGAGACCTCCGTTATAGGAAGCTTTGCGAAGAGAGCCGCAGAGAGCTGCAACTTTGATGGCTGGTTTAGCTGCCTCCATCTTTCTCTCTCTCTCTCTCTCTCTCTCTCTCTCTCTCTCTAAAATTCCTGTCTGAGGGAAATTGACCGCTTGCTGTTCGTCGGAGAATCTCCGCGGAGGGAGAAGGCCACGGAGTCTCAAGTGAAGTTCACGACCAAAAACCTCTTGACAGTCGGCATGCGACCGGCATTCTCTTATTTATTACTATTTACTATATAGGCAGAATACCAATTCAGGTAGAACGTAGAATAGTGTCTCCTAAGGGCGTGCAAATGGATCCAGGTAGCCGGACAGGACCAGAACAGGCAATCCCAAGGAGACCGGTCCAGTTTTCAGTTTCAATATTGGAATCGGTGGGTACTGATTTAATTCTCGGTTCTAGATGTGGAATCGTTCACCTGCCTATTCGAAATGATAGTATATATAATTTTTAAGAAAAATAAAAATCTTAAAATCCTTAGTCGATTGATAGAGCACTCATATTGTCTCACTCTCATCTCATTTGAGCCGTTTCTCTATTTCTCACTCACGGTCTCAACTTTCAATATAAGCCCAATTTTTTTACTAATCTTGCAATTAAGAATAGGAAGATTCTTTGTTTTTTGCTTTACTTTGACTTGCTGAAAAACATTACACTCAAGACTAATTCTATGGACCTACTTAAGAATCGGAACGAACTGGTGATTTGATTTCTAAGTGGATCCATGAAATCAATGGGCAGGAATAAACTGGTGGTTTGATTTTTGGCTGGATCCATGGAATCAACGTGCAATTTCCAATTTTAGAGTGAAAATTACTCATTTGAACTATACTCACTCTTTATCAGCATCACCTATTGTTACGAAATAATTCAAAGAAATTAGAAGAAAGGAGAATGTGCGAAAGAAATAGATATAGAAATATAAACATACTTTCAATGGCATATGAAGCGCGAAATTAACACTAGGATTTTGCGACCCTCTTGCACGATTGAGCACATTCGTACTCAATATTCCCTCCTTTTCTGTCCGAATCGTTCCGTCTTTGCTGTCCTGTTCGTATTTCCTTTTCTACAATTCGACACCATTTCTCTCGATGCCGCGTCAATCCTCGCGGGTCAACCATGCCCAATCCCGAACGATCCATCCCTCGGCCCACTACGTGTAATCAGGGCCGGGAATACGAAGGCATGGGCTCTCGCTCTTTGGTGACCGTTGACTCCCCTCTAGCTTTCTTTGCCGATCGACTCTCCTTCCATTTTTCCGTTTTATATGTGAAAGGACAGATCCATAAAATGTATACATGACCGACCAGTCAGCCACCATGTTTCTATCACGATTCCAGTAGTTCCTGTGATTAGACCTGTCATTTCTTAATCCACATTTAACCAGACAAAAATGAAAATTCACGGGCTGCATTAATTATGTTAAATTGCGTCACGAATTTGAGTTCATGTGCACTTTCCTATTTACAAGAAGAAGAAATCCTCTGTCACTACGACGCAAAAAGGGTTCGCATATTCTATTTTATATATATTTACTTATTTTTCTGGTGGTGGCATGCTACTGGACTTGACTAAAAGAGGACTCTTGCTTTGCTTCCATGTCACTGTGCGATATCAGAAGGACTTCCATGTCCTTTTGTGCTGACGAAAAGGGTTTGCTCAGAAGAGGAATAACAAAACGCGGGGGTTTCTGCTAAGGACGAAGCGACGACACAGTGACGCTCGCTTTTGGTCGCCCGCGGATGAGTCCTATATAAACGGTGATTTTGGTGGTGCGAGTTTACATATAAATTGACTTTTATTTGTAAATATTTTGGGTTCAAATTTGAATTTAGATATGGGAAACACTCAAGCATGTGAGCGGTTGTACTATCATTCTCCGATTATACTGAATTATTTATTACTGGCTCTTCCCATAAATATAAATACCGATATTCAAATCGAATCATGTAAATTTCTAATATCCTTATTGTTCCTCTTATGTTTCTTGCATTGACTGGTTTGCAAGATCACATTGTTTCCCTGTTAGTATTTACGACAACTTTTATTTAATAACCGAGTCGTAAATGAGATTAATAGATTTACAATTTACTTAGATCAATCCACCAATGACTTCTTCTTCACTTTCTCTCGCTATCACTTGACATTGTTATTGCTAATTGCATGTGTTTACCTTAGTTTGGATATTAGTTTTTCTATATTGAGTTAAATATAAAATTATTTTAGAAATATGGATTAAATTAGATATAAGTTGGATTGTATTCCATGAAAAAACGAGTCAATACGATTAAAATGGGTTAATTTGGATCGGATCATTTTTCACTTAATCCGATCTGCTTTTTTTTTTTTTTTTTTTGGTCGTTTGATTGGTATGCTTGTGACAATGTCTTGTCCTCTCTTTTTTAGGTTTTCAAGAAACAATGGCCAAAAGTCCGCCTACTAGGTTTCAATTGAAAATTGCAGGGATGGCCAGGTCCGCAAATAACTAAACAACAATAATTTATGTCGTCTGAACCGAAGCCATGTGAAATTATTTCATTACTTTTCTTTTTTAAAATTGTTTCTCTGTCGTTCGAAAGGACCGTCAATGAATAGCATGCCATTAAATTTTGCTTCAAGTAGTTAGACATAATGCGGAATAGATAAGTCAAATCAGGGGGGAAAAAACAAACGGGCCACGTTGATTGATGAGTACATCGGAGTACTCGTTAATCATACTCACTAGAAATTTATTTTAATTTTTAATCTACTAATTACACACAACACGAGAGAGATCGAGCATTAGAAATAATAAATGTTATCTATTTGGGTGTTTAATAAGCGTCCTAAAGCCGCTTCTTCAATAAAATCCTTAAAAGTTAGTGTTGCGAGAATTAAGACCTTTATCTTTCTTTTATTGCGAATTATACCAAATGCGGTTGGTGGCTTCATTGGTATCTACCCTCTCAACCCCAAATCAAATAGACAAGGGAAAACCTCAAAAGCTACACCGATTGCAATCCTGATGAAGAATTTTTTTCGTATATAAGTTTTTCTAGAATGTTGCATGTTGAAACGAAATGAATTCCTCCTAAATTTGATGACGATGGCCAATCCAGTGCGAGCTATTGTAGTCTGGGCACTCTGCAGAGGAGCGCTCTAGCCAGATACGGTGTATTAATTGAAGTCTCTTTCAAATTAGCTTCTTTACAATTAATTTTAATACCTAACTTTTATCTTCGCTTTGTGGGTAACTCTATTGATAGATTAGGCAGAGGAAGGAGACTTTAGATCCTGAGAGAGGCACCTTCTCGACTCCATTGTTGCTTGTAAGTTTCCACCACAAGTAGACCCTGCGTTTGACCCCTGATCCTGAAGTGTCTAGACTTTCTTCCATCCAATCCAGGTGAAGATACCCACTGTTTTGGATGACCAGACGTTTTCGCCTGCCCGTGAAGGGGGCTGTGTTGAGTAGCGATGCCGTGTGGATTACTGAGGATGAGTTCCGCCAGCCCGATCCGATTATTAGGGAGGAATTCAAGATTTTTAACGGGGCCGGAACCGGGTTGTTCTTAGCCGAGCCAGAACGATAAGAGATCGGATAGCATTGTTCAATTTGAAATTTCATCTGTTCATTCCCCGTCTCATCAGGGAACTACTTTTTGTTACAGTAAATTACTCAGGAAACTGGTATCGAGTAGGACCACGGGGTTCAAGTTGCCAGTAACTCCGCGACTCTTCGTGTTTGGTTTTTCCGCATGATTCGAGTTGTCCTCTCCTCGAGTTCTTCTCCTTTTCTGCGCAACTTCTTCTGTCTAGAAAAGACAGTTTAACGAATGGATTCACGGCCAGTCGCCACCAGATTCTGCTCTTCTTGCTCCCCACGTTTCTATCAAGATTCCAGGAAATTCTCGCGACAATAACTTGTGCTCTTGTTCTTTTCATGAACAGTGGCCCAAGTCCGCCCACTAAACACTCAATCGAAAGTTGCAGGGAAATCCAGGTTAGCAAATAGCTAAACGTCAGAATTTATCTGATAATACTATAAATGCCCAAATCATAATTGTACCTAATTATTTAGGTCATGTTAAATTATTACATACTTTTTTAAAAATTTATTTATATTTTTTTTCTTTTCCGAAAGGAAAGTCCATGAATAGCAGGCCATTAAATCTTACCTATAGCTAAACATGGTGCAAAACAGATACGACAAATTAGCAAACACTAGCCCCATTGATTGATGAACGCACCATGATATTTATTGAACATGCTTAGTCAGAAAAATATTGATTATCAAAATACTTATCATAAAAAATATTTATTTTCAATGCATCGATTTTACATGCAACGAGATAGGCCAAGCATTGAAAATAATAAATTATCTTTATTTGGGTATTTAATCAGCGTTCTAGATTCACCTTTTTGGCAAAATCCTTAAAGTTGTTGGCGCATGACTTAGTACAGGCTATTGTAATCCTAGCACTCTATAGTAGAGAAGAGCTCTAGCCAAATCCATGCATTAATTAGGGTGTACTTTATATTAGCTTCCTCGCGATCAACCTCAGTACCTAACTTTCTATCTTATCTTCGTGAGTAATTATCAATAGATTAGGTAGATGATTCTATTCTTTAGATGATTGGGCAAAGAGGAGGTTTTAGAGAGATTCTATGGATTAGGATTACAGCATGGGTTCGCCTAGATCCAGATTCACGCGAATTGACTCGACGTGACTATTGTGATTACAGGCGTGATGAATGATCATAGAATTCACGTTGGAGAACAACCCAGGACCGGACCCTCTTTTTCTTTCTCGCATTCTCTTCCCTCGCTCCCCAAATCACGGTGAAAAAGAGCAAGGAGGAGGAGAAAATAAGGAGGGAGAAAATGTTGGGTAGGGGCACGTGTCTCCCGACGAGTGGACTAGGATCTCGAGCGGTACCCAATATTTTCTCGGAAAAGGAGGGGGGAAGAGGACAAGCCTTGGGGGCCACGATGACGTGGCAACCTACATGCACTTACGAAACGCAAGACGAGATGACGGAACGATGAAGGAAGCCGTGGCGTCCGCAGTGGGGAGTGTGGCGAGTTCTCGTTATTTAAGGTGAGAAGACGAGGCGAGCGATAGGCCGATAGCTGAAAACGACAAAAGCCCACAGAGCAACTCTCTCTCACTCACTCTCTCTCTCCCCCCGCCGACCTGCTTTTCCCCTGATCCAAGAAACGATCTCTCTCTCTCTTCTGGTGTTGTGGCCACGTCGATCTCGTGAGTTACTCATCGCACTTTGCTGAATCTTCCTAAATGATGATGGGATTTCGGGCTCTCTCGTGTCGTGGCGGCATTATCCCTTTCTCTTTTGTCCCTATTTACTTTGTTGTTGTTATTGTTGTTGTTTTGCTTTATTCCTTGATTGACTCGTACTCCTGTAATGCTTTTCCTACTGTGTTCTTCATTGACCGCCTCCTTTCTTTCGCTCCCTCTCTCCGTCTCTCTGCATTGAAATCCAGAACTCATCCCACCGGGATTGGCATTCTTCAGTTTCTCCGACCAAGTTTTCATTCCCGAAGGTTCTTTTCTTCTTTCAAACGTTAATTATGCTTACGAGACTCCGCTTCGGCGAATTCCACTCTTGCTTCTCTGAGAATTTCGATTTTCCGGGTTTTATTGGGTTCTTGACTGAGCTTTTTCTTTGAATTTGATGTTAATGGATTTGATTCTTGGTCTGGTTGGTGTGTGACGATTAGCGACGTTACATTTCTCTTTTCTTTTTCTTTTTCTTTTTCTTTTTTTAAAAATTGGCGTTGACTTCCCTCGGGGGCGGCGCGAATTGTGGGTCTGCATGCCTGGATTGAGTCTTGGAAAATCCCTAAGATATCTTGTTTAACGTGCGCAGATCGCATCTTCGGCTCGCTTCTTCGTGGGAAATCGAAATCGAGGTGAGTCAGTCACCGAGAAGTGAGAACTCTGTCTGACTCTACATCGTCTTCCTCCCGCAGTTTTCTCCTCTGTTTTCTGCCCTCATCGTATGTAATGCGCTTCTCATTTGACTTTCGAGCTGGCTATCTAATTGCTATACGATTACGATGAATGCGATTTACCGCTGCGTTCCTCTCGCCGGCATCTGTTGGTCTGGCTTTGGCTATAAAGTCACAATTTCATTTTTCTGAACAAAAAAAAAAAAAAAAAAAAAAATACATTCCCTGGCTTGCATTCTTACAAATTATGTGACTTGAGATGCCGGAAAGCTGTGATCGTGGCTCCATGTCGCTGTATTCCTTTGGCCTTGAGTTGATTTTGTGATGAACAGTTAAAACAGGACACCGCCTTTTCTTTTCATTTTTATTTTCTGTTTGCTTTAAAAGTATAAGTACTCAGCTGAAGCATGTATTAGTGATTCAGCCCTATACCATGTATTCTGTGAATAGAACTGATTTTGCAACTTTGATTTTGATTACTGGCTACCGCATAGGAAGGCTCTCATCATGGATTTGCCAGGGAAGATGGAGAAATTCCCTAGGAGTATTGGAATCTTGTTAATCCACTTCAAATAGGAAGGCACTCCAGACATTGTTACCGGCGAGATCAACCTCTGTTTAGTCATCTGGAGTTATGTTTGGAAGGAAAGCCATGGGAAGGGCATCCCCAGTCCTACTCTTTCTTTTGGCTGTACTGTTCTGCTTTGCCACATACAACATCCTAATCATGATGCGGCACAACAGAGGAATTAAAAATTTGGTGGGTGCTAATACAAGTGGTGTGCTAGAATCAGATCCGATTGTTGAGATGCCCGAGAATCTGAAGAAACCAAAACATGTGAAGTCGCCTTTCCATGTCGCCCTTACAGCAACAGCCGCTCCTTACAGCAAATGGCAGTGTCGCATCATGTATTACTGGTATAAGCAGAAAAAGGACTTGCCAGGTTCGGAGATGGGAGGATTTACTCGGATTTTGCATTCTGGAAGTCCCGATAACTTGATGGATGAGATTCCTACAATGGTGGTAAATCCTCTTCCAGAAGGCCTGGATAGGGTAAGTCATTTTCTATGTCAATTGTCCAATAGCTCATACTTGTCCAATAGTGCTAGTTTTTCAATCGTATTGACTGCGAGACACTAAAACTCTAGTTTGTTGGCCGTGTTTTGTATATGTCCACACCATACTTACATAGAAAATTTTTGTGCTAACTGGTGTGCTTTCTTTCAGTATTGTGGACATTCTGAAATGAATTTGAGTTAGCTATAAGTTCTTTCATAGCTGTCTGACCACACAACAAGGACATATAACCTATCTTTAATCCACCCCCTCAAGGAGTCAGATGCAAGTATTTCTTTAGGTTGCTGAGCAAGTTGCTCACAGACCAGGCTATATAGTGAAGGTTTGCAGTAGCTTTCTGATGTGGGGTTTCTCAAAGGATCAGTGCAGAAATTACTTTGTGATTGAACTGATAAATATTGAGTGTCATATTCTTGGAATTGCAGCAGTAATATGTGATTTGTACGGTCACAAGAACTTTGCTTGGTTTCACTCTAATTTTGTAGCATGTACCGAAGTTATTTTCTTCAGAGTTGCATTGCGTTTGAACACAATATAACAATCTTTCAGAAATATACTGGGATGAGTAGTTGTGCTTATTTATTATTACTTCAAGATTGTCTCATGCCATTTGTGTACACTGTATTCAGGGATACGTCGTCTTAAACAGACCATGGGCATTTGTGCAATGGTTGGAGAAGGCGACAATTGAGGAAGAGTGAGTTTCCGTGGATTTTTTTTTCCCTTCCTTGGGCCAGAAAGTTTCCATGGGCATAAAATGAAGTATGTTTTACATTTTAAAGATTTTTCCCTGTTTTTCCTTCTTGACTGCAGATATATACTTATGGCAGAGCCTGACCATATATTTATCAGACCCTTACCTAATCTGGGTCATGAAAAATATCCTGCTGCCTTCCCCTTTTTCTACATCAAGCCGGAGCAAAATGAGAAAATTGTGAGGAAGTTTTATCCTGAGGAGCGTGGACCCGTGACAAATATTGATCCAATTGGAAACTCACCCGTTATTATTAGGAAAGTAAGAGTTCTTGTTGTTGCTTTACTTATGAGACTTGTATTGAAGTAAATTCATGCTTAGGCATTTGAAAATTACGATGATTGTGCTTGATGTGCCAGAAAATTAGTACAGTTGAAGATTGGGTGATTATCTTGCATCATTGCAGTTTTCCTTCACCCAACAGTTTTCAGTTTCTATACTTCTACTCATCAGTTTACCTGTCTTTCTTGTCAGGATTTACTGGGGAAGATCGCTCCCACATGGATGAATGTCTCTCTGAAAATGAAGCAGGATCCAGAAACTGACAAAACATTTGGATGGGTGCTAGAAATGTGAGCAGTGAAAGTGAATGCTTGAGCACGTGCACATACACATGAAAGTCACTTGTATTTAAATTTGTGTTATCAATCATCAACTTCATTGCAATGTGCTGATGATTCTGCTTTTTGCTTTGAGCCAAGGTATGCTTACGCAGTGGCATCTGCTTTGCATGGCGTGCAGCACATTCTACGTAAAGACTTTATGTTGCAGGTCTGTGCTGCTGCTCTACCCTTATGCTTGCCTGCTGATCTCTCTCTGGGGTTCCTGTATTGACTATACGCTGCACCCTATGAATTTTCTTGTGTAAAGCTCTTCTTTCTTTGTTTTCAGCCTCCATGGGATCTGGAAACTGGAAAGAAGTTCATCATTCATTACACTTATGGATGTGACTACAACTTAAAGGTACTGCCTTTTCTCTCTACTTCGTTAGGTAATAAGGATATGTTGCTCCTGTTATAGCTTACAACGTATGTTCTTAGGTGATGGGGTCGATTCTTTGTTAACTTTCTCTGGTTTTAGGATACTGGAATATGCAGATTGTCTATTTGAACTGAAAAATGAGAACAACTATATATATCTGACATGTCAAGACTTCTAGGGTGAGCTAACGTATGGGAAGATAGGCGAATGGCGATTTGATAAGAGATCACATCTTCGAGGACCTCCACCAAGAAACTTGCCTCTGCCTCCACCTGGAGTTCCTGAAAGTGTGGTATGTCTTAAAGATACATAATTGGAATCCTGAATAATGTCATAATTTGTTTTGTAGGAGATATTTCTTTGCATTACACCTCAAATGATTGCATCTCAGATCACACATTGCCGTTGTATGCCTTGTCTGCTTGCAATGTCTGTGTCCACAATTTGATGTTATAGGTCATTTAAAATGTTCTTAAACTAACATTTCCCATAGACGCATGTTTACCTTGAGCGGATGAAATCATGTGTTGTTCTCAAGGAATTTGAGATGCTCTAGACAAAATTTACTAACCAAGAAAAAGTGATGTGCACGGTACAACTGCATTATTCTTAGAATCTTAGGCCATTGCCATGATCCTGGCCTTCGTAAAGTGGCATTATCATCCTCCATCTCGGATAGTTACAGAACGTTTGGGAGGTAATAATTGTGTGTCATGGTTCTTTAAGATCATGTATGCCAGATGGCATCCATAATTAATTTTGCTCGTGTGGGCTTTGAAGAAGAGATTAGTAAGTAATGTTTCTAGGAAACTTATCAAGGAAACAATGTAATTGCTAAGAGCTGATAAATTATGCATAGGTAGTTTTGCCAATCATGACATAAAATTTGTGGCAATTCGACAACATCGGTTATCGATTCTTTCAATTAGATGCTCTTCATTGCTGGTTCTGCAGGTCACTCTTGTCAAGATGGTGAACGAAGCTACAGCTAATATTCCAAATTGGGACACATCTTAAGGGACTGAGTTATGTTCAGAATCGACCGTAGGTCCTCGAGACTCCTTTTGGAAACACTTTGAAATTTTGATTCAAATCGAAGCGTCTGGAGAGGATTCTACACAAAGCAAGGGTTGACCAACCCCGCCTCCCCCAAAAAGAATTGCAGAGTCCATAGCAGAGCCTGTCCATTCTGTATGGACTGTGTTTAAATACTCAATACAAGCCGATCACACCATTTAGTTGACCAAATTTTGTAAATCTTCTTAGTACACACGACATTTGCTTTTTGGAAACAGCCAACTCCTTGAGACTCTGTCTTTGTTTCAATATTTTGGCCTCTGAATGCATCTTACAAATAGAATTGCCTGTCTTTGACACAACTAGCTCTTCATCAATACGGGAAAAACCTTAATAAAACAAGATTCTTCCTGCACATGCTTCAAGATAGGGCAGTCTGATGATCACTTAAGGATTTTCTCTTTATCAAGGCAAGACGTAAACATAGCGCGGCTGTGGAAATTTTTTTTTGGGGGGGGAGAATATGGAAAATTTGCATAGTTCTCGAGCTGGGCGAATAACAGGAAAACAACATTATATTCTTGTACTTCCTACATATATATGGCTGATGATTCGTTAAAATACTAACACTATGTCGCATTTTTTTTACTCAATAACCACCTTCATATCTCTATTTTTGCAAATATCATTCAAATATCTTTAGGCAAAGTCCACATTGAACAAATCAAATTGTGCTCTTTTAGAATTCATTTTAGCATCTTGCTTAGGGTTTGGATGGTTTGTTATTTAGTTGGTTTTGACCGTTTGGGTGGGTGGAATTTAGGATTCTGGAATGGGCATATCGGGAAAGAAAATGGCATTTCCATGAGTAGTGACGAATGGATAATTATGTCAAGTGCAAAATAGTCTAAGGTAAAGTCGGGGTATGTACTTGGTAGTTTTAAAAGTAGATATACGTAAATGGTCTTGGTCTATGTTTTTTCAAATTTTCTTAAATGAAGACAAGAAAAGCTAGGAGTACAAAAATAAGTTCTTGATTCCGTGTTGGCAAATATAAATCGGGAATACTAATCATATTTGTCTAACAAAAGTACAAAATGATTTTTAACGTGTCGTGTTTGATTCACCTCAATTCCTCACACCATCTAATTTATAACTTTTTAACCCTGTCGCATTATGGATTTAAGAACTGTAAATTAAAAAGGCTAATCCCCATTTATTTGTCATCCCAAGAGATCGTACATCTTCTTAATCGTTTGTCATTCACCAAATAAATTGCTTAGAGTTCATGCGATGAATTGGATGCATCATAAGTTTAGGAATTCAAAATGAGGGCGTCCTTCCCTCAAGGGTCAAGTGTACCTGTTATTCCGTACAAGTTCGTCAATTTAGAAGCCATTCGAATGCAATTCCAATAATTGAGGTGCGATATCTATACGTGATTGGGTAATAAAATGATCACGAGATCAGGGTGACGACCAATCTCAGTGTCTATTAGAGAGATGGCTTATATTAAACATTATTGTTGGTAACAAGATGAGTGGTAGAGGGCTCGCTGGGAGCAACTGTTTGGTTTGCCGCCTAGCTTATGTTCAACTTCTTGGCTGAATTATTGTTGAAGAATTGCACCTCCTCTCTTCTCTCAAAAATTCTAAATATTTCTAATAGACCTAAATATTTAGATATTTTGTTGGTAGGTATTTTAAGATGAATGTAGAAATATCTAGGAATATCTGAAGAGAGGTAGAAATATTTGGAAAGTTAATTCTCTAGAAATGTATAAGATATACCTCTAGATATATTTAGATGGATATTTCTGAAAATATCTAGATTTTAGGAGGTAGGACCACTATAAATAGGCAAGTGCTCCCATTAGAGTAGTTGTGGTGTGGAGAGCTTGGCTATTATATCTAAGTGTGTGAGAGACTACTTGTCAACTAAGTCTATAAGAAATTTTTCGAATTGGTATTGTAAAATATTATTTCTAATAATAAGAGTGCCTTTTTTTAGTAAGGCTTATATTTCTTACGTCAATTGATATCAGAGCCACGTCCCTCTAGAGTTCAACAATTGGTATTAGAGCCTAAGTTGTCAAAGATTGTAAACATGCAATCAGAAGTCATGTAAGCAAAAAGAGAAATCATGGATCATTGGATGAGTCAGGGACCATTGAATGAGCAAACGATCAAAGATTGGAGCACGCCAGTGTTTTGCTAGTGCACAGTTTGGGATCATAAACAATTTCTCCTGCAATCAAAAGTCATGGTAAGCGAAAAGAGAAGTTCGGGAGCATTGTATGAGAAGGCGATTAGAGATTAGAACACGCCAGAATTTTGCTAGTACACAGTTAGGGATCATTAACAATTTGTCTGACAACAAGCACACGTAGCTTAATGTCGGGCATTATAACCAAGTCACGGTGCAGATTTTTTCAGGTTTGGCAAGCAACCGAGAAGTTCAACAATTCCAATTATAATAATTGGAGTATGATCATGTAATTTTACTTGCTCGGTCAAGATTTTGTTCAAACTTTTGGATTTTTGGGTCATTTAACACTAGATCAATAGGATGATGGACCTCTCTTGATTTGAGTGATTTTGAATTATAAGAAGAATTTTCTTAAACTTGTACATGGTTTTGTAAATTGGGGAAATGGCTTACTGTTTTGAGTTTATTGCCTTTGGTTTTGGTGGTTCATTAAGCTTATGATTAGGAGGCGGTGGTGAAAAGCTTGAAGATAATACTAGAGCGACCCTGTGTAAGATACCATAAACCTATACCTTCCACCGACTTCACTAAGAAAACCTATGGAAGAATCTTCATCGAGCTTATGGTCAGGTGGTGGTAACCACACTACCATCCCTCTTTTCGATGAATTTTGGCTTAGTAAGCTGGATTGGATGAACATTCTCGTGAAGTTTTCCATGGTTGGTTATGCAAGTTATAGGAGAAGTTTAACCAACTCACCTTTGTCTAGGAATATGGATGCAAGATGTTGTATGGTTAATATCCACAGAAATCATTTGAGCTTCTTTTGATACTGGGAGATAAAAGATCCATGACATGATTATGAACTCTATACACCACTTGATAATAGTGTAAGGTACAATAATAGCATTTGCTATTGGGGCTTCGACATTTATGCCGGAAACCATTTTCTTCATCTTCTTGGTAGTCCTGGGGAGGTTGGACCAAAAGAAGGGGAGAGATGGATGCTTCTATCTTTTATTCCGTGCGGTTAAATTTAATAACTACACCACAATCCCTCTTTTTATAAATTTTGACTCCGTAAATTAAATTCGACAAACGAAGTTTTTCATAGTTGGTTAGGCAGGTTTTTCATAGTTGGTTGTCCATCTTTGGAAATTTGTCTAGGAACATGGACACAAAAAATTGTTTGGTTATTATTCCTGAAGATCATTAAAGCTTCTTTTGATGCTGGAAGAGAAAGATTTAGGACATGATTCTAAATCTATACGCCATTTGATAATGTAAGGTAGCAATATCAATATCTCCTACTTGGGGTTTCCAACATTTATGATAGAAACCATTTTCTTCATCCTCTAGGTGGTCCTAGGTGGTTTGGATGAAAAGAAGAGTGGAGAAAATAGACCCGGATGCTTTGGTCATCTGTTTCGTGCATTTAGATTTAATAATTACACTATCATCCATCTTTTTGATGAATTTTGGCTTAGTAAACTAGACTTGACGAACTTCCTGGTGGAGTATTTCATGGTTAATTATGCAAGTTTCTATGAGAAGTCTAACCAACTCACTTTTCGAAATTTGTCTGTGAATACGGACACAAGATATTGTATGGTTATTATCCACAAAAATCATGAGAGCTTCTTCTGATGCTGGGAGAGAAAGATCTGTGCCATGATTCTGAACTTTGTACACTATTTGATAGTACAAGGTAGCAATAACAGAATCAACAACTTGGGGCTCCAACATTTATGTCGCAAACCATTTTCTTCATCTTCTTGGTGGTCCTGAGCAGATTAGACAAAAAGAAGAGTGGAGAAAATAAAGTCGGATGCTTCTGCCTTCTCTTCCTTGTGGTTGAATTTAATTGTTACACCACCATCCCTTTTTTTGATGAATTTTCGCTAAGTAAATTGGATTGGGTGAACATCCTAGGAAGTTTTTCATAGTTGGTTGCGTAGGTTTCTAGGAAAAGTTTAACCAAATTATCTTTGAAAATTTGTTTAGGAACATGGACACGAGATATTGTATGGTTATTATCCACGAAAATTATTGGAGCTTCTTTTGATGTTGGGAGATAAAGATCTTGGAAAAAATATTAGAAAAGTCATAAATTTATTACATTAGTGACAATTTAGTGCTAAACTTTTTAATTGTGTCAATTTAGTCTTAAATCTTTTAATTTGATGTTAATTTAGTTCTAAACCTTTTGATTTAGTGATAATTCAGTCATTCCAATTAATTTTAACTAGATATTACTGATGTGGACGTCAACCGACTTTTGTTGCGTCACTGGTGTTGACGTGGACATCTTCCAACTTTCGTGGCATCATTGGTGCTAACATGAACAATTTTTAATAGTATTTTGTTAATTTTTCCATTTTTTCTGATTTTTTCTTCTTCTTTTTTCTCTCTTTCCTTTCTTCTTCTTTTTGCTAGTAATCGGCCACTAACCATGGTTGGATGAGCTAGCCTCACTTGGCCATAGTGACTCTGAACCCCTGTGAGGGCTCCCCTCACCAAGCATTGCCGAGGTGAAGGCAAGATGCTTGGTGTGGCCGCCCTCGCCAGGGCTACCCTCTCCCTGGCTAGATATGGTAAGGCAAACCCTTGCCAAGGCTCAACCTACTCCCGACCATGGCCAATGGTCGACCATTACTCGTGGCCAATGGTTGACCACCACCTAGAGGAAGAAGTAAGGAAGGAGAGAAAAAAAAAATCAGAAAAAAATATTAAAAAAATATTAAAAATTGTCAATGTTAGTATCGGTAGTGCCACGTAAGGCAATCAACATTCACGTTAGTAATATCCAATCAAAATTAACCAAAATGACTAAATTAGCGCCAAATTAAAATGTTTACGACTAAATTAGCACAAATGCAATAAGTTTATGACTTTCTTAGCACTTTTCCCAAAGATATATGACATGACTTTGAACTCTATACACCATTTGGTAGTGCAAGGTAGAAATAACTGAATTTGTTACTTGGGGGCTCTAGCAATTTGGAGTTGAACTTTCGAAACAATAAAAAGTTGAGGCTCATAAAGTGCCATGTTGAAATTTGGAAATAAGGTGACAAACACCGTTCCAACATTCAAGGTAGTATCAATTGTCCCACTACAAAGTATGTTGGTAATCAAGAAATGTATCTAGAAGAGCCATACGAGCAACAACAAGATGATCCATTTTGACCATGGAATGATAAAAGCAAAACGGGTTGCATCATAATGCAGATGAATGCACCTTTGTTGCATGTACTATCGAAGGAATTCAGGAGGAATTTGAACAATAATAAATGGAGATAAGTCCAACAATCTCTCTCATACACACTAGGCCTGCGATTGTTGGGTATAGATTTATTGATAATCTAGCTCTGATACTAATATCGGATGGTATTGTGCCTCTTTTATCTTAAATTTTTGCCCACACTTATAAAATGATTTCACAATCGATATGGGGTAACTCCAACGGGTCAAGTTGGATAGAACGTATATATTCCTTAATCTCTTGTGGAGTGTGATGGATTAAATGTCTAATGGAGCGAATAGGAGAAAAGGAAGATGTATGTTTGGCAAAAGCAGCACAAGGATTCACAAGAGGAAGAGTAGTTGGGGAGATCTTTTCGACTTCAGCAAAATAGGATACCTCATAAAGCCAATCAAGCGTGGGCACTTTAGATTTACGAAATGAATTGGATGGAGTAAAGTAGATTGGAATATCTTCTACTGGTACAGAGGGTTCTATTTAAGCGTTGTCCCTCATGATGAGGTAATAACTTACCTTTAATCTCAACAATTGATAGTGGAGCGGGGGCCTCTCAGTTTAAGAGTCATCACATCTCCCTTTCCGGTCAGAACTGGCAGGTAAAATGGACGGCTGTTATCTTGGATATTGACTTTCTGACTTTCTGACCAGTCTTAAATTGTGGGTCGCTCATGGGTCATGGATCATTCAATTGAGGGAGAAGTTTCGTCAACATGCAATTCAAAGGAAGGCTCCAATACTATGCGAGGAATACACTCATATAACACAGTAAAACGTCCGGAATATCCTGTGCGTGCTTGATGAGATCTCCGAAGTCCTCTTCAGGAGACCGCATAACGGGAAAGGCCACACAACTGTTGGAAAGTGAAACAAGCCACAAAAAGACACTGTAAAAGTTACGCGGCGTGCTCCGTTTCACGAGGGAAAGAGCCCATGTTATGTTATAAAGGCTTAGTCTCTTTTCGTACCAACCCGTGATCCAAAGGTGTCCCGCTCACCTCGACGATGCCGACTCATCGTGGATCTCTCTCTCTCTCTCCCCCCCAAAGGTCACGGGTCGAGATGACCGGCCACCGACGCCACTTTATGGAGAACTAGCCGTTCGAGCCGTCTCGTAATGCTAAACCGGAGCACCGACGGATCGTTGGGTGCTTCGAGGGCACTGGTTTGCGGCGAAAAATATAAGAAATTGCGGCACAGAGTGGTGGGAAATCCTTGTTGGGTCCGACCACTTGGGGAGGAAGGAACGAGGACATCATGGGTTGTGGTCCCCTTCCTTTGGCTCCCAAGAATATGCCGTCTCTCCCAAATTTGTAATAATGAGTGGCCTAGACCCTATCGCTTGAGCTTTTATACTGTACATGTCCTAATCAAATGCCCTTGATTAACCAATGACGTTTAGTCAGGCAGCAAATGCTCAAGGACTCGCAAAGGACATGCCATCACACGAGATAATCGCTCGATGAAATATTACAGCAGCGAATCCTCCCTGAGGCCTAGCCTACATGTTACTGAGCAAGATATGCAAAGCTCTCTCGTTTGAAGGAGGAAATGGAGATGCTAAGGTACAACACCCTATGGGGTCAAAATGGACATGAGGATGATGATGACCATCCCAATCAAGTGATGAGGTGGAGCAGTGTATTCCGGACGTGGTGTGTCGGCCAAAGAAAAAAAAACAGTAGAAAGTGTAAGATCATCTCGCCCGTGACACCATTCCACTGTAGAGCGCATCTGAACCGAAGCTCTTCCGGTGGTGAGAGAATCAAGTCAGAAGAACAACTCGACAAAACCCCCAGGTTCAAAGCCTGCACGCTGCATCACTCCCGCATGTGCAGCCTTTCCCTTTGTTTTTATATGTACTTGTACTCCCCCGTATATTCCCTTCGCTTCCCTCGTTCTTCATTGGACCAGTCTTAGCTTAATTGATTAACTTCTTCTAGTCATTGCCTCGAAGAGTTATAACATGTTCAGAGGAAGATTAGTTTCGAGTTCCTCGATACATGCGGTAGAAGTGCCATCTGAGTATCATCTGGTTACTTGATTCGTGTGTACTGTTAGCATCTCGTTCATATCTGTCTCAGAGGTGACGGCGACCGATATGGTGGCCTAGTGTGTTGCGTACTAGAACCCAATGTTGGGACGAGCTGTATGTTGAACTGTGCAAACACGTGACTTGATGTTGGCAACATAACTTGATTCTCTATATGGTACCCGAGGGGTTACGTTATGTCAGCGACGCAGCTCCAAATGCAAGCCCTTCAATAATCTTATTTGGGTGATTTGATCCACGTAATTTCTGACATCAAGCAAGCTATCGAAAATTGATGACGCTAATCGCAAGACAAATGATGCAAGCAGAAAGTCTGGATGTACACTTGGAGTTGGACCTTGTCTTTACATCGGATGCCCTTGGTCAGGTCATTCTTTGATTTGAGTCCACTGGGAAATTTTCACCCTCGTTCCTTGTTGTCGAGGCATCTGTCGGCCTTGTAGCTATATATAGAAACGATGGAGAAAGGTCACTGTGCCGGTCAACACAAGGTGCAATCACATGAGAGCCTAGTCCTGGACATGATGCGCATGGCTACGAGACAAGATAACCCACCAACTCTTCGCTGTATTTCACAGTTCATCACTGAGCACGAGGCTTAAAATTTGTTTCTTTTCACAATCTGTTCAATGTGATCAGCAACGTATGCTGAAAAGTGAATTTGCTTTTCCCTCGCCATTCGGCTATTGTGATTAATCAACGAAATGAGATCGAGATCTCACTCAGACCAGAAGAATCGACGTGCAGCAGCAAACAGATGAAAGCGGACACTAACGTGGGGGTTGCTCGTTTAGTGCGGCCTTCTCTTTTTATCTTCACTGGCTCGCATAGAGATGCTTATGCTCCTGCATGATTGGCAGCTTCTTATCCCGCATAAAGATTGTTTAATGAAAAAGGGCATGTTCTTGAAAAAGATGAAAGATTTATGTCTTGCTTTTATAATATTTGTTGGAATCTAATCATTGGAACGACTTGAAGGGTTGTATAGTGCAAATTCTTTTAGCATTGCCGACAGAAGTACATTCCCATGTGTTTTATACCATGTGACGGGTCAAATGAACGATATTTAGTATTGGAGCGGGACCATGCGAGATTCCCATACATGTAATTCCATTTGATGTTTAAATCGTATCAGAGGGCGTATTCTTTTGGTCCCTGTATAAGCATTTTTCCTATGTACGATGAGAAAAAGGAAGGAATCTATACCTCATTTCTCTCCCAATATGATTAGAACTGGGAAACACGACCCCAGTTTTACTTTGTATGCTATTGAGAAGAACAACGGTCTGCTCAGTCTCTCTCGTCCTAGAGTTTCGGCAGGGATCGACCCTATGCAATATCAAGACTTGGCTGTATGGAGGATGCTTCATCCTCCTGCTACAAATTTGCCTATTCTACATTTCACATCTTGAGCAGCAGATGAAAAATCTTTGTGGTAACATGTTATGGCGTCACTGCCGAGACAATATTAATCAATTAGATAGACAGTGCATCGGCTAACAACTCAGTCAAAAAGAAAAAAAAAAAGCGTAAATCCCATCCATCATGAGAGATGAAGCCCGAGGAAGTGGAGACATCATGTTCCACCACCCTCATACGCACATTACATACATAGAGACAAAAACCTAGCTTCACCTAAACAAATACAAAAGAATCGCCAGTACCATTTCCCTAGACCGTGAGAATGACAAAAGGACTGGTATGAGAGAGAGGGCCAATCCAAAAAGGAGGAAGAAAAAAAAATGAAATACCCTCCATAATACATATGCACATTCACATACGTGCCCCGCTCTCAATGTCATCTCACTAGTATTTTTCTATGTGTATATATATCACCCCAAAAGCACACTCTCCTCCCACTCTAAACCCCAGAAGCTGAAACCAGCCATGGAAACCCTGCAACTCCCTCTCTTTATCCTCCTCTCCTTCCTCCTCCTCCTCCTGCTCTCCACCTCCTCACATGCCCAAAACCCAAAATGCAACGTCCAAGACCAGGGGTCAACCCTGGAGGTGCTGCACGTATACAGCCCGTGCTCTCCGTTCAGGCCCTCCACCCCGTCCCTCTCCTGGGAAGAGTCCGTCCTCCAGATGCAGCAGAAGGACCAGGCCAGGCTCCAGTTCCTGTCGAGCCTCGTGGCCGGCAAGTCGGTGGTGCCGGTGGCGTCGGGGAGGCAGATCGTCCAGAGCCCCACTTACATCGTGAGGGCCAAGTTCGGGACTCCCCCTCAGACCATGCTCATGGCCATGGACACCAGCAATGACGCCGCCTGGGTCCCCTGCTCCGGCTGCGTCGGCTGCTCGTCGTCCGCTGCGTTCGCTTCCGCTAAGTCCACCACCTACAAGAACGTCCCTTGCAAGTCTCCTCAGTGCTCTCAGGTACACATACCTCCCATTTCAGTTATGTCGAGTAGCTACTATTGTACGTCCAGGACATTGAAAAGTCTCGGTCACTTGTTTCTTATCAAGACACACCCAAATTGTGAATCGAAAACTAAGCGGATTTGCGAGAAAAGTTTGGTGGGAAGACGTTAAACTGAGTGCTGTTTCAGCAGACTGACGGCACCAGTGTCTTGGGCTAGGACTAAGGCATAGCAGAGTGACATCCCGTGATTGGCGCAACAATCTAGGCTCTCTTCTTTAACCTCTTTCTCTGTCCGTAATCCACATCGATGCGCGTGGCTCAAAAGTTACGTTCTTTCGCTCATCATCCACCGAAACCGTACTCACGTGAATCGATGCGCGTCTTCAGGTGTCGAACCCCACCTGCGGAGGCGGCGCGTGCCTCTTCAACATGACGTACGGGAGCTCCAGCATCGCCGCGAACCTCTCACGGGACACCTTGACCCTCGCCTCCGACCCGATCCCCAACTACACCTTCGGGTGCATCCAGAAGGCCACCGGAAGCTCGGTGCCGCCGCAGGGACTGTTGGGACTGGGCCGAGGCCCGTTGTCGCTGCTGTCGCAGACCCAGAACCTCTACAAGTCCACCTTCTCCTACTGCTTGCCCAGCTACAAGTCCCTCAACTTCTCCGGGTCGCTGCGGCTCGGCCCGGTCGGCCAGCCCCAGCGCATCAAGTTCACCCCTCTGCTCAAGAACCCGAGGCGGTCCTCCCTCTATTACGTCAACCTGATCGCGATCCGGGTGGGCCGGAAGACCGTGGACATTCCGCCCAGCGCGCTCGCTTTCAACCCCACCACCGGCTCCGGGACCATATTCGACTCCGGTAGGTGCATCATCTCGCTTTTTCGGATTCATTAATCAGTTTATTTTTGTTGGATTCTCGTGATGTAGCTGATCGGATTGTAATGTTTCCAATGTCTCGCATTTTGCCTCCAGCTGGGCATTTGTCGTCTCCTGGAGACCAGCAAAGAAGGACATGAAAAATTGGTCATAAAGCCGAAAAATTTTTAGTCTTTGCGTCCCAGGATCCTAGTGGTGGTCCATCCTTGTTCGGTTCTTTTGCCCTGCCTTGGCCATTGCGATGGACCAACTTCCCATGTACAAAGTAATTTAGGGTTTAGCGTTTAATTAGGTCCACATCATACGCGAGATGATGAGCGACCCTAGAAAGATGGATAAAGATTCATGAATCGTTTAGGTTAATGCTGTGCTTGCGCACCGAACTATATCTCGTTCTCTGTTCTTAAGTCATTTGCCTAACTGCTCTTTTCGATCTAGGTACCGTCTTCACTCGGCTTGTGGAGCCAGCCTACATCGCCGTGAGGAATGAGTTCCGCAGACGAGTCGGCCGTAAGCTGACCGTGACCTCCCTTGGAGGCTTTGACACCTGCTACTCCATGCCCATCATCGCGCCGGCCATGACCTTCATGTTCTCGGGCATGAACGTGACGTTCCCCCCAGAGAACATGCTTATCCACAGCACCGCCGGCAGCCTCACGTGCTTGGCCATGGCCGCATCGCCTGGTGACCTCAACTCCGTACTCAATGTGATCGCCAACATGCAACAGCAAAACCACCGGGTGCTCTATGATGTGCCAAACTCGAGGCTCGGAGTGGCCCGTGAGCTCTGTACCTGATTAAATTTTTTTTCCAAAGGTGGCGGTAGCAATATGTGCCTCGATGTCTTGGTGGCGTTAATGATATCGTCTTGGGTAAGGGCACGTCTTTTGGATGGGTCACTACTTTACTAGGGGTTCATTGATTATTTGTTTCGTAGGAGTAGTTTCGAATCGGAACATTTTGGTTTCAATTTCATCCAGAGGATTGCTTCCAATTTCATCTTTCTGTACCACTTCTGGTTATGTGTTGATTCAGAAACAGTGACGCGGTTGGGTGTTTTTTTGGGTTGCACAATTGTTTCAGATCAGATCCGATCCGATCCCGATCTGATCCGCAGCACACCTTGCTTGATCAACTTCGCTCGTTGATAAATTGGGTGGCATGTTGTTACAGTAAAGAGTAGCCTGCATGAAAATTGAGAGAGATTAGCACGTTCCCTTCTCCCCTTCTGGGCGTTCAAATGTGTTTTGAGTTTATACTGATTCTTGGGTCTGCTAAGTTAGGGATGGGCACCGGTCCATCTACCCCGAGAATCTGATTGGATCAATTGGTTCTGACTTTTCGGCTTACGTGTCCAGTGGTACTGAAATCCAATAATCCGGCCCATTGATAAAGTGCATGGACTAGGTCCTTGCAAAACCACCCTTTGTCAATTGTTATGTTTCCCTTCAGAAACTAAGTCATGCCGTTTCAGAGCAACCACTTGATCATCATCCAATTGCTATTTGATCAGTTACTCCTTCATTCACGCATCATAAAAAGTCAGAAAAATCAATCGGCTTCATCCCCAAAAATAAAAACCCAACATTCAGTCCAGTCCCAATTCAATCTCAAATGTTTTCTTAAATAAGAAAAGTATCAAGTTTAACTATAATCTCAAATCTAACTCGTGAGCCTTCCATCCAAATGTTGTCATTAGTTGTTCCTAATTTCTTTAATTTTCCATATTAAAGAATGATTTTATTTTGGGAATAGTTTTCTGTGCCACTTTGCCGTATATCGATGTCAAAATGTCATATCAAACAATCTAAGGGCGATTTTTTGGTATAGCATTAATGGGGGAAAATTTAATGCTAGACTAGAAGTTGATGACTTTTGTATTGAGACAAAAAAGAAAGAAAGAAGGATCGAGGCAAATTTGAAAGTATAGTTAAAGCTAATGTTTTCGTAGGAAAGAAAGAGTTCGAGGCAAATTGAGGATTGAACATAAAGTTTGGTATTTTTTTTTAAATAAAATGGTCGGTAAAGAATAGTTTGGAATAAAATTAAGAGTAAAGGAAAAAGTTACAAAAAATCCAAAACTTTATCCACAATGATACATTTATTTCAAACTTTTTTTTGTGATATCAAAAATCATAATTTATACCTATACGATATACTTATCCCAAATTTGTACAGTGCGATACATTCACTTCAAATTTCTTGTATTCGTGTGATATATTTACTCAAAAAAATTGGTGTCACAAGAAACAAATGTTAGGATAAATATTTCACATAGTTAAAAGTTTGAGGTCTTTTATATCACTAAAAAAATTTAAGATAAATATATCATGTGAATATAAATTTAAGATTTTTTGTATCATAATAAGTAAAATTTGGAGATTTTGGGGGACTTTTACTCTAAGATTAAATCTACAATTATGTTTCCTGATTGTTAGACAAAATACGCGGCCTAAGGTTGGTTACCGAGTCCTCCATCTTTAATTCTTCTTTCAGCGTATGCTGATCGGTCTTATTAACGCGTTGGGAATGACATGATGTGATGAGAATCGTAAAACGGGCGGTAATACCGCGCGGCACGTGCACGGAAAGTCAAACCTCCGGGATCACGGAACGGGTAAAAAGTGCGGCGGCTCCTCTCCCCCCACCCTCGCCCTCGCCCTCGCCCTCGCCCCGGCCGCACGTTTCTTTCCTAATCCAATCCGAAAAACAGAGACACAACAACAAACGAAAAGCTGGAAAAGAAAACGAAGAAATGTGCGACTTCATACCGCGATAACAAGCGAAAAGGCGGAGAGGATTAGGTGGTTATCCCTTTGACATTCGTCGTTCTTTCCTTTGCCTTGATTCCTCTTCTCTCCCGCGTTCACACTTGCTTCTCCCCCTCTTCTTCCTCTTCTTCATCATCTTCTCCTGTGCACCTCTCGCTTTCATTTAGAGAGAGAGAGAGAGAGAGAGATCCTTTGTCGGCGACCGGAGAAGCTCCGAACGAGGGCGCATGGAGGTTAAACACCGGACGGCCAAGTCCCTGGTGGGGAAGCTCGGCTCCGTCTCCGAGCTCACTCGCACCGAGGCACTCTGCGAGCTCCGCCTCATCTCCAAGCACGACCCCGACGCCCGCCCCCTCATCGCCGACGCCGGCGCCATCCCTTACCTGTCCGAGACCCTCTACTCCTCCTCTCCCGACGCCCAGGAGAACGCCGCCGCCACCCTCCTCAACCTCTCCATCAACGCCAAGGAGGCCCTCATGTCCACCCGCGGCCTCCTCGACGCCCTCTCCCACGTCCTCCGCCACCACGGCTCCGCCCCCGACGCCGCCGTCCAGTCCGCCGCCGCCACCCTCCACAGCCTCCTCATCGTCGATTCCTACCGCCCCATCATCGGCGCCAAGCGCGACATCATCTACGCCCTGATCGACATAGTCAAGAGCCCCAAATCGCCCCCCAGGTCCATCAAAGACGCTCTGAAGGCGCTCTTCGGGGCCGCTCTCTACGCCCTCAACAGATCCACCATGATCCAGCTCGGCATCGTGCCTCCGCTGTTTGGACTGATACTCAAGGACGGGAGGGTCGGGTTGGTGGAGGACGCGACGGCGGTCGTGGCGCAGATCGCGGGGTGCGAAGAGAGCGAAGAGGCCTTCCGGAAGGTGTCGGGAGTCGGGGTTTTGGTGGATTTGCTGGACGCCGCGACGGGATCGAGCATCAGAATAAAGGAGAACTCTGTATCGGCTCTATTGAATTTGGCTAGGTGCGGAGGAGAGGGGGTGGTGGAGGATGTTAGGAGGATGGGTTTGGGTGTGTTTGATGGGATCAATGACGTGGTCGAGAAAGGGAGCGCCAAAGGGAAGAACAAGGCCGTGGCGCTGTTGAACTTGCTCGATGCTCGAGGACTCAGCGGCAGCAGCGATGGAAGCAATGAGAATTCGTTTCGAGATTCGCGGTTCGACTATCTACTGCATCATTCTTCGTGATTTGGATTCTTATGCAATTGAACCGTCGCCCCACCATGTGCTTGTGTGTTTGCCGTATGGAGAAAAGATAATGTACACAGCCCGTGGAGTTCGCAGGAAACTAGTGGCTCTTGAGTGGCGTCATTGTTGAACTGTGTTCACCTTGATGACTTGGCTTTCGGCTCCGGGTCCAGCTCGTTCTGTATATAGTTCTGATACTGAATTCATGAAAATCAGAATGTAGTTTTTGAGCCAGTTTGCTTTTCTCTGATTTTGAATCCACCTTTGGCTATGGAGCTTTCTATGTTTGTATGGATTAGATACTGTGTACTTATATCTCTTTCAATGAATGGAATTCATTCAAGTTTTTATTAAAGAACCTCAATGTTCCGATTTGAATGTTGCAATGGTGCCATTAAAACAACTGTGGACACCTGGTGTCTGGTAGTGACCGACCACATGCCACCCAAGGCATTAATCTGACTTGTGTTAGGCAGCAATGATCGAGCAGATCAGGGGATATTTCAACCACAGGACACCAGAAGATCTGCCCTTCCTAAGGTACAACAGGTTTTTATGCAGCACAAAGAAATTGCATTCATGTATTCACATGTGCACGTGGGTGTAGAGTTCGGTTCAAATTGTAAGGTTTAACCACAGGAAAGTCTTCTCGATTCTAATGGGGTGCTGGACAGCTTGTTTTGTATTTTTGTGGATGTGATGTTCTCATCCGTTTATTCAATCATTAATTTGCACAATTCTGACTTTGACTTCTTAATATATTTTCCACTCAAGGTGCTTTCCCAATCTCACAACTTGTGATGCAGCAGCATCTGCAATTGTACGTCCATTCTTCAAGTTTATTTTCATACCACGAAAGGCAAATTCTTAATATTATTTGATGAATGTATTAGCTTACTGCACTGTTGGACAATAGATTCGGTGGGTAAATTAAAGACCTGAGAATGTTTTCAAGATGATTATGCACAATTTCTGTTTCTCTTTGGTAAATTTCGTTGTTTAAATGTACTGAGCAGGATTTTGCTTGGTTTGGAGCATGGGCCTTGCCTGTCCATCGTAGTATTCATTGCCACAGGATAAGTGAATATGGAGCCTGAGGCCCCAGAATGCTCCATTTGCTGAGGCCACTACCTTCTTGCCATGGCTAGTTGCTAGTTCAAGTACCCGCAACCCAGAAAGATTTGCACAGTTGACTCTGTCTTTTACCTTTCTGCTTATAATTCTAATCGCAGGATCATCAAGCCGGAATACGTCAATGTGATTAAAATGGTAAGGCCATCCTACCCCCAACCCTCCTCTCCCTTGCAACTTCTGGTTGTCACCATATATAATGTGTCACGGATTCAGTTTGACAAACCTATTATTAGAACTTTGTGTGAGTCGTACTTCCTTTGCAGTAAAAGAAGACAGTGGATGTGATTTCTTTGTTTCATTGCCAGATGGAGGGCAGTGCAGCAAATTGGTATCGCATGCATGATGTGATAAATTGCTCAAAGATTGACCTTGGAACATGCAGCAGGGCTAGAAATTATCACGGGAAACTTATTTATCACTTGGCAGAGGTATTTCTCACATATTTGGATGTAACAATTTCTAAAATTTGGCAGCTTATCTTGCTTAATTTTTCTGAAGCTATTCAAAAGAGAATGATTTGGTCTTCATGGATGACCTGTCGCATGAGAAAAGGTTTTCATCAAGTAGGAGCATAAAGGTATAATGTTAACGCGTTCAGGTTAGTTTCGTCCATCTTCTCGTTGCTGTGGTCAAGGTTAGCATCATTTTGGCATACTTTATGGGTCTCTCGTGATCCCTTTGGCAACCCAGATGCTTTTCTGATATATTCTCTGCATTTGCGGTGCAGATGGCACGGTCACTAACTTTATTCTCAACAAAATAGGATTTTCTAGAGTCAATGGTTTACTTTCTACAAGTGATGGGCCTTGTTTAAGATGAAAAATCAATAAGTCCAGTAGCAAAAAGAGAGAGGACCCTTAAAATTTTATTCTCTTTCTTTTTCATGGCGATAAGCAAAGGACAATGAGGAAAACCACTTTAATTGAGCAGTAAAAAGCAGTAGTCCCATTAATATTTGAAGGTATTGACTAGGAACAGCATCTGAATCGTTTGCGTTGGTTTTGGTTCGTGTCTTCCAAAAGTAGAATGTCACCGATGGGTCCTCTGTTTTAGTTCTTTTTCCAAGTGATGATGCCGTTACTCCTCTGTAGCCTTAAGTGTGCTCTATCGAGCATTAGCTTACAAGCCTGGCTGATGCTTATTGTGTTCAGGCTACTGAAGCGTGTGTCGTAAGAAGATCAGTAGCCCGTTTATGAGATTATCCGACCCTCTCAGCAGTTTACAGAAAATATCGGAGGAAATTTTCATTAACATCACGCTTGGAGATTGTCTTCTGAAAATCAAACTTTTAATTGGTAATTCAGGGTGCCTCGTTGACAGGGCAATATAGCTAATCTCCTGCGAACGGACCCATCTTATCTTCGCACACGACTTATATGTGGTTCTGTCAACATTAACTTCCAAAAAGAAAACCCTGCTGGGAGTTGTGACGTCCTGTCAACTGGGCTGTTCGGGTGGCATGAGTAGACAAAGGTTGGGGAGAGGGGGGGAGGATGATTACGATATCAATCTACCTATCGATTCTTCCTCCTGTGGCTATTTAAGAGGCATATTAACTGAACTGGGCGCTGAGTTAGGGGAGATTGTTTCCTATCTTAGTACTTTTCTCCGCCTTGACCGCTGGGCACAAAGCTGAAAAAGGAGAACAGGAGCCGAATCCATCAACTTGGCCCAAGTGGAACACTTGCGCCAATATTCAGCAGATTGGCCATCCATATTCGGCCGTTTGATCTTTGAGCTGTCCATTTGGGCAGCCACGTTGTTGACTTTGATTATTATGCTCTGGTTCGGGAATTTGAATCCTTCAAAACGTAGCGGGGCGGTTGATGCTGCCTGGACCCATTCTCTTCTCTTAGCCCTTTCGAGTCGTAAGTGAGACGGGTTCTTGGAACCTTTCAAGAAAGTTGATTGGGAGGTGATAGACGAAATTGGTCCTCCTGCAAACGAACCCTTCTTTATCCTGATGAAGATTACATGGAAAGAAAGACCTACAGTCGTAGTATATAGTGCCCTCAGCTTTTGTCAAAACAGCTTGACAATGTAAACGGGATCTCAATCAATCATTCTCGTAATGAGAGACCCCACGAAGGGGATGCCCCCATTATGACCTTGGCTAGCCCTCGTGTTTGTCTGCATTATTGACTATGAAGCGGCATCGAGAGCGCCCCCACAAGGCACTTTTCCTCTTTTTTTCAACCACCTTTCAATGACTTTTCAAGTACCCCCTCGCTTTACCAATGCCAACGCCCTCAATTCCTACTCGCTAAATTCAATTCTCCATCTCCTTTTGTCTAGGAATGGACAGTTGTACTCACTTTAGTGTTTTTGGCTAATTGCCCGTCTTCCAGACTTCCAATCACGTTTAGAGTCACAGGTAGCACTGCTCGTGGTCTTTCTTCGCCGTGTGAAAAGGAACCGCACAAGGAAAACCTATTCTGCTATTGCATCAGTGCAACTTTTCTTTCTTTAGCTTTCCTTTTTTGAAAATTAACACCAAGAATTGAATAAGTTCTGAGGCAGTGTTACTTTATTATTTATATTAATTGGGAAAGTGAAAAAGTAAGTGCTGGAATAGCTCAGTTGGTTAGAGCGTGTGGCTGTTAACCACAAGGTCGGAGGTTCAAGCCCTCCTTCTAGCGGTTCTCCTGTTCCCCTATCTCATATTTTTTGGTCTGTCTGTCTGTCCTCCTCTTCCTTAAACTCCAAGGATTGTCCGGCAAAGACTAGTTCCTAAAAGAAGGAAAAGTTTTGATGAAAGGGAAAGCCACCAAAAGCTGTCTAATTTCGTCTCTGGAGCGATCCGATTGAACTTTGTGTGTTTTTCCTCCTAGAAAAAAGAACTTATACTGCTCGTCTCTCTTTTCTTTTATTTTATTTGGGTCCCAAAGAGAGAGAGAGAGAGAGAGAGAGAAAGAAGTAACACATAGTTGAGGAAGGACATAAGCAAGCAAGCAGCTCGCTATAAAGGATGTAAAGCCGAGATGGCGCTTTCCAATTGGCCGATGAAAGCAACCAATCCCGGTTTGAGGAATTGGCGAGGGAGAGGAAGAGGGAGAGGGAGAGGGAGAGGCACCACTCCCACTCCCAAAAAATGTCCTGTTAACCTTAGTGGCGATGAATCCACCAAAAGGGCAAAGAGAGGAGAAAAAGCATTCAAAAAGTGCCAAAAAGGCAAATCGAAAAAAGCAGAAGCTTTAGAGAGAGAGAGAGAGAGAGAGAGAGAGAGAGAAAAGGGGTGGATGTGGAAAAAGGCAGCGGAGAGAGAGAAAGGGCGGGGAGTGGCGGCAGCGCATTGGCGGATGGTGGTGGTGATATGGACGGAGAGAGTGGGTGACACGCCCACGTGAGTGGCCCACCACCACCACCTCCTCCTCCACCACCACCACCACCACCACCACCACCATCACAGCGCTTCATCCCCCTCGCTTCATATCAACGCTAACTGCCAAAAACAACTCCAACCCACCACCATCACCACCGTAAAAGTTACTCTGTTGCTCTAGTAATCCGCGTGCTCGTTTTCTTTTTCTTTCTTTTTCTCGTCTACTCTTAAATCCACGCCCAGAAATTCGTATCTATGTACTTCTATCAATTATGTATGAACTTGGTCATGGGGGATGGTTCGCCTAGTATCGAATAATTGATCATTAATTTAAATTTTTAAGTGAATATGAATTCAATTAAATATGTTGATGAGTTTAGATTTAAACTCTCTATTGACAATCTCTTCTAGTGAAAATATTAAACTTCTAATTCATGCTAATGGAATATTAGTCGGTCACATCTTATGATATTCAAAAGAAAGCTATAAAATATACGAATTGTTAAAGAAAATAAAGAAAGGCTAAAGTTTAAGAAGGCTTCTATAAAATATACGAATTGTTAAAGAAAATAAAGAAAGGATAAAGTTTAAGAAGGCTTCTTGCAACAAAAGAAATATGAGCATGCCTTAAAAGAATGATTTGATATGGATCCATCGTGGCTAAAAGGAAAATGCGTTACATGCCATCACTTTAAAATGATTGAAATGCCCTTCTTCTTTATTTTTATATTTTTCTGAATGACTTATGTCAGAATCCTTTCTTCTTCTTCTTCTTCTTCCCTTCCCACGCTGCGCCTCTGCCGTTGTTATCCTCGTCACTCAGTGCCTTCTGTCTCTCTCACACTCGCACAGACAATGAAGATAGAGAGAGGTCACAGCGGCCACCACTTTGTAACCACTGAGGTTGTGAACACCGCGAGTAGTGGCCTAACCTTAAACGACTCCAAATCTAGGGTCACCCGAGGCTTAGGGAGAGAGGGCTGGGCGGTGAAAGCAACACCGGCCGGTAAGGTGGCGTGGCTCGAACAGAGTTGGAAGCAATGAAAGGGGGGCAACAGGTGAACTAGCCGCTGCCGGTGCGTGTCGGTGTCACAGGGAAGGAAGGGAGGGAGGGGCATAAGGGAATAGAGAAATAGGTAAGGAAGAAAATGGAAAGAAAGACAAATTCAAAATAAAATTTGAGCCGTTAAAGTGTAAATGTACTTTTGTGTTGACATCCCAAGGTAATTATGGAAGTACGCCGTAATTCTAAATGATCGTGTCTTTGGAATATAAAATGATTAATTAGCATAAAGTTCGATCCTTGGTTTATGCATTTTTCACAGTTTTATTCAACGCATTTACATAGAGTTACTTTTTTTTTTTAAACTCGGAAAAAATGATTTGGAGAAAGAGTGGACCTATCTCACCTCACTATTGAAATGTTCAGTTTAAAGCACCAACAAAACACCAATCCCACACTAAGCAAATCCGTCATCATAGATTTGAGGAGGGAAACCCAATATTATACCAAAGCTAAATATCAATGATATACCTGAATTCATACCCATCTTTTATAGACTAATCAAGATTTCTTGAGATGAAAAAGAGATTGTGATATCAAATCTATGATTTCCAAATTGCCAACCGAATATTTAATTGCTCGACTGTCTGTATTGTTTAGATGGAGTCATTTGCACGGATATATTTCTGTCTATAATGTACTTAGTTTTTTTTGGAGGTTTCCTTACATGGGGAAAAATGAAGGAAAGAAAAGGTGGGAAAATATGGAGAAATCAAAGGCAACCCATAAAGCAAGAAAGAAAGAGAAAAGTTAAGAGGTTACTATCATTAACTCATTTGACAAAAGTGAGCCCCTTTCCCTTTGGTTGCCCACTCACATTAATCTTTTCCTCTCTCTCTCCCCCCTATTCTCTAATGCCAGTGGTTCCTTCCTTTCTTTCTCTCTCTCTCTCTCTCTCTCTCCTTTGGTTGGCCACTAGAGCTAGCCTCTCTTTTTCCCACTTCTAATAATGCTAGTGGTTCTTGTCTCTCATGTCTCTATTCTCCACTACCATACAAAGCCCCTCCTCTCCCTCTCGAGCTTTTCTGGGGTCGTGGCTTCAGGATGTTAGCAGCTAAGTAAAAAGGTCAAAAACCCTCGGCAGGAAAAGTTTTGGAGCATGGGGAGAGATGATGGATAAAGAAGGTAACCCAGAAACCCCATCTCTCCTCCCCAACAATAGCTCCATCAAGTTAGAAGAGTCCCCTAGGAAATCAGCCACCGCCGCCGGCGTTCTCGGCAGCGGCGGCGGCGGCGGCGGCGGCGATAGGCTGAAGAGAGATGAATGGAGCGAAGGCGCCGTCTCGAGCCTCCTCGAGGCCTACGAAGCCAAATGGGTGCTCAGAAATCGGGCCAAGCTCAAGGGTCATGATTGGGAAGACGTCGCGTGCCATGTCTCGTCCCGGGCCAATAGCACCAAGTCGCCCAAGACTCAGACGCAATGCAAGAACAAGATCGAGTCCATGAAGAAGAGGTACCGGACGGAGTCCGCCACCGCCGACACGTCCTCCTGGCCGTTATATCCACGTCTCGATATGCTCCTGCGGGGTACCGCCCCGCCACAGCCGCCTTTGCCTCAGCCACCGTTTTCTCAGCCGGTGGCCTCTAATCCACCACCTTTGATATTGTTGGAGCCGTCCTCTGCCGCAGCCGTGCCACAACTGCTGCCGCTTTCAGGTCCTCTGCCGCCGCCTCCACCCGGTAATGCCCAGAATTCTCATGGATCCAATGGAGTTGACAAGTTGCCCAAGGTAAGAAGAGTGGGAGGCCACTTACATGTGTTCATTCTATCATATCTGAGCGAGTATCATTTTACCTGTTGTACCCAGGAAGCTCGAATATCGTTCTATGTCTGCATGATTTACTATTCCGCAACAACTGATGTGTAGGCCAATAAACAAATAGAACCCAAATTATAATTTCCAGCATAAAGTGCTATCTGGATTTGACTTGAATATATTCATCATGGGGATCAATGCCTAGCCCAGAAAAACTACAAGATTACTTCCATGTACACTCATATTAATATATATGAACTTTCTGTTTAGAACAAAAGGTCTGCAGTAAAAACATGTACTTATGATAATGATTGGATATTATGCAAATTAATGAATTTTTTTTATGCCCGAAATTTATTAATTAAGCTACCGGTACACTGGGAGAGCGCTCTTCTCTTTAGAAGAAACTTTTTTCTTAGTACATATGCATTCTGGCATTTGAGTTGATTGAGATCAGCCCAATTCACTACTGTGTTTTCTCTAGCAATGTCTTATAAATCGATTCAAGTCATGCTCATTGGTTTTGATATACGACTAAGATAATCACTTGTTGAAATGTCATTTATGTCAATGTAGGAAGATGGAGCGGGAACCAAATTGTCCGATCAAGTATCTGACAAGAATCCAGTGGAGACAGATAGCAGCACGCCGGCCCTTTACAGTGATAAGCAAAAGTCGTCGAGGTCAAAGAAACATAAGACGGTGATGAAGATGGAAAAGAACAAAAAGAGGCGAAAGAGAGAGGAGTACGGGATTGCCGAGAGCATCAGGTGGTTAGCAGAAGTCATCGTGAGATCTGAGCAATCGAGGATGGACACAATGAAGGAGTTGGAGAAGATGAGGATCGAGGCCGAGGCAAGGCGGGGGGAGATGGATCTCAAAAGAACCGAGATCATCGCTAATACCCAGTTGGAAATCGCAAAGCTCTTTGCTGGGAGCAACAAAGGGATTGATTCTTCCCTAAGAATTGGAAGAAACTAAGGTGGACTATTTGAAGCTTATGATGATAATTATGATTGTGTTATGATTATGTATGTAAAGATCAGCTAGACTTTGTGTACTGACACTGTGAAAGTGGCAAGGAGGACCGGAAGATGAGGTGACGATGGGCTAAATCTCAGCATTGTACCTCTCTTTTGGTGTAAGAAAATCTATGCCTCATCTCCATGTTCTCTTTCAACGCCATATTGCAGTGTATATTAGACCCTATGTAAACTGATTTAGAAGCACGCTACGTAAGCCAAAAAGGAAAAGCAAAAAAACTCATACTGATGCTTTTGCCTGCATCTATGTGAAATCAAGACAACGCATTTAGCCAGGGGGAGCCAAATGCTGTTACACAGGGAAGGCTGAACGTGCTCAATGCATGGCAAATTTTACTGAACTGTGATTTTCTGCGATTTTATCAAGAACTGCTATGAAACATATTACCTTCGTCGCTCCACTTCTCATCTTTGCTCTGTCGTTTTTGGATTCTCCTGCTTTTCATAGAGAATCTGCTTGGCTTTCCACGTTCTGGATCGCGCGATAAACCATTGACAGACAGAGATGGGGACTAAAGTACCTAGTTCTTCTCCTATCTGCAGTGCAGTTAATAAGCAAGCATTCTAATTAAAAATTGTGATACCTCTTTCCGTGTCTCCGACTAGTCATACCGATCTAAATGCATTCTATAAAACAGGAGAATTAGGAAGAGATATATACAGTGGAGGGGATAGATTATAGCAGGTGAATTTGAGTTCCATCACCTTTTGATTGATCACTGCTCCGTCATGTCTTATGAATCAATTTCAGTATCTCTGCCTCGCCTCAGTTAGAGCAAAAGCCATGCTTTCAGCCTTCTGTCTTCTTGAAGAAATTGAAGTGCCGAGTGGTTTCTTTGCTTTAATCCGGGCACTTGATCGAGGAAAGTGTGCTTTTAGCTAATGCTCGCTGCTTTCTGACAGGGGCACCAAACAAGTTCCTTCGTCGTGCAACACTTCTCAAAATATATATAAAAAAAGAAAAGAAAAGCGAACTAGTTTTTGATGAGAAAATGTACTGGTACTGCTACTAATCTTGCTCTGAATCTCGGTTCCGGCGAGTTAGACTTGTTAATTACCTCAAGACCAATGTTCTAATAATATCATCAATTTTCAATTACCAAAAATCAAATGAGTCAAAAATTGCTGAGAACATCATTTTGGTAAATTTTAAGATTAACTATTTTTTAAATGAAATGTTGGGTCTCCATAGGGAAAGTCTGAAAAAAATCTTCAAAATCTTCTGATATAAAAGAATGGAAAAATAACTTTCGGTTTATCATATTCTAGTTTTAAAAAATTACCATCAGACTAGCAGCCGTTATTATCAGAATTTTACGCGTTTGATCATTTATTAAGGGACCTCTTCAAGTACACGGGACTTTTCTCTGTCCTTCGCGTGGCATAGACCGGACACTGCAACCAAACACGGCCAATTGGATAACCATGAAAAACTGAAAACCCCACCAAAACCTCAGGCTCCTTCTCCATCTCTCTACAAGATAGGATATGGGTCTTCTTCAAATACACTCTCCAATCGCGGTATTTCTCAGCAAACCAATCTCGTCATCCCATTCCAAACCGCCTCGTCTTCCTCCGTTCCAAAATCCCACTAAGAATTTGGGACAAAGTTCGCTTTTTTCGTCTTCTCCCGGAGCTAGAGACAGACTCTTTCCGCTATCCAACGTACCCAGAAAGCTGCTCTGCCCTCCACCTCAAGGGAAGTACGTAAGAGAGGACTATCTTGTGGTATGTTGCCATGTTCGATTGTGGGTCTCTTTCCTTCCTATTAGCGCTTGCACAAATCAGTGTAATTTCGATTTTTTTAGTGGATAAGAGGAAATTCTTGAATGTGGGATTAAGATAATACGAGTGGGTAGGGGAGCTATCTGATGATAGAATTTGGAAATTCGGATTTCTCCCTTGTTTTCAATCAAATCGTATGGTTGGTTTTGCCTGGGCTTGGGGCGAATTATGTCGCTGTTCTTCGGCAGACCGTACAGTCTTTTACATTGATGCGCTTCTTCTTTTGGTTTGGAAGAAAAAATTGTCGGCTCAGGAGGTGCAGGAGCTTGTGAGGGGAGAGAGGAATGTGCCCCTCATCATTGATTTCTATGCAACATGGTGTGGACCCTGTATTTTGATGGCGCAAGAACTCGAAATGGTAGGCTCAAACCTGATGTCTTGCTGTGGGTTAATTTCAATCTCGTGTCATCTCTTGGTTTTTATTTTGATTGATTACTCATTTTTACGTTCTTTGTTGAGGGAAATATATTGTTCCATAAGTTGGGAGATCATGGCTGTAGATGCTACAAGTATATTGCCTCCTAATTTTCTAGCGAGTTAGTGCCAGCTATCTTCAGAATGGCAATGCTCTTTGATGAATAAGTTTCTTTCATGGATATGCCACTTCAACAGAAGCAGAATGGCAGGCTCTTTTATGAATTTATTACTATTGGCAGTTTCTTTCATTGATATACCACTTTAACAGAAGCAAAGCATCCGTGATAGACCTGAATCATGAGACACTGATCAACTATCGACTGGCTTTTACAAATGCTTTTGATCGGTCTCGAGATTGACATCTTCCCTTAGTAAGGCAACATTTTTTATGTCTCTAGTTGCTGTATTGTCTTCTCCCATTTTTCTCCCCTTGACAGGCTTGGGGACAAGATGCTATATAGACAGGATACTTATTTATGTCCAAGCCACTTCAAATCAGTGAATAGTTTATAAGATGCTTGCTCCAACAAGTTTCTTTGTAGGTTAGGACCAAATGCTTAGATTGATTTCCTATTGCAGCTTGCAGTGGAGTATGAGAATAATGCCATGATTGTGAAAGTTGATACAGACGATGAGTACGAATTTGCCCGAGACATGCAGGTAATTGTTGCCATTGATACTAGTCCGATACCTTTCTCATGATTGTTGCATTCAAACTCTTGGCTTGAGATCTCCATCATTTGGTGATATCATAAAACACTTGATGTTGGTATTCTTCTCTTGGTCCATAAATGTTGGTGAATGACAAGTGGAAACAGCTTGCCATTGAACACCTTGCTCGTTCGTGAGCCTCCTCTTAAGAAACTGATCCTTTCTCCCCCTTTTCGAATTGAGTCGAAAGAATTAAAAATGCTTTGCTGGATGTTTTTTCAGAAATGAATTTTGATTATGATGAATCAAAATTCAGGACAAGTTAAGCCCATTAATCTCAAGGGAAAATAAAAAATTGGCTGTTTATGAATTTCATTTGAAACTCTATGTTTCAGGTTCGGGGCTTGCCAACTTTGTACTTCATCAGTCCAGATCCCAACAAAGAGGCCATTCGAACAGAAGGTCTTATCCCAATTCAGATGATGCGCGATATCCTTGACAATGAAATGTGAAGGCATTGGGAAAATGAATCGATAGAATGTCTTCCAGGATTTAGAGACACGGCTGCTCCAGATCCAATGTGTGATTTGGCTCCATGATATTCTTTTAGTGTGAAGGTAGGTAGGCCATTCAATCTGGAGTGGGCCAAGTTTTGTTGTTATCATGAACTAGATAGTAAACTTTAGGAGGTTTGGGCATTCAGCTCAGTGGAAGGCATGGCCCCTGAAAATTGGTCGGTTGTATTTTGCATTTGGCCACTGAGATCTACCTAGTACCTAGGATGGCAAGAGTCTTTAAGGTAGTTTAGACGGTTTAATATGCAATTGGAAGATTGCTTTTACATCCCAGCAGATACCGGAAAAAGCATGCTCTCTATTTTGCTTGTTTACTTCCCGGCAGATACCAAAATTCTGTTAATGGCTATCGGTTAGAGCACATCACTACTAGATCTGCTTATTTTGCACCTGAAATGACTTTCCTGGTTTGAAATGAGTACAGATGAGTTTCTCAAAATGTTCTTGTTATTAGTGGACAACCATATATGCCATGGAAATTCAACCAGGGAGATAGAATGCTCATCTAGCTTGAGATCAATTGTGTGCTGAGCAGGGAAATGGCACATGTAGGCAAGTGTAAAGCCTGATGAAGCTGATGTAGGAACCACTTGTGCCGGATATTACTGACTTGCTTATCAAAGTGTAAGTTCGATTGAATTGCCATATATTGAGTCTGTCGGATGTATGGTATACTCGTACCTTCAGCCCATAGAAATGGGTCTAGTTCTTGGTGATCAGCTAGGCACAGGTACGAGAAGTTTTCATTCCTTAAGCATGCTGTGCTTCCTAGCAATACATGCTGTGCTTCCTAGCAATAGCATGAATGAAGGTAATTTGTTGTCGAGATTGGATTATGAGTCCTACTTTGTCCCAATTGATTTGGGAAATGAAAGAAAGTGGCTGCAAAAAAGAAAAAAATGACACCTAAATGATGAAAGAGTGAATTCACAGCTAGTGTAGTGTTCACACTTACAGTTGTTGAGGCTCTGTTCATTTTGTGAAAAATGATTTCCACAAAAAAAATTTCCTCTTTTTTCTATGTTTGCTGGCAGAAAATTAATTGTGCAAGGAAATAGTTTTCTGTCTATTGGAAAATTCAAATTATAAAGTCAGGAAAATGACTCATGAGATTAAGAATCGGAAACATCTTTTCTAGACACGAATGAGTTTGCACGGTTCATATCTTCTTATTTTCTCCGTCTTATTGACAACTGCTTCTCCTTCTTTCTCAGTGAATACGTTCTCTTTTTACACTCTCCAATCCGAGTCGTCTTTTTGGGGTGTTTTTCTGGGTTTGTTCGATAGTGTTCGTCCTATGATGATGGCTGGAATGGTGTTGCGATAGTCTCGATATTACGCACACTAGAAGTTTGTGTAAATTACTCATAGAAACTTTGACTTCAAATCACTCTGACCTTGCTAAAGTAATTACATCACACCAAAGAGAAGAGACATCAATAACAAGCAACAAATTAAACAGAGGATTATACATAGATAATTTAATTAAGATAACAAAGTGCTTTTATATGATTTTGTAGCTATTTTTTGGAGTTGGAGATCCATTGAAATTGACCTCCAAATTGAAGGAACGTCTAGCTTATAGGTCAAAAAGATAGTTTATTGACTTTTGGATGGAATAAATATCCATTTTCCATTCCGAACGGTAGAAAGTAATTTTAAATAATTTTCAAGATATGTTTTGAGTGAAAAAAATTTTCTAAAGTTAGTTTATTGAATTTTCGCCCCTTTTAATTAGAGAATAATCAATCCATGGAAAATCATTTATAGCTGGAGAAATTATTGTTTGAAGTTAGAAAAACAAATTCTCTTACCTAAGAATGAGAGAACATTCCTGGGACTTATTTTAGGACTACAATACTCTCATTTTCCTTGAAAATCATATATTTTCTACTTAACAAACGGAGGCTAAACATCAACCTATAATCTCATCCAATTCATTGAACAGAAGCTACGTTTTTGCTCGGAGACATGCATGTGGTCATATTCTCCACCGGAATCCCCTATGTCTCACAGTGTGAAGGGACTAGATGAAATGGTACGCACTCAGTCTCGATGCAGTGCTATTCTCCCATTCGGTGCACGAACCAAGATGCCCCCCAGGACTTTCTGGGTAAAAGATAGATGCTTTCGACGACCCTCTGTGCTTGTGGGGGGCGGGGTCGGCGTCAGTCAAGCCACTCGCATCTGACCGAACGAACATGGAGTGACTCCAACACATGAAAGATGTGAAACCCACTCCTCTCTTCCTGTCTAAATTGATTGATTGATTGGATAGCCCTGACACGTCGATGAGCGAGAGAGAGAGAGAGAGAGAGAGAGAGGAACAGGGAGGGACGAGTTTCCTCTTCGCGGCCGAAAGCGAGGACCATCTGCCTCTTCTCCTCGAAAATCAATGGGACTAAAATGAGAATATTAAAAGACTAAAGTGGAAGTAAAGATAAGTCTGAAGAAAAAAAGGAATAGCAGCGAAGAACAAATTCTGCCATTTTGGTTCTGAACAAGACGGATACAAACAATCAGTCTCAATCTCAACACCGACTTGAAATGGAATCGCCGTTGGGAGTCTCTGTGTCATAAATTGTAAGAGTCAATCTCGAATAGAGTCGATCCTGAGCGTAATGCTTGCAGAAATGCCGAGGAACGTATTCTAAAATACGAAGCCGTGCTCAGAGTTCCTAAAAGGTTGGCTCGTCAGACGACGGCGTGGACGGCGGGGTCGGCGGGGGAGAAGGCCAAGAACATGAGGGCGGCCATGATGCCGACTGGGAAGAGGAGGAGCACCAACGGCGGAGGAGGCAGGGGCGGCAACACCAGAGGCAGCACCACCAGGAACGCCGCGACGGCCGCCAGTACCAGAACCGTGCCCAAGCCCGTCGCACACCTTACCATGCTCCTCCGACCACCATGCCCCGTCTCTGGAATTGTTGTCTCTTCTCTCCTCCTTTCTCCTTCCGCGATGGACTTCGTTTTCCAGCCAAATTGACGATGAAGGGGAAAGACGGAGGAATAAATAAATAAAAAAAATGAAATGAACAAGAACAAGAACTAGCAAAGCAAAGCAAGCAAGAAGAAGCGGCTTCAGAGCAAGCAAGAAGGAGAAGAAGGCAGCCTTTTTTTTAAGGTGGGAGTGGGATGGACTTCGGCTCAGGGTATATATAGTTGGTGGCGTAACGCTTATGCATGAATAGTAAAAAAAAAAAAATTTCCAATCCCGGAATTCATCTTTCCCTACATATTTTGACTGTCGGTTACCAAAAGAATTTGGGCAAACAACCACCATTGTGCCTGGCTCGTTCATGTAATATGTACTAGAAGATGGGTGCATATAATATATCTAATTTGACCCTTACCTGCCAATACAACTCTTCAACATTCGGAATTTTAACGATTATGCGTCAAGATGTGAATCTTAACAAGATAGATCAGTTTAATGGACCTTTAACATATTAATAGTTCAATGAATAATCATTTCCAAAAACCATCGCATAATTGTTTTGGTAATTCTCATGAGAGAATCTAAGTTGAATAATTCAAATTGGATATTGCTAGTGAGAATGAAACTCCAATTGTCAAGTCGTGATTGCTAATCTCGGAAGCCTCTCTCCACTTTCTTATTACTTCGGAAAAAAAACGATGCTATGGGAAACGCCAATGTTTTTGCCAATTAAACCAAAACTTTGGAAAATCCCCTTGCATTTGTATGCGACTTACGCAGCTTGTTTAAGGGAAATTGCCTAAACATTCCTTCTTCTTCTTTTCCGGAAATCCTTTTCATCCTTTGCCATACCATCCTATTTTTATAGTAAGTCCTTAAAATCTTATCTAATCCTAATATTGCTATACGATGTTGTATCCAAGTGATACTTATTCAACATGTGGCGAAACAAAGAGTTTCTATCTTTTGGGAAATAATTAATGGTTATGCTTGAATATACATGGGCAAAATTTACTCAAAATTAATTTTTAGGTCATCAAAAACTCATTTCAAACTAATATGAATCTTCACATGAACTTACCATGTCAATTGTATAAAATTTGATGAAATGGAGAATAAATATATAATGAATATATCAATTTGAAGTCTTTGGAGACTCAAAAATTAATTTTAGGTAAATTGGTGATGGTTGTAATAGTTTGTGATTTTTTTGGACTTAAAAGATGGTTTTTTTAAGAATTAAAATATTATATATTTGATTGCGTATGAAACGTTATCAATTAAAAAAATGGTTGAATGACGCATCAACGGTCAGGAGAAGAGGACGACGTGGGGCCCTGAGGGAAGGAGGAGATTCATCGGTTGGGTCAATTGCCAGAAAACCCGGCATCGTGCAGTGGTCCGAATCGGACAGGATCATGCTCCATGATCCCTACGAATCCATCTCGATCGCGATCCGTTGCGGTACCGCAACGTATCAACATCGGTTCTCAATAATTTTTAACCTATTAGTTCTCTCGTCATATGAAAACAATATCTTTCGATGGCTAATGTTAATCAATATGTATTGGAGAATGCAACCCTCTCTTGTTTGGTACTATCGTTTTTGTCTTATTTCTTGGTATGGCTTCTCATTTTTATTTAAAACAATTTGTCTTTTCACGAGTAGGGTGCAATGACGAAGTGGTTCTCCAGCAGCAACATGGTGATAGAAAAAGGAGACCGGTCCTTGTCCCGGTAACGATAAGACGAGACAGAGCTGTTTATGGCAACAAATATTATTTTTCTAAGTTATATGTCGTAGGATAAAAAATTACAAAAAACCAGAGCAACTTGATGCTGATCTTTTCTTTGGACTTAGCGAGGTTATAGAAATGGGAGTACCGTAGCATCAAGTGCCAATACAAGTTGGTCACTACTTGTGGGGCATCAGGAATAAAAATGACAACTTGTGATCACGCTTGCTTAGGATGCTTTTCCAAAGGAACAAAAAAGGAGCAAGAATTTTAGTCGGCTGCAACATGAGATCAGTAGGGTTTATCTCACATGGCCAGCAGTGAAATTTCTATGGAAGATTTAGATATTCAACGTTAACGTGTATCTCATTCATAAAATCATATGTGGGAAAGGGCGATGTACAATTCCATGGACACTCCGTCCGTTTATTTCTTCCTTAGATGACCAAGCTTTTTATAGATTCGATCCGATTGGAGCTTTATTCCACCAGGCGACTCATGTTCGATGCAATTTCCAACCTTGGCGGCTTTACTATGTACAGATGCATTTGATTTCTCTTCCTCTTTCTTCCTTCTCCGTCGACTTTCCCAGCATTTGGAGCATTGGTTATCTTAATAGATGGGTCGGTGAATCAAATGTGAGCTTGAAAAACGCATCTCTCGAGGGTTTAAACTTCAATGAACTTGGCCAATGGCCGCAACACTTCCTTACCCGTCGACCAAAAAGCAGCTATTCAATGGCAAGTGATGTCTTTTCCGTCGTCAAAGTTTCAAAATAAAGAATGAGATTCATAGACTTTCTGTCTCTCTCCCTCCCTCCCTGTCTCCCTAATTCCGAGAAACGTAGAGGGGAAGAAGAATAAGAAATCCTCACGGATAGGACGGCGCTCGCATAGCGTCCCAATTCAGTGAACACGAGCAATTTGGTAGCTTTTGCTTTAATTGAACAACATGTGCAAGTGGGCGCGATTGCACTCTCTGCACTTGGGCGTGCTTTTTTTCTCTCTTCGCTCGGCGTGCAATGTATCTTGATTTTTGTTTCCCTCTTTTTCCAATGTGTTCAAAGCTCCTATGCTTCTCTCTCTCTCTCTCCCGACATGCGCAGATGCCTATTGAATTCTCGGTGCGGCTCTGTACTGTTTTTGGTGGTGGAAATCGTGTTGAGAAGACCAAAGCAGATTCTCAATTCCCCTCGAATTCTTTCCATTCCGAGATTCGGGTCTCGGTCAGTTCATGACCCGAATTGAACCAGACATTAATTTAGATTTTTGTGTGGCCAAAACCTGTTGTGTCATTTAGATCATGGCCGAGCCGACATGAACCATACTTTGGAGGGTCGTCTTGAGAACAAGCAGCCTTGGAGGTTTCGTTGTTTGTGACGTGTAATTCGGCTTGCTGCAAGAGATTCAAGCCGACCTAGGGAAGCTCGGGAAAATCTATGCATCGCAACTAACCCCCCTAAAACTTACCTCACAGCACTTTAAATTAGGAACATTGTAATTATTAGATGCGTTGTTAATCAATCTTTAATAGTCACCTCTCCTTTGCTAACTTCCTTTTCGGTCACCACTCATTCTTTTCTCATTTAAATGCCACAGCTTTCATTTTCTTGCACAATCAAATGTACATAACTAATTTAATACTGATATCATCAGCATGTGCATGAGAACTAGAGTCGCATAAATTTAAGAAAGGATAATGGATCTAGAACGGTAGACTCCTCTTACTTCATTTTTCGTAATTATATGCATAAGGAGCCTCTAGTTTACGTTCCATAACTATTTCTACATGATAAAATAAACCATTTTTTTTCCGTTAGGACCTTGATCAAGAGAGCATTCAAACATTAGTAATGATTTGTTTATTTAATGTCTATAGTGTGTGTGTACATAAATATGTACATGCCCATGTGTATCTTGGATCTTGGATACACACAACTAAATGCTGTCGATGCATTAACATCTGATCTACCCCATATTTCCCGACTTCTTCTTTTGTTCTTGTTTTTTTTTTCTTTCTTTTTTTGATTTTGGGGGGGATTAGTTTCGTGGTTCATGTTGTCGTTACTTGTTAGAATTGAATGTGATTTGACAATAAGACGTCAAGGACGGCGCGGATGAGATGCGGTGTGGAATGAATCGATTCGATCCACTCTGGAGACAGAACCATCGTGTAAAGTTCGTAAACAAGAGGAAATTGCCTTGAAATAACCCGGCGGATAGGACAAAACATACAAAATTTGACCAGGCATAACAACGTCCTTTTCAAGCACGATTTCTTTCGCGGTAGCCTTTTCTTCAACGTTTCTCACATGCTCCCTTTAGTTTTTCCCCTTGTCGTGTCTCTTGCCCAGCATGTGCCATTCACTGTCCACAGCATGACCTATAATTATGCTTATTCCTCAACCACCTCTTCCATTCGAGATTCGAACATATCTAATGCTAAGAGTGAGAACTTTCCCCACCAATTATGACACCAAGCATTAGAGGAATTTGTTCAGAGAAATCCAGCCATAATATAACTAACTCGACATGATACAACACACACAATTTTGATAAGAACTGATTTGCTATCTTTTATTTTGCTCCCGATACAAAATAATTCGAATGGTCAACTCTATCTCAATATAAACCCATCATTAATTTTTCTTTTTCCTTGTAATTGTCGAGGCATGAAACCTGCTTAAGAATGCATACAAATTCCCTGTCACTTAAAAATTAGGTTGGCTCGGGAAAAGTGTTCAAAAAGTTATAAACAGCCCAAATTAAAGGCTAATTAAGTCCCAAATTTTTTTAACAATTTGTCAATGTAATTTTTCTAGCCAAATCTCCAAATAATAGGACTAAATCAAGGGTGATATGTTCCCAATTCAATCCGATTTTACCCAATAATCGAAAATCAAATCACTTAGTTCCAGAATCGAATTGACTGGTTTGGTCCAGTTCTCGGGTGGTGTAACGAATCCCATGGAGGGAGAGGATTTGTTTTTTATGCAAAGCATATATGCTCTCCAAAATTCCTCGGCCAATGGAACGAAACGGACGCCTATATATGGGAGAGAGAAACTAGAGAAAGAGTGGATTTTGTTATAGCGTCGTCTGTGCATGCGTCTGCTTCCCCTCGATTGGCTTTGCTAACGCGCTCCTTTTTGCTTTACATTTGCAGACGTGGGGAGGGGGGTTTGCTTTCATTTTTTCATTTTTAGTGGCATGGGCTTTTTAGGCTCAACTTATTTCTCTTCCGAGCGATTGGCCTCAATTGGGTTTTGAGCTAATCGGCAACTTTCAATATTGGTCCAGTCCAAGCAAATCTCATTGCACACCCTTAAATTAAATTGACAAATTTTTAAAGGTTTAAAGTTAAATTAACAAGATTGAAAATTTTAGGACTAAATTGGAAATTTATTAGAATATTTATGATTAAATTAACACAATTGAAAAGTTTATCACTGAATTTACCTTCATTTGATAAATTTATAACTTTTTTCACGATTATTTCGGTTGACTCCATATCACTACACCACAAGCTTTGGGCGCCATAGGAGGAAAAGGAAGTTCTCGTTTCTTTCCATCTTTCTACGGAGGCCCAATCCATGTTTTGCTAGGGCCCACCACGAAGCGACAAGGCAAACAAACCCATTCCCTCGCATTTGCAGAGATATTTTGAAAGAAATCTCGTGCAAGTAACTATAAAAAATGAATTTCTCATTAGCTCATAGCCTATTTGGTAATTATTCTACTCTCGAAAATAATTTCTAATCAAAAATTATTCTTTTTATTCTGCTCCCGAAAACAATTTCCAAGTATTTAAGGGTGAGTTTGTTTCAATGAAAATAGTTTCCTAGAAAATGTTTTCCAGACTTTCCGCTATTTGTTTTTCCAAAAATGATTTGGTCAATGGAAAATAAATTCCAGTCAACATAAATATTATGTATTATTTTAGGAAAATGAATTTCTGTACGTGGAAAGAGGAAAATACTTTCCATTTTTATGAAGTCTTTAGGTCATTCCCTTTTTGTTAGTTCAAATGTTATTCACTTATTTTCCAAATGTGATTCAAACGCCTGAAAAAAATTTAATTACATATCACCAAACACAAGAAAACTAATCATTTTTCCTAGAAAACATTTTCAAAAAATTATACAATTTCCGCAAAACAAACGCACCCTAAAAATATTTGATAAACTGTTCAAAATTTTTATTTCTAGAATAGAAATGCATTTGGTCGGACTCTTCGATTTTTTTTTTATCTTTTAATTTTTAAATATTTTTTATTAAAATTTTCTTATATACTTTTTTTCTGTCTTTTTCCCTTTTCTCTCCTTCTTCCTCTTTTATTAGGCGGTCACTATTGCCGGCAGTAGCCAGCGAGTGGCCAAGTAAGGTCCAATGAGCTCGCCAAAGCTTTGCTAGGCCAAGGTGAGGTCAAGCCTTGTCGAGTTGGGCGAGCCTTGTTGGGCCATTGGCAAGCTCACCAAACCTTGCTTGCCTACTCACTAATGGTGGCGGCGATGTGAGGGGGGGGAGCAGTGACGATGGGGCAATGATGGGGTGGCATTGGGTTGGGAGGAGAAAGAAGAAAGGGAAGGAAAAAAATTAGAAGAGAGGAAAAAAGAGAAAAAGTGAAAATTGATTCTTAAAATTGTTCTCAAGAGCAAGAAACAACTTTATTTTTATTCTTGATTACATTCCAAATATATTCTCAAAAACAAAGAAATTACCAAATGAATTTTTGTTCCGAATCTATTATCGAGAATAAAAGAATAAAATCAATTGTTCCCGAGAGGGTTAATAAATAGACCCTAAGTGGGTTGGGACTTGAGAGTTAGAATTTAGGAATCTATAAGTTAATATCCAATCACAACAACATAATTAATTTATATTAACATTAGGAACTTTAAAAAGAAAGGCCTAAACTCACCATAAAACATATTAAAAATACTAACATTTTTATTTATAACTAGAAATTAGTTCAGAATATTAGTTGCGTCTACGCAAATGTCACCATCGTTTTTAATGGAACTACGCTTTCCGGTGCATGTGAGCATGCGTGTGTGTTGTCGCGAAAATGAGAGAAGAGCATGATTAAATAAAAGATTAGTTGGGCATTCGGAGTTTCAACTATTAAAAAGGGCATCCTTTTTTTTGTCGGCCTAATTTTCTATATATAAAAAATCTCAGCTTAAAAGTCCTCTTTCAATTAATGTCTTGAAGTTTTTTTTTTCCCAAAAAAATCACAAACTTTCACTCTCACTCTAAATTTACCTTCATTTCCAAAATTCATCATTGGTTTCTTCCAAAGCATCAATATTTTGGCTAGTTAAAGGTTTATTATCATAATCGCATCTTTACCAACACTCTTGTTTTCATATGGAACAATAATAGCCTTCTAATATTTATAATTTTGAAAAAATCAATGGCAAATTTTGAATACATGACAAATTCGAGACTGAAGTGAAAATTAGTGATTTTAAATAAAAGAATTTGAGATAGAATTGAGATTGAGCCTAAAAATAAGGGGTTATATTATGTCATTTTCCATCGCACGCAATGGGAAGGATATATTCCACGGTGAGATAATTATATGGACCGATGATCTTTGGGATTACAGGCTTGCAGAGCCATAAAGAAGCTAAAGATCCAAGAATTGCACGGGGCTTCAGCTTTAGAATCATCACTCATTATTCTCTTGCATTTATTTATTTTTTGGGTGGTGGGGGACAAATCTCGCTCGTCAGTAGGCCAGACAAAGCGTGCCTTTTGACGAATCTGCATCGCTCTTGATTTGCTGCTTCCCCGTTTACAGAGAAGCATTCGTCCACCCAATCGAAACCCTTGGTAATGGCGACCTTCACTCACCCTACGAACGGCTGGGATTGGATCTGGGCACATCGATTTCCCCTCTCCCAGATTGGTTTAATACCAACACTGGAATCGACCGTAATGAGTCGCACCCATGATATACCTTGCAACATCGTCTTTACATCTATTTGTTGGAACCTTCAAAGAGATCCTAATGAGCTAACTTTTCATGATAAAAAAGAAAAGAAAACAACATCGTATAAAACTTTCGAATCTCTAAAAGCGATAGTGGCTAGTTCTTAAACAGAGTAAGTAAATCATGAATAACCTATATGCCTTCTTTTTTTCCTTTATTTTATTTGCCAAAGTAGCCAACGATTAAGCTCATTCTTAAAGTCACGAACCGAGGATTCAATACAACGTAAGATCTTTTGCAAACAAAAAACACTAGAGAACTAAAAAAGCGAATCTCCATTACATTTTTTTAAAATATCACGTCTCTCCAAAAATTTATCATAAAAATGAAAATTTGTGTGTCGAATTTCACCTGTCTAAGCATTGTCAAGAAATGAATCGATAAGAGTTGGCATTGCTTTTCACAAGATCCCAAGTTCGAGTCATATTATAAAAATAATAATAAATTTAAGTTGTATTTTGAAAATTTATGGGCTTGGGCTTATCTTTATGAATAAGCCGCAAAGACTATTGTGTATCACAATGCACCCGCTTGAAGTGGGCGCATCATGAATAAACCGGGTGAGATTCACGTAGTATAGGCTACGCCGCGACGCAGGAGATCGTCCCCTCGCGAACGGATTCTAAAGTCGGGCCCATCTGGTGGACCCCACCAATCGGGCCCCGACGTGGCTTTTGACCGTCCCCTCGCCGTCTGATCTCGCTCGAGCGCGGTCTCCTCCTCCTCCTCCTCTCTCTCTCGACCAATCACCCCCATCCCCCCGTCCCTCTCTCTCTTTCGCTCTCGCTCTCGCTGATATTTTCTGGTGCGTCGTTCGCAGATGCAACGAACTCAAACCCTAGAGAGAGAGAGAGACAGAGACAGAGACAGAGACAGAGGACCGACAGCTCGAAGCTTCTGGATAATGCTCAACCGCATTGAGCGAAACCGTCGAGACGGACGCCGGGATCACGTGCTCTCCCCTCGTCGCCACCATGCGGACGATTAGATACCGGAATCGGGATCGCTGTTGAAGTCCCGTCGATCCGACACCACATTCTCCCCCTCCTTCTCTGGTTCGTTCGGTCCTTAGCATGTGCGATTTGGTGGCGCGAACGGGCCGGCATCACCAGCGGTACGAGGCCGGTTGTCGCCTTGTCGCCGGGTACGATCGAATCTCGCGCGCTCTCCGTTCTCATTTTGCCCTCCCCCCTCGATGTGCGTGAATCTGGCACGAGGATGATGCTTGTGTGCGTTCCGTTGGACGACGATGGATGTTTGTTCTTGCATTGTCTTTTGCCTTTAGCTCTTCCACTAGGTCATGTTCCGCGTTGATTGCGTAGTTTATGTTGTGTTGGTGTCGTGGTCGTTTTCATTGGGAATAAGTGGGGCCCTGATTGCGTCGATGACGGTCGTTTTCGGTTTTTTTTCCCCTTTTCTTTCCTGATCTTTTCTTTGTCGAGATTCAATTCTTTTGATTTGATGCGCCCTGCAAAGTTTGTTTTGACTTTCTGATGTTAATTCATGTTGATCGATGATTACTTTAATTAATAGCAGACCTAGGCTTGATGATATCGTGTAGTTTTATTGTCCTAACGTCTTTTTGAGTCTTTCTTAGATGGAGAAAGGATATTGGTGGTTTTCTGCGTCCGCGGTTTCAAGGGATGGGTTTCTTTCTTCTGTCATTTGTATTCTTTTCCTTCTTCTTCTTCTTCTTTTTTTTCTTCTTCTTCTTTTTCTTTGGGGCCGGACTGTTCTTTGTGTTTGGATGAGCGTTACAGTCATCGCAGTCACAGATGCTGACGTTTCTGCTGAGGATCTCTGGTGCTTGCTTGATTGGGCTTGTTGGTGAAGAAGTCATGAATTGGATCTTTAAAATATCCTCGAGTTTAGTAAATTGTGGATTAGAGAATTATCGTTTTTTTGGAGTATCGCTTTTCTTTATTATGCCGTTCCACCTTTATGTAAGGTTAACATGTACTTTGACTTTATCGTACTGTAGAAGTCCATGCCCATGGGTTGATCCAGTTGAGAATTCGACACTTTTAGGAAGGAAAAAATGTGAGCTGCATAAATCTGTACATACCCAATTCTATGGACAATCTTAGTGTTTGGCGATACAGTTAAAAGATGGTTATGGCAGGTTTTGTTTCCCCTGAATTATGGTGCATATCATGGACGATGCTCCAAATGTGGTGGGATATTGCTCAGATGAAGGATATATTGGGGAATTGGAAAGTGCTACCTCTTTTACACAGTGAATGCTGCTTCTGCCTCTTTCTAGGCATAAAGTACCATCCTTATGACTCATGCAAAGGGTATTCTTCTTTTGCAAAAGGAAAAAAAAAATCTGGGATGAATGTGGAAAGCTGTAGAAGGTTGGTTAAATGTTTCACGTTAAGTGTGCTTCTGAGTATTGATCCATGACTGGATATGAGTTCTTCCGTGGTGGATGCTTGTTGCTTTTCAGGACCTAAACTCTTTCCTTGTGCTTCATAAGACTTCTGTTGTGTCCTTTTTCTTTGCCACTGGGGCTTTTGGCGCCAGAGGCTGGGAAGGCGGATAAGTTGCATGAACAGAGAAAAGATGATAATTTTTTAAAATTTGCACATATGTGGAATTTTATTTGGAAATGTAAGATTGTACTCACTCTGTACCTTTCATAACTTCAATCAAGTGATAATGGTGGGATTGAACTTTGGAGGTTCGTTCTTAGGTGGTGGTCATTGATTTTGCTTTCTTGATTTTGTTCTCACTCCTTTTTGGTGAGACTATATGTTTATTGTACAAAATTGTCATTTGCTCATTACAGCGTTTCCGTTAATGTTAGGATGACTGCCATTCATTTTCCTGCTGTGTTTTGTTTAGTAAGAAAAGAAAAAGTAGAGGAGATTCTTCTTCAATTTTTTCCCATTTTTGGGTGCATCAGTCTGAAGGGATAACTAAATCAGTGGCTTCTTTTTCCAGGTGTATTCCTTATAGGTATAGACAATCTGTAGACTGTACCAGTGACATTGATGAAAAGATTGTCGAGGTGCTCATGATCAATTCAACTAGTGGGTCAGGTCTACTATTTCCAAAGGTATACTGCTAATTATACTCGTTTCTGAATATAGTTGTCCTGCGAATTGATCTTGATAAGGGTATCTAGAGCTTTGTATTGGATAGAAAATTTTCGGTTGTTGGTTGTGCGGATGCTTTTGTTGTGTAACATTCCAAGTGAGGAACTGAGAATATTGCTGACCACGTCTTCTCATTCAAAAGAACAGGTTTTATATGTTTGACATAATAAGTTGGGAGACATGGCTAAACACCTCTCAAAGCTTTCTCGGCTTCATTAATGGCTAAGCTCAAACTGAACTAATGGTCATCCCACCAAAGTATTTAACTTCTCCTCCTCCCATATCTTTCTGCATCTGATGTAAACTAAAATTAAAAGGATGCATAGTCTCATCTTCTTGTGTTTCTGTTGATGCATACTCTTAATGTATATGGACTACTCAGAGGCACACAAGTGTGCTACTTGTTGAAAGGCAAAGCACTTCTACTATTGTATTTAGTTATTTTAAGTTGTTCCTTCTGGTCAATAACTATTTTGATGTATGTGTCCAGAACTTCAGTTGCACAAATCTTGGAATTTGCTGAACAGATCACTTATTGACTTCCTAATCCATTTTGGAAATGCAAATGTCTATCACCTTATGTGACTAGTATTATGATGAATTTAATGGGCATGCTGTTGATTCCGACCTATGCCGTTATGTACCACGATTGGTGTCATGTTCTTGAGTTTATGCCCAATATTTGTGATAAGCCATTTGAACTGCAAACACCTAGTTTTGGATGACTTAGAACCAACTATTGTTCCTCCACTCCAGAAATGGCGTTACATCTTAGGTGACGAATTTGTCATACCAGAATGGATTATTTGAGCATTCTTCCCATAAGCCGTGAATTGTGGATCCACAGTAACATCTTTTAGTGATAAACAACACAAGTTTATTTGGGAAAGAATGGACATGGGTTGTGTCACTTAATTTTCATCTTGGTTTCGATGACAATAGACTTTTCTGCAAGCATGCCACAGATTTACAAAGATCTTTTGGCTCATTACTTAATTGCTTTACATTTTTGGGGATAAACACTTACAATTTAAATAGTTTCTCCAGGTTACTTATATGTAGTTTGAGGCTTTCAGGCCTGGAGACAGCAAACATAGCTTGAGTATGCATATTGTCTTCTGAGAAGTGATGTACTTCTATTCTCTTTGGTTATTGGAATTCTTGCACCATAAGTCATTATAGCTTTCATTAGATTTACTCGTGAGTAGTGAATTAATGGAAGCTCTGTTTGTTGGATTTTGAGTTATTGCTTTATAAAAATATGTATGTTTCATCATCATCCCACGGAGCTCCATCTATTGTTAACTTGTGTTGGATTTTCGCTCTTTTTTCATGAGCTTATTTTATTCTTATAAGGGAGGCTGGGAGAATGATGAAACTGTAGAGGAAGCCGCTGTGAGGGAAGCAATTGAAGAAGCTGGTGTGAAAGGAGATTTGAAGGTATTAAAATCTATGAACTTTGTTGATCTTTCTTATCTTTGGTTCGTTAATACTTTTATAAGATTTTGCGTGAAAATCAACTTTGTGGTTCTAAGAGTTACCTTAAGATTATGTGACTTGTCGAATTTTTTTTTTACATTTTGCATTGGTAAGATTTTGTAGATCGTAGTAGGTCGAAGTCACTCATTTTGGACTATTAACTGTAGCTTGACATAAATTTCCTCCATAGGTGTTATCTATTCCATTTTATTTTATTACAATGATAATAATGGCTGTTGCAAGGCAGTTGTTGAAAAAAATAGATTGAGTAAATTTGATATTGTGCATTGTGGATGTTGTCATACTTAACTGCATGTACTCTTCCTGTCCTGGATGGGAAAATAGAACATTCTCGCTCTTTTTTAACCCGAGTTTTGCGGTGTGAGATAAATTACCATCATGACAATGATAGTTATCATCTCTCTCTCTCTCTCTCTCTCTCTCTCTCACACACACACACGTGTGTGCATGCGTGCACGGCAGTCATGCTCTTTCGATGAGAAATACTTTTTGAGGCCATGTGGTAGCATGTAGGTGCAGGGCACTTCACTCTGCTCCTCTGCATCTTTGGTTCTGTGGATCTCCTCTTTCCAAATGGATGTGCACATACATTCATTATGAATGACTTCATTTTAGGTTGAGCATTTCTAGCCAGCTGCTATGTGTGTTCTGTGCTCTGAATCCTCTCTCTTCACAAATGGAAAGGGTATATGCATATTCATTTTCTTTCTTAGATTGTACAACCAAGTCTTTTCATTGTTTTCAGGATCTTTTAGGGCATTATGACTTCAAGAGTAAAACTCATCAAGACGAGTTTTGTCCTGAAGGTTTATGTAAGGCAGCAATGTTTGCATTGTATGTAAGGGAGGAGCTTGAATCATGGCCAGAGCAAAGTATCCGACAGAGGAGCTGGCTTACTATTCCCGAAGCTGTTGAGAGTTGTCGGTATCCGTGGATGAGAGATGCACTTGTGGATGGCTTCCTGAAGTGGCATGACGAGAACAGTGAGGAAGCTTTTGATTGAACCTTTGACTTCCCAACTTACAAAAGTAGAGGCGCATAAAAATCAGCTTCTAACCCAGTGAATTTGTTTGAATTCCTTGGGCAAATCTTTTTGTCGTTGCTGCTGCTGCTGCTGCTGCTGCTTAGGTCACTCCATTTTAGGTCTAATCCATCCCATAGGTACTCTTCGTGCTGATGTCTGATTACATTTATTCAGAGTCCATTTAAATGTCATTGCTTTGCCCAATCCATTTAGATGTTCATTGCAGCAATTTACGGTTTGGCCACCCAAGTGCAGTTCACTCTTTATCTCTGATTTTCTTTTGCTTGGCATCATTTTCAGTTGGTGAAAGCGAGAAGCTTCGTCAAGTAGATTTTCGGATGTACTCTAATTTTGTGGACTGTGGATCAAGATAAATAACTCTTCTACAACTATTTTAATTACCGAAGAGAGATCATATTTCGCATGTTTCATTTTCTGATGTACGTCTCTGCGATGGACCATTGTAAAATCTGCAACCACTTTTAATTAGGATGGAGGTCGGGCCGATATAGTTCCGAATCGTAGCAAGTTATGGCCCAACCGTGGGCCCAAAAGATTAACGTTGGGCTTAGAATCGGCCAACCTAGCCGGTGGCCCAGATAGCGCCCCATAAAGCTCAAACATGGGGCAGATTAATCCCAACCTGCGCTTAGTTTGTGCCTCATTTTGGGATTGCAAGTTCAGCCCAACAAAGATCCAACCTGCCCGAGAAAAGCCCAAACCTAGGCCTAGATTAGGGCCCAGCAAAAACTCGACCCTTGGTCCAACTTTTTGGGTTAAATGGGCCCAACGTTGCCCAATTACGTGCCCAGATTTGCCCAATCCAGTTAGTGGATTGGGCCCAGGCCCAGCTGAATGCACCCATTTCATTCAACCTTCCCTAGGAAAGCCCATGACGAGGCCCATAAGAAAATCAGCCCTTCGGGCAAATTTTTGTGCTTAAAATGGGCCCAATTAGGCCAACCTTCAGAGCCCGAATTTATCCAACCTGGGCCCAGAAAGCCCAAACCGAGGCCCAGAGTAGGGGCTATTTTGAGGCCGAGGAAAACTGTACTTCGGCGCAAAATTTGGGACTTATCCCCGAAGGCCCAAGTGCGGGCCCATATCAAAATGAGGCCCACATGAGGGCCCAAATTATGTCAAATCTGGGCCCATAAAGCCCAAATCGAGCGGATGGGTCCCACATAAATACCGGTCTTATGGCCAAATTCCGTCCAACCTGGGCTCAGGAAAGCCCAACTAAGCTAGCAAGGCTCAACCTTCGGCCCAAAATTTTGGGCTTAAAGTGGACGCAAAAAGGCCCAAGTACTAGCCGGACCAGCTTAAACCGAGGCCCACAAAGAGCCATAAGAAGGCCCAGCGTCAGGGGCCAACTTCTGTCCAACATGGGCCCAAATAAGCCCAAACCGCGGCCCTAGATTTGGGCCCATTAGAGGCCCAGCACCATTCGACCATCAGCCCAAATTTCGGAATGTGCTCATATCAGCCCAAATGAGAACTATGCTAGGCTAATATAAGGCCGAGCGTTAAGGCCCATGTTTCGGATAGGCCCAGGCCCAAGTCCAGGCCATGACAGCCCAGCTCGGGGTAGAACAGCCCAGCAATCCCTTCTACTGAGCCACAGTTGGGCCGAGATCTGCCCAATGTTGGGCCTGCACAACAGGAGAAAGAGCAGTCCAATTCGAACCTTAACTTGAACTCGAGCCCACAATAAGGCCTAAAAAGGGCTAATGGACAAAGAAAAGTCAAATTCCCTCTAGGATTGGACCCAGATTAGAAAACTATATACTTAGGACATCGTTGCGGTTGCAGAGCAATCCAACCTTCGGGTACCCTCCAGCCCAAACGCCCAAACCTCAGGGCCAGCAAATCTTGAAGTCGATCCGGCAAGTTTTCTTCATATTAACGTTTTATGAATAAAATATACACTATATTAAAAAAAAATCATCAATCCAAGCTTCAATTACGAGCGTTACACGCATAGATGAACAACATAAATTATTTCTAGTAGTTGGGAAATGGGAAGAGTCCTGACCGAAAGACCAAAATTTCATAATGCACAGATATATATAATAGTCCAATTTGTACAAACATGAGCAGAATTATATACCTCAGAGCTCAATAATAGTCCTTAAAGTACAAATCTCCTATCACTACCTCTGCTGTCTGAACAACCCGGATCTCCCAAGGCTGTGCAAGTGAAGACAAATCCCCCCGTTGTGATTCGATACTGTTATCTGGCTTTGCATCAAGTACTTTCTTCGCAATTACCACACCAAACCCCCCCGCCACATCAATGGAATTGGCACTTAGCCTGTGAAGAATGTATAACACCAGCACCATCGGCTTCGTCACGGCAGAGGGCAGCCAAGAACAGCATCTTGAGTTACAATGGTATGCGAGGTCTCATGATGCACAAGTCCTTTCTGGGCATTCGTCCAAAACAACATCCGCAGGGTCTCCAATCCATGGTCTCCCTTCTCTCCACTGAAATCTGATCCTCAACTTGCCATTGGCATCCACCCCCACAATCTCACCTTTACTAGCATGTGTCTCCATTCCCCACCCCCATCGCGGAGAAGTCAGTTTTCCTTTGATCCGAATTTTGTCACCAACTTTAAACGGCCTAACCCGTTCCATCTCAAAGGCCTTGCAAAGCCAAAGCCTGTCCACAAAACAAAATGCAACCCACAAATTTCCATCATCTATTCTGTGCACTACCCCAATGCTCGAGTGACTCACCTCACCCCACTGATGAATTGGGGTTGCTACTGATGCCTTCACCTTCACCCAATCTCCAATGTGAAGCTCTTCTTCCTCCACAATCTCTACCTCTGACGGGTCTAGCACCCAAGCTTTTGAGCCTGCCGGGGTATATATTCTCAGCTTCCCATCACCGTCAATTGCAGAGATGGTTCCGACACTTGAATGGCCATGGTGTGACCATCCAAATCTTGGCTGCTTTACTGAGAGCTTTACCTTTACCTTCTGCCCAACCATCAGCTTTTCAACCCTTTCCAGATGGGTAGTGGACCCCACCCATCTTTCTTGCTCCCCACAAAAGGAGATGATTGTGCTCCCATCCCACTCGTCTCCATTATATCCTAATCCTTGTACGACCCCTATACTGCCGGGTCCAATGGATTTCCAGCTATTTGCATTTTCTCTTAGTCTCACCCACTCCCCCACTTCAAAAGTCTGCACTATCTCAATATCTGCAGGGTCTCCTCTCCAAAAGCCAGGCAAACCATTAATAGCCACCCTCAATTCTCCATCAGCATGAACACTAGTTATAACACCTTGTGAATCAGGCCGGGCCCCTCTCCATCCCCATCTTGGCTCACTCAGACCAGCCCGGAATCTAACATGCTGACTGACTTTAAAGCTAGGAACTTTTTCAACATCTGTATAGTGAGTAATCCACCTCCCCTTGCGAAAACAGCATGCTAATTCTAGGTAACCAGTCTCCTGCACGCTGTGCACAATAGCAAGACTTTCCTTCCCAATACTGTTCCAGTCATAACTAGGTCTAGTCCCAAGACTGGGTTTTGACCGTACCCAATCTCCAACCTCAAATCCAGCAAGTTGTTCTGCATCTCCGGGGGAAACCTTCCACAAACTATGTCGACCAGCCACTTTAACCTATCAAACAAGCAATGATCAATAGCATGTTCCCAGGTATGAGGAGCCTGAGGCAAAGCAAGTCCTATAGTGACAAACAGAAGAATGCGCCACCAAGAAAATACCAAAGACACTAGTGCTAATTGACATAACTGAGGATCATACACAGAAAGTTAGCCAGCTAACATAAAAACTCCACTGCTAATCTTAGTGAAAACAAGTGTTCACAGGTATATGTGTAGTTCTCCCTCGGCCAGTCAAATAATTCCCAGATAATTGTGTCTAGAGGCAGCATGCACCAATATAGCAAAGGGAATATACTCACATTCAAAGCTCCATCCATGTCTATTCTCACAACTTTTCCAACAGTTGCAGGGGTCTCATTTGACCATCCAAGCCGAGGCTGAGTAACAGACGGCTTCATCCGAATCTCTTGTCCCACTTCAAAAGGAGGAACCTTTTCCATGTCTGTAACTGAGCAACAAAAGGGCTTACTGCGGAAGCAGAAGGCAATCCCCATATCGCCATCTTCTTCCAAGCTATGAACTATGCCAATGCTGTCTCGTGTGATGTCATCCCATCCATATTTGGGGAATGGAACAGAAGCTTTCACTCGAACCCAATCACCAACCTAGGAAATAGCAAAGTTCAATTTTGCAAAAGACATTAGGGATAGGAATAAAAGTAACAAGATAATCATTACCTTAAATTCCTCCAACTTTTCCATGTCAGAAGGATCAGCTCGCCATGGCATACTGCGATTTGGTATCTCAATTAGCAGCAAACCATCATTCTCTATTTCACATATCCTCCCAACACTGTGATGAGTCTCACGACCCCAAGCATATCTGGGTTCTGCAACAGACCGTTTCACACAAACGCGGTCCCCAATCTGTCAAAAGCATAATACAATTTTTCATTCAAACCAAGAAAATGGAACCGTAGAACAACAAAAAAAGCAACAAGATGATAAAAAAGGCATCATTCTTAAAGAAGAGAAGACTCTTGCTCACCCTAAAAGGGACAACATGCTCGACTTCTTCTGGCTCACAATGCCATCGAGTGTTCAGGTAGCTCAATTCCAGAAAAAGACTACTATCTGGTCTAATACAGTAAACTATACCCACACTCCCTGGTGTAACAGAGCCTAATCCATGCTTAGCAGTCGTAAGACCAGGACGAATGCGAACCCAATCCCCAACCTTGAATTCTTCAACCCTTTCCATCTCCGCCGGGTCTGCTTTCCATCCTCGGGATGCTCCAGGAAACCCAACACGCAGAATGCCATCATCATCAACACATAAAACAGTGCCAACACTGTCCCTTGACTGACCGCGCCAGCCAAACCTGAGCATCAAACCAGATTAAACATGGGAGTTCTTAAGGTAACTGCTCCTAGATAGACTACTGCAGAGATCAATTCCAGATGCCTAGAGGGCAATACTTTAACAAATATTGGGCAAGCCTTGCCAATAAAGAACAATATCAGGCAAGCTCCTACATCCTTTAGACAACAATGGAACAATAAATTCTGCAGAACCAGCCCAAGACAATAAAGAACATGCGCATTTGTTCTAAGCATGAATCTGAAAGTGGCAACACTTAGTAATCAATGAAAAAAATGTCCATTGTTATATGCATAGTAATATGCAACATTATATAGACCATCATTTGTCCAAATTACTACATGATGTGAAGTTACAAAGAGTCAATCATAAATCTACCTGATGTAACATAACATTTCTCAAAGCAACATAGCAAATTCTCTCTTCAGATCAAGCCAATTCCATGAGAAATTTCCTGCTCTCCTAATGAAATATATTTTCTTATTATAAACCATAATTCTGCGTAAAAAGTGGGCAACTCCAACTTCCTTAAGACAGAAAAACCAACTTGACTTGAGAGGACAGGAGCAACAGCTCAAGCTGCGATGACTGAACCAATGAGACTTACTAAATTTTTTTGGATGAATTTAGAGACATTCCTGGAGCAGTGTGAGAGTATTTTCTTACTAATGCATGATAAATTCCACGTCTACAAAGAATGCCCCATCAAGTGATATGATCCATTAATAACACGCATATGGAAGATTAGCAACAATTCAATTCATACCTGGGTTCTTCAACATCTGCTTTAAGTTTCACATGCTGTCCTCTGTCCAGAGGTATCACTTTTACAACTTCACTTGCCAATACATGAGCCTCCCCAGAACAAAATGAAACAATGAGGTTCTCTTTGTCTGGAACACCTTGAACAAATCCAACACTCTTATGGTTGGCATCTTGCCATCCATATGTAGGATTTTTAACACTTCGTTTGAACTTTACCCAATCTCCTACTTCATACCTAAACATATAGAAGCAAACAATCAAAATAATGTTCCCAAGTATAGATAATAATTGCTTGAAAAGGCAGAACCTTTCTACTCACATTGTGGGAGATAGATGAACTCCTCTATTTGCAAGAGCCTCCATTAGATCTTCCGATATCCATTCTCGAGGAAGGGCCTCCAAGAAGTCACGCAATGTCTTCCCACTACCAACAAATAGCAAGGACATGTCTATGTTAAGAATAAAGAGAATATATATCATCCTTAGGTCATCAGGTTCAAACTTTCTCACAAATTTAAGTGCAAGATCTTTAAAATGAAAAAAAATGTATGCAGGCAGATGACTAGCTAAAAATGATCATCAGCTTACATATATGGTAAAATCAAAGAGGAAGTAGGTCTAAATTGGCACTTGCCTGTGATTTCTCGCTTCAACAGCAGCATCGGGGCTTCTAAGCATTATTATGAGCCACTGAAGATTTTCTCGTATCATTTTTGCAGATTCAGCAGCTATGTGGAATGCATTGTCACCGTCATCATCCTGCAAAGGATAAACAAAGAAATCAGACAAGTAGAAAGATTGTGAAATAGAATTATCCACTCTAGCAAGTAAAGAAAGGAGAAGAGCCAATGTCTTAGGACACTCAAGTATGAAATTCATACAATCTGCTATGTGCAGAGAAGTAGTTGTCCAAGGCATGTCAGTGAAGCAATGGAGTAAATTTCAGAACCCTGAACAAGCACTTCAGGTTTTTGGTCCTTCACTTTTTCTGCTTCTTTTTTATTTTTCTTTGCCCGCCCGCCCCCGCCTGTGGGGGGAGTGAGGGGATCACTGTCATGCTATGTGCATGTTTTGTGTGCAGAGATGGAATTCCAGTTCCAATTTTCTTTCCCATTCCTACACTTAGTGATCCTTAAGAAGCTTGAATGGGCATTTCACAAGGGAATGACTGTTTCAGCTTGTGAATGAATGGGCACTCATAATGCTTGTAGTAGGGAGTACTTTATCTGTGCTAATTAAAGGAAATGCTGCTTGAACATGGTAGTACTTCAAGCAGTATCTTACCTACAGTCACTGAGCATATTATAGTGAGCACGAAAAATATGACTCCTAATTTACTTACCACCTTCCCACTTCTCTTCTAGGAAATGTGCACAAATTATCCAATGGACAGCACAACAGGCGGATTGCCTGGTCATCCAACTAACTGCTGCACTGGACATGCTTGCCGAGATCAAACCATGCATACACATGCAGCTTTAGGTAATGTTAGCATTCAATGTTCTATAGTTTGCATTCAACCCTCTCTACATGAATGATTAATGAGAATTGAGTCCCTCAGATCCTCTGATATGGAGATCCAGAACCTGGGGGTTGTTGATAGCTAAGAGAAGGAAACTGGCTGGAAAAAAACAAGCATCGATAAGATCCTGATAACCAAGATTTGAAGGTCGGAATAGTAGCTAAACTGCAATTTCAGGCTTCTCTTTCAGGGATGGCACTAAACACTATGTATAGACAAAAATGATGACAATAAGTCAAACCAGAAGTTTAAGTCTGCCATATCAATCATCTTTTGCAATTGCACTTGATCTTGTGTGAAGTCTTCTCTAAGCTATCATACATGCTTCATATTTTATTTTTCTCCTTCCACATTTTTTAAGTCTTCTCCAGTCCCTGTAACCTCAAGCTCCCAAATCCAATCAGACTAGGCCAGAAAATCCAAAGGCCTTCATTCGACTTGTCCAACCATCTTGAACAAACTTACCTTATCCTTGCTTGGAGAGGCACCTACATTTCCCTGGATAAGTTCATTTTCAACTATGTCTTTTCTCATTGGCCAGCAAATCCAACTAAGCATACTCAGCATCATTACATTCGATTCATGCACATGTTTTTGTTTAACCACCCAACAATCCATGCCATAGAGTATTGTCAGCCTTATAGTCATTCAATAATATTTTCTCTAAAATCTAAGTCAACCAAAAACTCCAGAAGCACTTCTCCATTTCATCCATCCTACTTTATAAGTGAGATCACCATTAACCTCACCATCCTTTCTGAAGATAGAAACAACAGTGAATAGCGTTCACCTTTTGGGACTGCTTGATCTTCAGTTCTTACTGACATGACTTTCAACTTCTACTGTTACCAAATTTAAGCTCCATATATTCATTCTTTGATCGACCCACATGAAATAAGGCCTTCTTCAGTTCACTGCAGAACAGGATTACTTAAGGAATGGACTTCCAGTTCCTAAGTCTCTTAAGTTTGGAAAGAAGTCAAAAATTGAATTTGGATTAGCCATGGAATATGATTTCTCAAAATATGTGGAATTGGAGTACTTCACAAAACCTATTATTAAAATTCTACGATACCTAACTTTGGGACTCCGCAAGATAAATTTCAATAGCAAGCTGAATAATTTTAGTAAATTAATAAAATGAAAGCCAAGATACTAAAATAACAGATACCCATTGCCCCTAACCACCACTACCGTTGACACGCTGCAACTGTAATCACCACCTGAGCCTTTGCCACTTCTTTTCCTCTTTGCATAGCCGAGCTAATGGTGCAAAAGTCCCGTTTAGTCACTCTAAAACTTGAGTGAATCAACAAGCCAGCACCCCTGCAGCCATGGAGGTCGCTGTCCCTGCGTAACCACAGATCTAGGGTAGCCAAGGCAGCCAACCTCCATTAGCAAATCGGCAGAGGTTACAACCTCCATGGCCGCAGGTCCTCCTCTCTCTGTTGCTGTGAAAATTGAGCAAAGCGAAACAGCACCACTGTGGCCATGGATGTCACTGGCCTCACGCGACCATAGACCTAGGGTTGAGCAAGGTAAACAACCTCTATTGATCCTTGATGGAGGCTGCAGCCTCCATGTGCGCACAGAGAGAGAGAGAGAGAGAGAGGCCTAAATGGAACAAGGCGTGGCAGCAAGGGCTCATGGCAGCAATAATCGGGCAGCGACTGGTGCAAAAGCTTGGCTCTTCATTCGTCCTCTCATTTTCCTTGAGTTGGAGCTTCAGGGAAGAAGACAACCAGAGATGGAGAGAGAATGAAAGAAAAATTTTAAAATGAAAGAAAAAGGAAAAAAATGGAGAATACATCTCAGCCATTGAGCGTTGATTGGTTGAAAAGTATTCTGCCCAAAAAAAAGGCCTAAATTGTGAGGATGTATATCATGAAATTCTTAGTCATTAACGCAATTGGAAAAAAAAATACTATTTTAAGGAATGCGATTACTTGGAATGGGAATCCTCTAATGGATGCCTTGTTAGTGGAGGCAAACGAGGCCTAAGATTTGAACATTAGCATCCAATTTTCCTTATTACTGGGTTTCAACTATCAACACAATATCATTTGGAAGCATATAACAAGGGAGTTATCACATATGAATAATCAAAATAATTCCACCAGTCTCACCACTAGACGTGTCAAAATGGGTCACAAACTCATTTCTTAACCCATGTTTGATGGGTCAAGTTGTTAAATGGGTTAGCTATATTCATTAAATGGGTTACATATTTGTTATTGTAAAACCCAAAATAATATAATAATACGTGTTAAATGGGTTCACAACTTGCTCATACTCAACCCACCTCTATGACTCTCTCTTGCCCTCAAAAGATCGCTCTCACCTCAGTTTGGGTATAAGTTTTAAGTTTTACTAGAGTGGGTTAAATATGGAAGTAGTTTGGCAAGGGTTGAGGTTGGGTTGGGTATGGGTCTCTAGGTTTGTATTATATGGAGTCAAATCGAGTTAAATAGGTCAATTTGAGTCAGACCATTTTTGACCCAACCCAACTTGACCCCCCTGTTTGATGGATCTACTCACCACCACTTGATCACCAATGAACTCTAGCAAAAGCAAACATGAGCACTGGATGATATTCGTCCTCAAGAGATCCTTGCAAGAACTAGATGAGTAAACACAGTGGACACCCACAAGAGCACTTCTCCAATGTCATCCATGATGTTACATTAGCATACAAGATTGCAGAGACAATTGCTTGTAGGAAAGAGATCTTATCTGTACGATCAAATCAATTTTTCAAAGGTTAACATATGCTGGAAATAGTGATGAGGCAATAGCTTCTTATGGATATAGAAAGAAATATTTATAAAGATCAACAGATTGGAGAGTGAGGAGACATTAAGCAGGGTGGACTGTGACACCTACCAAGAATTTCACCCAATATAAGAAAACGAAAGCACGCTAGTATAAGAGTATATAAACTCCAGGCCATACTTCATTGCTAGGGAAGCATTGACACCGGCAAAGGAAGGAGGGACACCAACGCAAGCACAACAATAGATAAGGAAGTGAGAAGAGAAACCTGTAAATTATAATTCGCCCCAGCATATAATAGCAATCCCACACAAGACTTAGCCCCTCTACTCAAGGCTGTATGAAGAGGGATCATGTTGTGCATATCCCGGATGTTCACATCTACTCCAGCATCGAGAATAGCCTACAAAATGTTAAAAGGAAAAGAGTAACAAAGTAGTTCCTCCAAAGGCCACAAATGAAGAAGATCTTCAAAATTCCTCAAGCAATAGACAAAAATCAAGTTAATGTATGGGGCAAACATGTAACCTTGACCAATTCAACATCATCAGCCATAGCAGCTGTATGAAGAATTGTTCTCCCATGGGCATCTTGAGCAGTTGGATCTGCTCCAGCAGCAAGCAACACTCGAACAAGCTCCCTCCCTTCTATAGCACAATGACAGCAGAAAAAATTTTCAACTGAAAAGCTAGGGAATTGCTCCAAGAAATTTTTAGAGAGATTGTAACAAATTCCGTTTCCAAGTGGAACAATAAATATTAATACTGAGGATATCAAACAGAGTAGGCATTGAAGATAAATTAAAAATGAGCTGGGGTACAATCTAGTATACCAAATTCACGGTCTTTTTTTAGAGCAGCTGCCATACATACTGCAGTGCCAACTGGACTAGGTATGTCTATGGCATTCTCAACATCTTCAGTGCTAGCAACTTCAACCCACCGTCTCACCACGGTGACATTGTGCGTTGCCACACACAAGTGCAATGGTCTGCAACATACAGCAAAGAAGAAGCAGTTTTAGACTGACAAATTATGCTGCAATCATTACAAGGCCATTGAGAACACATATTGAACAAAAGATACGGAGTTAGGTGATTTCAGATTCAAGCAGCATACCCAAAAAAAGGAAAAAAAAGAATCATAACAGAAAATTAAGGATTGGAGATGGTACTAGATGACCACAGATACAATACACTTTCACACAATGAAGCAGATAAACAAAAAGCAACAACTCCAACATGAGTTCAGGCCCTTGATCCTAACTGACAACTTTAAAATCGATAGAGATTTTATGATAGAGAAGGTTGACTGCAAGTGAGAGGGGAGTCACAAAACTTAATCAATACACAATTCATACGACAGTTTAAAAGAAGAACCGTGAAGGTACTAGCACACTGTTCTAGCCGAAAGATAGTTGTGCATGCACATTCGTGTCAGATTTTGAAGGAAGGAAGGGTAGGGGGGAGATCTCCACAAATTAGAGTTCCCATTTACTTCTTCTCTTGATTAGATGTTGCTGTTTAAATCCAAGTCACATTCAGTTCAAAATACATTAATCAAATCCAGAGTTCCCAGATAGTGGCAAAAAGTTCTTCTCTCCCAGACAAATTGGACCAGACCAATTAACTGTGGCTAACAAAAACTACATATGAGAATGATTTGACATTTGCATCTAACCCATGCATTTCCTTAATAACATCCAGAGAGATCAAAGTAGAAACATCGCATACATCTTTTAAAAGGAAAATGAAGACAATGAGCAAAAACCAGAAGTGTACTGCCCTATCCACAAATCAAAATGAAAAGAGATTCCACAAACCCAAAAAAATCCAAATTGGAAAGTTCTTTTTCAGTAACCTAAATATCAAGTACCACAACCATCTATCCTTTATGATCAGGAGATGTGCTAAAGTCAGATTCTTTCAGCTCAAATTGTTATTTTCGTTTCGCTATCTTTTTTTCATACATATCATTTCGAGTGATCAAAGAAGAAAAGCAAATGTACTCACGTAAGATTTTTAGAGTTCACAATGGACATGGATGGACAGCCCCCACATTCCAAAATGACCACAGCACAATCAGTGTATTTCTTTGCCACGGCCTGGTGAAGAACAGATTCACCTTCATCATCCACAGCATTGGGATCAGCTCCAGCTAATAGCAATTCCTGTATTACAAGAACCATCAGAGCTAGATCTCCAAAGAACCCGAAAGCTATGTGACTATAAAGTTTACCAACAACAATGACTTACGCGCATGCAATCTGGTTGGCCATGGTAAGCACATACATGGGCAACGGAAGGCCCAAAGCCATCCCTCAACCTCGATCTAACATTAGCACCTCTTTTGATGAGAGCATGGACACATTCTGGGGATCCCGCGGCTAAAGCAAAAACAAGAGGAGGGTCGCCATCCTTATCCAAAACATCTACATACGCTTCCCGATGGTCTAAAATAGTCTCAACTAATTCTGCACTACCACGCCTACATGCCAAATGAAGCGTGGTTTGGCCGTCAGGATTCTGTGCTTTCAGAAGTGAAGATATAGAGTTGTTTATCTTTCCTGATGCAGCCTTTGAGAGCAGATCTCTACAGACGACAGAAAAAGTCAAAAGTCATCCCCATAATTGTCTGCCAGAGACCAAAGAAGGTTGTATCTTTACTAACCTAACTCCATTCACATTGCCCTCTGATACCAGCTTGTGGAGGAGGCCAGTGGTATCCTGTACTAGATCAGGAACAGATCCACGAAGTGGTTCTGTCAAGCTTGAACCAGAAGATCTGGTTAAGTCACTGTAAGAGCACAAACAGAGTAAAATACATGATACCAGATCAAACCAATCAGAATTGTCGAGGTTATGAATTAATTGACAGTGCAGGAAAGACATCCAGTTAAGTGCTACAAGTAGAAGACCAATCCAATCATAGCTCATATATTGATTCTTCGTATTAAACACCCTTCATGACAAAGAAGAAAAAAAGGACAGTCTGAATATGACAAATCACAAGATGCAAGATGCAAAGATCAAAGTGAAACTTACTTTTCAGGGCTTGCAGGAGGACTTCGTGGTATTTCTTGCAAATGTCGCAAAAATATTGCCAACATTGAATTAAAAGATGGTCTTCTTGACGCCTTAAACTGGAGGCAGTCACCAATCATCTTCCACAAATCCCTCGGTATTCCAACTCCGACGACACTTGCATATTGGGGAGGCAATCTCCCACCCTTGACAACAGCCCGGTATATTTCCTCTGCACTAAGACCAGCCCACCTGCACAGCACAACAAGAGTCATTTTCTAAAACTCGGAAAATTTTATAGCAATCTTTGCACAGGGAGTGATAGGAAATGACACATGGAAATCTACATACGGGGCAGAACCAGTGCACATTTCCACCAACGTGCAACCAAAACTCCATGCATCCGACTCTCCAGAAATACCAATGGCATCATCCCAGAACTTCAGAGACTTCTTCACCGGCTCCCATGCCTCTGGAGCAGCGTACTGGGGGCTAAGCATTGTACAATCCATGCAAGAATGGACTCTGGCTGAATCACACTCTGATCGAGCTTTCCGGCAGGAAGGTTTTTTCAGGATTGAAGCAAGTCCATAGTCAGAAACTACCGCATGGCCATTTGCATCTAAAAGAAGATTGGACGGTTTCAAATTCATGCAAACAACTCCTGCTGCATGGAGTTCAGCCACGCCACGTGCAATATCCGCACCATATCTACAATCGCAGAGAGCACACCAAGTCATGATGAGGTTCATTGGCAGATAACATTATGTGATATAGCATTTTCACCACAAACAAAAAAGTACCACTAAAAGTTGCAGCTTACAGCATTCTTCAATGATAATTCGGTCGTTACAAAGAGCACAATGATCTAACTTAAGAACCATTATATCCTTACTCTAGTTCCTGAAATTCACCAAATAGCACACAATAGGAGGCACCTGATGGGTGCTTTACCTCTTTAAATTGCAGAATGCTATTTCAAATCTGTTGATGCAATATCCCTCTCATCCAGTCACTATTCAGAAAATTAACATCCAAGGATAACAAAATAACTCCAGAATATATTGTCCTCAAATCAAGTCTCTCTATGTTCTCTTCTCCTCGTTTCTTGTGCCTCATTCATATGATTTCACAGGAGATGCTAACCTTTGTTTTCAAGTTACACTACGACCCAAAAGCAAGTTTATTCCAACAATATTTAAACCATCTTCAAAAAGATACATCTCCATAGTTTTCACAATTATGATGACTTCTCCAATCTTCTAAGATGTCCTCACATTATTTGCATCTCAAATAGGGAATGGTTATAGTGATAGTGACAGCCACAAAAGCCATCTTCCCTCTGCAGACTACTCTCTCCGTAAAGGTGGACTCCTCATCCTTTGGCTTTACTCAATTTATTCCACAAAAATTTAGGTGCTGAAAGCTTGACTCCTTGAAATCACCAAAGCAAGCTGCTCATTTGTCTGTTGGGGATCTCTGTCACCCTTTTTCTCTTAACAGTTCCCAGCAGTCCCGAATATGTATTATCAGAACCCCTCTACTCAATATTCAGCAATGGAGGAGAACAGCTCAGAAATTGCAAATGGTAAAGATGACAATAATGTTTATCAGTTAGATGAAATCAGGAAGCGTGGTCAAGTGATGCCCCATTGGTGCATCACTTGTTCACAGAAACTACTCTGAAATTTAATGTGCATTATACAATTATAACTTGTAGTCATAGGTAGCCCTGACTGAGGTAGCTTGAGATCTATATGCAAACACAGGCCGGTCTGCAGACACAAGGGCACGTTCTATATTCCCATGGACAATCAACATGAGCAGAATGACTAGAAAGGACAATGCCACAAACCCATGTTGACGAGTTACCATGTGAAGCCCAAATCCATGGGGAAAGAAGCACAATGACTAACTTTTCTCCCACAAAGAACACAATTATATTAAGAGTCTAGAAAGCATGGTAGTACGTTTTTGCTTGACTTAAAAAATCAAGGTTTTGAGTTCCGACACAAAAGGGCAAAGAAGAATCAATCACGTAAATTCCATAACCTATTGCATCGAAACGTACTAACAAAGAACTGCCAAGAAAGATAATGCACAAACAAGACATTAGAAGATAGACATCCCCAGATCTCACCTCACCCCACTATAAACGTACCAATTTGAACCACAAGCATAAGGGTGGAACTATTTTTTCGCTTTGGCTTAAGTACCAAATTCTTTTACAGCATAGAGAAAAATCAAATGAAAAAGCTTCTCAACAGAACCTTAAGATTTGCTCCAATGTCAGCCTCCCCTCGTTGCGCTGCATCTCTGACTGCACTGACCCGTGACACCTATCCAAGACAAGGCATAAGCTACCGTCTTCATTCCTAACAGCCCCGTGAAAAGTGCACACATTCCTACACCACATTGACATCCTCCTCAGATTCTCAAGCTGCGCTTGCACATACTCCATATCCATGGCCGCCGCATCATCCCCGACTGCCACCTTCTTGACGGCCACGCGATGCCTACACCGCCCCCCGCTGCTGCTGCCAATCACCGCCTCCCACACCTCCACGCCAGCCCTCCTTCCCTCCCCAATCTTCTTCACCCATTTTAACTCCTGGTGGGTGCCCAGCTCGATCACCGGCCCGCAGCCGCCGGAGCTCGAGGCCAGGGCCCCGCGCCGCGTCCGCGAGTCCTCACCGTCCGCCTCCCCGTCGGCATCGTCCTCGTCGTCGGTGAAGTCGACGTCGAAGTCCGCCGGCAACGTGGAATTGGAGTGGATTAGGGCGAGGACGGCGTAGTTCTTGCGGAGGGAGGAGACGGAGTTGCCGACGGAGGAGACGTGGCGGCACCGGGGGCAAGGGAGGGTGTTGTCGAGCGATGCGGCGAACATCCGGGAGAGGCACTCCTTGCAGAATCCATGGCCGCATTGGAGGAGCAGAGGCACTCGGTCCTCCTCGTTGTACCGCGTCTGGCAGACGGAGCAACAAGGCACTTTCATTTCCTCTCTCCGATTTCTCCCTCTCCCTTTCTCTCTCTAGAATCTTCCCAGAAGCTGGAAGCGAGCAGAAGGGAGCGGAGGAGAGAGAAAGCTGCCGAATGGTGCGAGATTTAGGGATTAGGGTTCGAGGCTGGATGCGATCGAGAGAGGAAGGAACGAAGTTGAAGTCGAGGACCTGGTTAGATCCATGGGAGAAGAAAGGGAGCTGGAGGAGGAAGAAGAGATCGATCCAGGGAACTTCAAGAGAGAGAGAGCTCTCTAGAGAGAGAATGTGTGAGGGTTTTAGAGAGAGAGAGCCGGAGTTTTCTTTTTCTTTTTTCTTTTTATTTTTTTTCTTTCCGCTTTTCCGGTGATGTTTGTTCGGAGGATATTTTTATAATGATTTTGGGGACCTGTTTTCGTTCGATTTTCAAAGGTTGGCCGAGAGAAGCCGCTTGTTTTGTTGGTGAGTCCACACTGCCCTCCTCCCTCGACCTGTCTACCTCCACCTGTAAAGTACGACTGATTTTTAGGGCCTACTTAAACATGGATTTTATTTTTTTTTAAATAAACGAATTGCCATTGCGTGGTATTTTTTCTCGATTCTTTTCATGTATGTTGCTAGTCCTAGCTAAAAGAAATCGCTGCAAAAATTAGAAAGAGGAAATAAATTGAGGAAAAGAAAGATTAATCGGGTTCTTTAGAGAATGATGATCAACATAGTTATCCAACAATTAGGAGATAAGAAAAGTTCAATTTAAATTATGTTATCGTAAAAAATATATGAGATAATGACAATATATTACTGTTTGTAAATAAAAAAAATTCAGTCAATTTGAAAAAATAAAAATTTGTTTTGCTCTCATTTGTGAAGTGTGTATTACATGAGTTATTTTTGAAATACAAATTTTCCATTTTTCTAAATAAATATATGAAGTAGTATTATTTTCTCAAAATAAAGTATTCGTCGAAAATAACTAATCAAGTCAATTTCAAACAAGAGTTGAGTTCATGTTTACTAAATCTCACTGGCCAACAAGTAGTTGATTTTTTTTTTTTTTAGCAAAGACGGGGCATTTTTTTTTGTTCGGAACAAAATTTGGATGAAGATTGTAATTAAAAAAATCAAATCAGGGCAAAAATGAAACCCACCTCTCAAGAAGAAAAGCATGGAATTATCTCTAAACGTGAGTGTGCGAGCCAATCTCGACATTATGAACCAATTGAAATCGAGATTTTTCCCACTTTCATTTTTTTTTATTTTCTTGGGGCTGAAGAAGAAAAAAAAGGAAATGCAAATGGTAGCCCATGTGTTCTTCTCCGCAATTTCTTCTCTTCCGAGAATAAATTTGTGGGTAATCGGGAAAATTAGTGCGGCGTCTTCGAGATCAGTATGATGTTCAAGAAGCGCAACCCTTCCATTGCTCCTCGTCCCGTTCTTCACTATTCTCAACCTCCGCCATGGCGCCAAGCTTAGTGGCTGATGCATTGAGCTCCACCACCCTGAATTTGCGGTCAAAGCTTCATCACAACGTCGAGCGTTAGCCGGCCATGGGCGGAGGTCAACAGAACTCGCTGCCAAAGTTGGAACGGCGAGGCACACCCCGTACTATTTAGAAAATGCAGGAAAGTTTCGAGCTTTTGCTCTCCTAAAGTCTCGTCATATTTAGTTGTTTCACATTCCCGATATCGACTTGGGTTCGTCGCATTTAGAGATTAGAGATCCATGCTCTTTTTTTTCTTAAAATTGGGTTTTCATTTTTGCCCTGATTTGAATTTATTTTTCTTTTTTTTTGGCTATTTTAGTTTTTCTTTTGTTCTTTTTAATTTTTATCCAATTTTTATTTGAGACATGTTCCAACTTAATAATTTGAATTTACTCTAGTGGCCACACTTTTTAAAGGGAATGGGGAGGTAGAGAATTGGAATTCACATTTTTTCAAAAGTTGAATTGAAGACAATTAATTTTAATTGTAAGTTTTGATTTTTCACGCATGCAAGATAAATGCAAGGTAAAAATCTAAAAATGATTTGAGAGGCAAAGTAGAAATGACAACATAAAAAAAATAAAAATCTGCTATTGACTTAAAACCCCGTATGCAATTTTTTTATTTCAAATATTTAAACCGTTAAAGATTAGAGCATAGTATTTTTTATAGGTTAATAATACCATCGTGAGCAATGGATGTGAGTTCAAAAGCTATTTTTGACGCTTTCCTACGCTTGCTTTACCTCTCATTTCAATTGTAAATTCCCATCTGCAATGCATTTTGTCACAAAAGACTTTTTCCCAAAATATGCATACTTAAATTATTGTAATAATTACTTCATCCGTTTATCCTTTAATCTTTCAAAAAGGCATGGTACTCTCCATGGATTGCATAGCCACGTAAAGGGACAGTATATTTAATTATAGAGAAAAAAAAGTCACTATATATTAACTTGGTGAAATTTGTAATCAATAAACATTCAATTTTAACCCCATCAATTAAAAAATATATCCCTCCCCATGGAAGGAAAAGGAAAAGTATATCACGGGAAGTAGTTTTGACTATTCTGTTTGTTTCGGTCATCAGATTTCCAAAATACTTTAATTATTACCGGGTCAACGACAATGTTTGATTAGCGACCCCAATTATTCGTGACAAAAGTCCCATCGCTTCAAACACAGTTCTTCGTCCTGGGCTATAACTGGGCCTCTCCCATAACAAGCCTGTTCCAAATGGGTCTTGCCCACCTCTCATTGGGCTATATTCAAGGCCTTCTAGCACGTGATTATGATTAATTCATCTTGCCGAAGCAATTTTAAAGGCGCACTCTCTTGTCGTCTCCGACTCCCATTAAGATTCGAACTTACTCCTGCCGTCACACGAATCCGAGATCCATCTTTCACGCGAGCCGTGAGCTAGAACTTCCCATCCATTCACACCGCGATGGTTAGGCCGTTTGCCAGCAATTTCTACCATAAACAAAAACAGACAATGTTCATTTGTTCACTCGCATGTCTTGTCTAATTATATCAGCAAAACCCACGGATAGCCGCAGAAGCACATCTAGTTAACGTGCGCTCCGCCGCTTGTTCCTGAAGAGACTCGACTTTTACTTCACCATCACTTCACTGGGTCGGATCTGCGCATGATCGCACGAACTCATATTCATTGCGAACCGGTACAGGATCGGCACGCATCCGAGATCCATCTTTCACACGATTCACGAGCTTTAGAACTTTCCGTCCCTTCGCTCCACAATGGTTAGGCCGTTTGCCAGCATTCTCGACCATAAACAAAAACAGACAATGTTCATTTGTTCACTCGCATGTCTGGTCCAAGTATATCAGAAAAACCCGCGTGTAGCCGCACAAGCACATCTAGTTTACGTTCGCTTCGCCACATGTTCTCGAAGAGACTCGACTTTTACTTCACCATCACTTTTCTGGGTCAGATCTGCGCACGATCGCACGAGCTCATATTCATCGCGATTGATCTCCTCGATCATTCGATATGTAGGTTGATGCAGGGAAAAAATAAAAAGAGAGAAACGGAATGGAAGTATTTCTACAGGTAGCGACGGTGGTATTATCCAGTGATTCCCAAAAATCAAATAATAGCGATACAGGCAGATGCAGGTCTCGAGTAATTACATAGGGTGGGTGGCGCGGTGTACGCAGCACTCTTCAACGTCCCATCCAGGGAAAGAAAAAAAGAAAGAAAAAAGAATCAATCTATAGCATCGAAGAGGTTAATCATAAGCTTATCTGCCATCGCAGGATCAGTGAAATAGCTGCACGGAAACAGCATCTCTCTCTCGCCGCCGTGCACGGACCCGCCTTCGAACGGTTCGAACACCGAGTCCGACTCGGTCGGCGAATCGCAGCTCGCGTTATTATGACTGTTGATCCCGAACCCGCAATTATTATTACTGATGCCACCGTTACCCGACATGTAATAGTCGCCGGCCGCCACGAACCCTCTCTCGTCGACGCCCCGGCCCTGTGGCTTCTCGCCGCCGCCGCCGCCGCCGCCGCCGCCGCCGTCGGGGTCCATGAATCGAGCGACGTCCGAGTCGCGGCCGGTGAGCCCTTGCACGGTGGCCCTGAAGTCGGCGGCGCTCGTCTTCACCTTCATGGGGCTCGATATGTACACGACCTTGATCCCTTTCTCGGCCGACGACCTCCGCCGTGCCGCGCCGTCCGACCTCCGGCCGGCGGCGGTCTTCTTCCGGTGGTGGTGGTGGTGGTTGTTCACGCCGAGGACGTCCATCTTCAGGCGTCGCGAGAGATCTCGAAACGGAATCTCGAACCTCACGACGAAAAAGGAGCTTCGCACGGAGGCGTGCAGTTGCAGGGGTCTTGGAGCAAGGAGAGGAGCGCTTATATAATGATTTTAGGGAACAGAGTGCTGTGGAAAAAAAGGGGTTTTTCACGATGTTTCGGAGAAGGAGAAGTTTTGGAAAAAAGAGGCTAATTTTAGAAAGGAGGAAGGAAACAGGGAGAAAGCGATGGTGACAGAATTGGGATAGGGATAGGATCGAATATTCTGATCGCGGGGGAGAGAGAGAGAGATAGACATTGCTTGGACGACCCGGAATCGCACGGTTCATTTGGCGACACACCTTAGCTTCGTTTCTCTGCACCCTTCCTGGAACAAGTACTAGGGCTCTAGCTTAGGGTTTTTGGTTTGGGTTACATTATTGGATAAGGCACGTGCGCAGCCACTCGCGACCAGGCAGGTAAGGTCGCGAGTCCAAACGCAGCAGCCTTTGAAAAAAATGGATCCCGCGACCATGTGGCCGGATGACATTGGCTGGGTGACTCGCGGGATGATGTGGGGAGTTTCCGGGAAGCTGATCACCTCTCGTCTCTTTTTCTCTTTTGATTCTTCGAAGCTTTCTTCTGTTCACCGTAAATTCGCTCTGATGACGACGACCGAGTGGAGGGGGGGCGGTGTCGTCCCACGAGCCGATCTTTTCCATTACGTGAAAAGGCCCCGCACGTCGCTTTCGGTTCGAGAAAAGAAGGGGAGGGGCCCTTCGTACATTGAACTTGCGCCGAGTGGGGACGGATCGGGATATTTCGTTTAGTCTAAATCTCTTTGTCTGCGTGTCCGGGATTATCTTCGAAGGCTGCCCAAATTTTCTTCGATTGGTGTCGGCCTCGAGAAACAGTGGGCGGGGAATATTGATTCTCACGGCTTCAGATTGGACGGGAGTTGAAGCTCTTTCTTGTGCCATTGATTTAATAATATCATATGATCTAAGCAGGAGCGACTATGTGTCCTTTTTTCCTTTTTAATGCTTTTGTCAGTGGAGAATTTTTACCTCGAGAGGGGCCGTTAATAGTCACGTCAGAGTGAAGTGGAGTTTTAACGTTAACTTCATCTAGTATTCAGTGAAATGTTTTTGCCTACGTTGATTTGGACAGTTTGTCTCGCGAGTTTTTTCATGATTCATCGTCATTATTGTTAATTGACGATATATCATAAAAAATTCTAAAATAAATAAATAAAAGTCATCATGAGTAACATGTTCGAAAACAAACTAGTCACAAAGGGAAAAAGATGACGTGTTTAAGAATTATATGTTGTTTTTAGTTTAATTTGGATAGGCACCAATCCAAGAAAAGCGTGTTTGTCGATTAAATCTAGTTTTGTAGATAAGGGATACAAGAGATTTGAAGATAGTGGTCAATTCCTTGCATGTAGCTCTCTCGTTAATTTGATGTCATATGTTTGGTTGATGAATCGATCCGATTCTTACGTATATAATGGATAATGTGATGACTTGAATTCAAACAAAAATTAAGCCTCAAATTAAAGTCGAGGCTATTAAGAGCATGTATGATAATCATTATATTTGTAGTCATAGCTATTTTTTTGCTTTCAGTAAAATGTTTGGAATAGAGATTTATTTGCTAACGCAATTCTATTTTTCTATTTTAAAAATAAAAAATATGTTTGAAATATAAATGATGAGTATTATTTTTCTATCTATTTATTTCTTGAATATAAATAATTTTTTTTCTCATTGCTTGCCCTTGAAATTAGCCGACCGCCCACCTGTTGCCGATTACCATCTACTATCGCCATCACCTGCCCGTCATTGCTCGAGCAAAAGAATATTTACGTTGTTATCAAATATATTAATGAATAAAAATAAAATAACCTGTTTCTAGAACAGGATGATTGTCTTCACGTCTTAAGCAATCAATGATACGATTTTCAAAAGGCAAATTCAGAGAGGAGTGGGAACTTAATTTCGCGAAAGGTGCATTAATTAATAATGAATGGCGATGTGTACCAATTCAATCGATGATGTGACGAATAGGAGTACCTCGAAGAGCCAAAAGGAGGAGGAAGGTGCCCAGGAAACAACGCCAACAGTCTAGAAGCCTAGAGGTGCACATGGGGACATCAATCTCGATCAATGAGACAAAAGCTTTTGTCGAGGAGGACGAGGAAAATTTAAGAAAGAAGAGGAGGGGCAAAACTAGCGGTTCAACGATCTCGCTCGCTCCCTCTCCTCCAGTCCCTCTAGAAGAACGCGGGCTCCACCACCGGATGATACGTACAAAACTACGGGGTGGGGTCGCACTTGGTGGCGTAGTGCGCTGCAGTTTGGAGGATACGCCACCTCGTGACGTCAAAAACAGTGTCTTCCTCGTTTTGATCAAAAAAAAAAAAAAATCGGGAAAATTTTTTAGAAAATGAAATCTACGCTTTTCTCTACCCCAAAACGACGACGTCGCCGATGTCGTTCCGCCCCGGGGGGGGGAGGGGGAGGAATAGGTTCCTTCCACGCAAGTAGCGGTTTGACCGCATTTGCGGACCCGCCGAATCGCGTGGTGCAGAATTCGCCACCGATGCCGGACGAGCGGGCCGCGACTCCTGTCAAACGACGTCGCAATACGTTCCTTCCTCGTTGGGCTCTGGTCTTGAAATAAGGGCCTCGAACCAGACGCCAAGTTGGGCTTCGCTTTCGGAGCTCATCCTTTGCCCCTATCGTCGCTGGGCTCGCGTTTTGAGATCCGGGCTCGGAGTCCCACCGCTTCTTCCCAATTTTCTTTCGGGGATTACGACAAAACACGACTCGTTGAAACGTGGACGCCGTCGTCGTCGTCTTCCTCGTCCGTCCTTCGGGGTGCTTTCCTAGGAAACAATTTCTCTCTTTGTTTTACACGTTTCTGTTTTAGGGTTCGGGAGAAAGGAGTTCGAACTGCGGCGACTGAATTGACTCTCGATGGAGAGAAGATTGGCCCGATTAACGATATTGGAAAGAGCTGTATTCGTAGTGAAATCTATACATAGATATTTCTTTCAGAGAAAAAAGTTTATAAATGTTGATTAACGTTTAAAATATTCGAAATCACGTTTAGTGTTTTTGCCACGATGATATAATACCCACAACCGGTTTATATTAATAAGTAGATTGTATCATTAAAATTTTAACTATATGGCTATTAATAATATCAATCGAATATATGGTTCCCCCTTTTTCCCTCCTCCTCTCTTGTTTTATTTCAAGGATAGTGAATTCAAATACTTTACCTTTCTTCAACATTATCCGTTAAGAACAATAATTTGAAAAATACATGATATCGTCGAAATATTAGTAATGAATTATAATAGCGGGTTCGATCATTGTGAAATTTAATGACGTGATATGCATCAAATTTCCTCACGTTGATAAAAATGAAAAGAAAATGTGTGTAAGGCCACAAATCGTGTACCCATTGCTCCAATCACGTTTAGTGTTTTTGCCACGATGATATAATACCCACAACCGGTTTATATTAATAAGTAGATTGTATCATTAAAATTTTAACTATATGGTTATTAATAATATCAATCGAATATATGGTTCCCCCTTTTTCCCTCCTCCTCTCTTGTTTTATTTCAAGGATAGTGAATTCAAATACTTTACCTTTCTTCAACATTATCCGTTAAGAACAATAATTTGAAAAATACATGATATCGTTGAAATATTAGTAATGAATTATAATAGTGGGTTCGATCATTGTGAAATTTAATGACGTGATATGCATCAAATTTCCTCACATTGATAAAAATGAAAAGAAAATGTGTGTAAGGCCACAAATCGTGTACCCATTGCTCCAATCACGTTTAATGTTTTTGCCACGATGATATAATACCCACAACTGGTTTATATTAATAAGTAGATTGTATCATTAAAATTTTAACTATATGGCTATTAATAATATCAATCGAATATATGGTTCCCCCTTTTTCCCTCCTCCTCTCTTGTTTTATTTCAAGGATAGTGAATTCAAATACTTTACCTTTCTTCAACATTATCCGTTAAGAACAATAATTTGAAAAATACATGATATCGTCGAAATATTAATAATGAATTATAATAGTGGGTTCGATCATTGTGAAATTTAATGACGTAATATGCATCAAATTTCCTCACGTTGATAAAAATGAAAAGAAAATGTGTGTAAGGCCACAAATCGTGTACCCATTGCTCCCCTCCCCCTCCCAAAAAAACAAAAGCATCTGGAAAAATTAAAAATGAAACTTTTACTGAAAATTCTATTCATGAAAGGGAAGCACCGTATATTATCAACGACGAAAATTAATGTCAAGTTGCCCCCCTTTCTTTCCTATTTTGTCGGGCTAAAGTACTCTTTTCTTTTAAATTTTGATATATTATTATTCACGTCGTTACTTCTCGGAAGCAACAGCAAGTAGTGGTGGTTAGACACGTAGTAAAATGTAAAACGAGAGAGAGAGAGAGAGAGAGGATTGGGAATGTGATTTAGTGGTTGATAGACGGAAAAGATTAACGGTGGGATGATGATGCCATGTTTTGGATTCTTGCAGATGGCTAGGTTGTCTGAATCCTCTGAATATCTGGCAATGCCAACAGGGAAGACCATTAAACTAAGCAGGCAAAGAAAACGACCACGAATTGTCAAAAGTACCACACTAAACTAAAACAGTAACCGAGAAAAACAAAGAAAAAAAAAAACGAAAATTAAAATCCCTGCTGGTCTTTGGAAAAAGGAGAGAGAGAGAGAACAACGAAAGAAAGTGAACGCCTAGAAATTGGGTAAGAGTTGAGCCAAGCGTCACTTTCTTTCTCCCCCCCTCTTCCGCTTCCTCCAATTTCGCTCGCTCACTTAATCCGACACGAATCATCACTCCATCTTCTCCTCCACATCAATTTCCCATGTGGGTCTTGGCTCAAAATTTCATCTTGTTGAGAAGGGGAGTTTATAAATAATTTCTTGGCCAAGTCAAAGGGACTTGGACTCTGATCCGACTTTGCTTGCCTTCCTGGTTGATTTTGACTTCGGGGGTTTTTCGAGTATCGAATTCTCGTAAGAGGGTAAGAGCATTCTTGACTCCACGAGTTAGAGATCTGTTCTTGAATCTCGTTTCTTCGTCCCAACTCCTTCGGCTTTTGCTCGTTCGAAAATCTCGTGAAGTACAGCATTAACGTCAATTTGTGGATACTGGGAAATGGATTTTGCATACTCGGAATTGTGTTCTATCCGGGCAATTCATGGATCTTCTTCTTAGTTCAGTTGTAGTTGCTCCACGTTAGATTAAGGTCATGGTCCATCTTTGCTGGTACGCAGGCGTGATCCTCAAAGCTGAGCACCTGGCGAAGCCTGCTTTGTTTTCTTCATGGGTCGTCCTTTGATTTGTCTTCTGCTTCTTGTCCAGCCGCTTCAGTTTTCTCTGTATACATGTTCCGATATACTCTGTGATGGGATTATCGTTTGTTCATAGGATGTGGGAGCTTGTATCCTTATTTCCTTTGCCTTGTCTGTGAAGTCCCAACGGTACTCTCTTAAGCCCTAGTGTCATGGATTGTGGCTATGCGTTGTCTCAGAGAAAGATTTCTGATGAATTAAACATTTGTGCTTTTCAATTGTGATGGAAATAGATATCACTTGCGACTTGTTTGAATTGTTATGATGCCTATACAATGGACATGTTGGGACTTCTTGTGCTCTTGTTGTTTATTGACAATCGGATACTGTTGACATTAATGAATCGGGCGCTGTTAAGTTTTCTAGAATTTCAGTTGCCGTTTTATGCCATCCTAATGTGCGTTTGGTATGTAGATTTATTCTCAGAGAATTTTCTCTTGGTATGTGTGCTTAAATTGGCATCCGCTCTGGTATCGATATTTTTGTCATCTAACTTTTCTTCTACGTATCTTAACATGATAGGTTTATATTGATAAAACATCCTTATTCGTCGCCCTTCTGATCATTAAATTCTCATTTGCTTGAAGCAGTATAAGAAGGTGATGACTCCACGGTGAAAGGGTCTGCTCGTGATTTTTGAATTTTGTGAGGCAAATTTTGGGTCCTCTCCATAATAAGAATCCTGACCTGACATTGAGCTGATAAATTTTACATTTCTTCCGAGCAATAAGAAAGTGACGTAATTTTGGGGGTTGTGAAACATCGGAGCTCAGTGAAGAGAATGGGAAGGCCTGAAGCGAGTGGGATGCGGACTTTGATATGCAATTAGTGATCTAGAATCTATCTCAATTCTAGTGTTCCTCTTATTGGTGAGTCAACTGTTCATTGATTGGTGAATTTACGAGCATATTTTAAACTCCTCGCTTAGACGTCCCTTATATGCCAAATTTCTTGTCTCCTGATCTATTGCACTGGAATACTCTCTCTCTCTCTCTCTCTCTCTCTCTCTCTAATTTTACCGTAACTGCAATGGGATGCAGCTTTCTTTGAAGTGTCAGACTTAATTCAAAGTAAAGGTGATAAGAAAGTATCATCTCGATTCATTTTGTTCTTCTAATATATGCTGTTATGGTGTCAACAGTCAGACATCAATTGACAATAGGCGTGCAACTCTGTTTGCGTCTCGAAGGACACCACCGGAAAAGGATTGGGCCCTAAATCTTGCATTGACACAAGCATTAATATAGAGTACTCAGAAGAATCATAGAAATCCAAATGGCTGATGCCAGTCCAAGAACTGACATCTCAACTGATGACACAGATGAGAAGAATCTAAGGGTGACTCTCTTTTCACTTGTTTCATCATTTCTTCTTTTGTACAAGTTTAGTTGTACAAATTGCTCGTTTTGATTGTAAAGAAACTATAGATAGTTCTTATATGTTTCCAGTCTGTGCTTTTGTATATTTAACATGTCTCATGAAGAGTGCTCATTTCTTTGGAGATGGTCCTGGTGTCGTCCAGTATATACGGAGATATAACATTTAACTGTCCATAGTGCAGTTTGACAGGGGTAAATCTACAGCTATTGTTGCCTATGATTCCAGCGACAGATCAAAGGATAAGACTGATCAAAAGGTCATACGGCATAATTTGGTTTGAGCATATGAGATTAATTTGTTGTTTTAGCCAGCTGATGAAGTCTTTGACTCTTTCACCAAATCGACATGCAGACTCTTCGCAGGCTTGCTCAAAATCGCGAGGCGGCAAGAAAAAGCCGATTAAGGAAAAAAGTATGTTTGTAGATTATCATCTGTCATGCTATGTGTCTGTCTGTTTACATTCTACTATTTGTTCACCAAAGGATTTTATTTTTTACCTGTCTATTAGGCATATGTCCAACAACTGGAGAGTAGCCGCTTGAAGCTAACTCAACTAGAGCAGGAACTCCAGCGGGCAAGACAACAGGTAATATTTGCTTGCTTGCCAAGTTAGCAAATATTTACAGTTCAGACTCTCCTGTAAAAGTCATCTGTACATTGAAAGGTAACTTGATATTTCTTCCTCTAGGGGATATTCATATCAAGCTCAGGAGACCAAGCTCACTCGGCTGGTGGAAATGGTATTCTTTTATTAATGTGTCATTTAGATGCAGTTTTTCCATAGCTAGCTTGTGGATACTAGTTAACAAGTACTGCACTGCTTTGCAAGTTAATTGAGAGAAATATGCAGATTAGATACAGTAGGGTTACTCTGAGTTGCTAATGCCTGTAAAACATAATGCTGGTCAATTCCTCTTATAAACTTTGGTGAAGATGGCAGGACCAACAATTTTTTTCCCCTGATATGAGACTGTTGCCTCTTTCCAACAATTTCAAGTAGTAAAAGTATGCTTGTTGCATCAGAGGAATAGTTAAGAATGATGTAAGACAGAAAAGGAGAGCATGAAGTTGACATATCCTTGGTGGATTGGACTTAGTAGTTGTATGCAAAGCTTATGCACTGTGTCAAATGATTTGTTCAACTGATTTATTAACGTGAGAATTTTAAGGAAAATTCATGGACAGAGTTCACGAGACATTAGGCCATTCCATTCTGTGGAAAGGGCTGTGGATCAGTTATTCGCTGGTAATAGTGCTGGGTGTGTGGATGCTGAAGAGACGATTGTCTAGGTATCAGGCTTGCAGTGACAAGGATTTTGCTATGCAAACTGGTTGGTAATAGTGGTGGGTGGGTGGACGCTGAAGAGATGACTGTCTAGGTATCAGGTTTGCAGTGACAAGGATTTTGCTATGCCTTTGCATTCATACGCGTGTCCATGCATAGGTAACTAACAGCTTTGTGAAAATTGGTTGGTAAGCTGGGAGAACATGTTGAAGGCTTCTCTTCTGACAATCTGAGGAGAAGGTTGACTTGTTCTATGGAAATTCGAGAAAAATGTACAAACCTTTTCTGGATGATGCATTTTTGTTATTTGCATGCTTTGTATCTGTCACTTTAATTGATTTTTTATCATGAGTTGTCAAATTGTCCCAGCCGTATAATCAGGATGTTTACTCTAGCTTATGTCACATAAAGTTAGAGTTCCAAATTGGAATGCTATTGGTTTGGGTTAGTTCATACCTTTTTTTAAGTTAAGTTCATCTATAGTTCTTGATCTCTTTTTTTTCTTCCGCATTGTCTGCAGGGGCCATGACATTTGATGTAGAATATGCCCGGTGGTTAGAAGAGCAAAACAAACAAATCAATGAGCTGAGGTCAGCAGTCACTGCCCATGCAGGTGATGGGGAACTCCGTATCATTGTTGATGGTATCATGGCACACTATGATGAAATCTTCAGGCTGAAGAGTAATGCAGCCAAGAATGATGTTTTCCATCTCTTGTCGGGGATGTGGAAAACACCAGCTGAGAGATGTTTTATGTGGCTTGGTGGATTTCGTCCATCAGAGCTCCTCAAGGTAAGGACCTTTTCTTTTCCTCATTAGGATGATTCTAAAATATCTTCTGGGGACTCAATTAGCAAATGCTCTGAAGTTGCAACGTTTTGAGATACAGCACTCCAGTATAATGCCCATGCATTGCCCTTTTCTTGTCAAATTATGACATCATTAGTTTCAATATTGTAGTTTCACGGGGAAATCAGTTACCTGCTGATACTGCCGACTCTTCCATCTGACCATCTCACTGTCAAATATACAACTCTTAAGTGGAGACCAGATTTAGGAGATAGTTAAAGTCATCAAGTAGACAGGAATAAGAGGTCTCGCACCTGGTAAATTTTCTGATCGTATTTTGCCCGAGATGAAAATAAAGATAGGCAATCTGTTTTAAGTAACTTCCATGGTGGGAAATACTACCCTACAAAAATTTGTTTACTAATCCATTCTCACCTTTCTCACTCTTGGAATATAATAATCATTCATCCGCAAACTTGGTAGATGAGACAATTGTCTACCCGTTGTGTATGAAGTGCATTTGCCAACCACTCACTTGGATCACTCATCTGCAAACTTGGTTGATGAGACAATTGTCTACACAATGTGTATGAAGTGCACTTGCCAACCACTTCCCTGGCGCTTCATGCACCTATGTATGGTATCCTTTTCTCCCCCAAGTGAAAGTGAGACTAGAACTTAAGCTACCTTACTTCTGCAGTAGCTTTTTTGCTTCCCTGGTCAGACAGTTGTTTGTTAACTTCCAGCATGTGGGTTGATATGAAAAATGTGATTGCATATTTTTGCATAATTATCTTGCATGTTCAACATTTGATGCGACACCTGCATAATTATCTGGATGGCTTTGTTTGCGCAGCTTCTTGTGAACCAGTTGGAGCCACTGACAGAGCAGCAGCTGACGGGTATCGGAAACTTGCAGCAATCCTCCCAGCAGGCAGAAGATGCATTGTCTCAGGGGATGGAAGCATTGCAGCAGTCTCTTGCGGAGACATTGTGCAGCGGATCTCTGGGCTCTTCGGGTTCATCTGGCAATGTGGCAAATTATATGGGTCAAATGGCCATGGCTATGGGAAAGCTAGGGACGCTTGATGGGTTTATCCGCCAGGTAATATAACATCAATCTTCTCATCTCTTTGAATGTTCGTATTGAATTTCCACAAACTGGGATTGGGTCATTCTTTTTGGGTGCTAGAGTTGTGTTATAGACTGTCCCTTTGGTGTCACACTTGAAAAGTCTATTCCTAGCCTTTCAAAATGAATTTCCCATCGATTGAATAAAAGAACATTTTATTTCTGACTGCATGTCAATTTTCAATGTCTACCATTTCTATGTAGCTTGCTGTCAAAATGATGTCTTAACATTTTCGGAATGTTCATATAGCTCATAATAGAAAGACTGAGTTTTCTGGATTTTTCTCTACCATTAATTTGATTTGATAATGTCGGCATATAAGACATATGAGCACTTTTTGAGTAGTATCCCATTAGATCTGGCTGTAAATATTTAGAGGGAATCAAATGTTAGTTGAACCTCATGTTTTTTGCACGCAAAGCATGCAAAAATGATTGTAATGATAAATCTCATAAACTGGCAGTATAACTTCACCTTTTTATGATACATCTATTCAATTCGATTGCAAGATATTATGATCCTTAGAATGAACCAGTGACAAGGTCTATGGTAACATCCTAAGAGCCCCTGAAACTGATTCTAGTATCTTGTGCTGCCAATTATTTCCTGCAACATTCTCATTGGGGTGCTGTTTTTCTGTGCCTTTTGCTTTATTGTGAATTGGATTTTAATTATTTGCGATTGCTGGCACCAGGCTGATAACCTGAGGCAACAGACACTACAACAAATGAATCGCTTATTAACGACTCGCCAGTCAGCTCGTGCACTCCTCGCAATTCATGATTATTTCTCCCGACTTCGGGCCCTTAGTTCCCTCTGGCTTGCCCGTCCAAGGGAATGAAGAGGTCATGGTCTATGCAGGCTGACATGTACATTGGTGATCTTTAGGAAGCTATCAGTTTTGAAGTAGTTTCGGACCTAGAACTGGTTGATTTCTAGTTTTCTTAAGTTTTTTTTCTTTTTTCTTTTGGCTATAATTAATTTTTCTTTCTTAGACACGAAGTCACAGAGAATTGGTTGATGGTATGTTAAGCTATCATAGGTTGGGATTGGATTGTTCTCATTGAGGATACTGCTAATTGAGTAGGCACTCCTGTTCATTAGTCATCTAATAATTGGTGCAACTATTATTGTAGTTTCTGGAATGATGTGGTGAGACTGTTAAAGGAAGCACTTCGAATCATTCTGATCATCCAAAGTTACTTTCTAATCGTCACTAGTTTGTTAATATAAAACTTGGTGGGTACCCGGCAATGCACGATATGAATAATATAATCCTTCGACGGACGAGAATTCTCATGGAACATATGGAAAAGCAGCAAACTTTCCTGATGCGTCGACCATAACCCGTTTTTATTCTAGCCACCTTTCTAGAACGACTTGCACAGAAAAATACAAATATCCTCTTTAATTTCTCACCAATTACTTGCAAAACGCTCGAGGTGTTGTATGATTCTTTCAAATTGGCAATTTTCTTTGGGAATGCTGTCAGCGCTATTCTACTCCGTGAGATGCGAGCGAGGGTTATATTCATGTAAAAGAGTTCGATGACAAATTATGGATACCAACTGATTTATGAGCGAACCGTGAAGGGGATTTTGGGAATTTTCCCTTAACCATTTGAACATGACATTTTACTTAATTTGCAAATTGTTAGCTTTGTATTTGATCAATTATAAGTAAAGACTAATAAATATCAGCTCCTACATTTCACAACTATTCTCATTACATTTTGTATGTTACTCAAAAAAGCGAAAACACTAGCAAAAGTTAGAGTGAAGCTAACTTTTACTTTTGAATTATGTACATGCCAAATTGAAGATGAAAATAGGAATCTTTGTGAGATTCTTGATCAAGGTATTATTTGCTTTGACCCATCTCATACAAACCTCACGGTTTTATCTTTTGACGTACAAGCAAGTATCTTTCCAAGAAGTCACCCATTCTAATAATCCTTTAGCCTAGACTTAACTATAGAGTTTTAAAACAAAATTTGCCATGACGTCAACCAGTTTTCACGTATATTTTCCACAATTACTCTTCCTATTCAATGCACTATTTGATTCATTCCTCTCCCCTCCGCCATCCTAAAAGCCCCAAGAGCTACTTCTTGTCTAGGCTTTCTAGCCTCAATGACCACTTCTCGCCCTTGTTCGGTTAGGTCGTTACAATATGTCTATAAGGAAATGAGTGCATGCTACATAAAAAATAGGAAATTTACTAAGCAATCTCTCGAAGATATCAAGTGTTTCTTAATAATAATTAATTTGCTCTTTACTTTTTGCTACGTTGAAAATTCAAATGAAGGGTATTCTTGTCATTTCAAGGGTGGATACCAAATTTGAAAATTGTCTTTATAAAAAATATAGAAAGACAAGATAATGTCGTAAGTTTTTTATGCTAAAGGGCAATTTCAATGAGAGGTCATCCGAGAAGTAGAAGCTGTGGGAGACAGGCTCTTGGACTCCAGTTCTAAGAAAATTCTTCGATGCTCAGACAATTACAAGACGTATTGATTCCTCCGTGTTAAACCAATGCATTAGCAGTTCCGTTCCTAGGGACATGATGCAAAATTGCCTCAATTCCCTGATTTCCTATTTCAATACTCAGAAAACAATTTTGATGGGTAATATTGAGCTCTGATTGACAAGCTTCTCCAAGCAAAACTGCACATAAATATGCTTGAGTGCCCTACTCAGTTCTAGTCTAGCATGTCTGGAGCTGACATAATTCACATATGCAAGCAACTGACAGAGAATAGAACTGAAAGATTATAGTACACTTGAAGTCAAACGAGTTCTCAACTGAAAAAGGGTGACTACCCCCAAGGTAGAAGAGCAATTGTGAGTACTAGTTTTATTCCAGAAGTTTGAACCTGAAATCACAATCTTTAGCGAGACATACCCATGATGAAAGCTCAGAAGTAGTTGCTTTTATAAAATTTTTTCAAGAAATCGGACATGCCCTTCTCCTTTGTGCCTGAATCCTGCACAAGCCCTTGATTTCCCACCACATACTGGCCAATAATGTGGTGCCTCTGCTTAGCATGCTCCGTAATGTTATTGAGTTCTTCCATCCCCTTGAAGAGAAGCATATCAATCACCTGCAGCTTATTACTATCAGAATGCTGGCAACTCTGTCACCACTATGCAATATGAAATATTCAATGTGCAATGTGCTCAAGCAGAAGTTCATATCCAACTTTGACTAAGCTATTCCAAAACATCCTCCATTTTTCTTAGCCAATTATCATAGCTAAATTGGAAGCAACAGGTAACAATGATTGACTTTTGTATCAACAGGTAAGCAGTTGACATAATACCCCAGTGGGCACAGCCCAGTGGTTTGACTCTTATGCTCTGCAAAAGGCGGAGAGAGAGAGAGAGAGAGAGAGAGAGAGAGAGTCGACAAGATTGATCATCTTTTCAATCAACCCCTTTTTTGCCAGCGTTGTTAGTCTGCGGGCAAAAAAGTCCATTCATGACCTTGTCTCAAAAAGACAATGCTTTTAGTTTTCTAATTTGCAACCTAAGTCCAGACGAAATAAAACCGTTATCCAAATCTTTTGACATACACAAGAAAGGTGAGCATCAATAACATCATCAAAGATAAAATATCAGAACAAACATTTGAGCAAATAGCCAGCCATATGAGTACTCAGCAAGCAGCACTTAATATGCATGCTTTAAAGAATCATTCACTTCCTGACGCGGTGGAGTTTTTTGAAATTAGTGCTGTGAATGAGTACTCTTTGTTTAAAAGGGTGAAGACTGAGAATACCCCTCCTCTCTATAACTTTAATAGATGTCAAGAAAGGACTGAATTCACTTCGTAATATAATTTCTAAGAGTAATTTCATCACATGCTTCACATCAACAGGCACCAAAGTAATCAGCTGCAAAGAATTATCAATGACAGCCATTTTCTGAAAATTCGAAATTGTGGCTTCAACATTCACCATCAAATCTGATACATGCTCCTAATTAACACTTCAAAATTATTTTCAACATTAATGTAACCAGGAATAACCAAAACCACATGAAGAGATACCATTGCCCACTTCATGCAGCCTGCCCATCCATACATAATTGGTAAGTATACCAGCTAATTAGATACATACACCTGACCAATTACACCACCATTCCATAAACACAGAGATCAATGAAATACTTGCAGGGCGTGGGATTCTGCAACAGAATTTAGGCAGAAATTGGATCAGTTTTCATACATCTAAAACAGTATCATATGTCGAGAAAATCCCTATCAGCTGCAGAATCTATATGCCTTTATAGGAGGAATGAACAAAAGCTTATTGACCCACTAGCAGCTCGAATTTCAATATCACGGAAAAAAAAAAAAACACAGGATCTACGAGCAATTGGACTGGCGGCAGAAAGCAGAAACGCAACTGGACACCAGTGCCAAATGATAAAGGAAGGAAAGAAACTGAGGCCTCCAAAACAATTACGAATATCCATTTCAACAGGTTCCAGAACACACCCCTAACTCTATTCTTCGCCGCAATCGAAGCCCAATCAACCAAACCACATATACGCAACATTTCAATTCGCCATTCACCCCCCCGACCTAGTGACCGTAAACGCAATGGAGCCACATACCGAGCAACGAGAGGGCAACGTAAATTCGCGATCGGAGAAAGAGATAAGAGAGAGAGGGAGAGGGAGAGAACCTTAGGGTTAGTGACGTGAGAGTTCTTGCGGATCTCGGCGGAGATGGCGGAACGGAGGTGGGACTTGTTGACGACGTCGTCGAGGTTGTAGATGTCCATGATGGTGGGGATGGATCGGCAGGCCGCCCGGAAGAAATCGAACACCCGTTGCCTCGCCTCCTCCAGGCTCGCCGAATTCGGCGGGACCTTCACACTCCTCAACGTAAACGCCATAGCTGGCTGAGTTGGGCTCTCCTCCTCTCTCTCTCTCTCTCTCTCTCTTTCTCTCTCTCTCTCCCCCGAACTCACTGAGTCAAAATCTCGCCCGCTCGCTCGCTCTCAGGCTCTTAACCTGAGCTTCAGCTTCTTCGCCAGCAGCGGAACCCAACAGATGGAGGCACGCCCCCGACCCGACTTGATTGCTTAATTCTCGGGTCGAACCGGGTTTGGGCTGCCGTCATTGCTAGGTCTTTTGAACCGGATGTTTTGGGTTCGACCGAAATCGGACTCTTTAATTTGGGGGGGGTTTACCGTCTACTTTATAGCCTAATATCTACTTTCTCTAGGCAAAAGTCACAAAAAACTTAAATTACACTCACCGTGACATACTTATTGTCATCCTTTTTTGTACTATCAAAAATTTCAAATTTATATTAGAATGACATATTCCGTTGATAATGATTATTAAGAATTTGCCTACATTTATATCAGAAATCAATATTATTAACACGACACTCATGAGACTCAAGTGAAATAAAAATAATATTATTTTGATTGAAATTTCACGTCAAGTATCATATATGTATAAATTGGGAGGTTTTTTGAGCCATAAGAAAAAGTTTATTATATATGTATCACAATGAGCATAATTTGAAAATTTTGATGATATAAAAAGATAAAATTTTCATTATTATATGGTTTGGAGTTTTTCTTTACTTTTTTTTTACAATATCTAATTATGAAGTTAAATCACATTTTACACTATCTACAACTCCAAATTCTTTTCATGGTACCTTAGACTCCAAAACAATCGAGCCCTTGGTCTCGGAGAGATTAAGATGTGAATTATTCGAAATATTTTTCTAAAAAAAATTGCTTGTACCTATTAAAATGCTTAAGTCAACAACAAAAAATTTCATTATATCTCAATTTTTTCATGAAAAATGAAAATACTTTTCATTTATTTATTTTTATATGATACAAAGGAAAAAATTTCTAAATAATTCATTTTCTATGAAATAAAGAAGTCTTACATTACTTTTACAATTGAAAACTCCAATTGTATTTGTCGTAGTCAAAAAATTTCACTTCCGATCAGTGGCTCAAAACTGAAGCCCTACTTGAGTGGCCGAAGTGCGGCTCGACCCCCACAAGACCCGGCCTAGAGTCGTCGACATTAAATTAGACCCCCGTCGCGAAAGCTTTAGGAAGAGGGGCCAGACCCCCCAGCGTATGTGAGCCAGATAAATCCCCCCATAAAAGACACTTCACCTCAAAGTACGCCCTTGTCTCATAGTGCAAGACAAATACTCCCTTGATACATCCTTCAAATAGGGTTCTTATGCCTTTAGTCTCTTTCTTTTACTTGCCTCCTGCTTCCCTCTGTATTCCATTCATCGTCCACTGATTCAAGCATCAGCACTTCATGCGGCTAAGCCTAAGAAAAGAGGCTTCCTTTGCTTTGCAGTATGCAGCTAGACATGATCCTCCAAAGGTTCGAGCAAGTCCAATGGAACCCAAACCACTGCCCATCAATGGCATTTCCTTCCTCATATTTCTTATAAACTTCAAAGGAAAACGTGAGAGAGAGAGAGAGAGAGAGAGAGAGAGAGAGAGATTGGTAACGATGAAATCTTCAGTTCATTTTTACATCCATTAGGATTCCAGGAATATCAGAGAGGAAAACAAGCATTCTGCTCCAACGGTAAGTGCGGAATATGATAAAGAGACCCCCCTTCTAATTAGATGATAATGCATAATGGACCAAACTGAATCTGGAGATTCACATTTCCCCACATTCAGCAATAACACATGCCAGTTTGGGCCTGTTGTTGGGTCCTGTAGCTACATTCTCAATCTTCCTCACAACCAAAAGACCGTCGCCGAGCACTCTCTACATGACCAAAATCATTAATGATTCAGAATCTTTTCAATAAAACCTTGCTCTCTGAAACTCGAAATTTGGCAAGGAAAAGAAATAAAAGACAACTGAGGCTGGTTTTTGTGGTCATACCCCAAAGACAACGTGCTTGTTATCGAGCCAATCACACTTTGCACAGGTTATGAAAAACTGCAGCAAGATGTAAATGTCAAAGATGATATCCAGTGTCCACAAAAAGCTAAGACAAGCTGAAGTTGCTATCATAAATTACCTAGTGCCTTAATAACCATTGAAAACACACGCAAATCGATATGATACATGGACCAGTTATATAGACTACCGTCACAATTACTTCCCTTATGAAGAGAGTGTGTTCAAGTTGGCACGAGGACGTGCATGCGCAAGTGAGAGAGAGAGAGAGAGAGAGAGAGAGAGAGAGAGAGAGAGAGAGAGAGAGAGAGAGATTTACCTGACATCCATTAGTGTTGGGTCCACTGTTGGCCTGAGAAAGAGGTAAATTTTCTGTTACCACTATCTAAAAGGACCAGCAAATTTACTAACACAGAACTTGAGAACCTAATGTATGAATTACACAAGAGACTCCTATTGAAAGAAGATCCATGCAACTGAGAGAGACACCATAACAATTTTCTAAATGCAAGATCTAGATGTTAAACTGTAACAGATAACTCGCAACCTGATAAGCTGAACTTCTCAGATTAAGCAGCAGAACATTAAACCGTAACAGATAACTCGCAACAGGTTTCCAGTGTATGCAACAAGATTGAAATTCAAAAAACATTGTCTGCTTAAAATGGAAAAACACCTAAAACTAAATAGAATTGCATGGGATTTTCTATAAAAGAAAACAAGTTGATAATATAACAAGGCTACAGTTAGAAACATGGATATACCATTGATAATAAACCAGGACCGGTGTGCTTGGCGGTAAAATTTTCATCATCCAACTTGTGCCCATATATGGAAACGCATCCACTTCCATCACCCTGCAAAGCAACACATGGCTTTCAAAGTATAACACAGGAAAGAAAAATTCCATTCTCATTGCAAATGGTAAAGTGGTTTATGTTTCAGTATCACAGGTCAGAAGAAATACGTTCAAATATTACGAGTATCCACTGAAGCTCAAAATGGCAGTAAAAGACTACTCCAAAGCAGTAAATTTAATCAATGTTCTATATGTAGCAACTACAGGAATATATCAAAAGAAGCATTTGAGGAAACTATCTCTTTTGCCGTCTCCTTTATGCTCGGAGTAATACGCATATGCATGTCACACACACAAGCGCACCCAGATGCCATACCATGATGCTTTATTAGTGATCATCAGCTGGGAATATAAAAAGGAAGCAAAGGAAAAATGGCCATCCAGGAACAAGTTCCATTAATCTTGGCTAAGCAGTTCAATCGGTTAAACCATAGGTTGAAGATTAAAACATAATTTCAGGAGTTATCAGATCTACCTTCAAAAAGTCACCAGCTTGAATCATGAAATCCTTGATGACCCTATGGAATTGGCACCCCTTATACCCAACAGGAAGACCAGCTTTTCTGCCAATTTTAGTCCAAAAGACAGGGAGATAACCAATAAGTAAAAGGACAATTCCACAAATTTATGATCCTTCCATCAGCAAATAAATGGACCACCAAAAAACTGTACATGTGTCCTAAACATGGCACTTATAATTTCAAGTTTGCCCATCCGAATGTATACACATATGATTAACCAAAATTTCGAGCCAGTGCTAGGAAAGTTGATCATTGTATGAAGTTACCGAACTAACAGTTCGCTAATACAAAATTATAAGACAAACATGGACTGGCAAGTGGCAGCAACAAAGTTTCATCAGGCAGACGATAGTTGGCCAACCCAAAATAATCTTAACAATGCATCTCTACTCAACTAAAACCGATAATGGAAGCCAATCTAGGAAGCCAACCGAGGACACGCAAAATACGCAACAACACTTAAGGGCGGGAGACTACTAAAGTCTCAAAAAACTTGCGCACTCAAGCTCTCATATCGGATCAAAATAAATAGCCCCGAACTCTTCTGAGGCAAATTCAATATATGGATTGCTAATTATGTAGAAAGCTAAGGAAACAAACATTCCTTAAGATCTCTTATTTTCTCGCAAGGATGATGAATTAGTTCGAGCATGTCGAATTACCTGTACTCCCCGGTGCAGAACTGCCTGGAAAAATCACAACACAAACTCATTCAATCAACCGCCTGGAGTTTTTGCGCGGAAAAGACAGGCAAAAGAAGAAGAAGAAGAAGAAGCATCACACAAGACAAACAGAGAGAGAGAGAAAGAGGGACCTGAAGTTTTCGGCAGTTTTGGGGGCGATATCGGCGAAGAGCTCCATCTTGATACGACCGGCGGGGATGGTGCCGATGGTTATGTCGAAGAAGACGACCGGATTCTTCGGGTTCGGAGGCCGCAAGTGCCACTCCACTCCCCCTCCGTTCCCTCCCGTCGCCATTCTCTCTCTCTCTCTGCGTTTGAGTCTCTTCACTCGCACAGATTACCTCTCTGTCTCTCTCTCCCTCTTTTTTGTTTAATAAATAGTGAATGTAATCGGGCAAAAATGGACCCTTGAGAAACATTTGCTAACCGGCCCATTGTCATTAACCGGGCATTGAACCGCCAAACCGGTCTGACGAAGCAGACCGGCCTCTTTTCACAAATACAAGGTACGCGGGCCGGGAATTTTGGCATAACCATAATGTAATTTAGAAGGCCACAAAATCTTGAGTTTAAATCAACTATGTTGTTAAATGAGATAAACTTATATATGAAAATTAAATTGAAATATTTCATGAAAACTCTGCACTCATATTCATTTTTTCACAAGATTTCCAACCTATTCTCGAAATAATCAATGCCTACTTTATGGGTGATATCATAAATAACAATCAAATGAATATTATCGATGTTAAGCCATGACAAATATCCATAGAATCATAAGATTACATACTATTTTGCAGATTTGCAATTTGATCGACAAGTTACCAACACGTATTTGTGGTGGTTAAGCGGTCGATATTTACTGGAATGATCAACATCGAGTCAATATAAAGCTGGTGAAATTCAAATTTCATGTTGAGAAGGTCTAATATGCCCGTGAATAGAAAGGCATTCACATTTTTCCAATAAACAATTCTTTTCAGGCAATTAGCAGAAAAACAAAAATGATCAAAGTGCTTCATACTACAGACAAAATTTTAAGCCTTCTAGGCTTCAAGAAGAGAGAACGAGGCTAGTGAATCATGGACACCGTCAGCACATTCAATTGCTAACATAGATTGAATATTTGCACTGGCCAACTTCTCTTCCTGCCATCCAGGTCAATACCAACAGCCTCCAGGGATATGTCGATGCTGCGATGCTCAGGAGCACGTGCTATGCTTATTCTTAAGCGAATTTTCTCCGCAGGACAGGCATCAGTACCAACTGGAGCAAGCCTGTCAGCACAGGGCCTCTTTGATGACATTGCAATAGGTTCGCGAAACGTCAATATTGTCTGTGCCCAATGAGTTTTAGGGGTAGCTGGGGAAGTGGATAATACGGCTGGAAACTCCTTGCAGAACCTGCTCGTAAACCCAGTCTCAAACCACAAAACAACTCCATAGCACCAGGTTGGTTTGCCATCTTTGTCTGCTAGACCAGCCAATTTTGGTGCCATCTCGATGTTCGATGTAAAATCCACTTCATCGGGCTTCATTGCAACAAGGTCGAAAGCCTGAAGCAAAATAAAAGCCACCATTGCAAAACCATAGATCAATAATAAGTTGAGCGAACACAGAAATAGTTGATCAGCCACGAAAACGTTGTTTAAATGCAAGCAACTAAGACACCCTAAAGGGCTATTCATCACCAGATTTTCCTTTGAAGGAACATCAGAAGACATGAGAGAGAGAGAGAGAGAGAGAGAGAGAGAGAGGAGAGAGAGAGGACACCAAATAAAAGATATCCAGATATCCAATCCCATCCCAGATAGCAGCATTGCTGCAACTCGTGAGATAAGGAGACTATTTAGCTTTGTTGGACGGGTTAAATGAAATATGAACAGAATCTGTGGATAGCTAACTCCATCAGCATGCTTATCAAACAATCACAATTGGATCACTGAGACAGACTAGGAAGAAATAAATGCAAACAAGAATGCGAGCAAAAATATGGATCCCACCCTTCCCCCATGCAATAATATTACAATCAACTCGGAAACTGCTCTTTACATATCATTATAAACAAACATAAGGAATCCCCCACTAACCTGAAGAACAACTGCATCAGTGACTAGATCGACATCATTCACAACATCAACTATAGGATATCGAGCAGCATCTTCGACAATTTCCTTGCCAACGCAAGACATATCGAACCTGTACACATCTTCCCAAAAAGGTAGACTCGTTGCACCTTTTCCAAATCCTGCAGCAAACTGGAAAGAAACCGGAAACAATTTCACAACCCTCTGTAGCAGCAAATATCAGCATAAAGATTTGAGACTGAAAAAAATAAATAAATAGAAAAACAGCTTACCATAGTTGCAGTGTCAGGGAGTATGGCACCTCCTGGCTTCAGCCATCGATCCCGTGCATAAAGGACTGAGTTTAACATGGACTCGTATAGCAAGCAATATCCCATCCACTCACTGATTAGCACATCCACAGAATGAGGTTGGATTTGTATGGATTTATCAACATCTTCAACCATGCTATGAACAACTTCCACAACGCCTTTGCAACTATCATTACATCCATCTGGTCTCCCACTCTGCCAGAGGCCATTGTCCTTCGCAATCTGCATGATCATGCAGAATGGAGAAAGTGGACAATTCAACAAGGGAGATGAAAAAGTGTTCAGCAAAAACTAATAGGTGAGGCACAGAAATCAATGAGTGATCCACAGACAGATGAAACTTTACCTGAGTAGCCACACCAGCCATCTTCTCACTGGCTTCAACTGCAATCACTTTTGAGGCCCCAGCTTGAGCAGCAAATAAGCTAACGATGAACAAAAAATCAAAAGAAGCATGGGGGTGCACATTACCAATATAAGGTCATCATAAGTGAGGGATAAAGTGAACAACTTGAATTCATCAAACTTAGGGGCACTTGAAATTAACCCTTCGAATAGATAAAACAATTTGAGCAAGCAACACCAGGTGGTTTATAAATATTACAAGCTCAGGCATATTAATGGCTTGCTAGAAGTGGCTTCCTAGAAGATGGAATCCAATCAAAAGAATTGGGAGAGGGGAACTAGGAGATCAAAACCAATTGCAAACAGCAGCGGAAGCAGAAAATCTTTTTGTAAGATTAACTGAGTGAGCTATGCACACAATTGCTAGACATTAATCAAGAGAAAACACGACTAAGGTCCCAGGACAACTCATCCACAACGAGAATACCCTCTTTGAAGGATTTTATGACCCAAGAGAGCCAATCTAACCACAACAAAGATATTCAGATATTTGTAATCTTATACTGAACATAATGGTGCTTAAAATTAAGAATGAACAACTAACGATGCACAAGTAAGGACTATTCTGCCTGAGCCTTCTATGTATGAACATCACAATATAGCCAACGAAAGTATTGACATCCACGCAAGGATGCAGGAGAACAGCTTTTCTTTTTGAGAGTTTTCTTTTACTTTTTTTTTTTTTTACTTTTTTTTTGGGGGTGGGGGGGTTGTGGGAGGAAGTACCAAACACTAGCATAACCAAAGTCAAGACGAATCATAATTAACTTAAGCAGACAGAAGAAATGAAGAGCAAAGAGCAACGCATGAATTTTGCTAATTGAAGAAAGTTTCTTTATGTCCATGACTTATATAAATCATAATAGTAAAGATACCCTTTTATAGATAAATGCATATCTACAAACATCTGACATCTGATAAAAAGATATGCCAACTAACCTTAGAATACCAGTTCCACATCCTACATCCATTACAATGGCATCACTAAAGAGAGAAGTATTCCTCAGGATAGCTTGGCTATAAGCGTCCATTCTCACCTGCATATGCAGAGAACAAGTTAAACTCTCAGAGCAGAAACACTAAATCAAACAAGAAGTTCCTGGCTGACTGGGGAAAAAATGGCACAAAAAAGAAAGAAAAAACCATCTGTTTCCAAATGAAACCTTTCTATAGAAAAATAAGCCAGATTAATTCCAATTTTTTTGACAGAACAATATTACCTTGTCACTTATCATCTCTCTATGGATGCCAAATGAACTGTAAGCCCCAAAATAGTTCTCGTTCACAGTCCTGACATGGTTTGCAGTGCGCCTTTTCAAACAATTTCCTCCTTTCCCATTTTCATAAATAGCATCGGAAGATCTGACTTGTGCTCTTAAATTCAGATCACTTCCTGTTTCCTTCTGCAGACAAGCTGCCCCGCTCAAGGGATTACAGGAATTCATAGAACTAGCTGTTTCTGTTTCACTGTTGGAAGTTGATGCAACATCTCGACATCCAGCTTCCTTTGTAGGTTCAGAAGATAATGCAGCCATGTCAACAGGCAAGTTCAAGGGGATACCCAGTTCTCTCAACTCCTTCACAAGTTCCTCTTTGTCAACTAACACAGAAGAGTCATCTTCTCCCACTTCATCTTCATCAAAGCTGTACAAGAGTGGATCCTCTTGAAGGAAAGGATTGAGATATTCATCGTCGGCTATATGAATTTTGATATCTTCCAAGGAATTTGCTTCATGTGAATGATTCAGTAATTCTTGATTCGAGATACATTCCAACCCACAGCTCCAACACCGGTTTTTAGCCACCTAGTAGGAAAGAAAATAGAGAGACGAAAGCCTTAGCCCTCAAATTTATCCACCAAGCTGTCTGATATCACTAATTGGAACTAGAAACTTGCCATTATCAAAGATGAGGGAAGCAAGCTGAAGCTTCCCTCAAGAATCGTCAAAGTGAAACATTAAGCAACATGAACCACACCCAAATTCAATAAAAGCTAACATACAAACAAAAGTAAATGAAAAGACTGCTACTTTCCTTAAATTATAGAATGGACACTGGAAAAATGACTTCTTTGCTATATCTCAACCTCGCAAGGATAACTCCCAGGCGAATCTTAACTGACCTGCGAGCGCACATAGTTGACAAGCTTGACCGAGGCATAGAAGTCCAGACCCAAGGCCTTCCTTATGCCGTCGAAATCGAAGTGGTGGGCCGAAGAGCAGTGATCGAAAAGGGATGCGCACGAGCCGTACACGGCGTCACAGAACAAGCAGAGGAAACTCGGGCTGGACTCCTCGTCTTCGTCTTCGTCTTCGTCTTCGTCATCGACATCAAATCTCCAGTCATCTCCTTCCTCGTCCTCCTCCGAATCTTCCGCGGATTCATGTCGCTCCAAGTTCGTGGGTTCTTGGTCAGAGCTTGTGGCCATTTCGTTGCGGTGGGACGAGAAGGGAAAGTGGTCTGAACTCTTAAACCCTCTCTGTTCCGCATAAAACCCTACTATACTGTTATAAATATTTTGAATATTTTCCGAACGAATCGTAATCGATATTGTTATAGTCTGTTACTTTATAAATATCCAAACTTTAGTTCTAATTTTAATTTTGTCTCGAACATATTTTTTTATCTGAAGAAAAACCCTAAACTTTAGATTAGTTCTAAATCTGTTCCCAAATTTTCTTTGTTTTTTAAGTCAAGTCCTAAATCTACCTTGAACTTCTTTTATCTTACCATCAATTTTTACTCTAGCTTCAAATTTTCCCTCATTAGCCTCCTATCCAAAAATCATAGTTGTTTTCATATCTTAGGCAATTTCCTTTTGGAGATAATTTTTTATTTCCCCTTATTGATATAAATTTGTTATAAACATAGAAATGTTATCTCAAGTTGGGATTAGGTTATGGAATAAATTTGAAAATATATTGAAAGTTAGTATTTTTTTGGAAAAAACAAAAATCGAGACAAATTTGGGATTGGATCAAGTTTTGAGTTTTTTTTCTTTTAATCGGTCAGATTTAGAATGTATCTAAAATTTGAGATTTTTCTTAAGACAAAAAAAAAAAATGATACAAAGTATATTTGGGACTAAACTTAAAATTTATAGTTTTTTCTTAGATAAGAAAATTCTGGGCACATTACTTTTATCTAAAACCCTAATCTTATATTTATTTGGATTATTATTACAAACAGTTGAATCATTACAAATAGTGAAATAATGTCATCTTTGTACTTTTAATTTATACAATATAATTTTTAAACTTTTGCCCAATATATAATAGCATTATTAAACTTTTAATTTATTTCCTAGGATCCCTGAACTATTAGCAAATTTTCAATATAACCCTTTTGTTTGTGTCATTTTACAAGCGAATAAATTCAAAAATCTATCAAATATTTTCACAATGAGCCAATCAAGAACATTGTTAGAGCTGATCATATATCCTTTTCTCACAAGTGAACCTATTTCACAGTAACCGTTTCTTTAGAGCTAATATCATTATCCTAGAATTTCCCTACACTGTTCAAATATTTATGAAACGATTTTTCGCATTAGAAATACTAATTTCTCGTTTCGATGGTTGAGTCGCACCCGACATTACACGTAAGCTTTGGTTGTTTGCGACTTATAATATGCGACAATTATGAACATGTTAAATTGGATTGCCAAAACCCAACTCCTCTGTCAGAAATTACAAAAACACAAACCTTAGAAAGAAAACTTGCTACTTGAGAGGATTGCTCGTGAATGTTATTCTCTATGAAACCGGCTACTACACTTAAAGTTGTTCTCCGTGGAGGCTGTTGCACTGATAGATTCAGGCTCGCTATGCTCCTGTTGTTGGGGGGTGAGATAATGTCGTCCATCAACCAAATGAATGTGAATTGGAACCCGCTCAACCATCACGGTGCCAGCCTCCCTATGATACACACGATACGCACTCCTCACCCTCTCGGCAGTACAAAAAATGGGTGGACGCCTGGAAAAGACGGCAACAAGAATCAGGCTCCGGCTCCATTGCTTAAATGCAAGGTCATTTTGATGTTCATCCCCGCTAGCTCAGCAGCCAAATATCTGAAAACATAAGGCATTGCCACGGTTTCCATCCCTCTGCTCGTCTGGCACGAGTGACAGGTGACCTTTTTAGGAGCCCGAATAGGTGGGAGCCCTCCAATCTCCCGGCCTGGACGCCTTTGAGGCTGGACAAACTCTGTAGTGAGGATGCTCCCACAAAGGGAGCATACGTCAGCAATATGGTAATCGGAACACGTGTGTAGCCTATCATGCAATAAATACGCCGCCCCATGTGCAACCATGGAATCTCGTTCCATCTCCCCAAATCGGATGCCTCCCCCTCGTTTTCTTCCTTTGATGGGCTGGCGTGTGACCTGGTCTACCGTTCCAGTGGAGCGGACCTGCAAATCAAGAGAACAAATCCTTTTCATTTAGCCCCAAAAAGGAGAAACATTAGCACTAATTGCTATCACAGTTATACATGGATATGAACGGCAGCTCTAGATGACAATATGACAATGGGAATAAAATGCCGATTTAGCAACTCTTTTGAACAGATTTGCGCTTCAAATAAGCACACCTATGGATCAAGAGTTATGTTTTCATGGATCTGAAGTACAAAGTTTTGGTACTCAATGCACACTATTTCATGTCATGGTAAACAAGACCATTATCTTAACATATCAATAAGGATTTTCAAAGATTTGGATGCACCCTTGTTCTCTCATCCCTCCACACACACCACCCCCCAAAAAAAAGGATGTGAGTACAGATGTGCTGTCTTTGCTGCCATGGTTCTAAGAGGTTAGCATAAATTGGTAATGCCTTCCACAGTTAATTGGAATAAAATCCTTGATTTACTTTAACACATCTTTGTAAGTAACGCTCCCCCTCCCTCCGGAAACCCAACTCTCCTTCAAAATACAAAAGGGACAAGGAAAAGAAAGGTTTTGGGCGGAAATTGACAGGTTTTCATGTCAGCTCCGTCCTTCAATTAAGTGATGGTGTCATGAAATCGCTTATGTGCATGGAGGGAACAGAAAGAGACACTTGCCTGGAACTTGTCCGAGACCATGTGCCTTAGTCGTTGATAATACACAGGCCCAATAAAGATCTCACACGTGAGTTCTGTTCCATAGACACCACTGTACAGCACTTCCACACCATGGTAATTGAACCCTTTCTTCCTTAACCTGGTCCCAATCTGATCAACAAGCAATTCAGATTCGGATTTCTCTTCCCCATTAGTTTTAGTAGTGGAACTAGCAAATGGAGTCGCATCAACAAATTCACCATCTAAGCTGCCCACCTGCAAGGCAAATTAATGAATTCTCTAAGTTCTATATGTATATTTATACATATCTCAAACCTCACATCTCTGAAGCAATAAAATATAGCAACACAGTGACAACTTCAGTTCAGCCATGAAGACAAAGTGTTGTATTCATGATAAAGTCCATCTAAGCTATTCTAATGCTAGCGGTACCTTAGCAGCAATGGACTCCAGAAGCATAGCAATTGTCATCCTGGAAGGAAATGCATGTGGATTAATTATCAAGTCTGGACGCATTCCCGTAATTCCTGAAAAAGGCATATCTACATCTGGCCACAACTGTGAACAAACACCTTTCTGCCCATGCCTACTGCTAAATTTGTCACCAATTACAGGATTCCTTGGATGCCGGAAACGTATATTTGCCTGCTCAAAAGGGGATAATAAGAAAAGGTCCATCCCATGCTCCACATGCAAAAGTTTGTTGAGGAGAAGGAAAAAGGGGAGAAAGAAAGACAACATACAATTAGAATTTATGTTGCATTGCAAAAGCATTATCATGGATGCAGCTAAATCTAAAGATGATGATGCACAAAGAAGAACCATCGAAAGGACTGGCTATTTCACAACAAGCCTATTTGCTGGCATACACCATATGCGTGCAAAATTCTACACTGCAAAAAGACCAATTTGACTCCAAATATCAAATGGGATTAAATAAGCATTTTAAAATCCAAGTAGGCCCTGAATATCCATTAAATCCAACATAAACATGCGAGCCCGTAACAATAGAAAACAGTCCCAAAACTCCTGGACAACTTATCTCTAATTGAAATGTAAGGCACACTACTCAGTACTCAGTCAGCCATCTTTCTGAATATCATACAAAATCATATTTAAAGTTCTCCTTTTCCTTCGTTTAATATTTTGTGTAGTCCTTTTTCTTTATCTCCACAATGAACTCTAATGTTTAAAAATAATAAATATTCTCCAATTCTACCCCCCATTTTGTATCAGGTCAGATCCTGCCACAGACCAAAGTATAACCAGAACTGGTGTATGTCTGTTTTGACATTAGAATGGTCATAACTCCTCCAAAGTCAGTCAGCAAGCAAAAGACATGGCTACATGCTTTCAGGTAGGCAGAGAGATCATGCACCCTGCTACGCCAAGAGAACTACACATGGCAGTTATAATAAGAACCACTGATTTCCCTTGATAGGGCTCTCTCTGCAGATAGAGACTGAATTCCCAGACCAATGAGGTTGGGGGAGAGAGACAAGGAAATTTAACTATTCCAATATCTTGGGCACCTCTCAAAGGATCTCTGCCACTATCTCCAACACCTTCCAAAAGATCAACTCCAAGATAAAGTATGATAGTTCATCGGTTTAGCTGACGAAAGAACATTATCTGTTGGAATTTGCTCCAGTACCCAATACATTATTATTTCAAGAAATTCTAATGCTAAAATTAGAAGAAATCAATGGGGAAGAAGACTCAAAAAAGTTCATGTTCACTGACCTTTTGAAGAATTTTCTTGCTTTTCCCATCAACAGCCACGTAATCAACTATCACAGATTCTGACCCCTTTCGTAGATGGTTTTTGGTAGTATTTGTTACCTCATTATAAACACTGCAATATGGCTCATTTGGATGTATCATCTAAAAGAGAAATGTCAAAGAGTTCATCAATTTCCAAGAAAAAGGATTCTGTGGACGAAGAGAGTGATGACAGCATTAAATAGATCGTTGACCTGACCAACATATGGAAGTCCATCAGAATCAATCCAAGGGCGAACTGATTTATCAGTGTTACTTCTCCTAAACGTCCTCTGTTCTCGATCAGATTTGCTGCTTTGCTCAGATAAGTCAACGGTCTCTGTCTGTAGCAAATTTACAATCAGTTCAAACAACAACCCAGCCCATAAAATCCAGGAAAAAAAAAGAACCGCACAAATCCAGTTCAAGAGGTTGTAACAAATTGCATGCATAAACAAACAGACCTGTATCTTATGCACAAATTCCATAATTGCAGGCTCTGCTGCTCACAGTTTATGCATTTAGCAAATGTCTCAAACAAGACTATCACCCACGAAAAGGAAGAAACAAATTCATGGGATCAGAACTACCAAATACAGCAGTAGAGAAAAAGAACAAAACCCAGCATGTTTATAAGACAATATATCCAGCTAGCACAGGCAAAAGTAAAACACTTTAAAAAGGCTTTGATATACTTTAAATTAACCAAGTGCTTTATCAACTTTATGATACTTTAAGCATGAGTGATTTCAGGCATCCTACCAATAACCTGATATTTTAGACGGAAAGGGCATCCAAGAACTGTTTATGTTACCAGATTAGAAGTGACCATGTCTTACATGTTACTCTACCATGACTTCAAATTTGCTAGGATGGGAACAAATTCAATGGCCATGGCTATCAAAGGTTTGATATTGCTTTTTTATAAGAAACCATGGAATTGCTTTTGCCATTTTTTAAATGTTGTGAAAGAGCAGTACAGCATTTCAGGGGATTGAGTCAGTTGATGTTGACGGCCAGCTAACCATTTAGTCAACTTTTAGATGAGTTTACTCTTTGGATCTTTAGCATCAATAGTTGGCACGAATTGAGAAATTTTTCTTAATTTGATAGACATGTTGATGAGCTTTTTGTAGACGTGTTTCCTTCACAGGTCATACCATCGAACAAACTTGCCCACTTTTACTTGATAGACATATAGGAAAGGTTGAATGTACCCACTTCACATGGAAAGCTTTTCCTTATCTCAAAAGCTCATAAAGAAAGAGTATTTGCCAAGCGTCAAGCAGGGTAAATACATGTGCTCACATGCTAAAGAGGCAGGAAGAAGGAAAAGCAATCACAGGAGCCTATTCTTCTAAAAATGGCTTAACCAGAAAGAGGAAAACCTGGTATATCTGTCCATGGAACATTCCACGTTCTACAGATGACTTATTCAGAATCATAGCATCCTCCATATCATACCTAATAGCAACATATCATTAATATTCAAGGACGAAAGATAAAATAGCAAATATATCCATCACCTTGAATTTCACAAGAGTGAATTCCAAGTATTACCCTGAATAAGCCAGCACAGCAACAATTGCATTTGTCCCAGTTGGATACTCGTCTATGCAATACTTTGTGTATGCACCTGTTCTTACTATGGGAGTTTGAGGAGTCTGCAAAGCCCCAAGGTACAGGTTCAGAAAAACAAGACTAAGTGAAATAATGCAAGCATCACCCACAGATGCAAACTAAAAATTCATTTATTGATTATAACAACAAAATTAACTGTGCACGCCAATTTCCTGACCAGACTTGAACAAATTCATTCACTAAGTTCCAAAAGGCAATGGCCATTGGTCATGGATGCCAATCAACAAATCAGCATGCAGGAATTTCAAACAGATGAGCCATTTACCAAGTTCAATACCAACAACCCTTGCAAAAATTTGAAGAGATATACCTGAAGATGATACAATTTTTGGTCTGCACGGAAGTGAATGGCTTGTGAAGAGAAAGCCATTGTTTGTTTTGCCATCTGAAATTAAATCAACAAAAACAACAGAATATTAGCCAGATATACTTAAGGGCCCCACTGACCATCTTTGAGGCTCGGGAGAATTATAAGAAACTTCTGATAATAAGTTAAGAAAAATGATGAAAACCTGACACTGGTACATGTTTCGTGGGCTCTGATTATGATCTGACCATGGTGTGAGGTTAGCAACCACACTGAGCATTCCAGTTGGATGGATCTCTTCATGAGTTGCAGGAAATTCATTTGTTCTTCCCCCATCTCCACCATCAGGGCATCTAATTTCCATGAACACCTGAAAATTGCATAAACTGTTTAAATACGACCACCTGAGAATATCCAGCGAAAAAACTCATCCTGAAATAACCTGCTCAAATGGACCTATGAGTTCAATGTTTTGGCTTCCATCTTCAGGCGCAGATATATTTCTAACTGGACGCACAAATCTTGAAGGGTTTGTAAACAGATAAAGACCAGGATATGCCCCACCAAAGCTCAATGGAACATATCCTACCTCCAGATCGTCAGGAATCTGCAATTTCATGTACCGCAATGAGAACGGATAAAAAACTGAAGCAGTGATGAGGGGCAGTTGCAAGCTACAAAAGCAGAAGATTTGATGAAACACGGACCCCTGAAGTAGTTGACAGCTTTAATCTACGCAAATAAGAAATGGCCTTTTCAACTTCGGTGGAGGGAATAGAGCCCACAACACGCCCATCTAGAAGGACTGAGAGAACATCAGGAGGGCCAGCTTGAACGATTTTGGGGAGTGAAGGTGTCATTCCAATTCCAATCAGAACATTTAGGATTGAAGTTCTTATCTTGACAAAATCTCGAAATTTTCCTTTTGAATCAAAAAAGGATGTGATCCCTGAAAAAAAGAAGATATACATCTCTGATGCTTGTTGCCATCATATGATAAATAAATTAGTCAAACACAAAAGTTACAGAAATATATGGAATGTCAGGGGCCTTTATATGCTAGTCGGCAGCACACAAAAGCACTTCTTTTGTTTTAAAAGCAAAGAAAAAGAAATGTTGGCTCTTAGCCACTTATTTTTTCTTTTTTAGATTTTACAACTATGATGGGGAAGTAGGAAGTATGAAATAAAACCCAAGACGTCTTGGAAATTGGTCAAAGGTGGACCACCATGGGGTCAAGCCAAATTCCTGGTGATGACTATGACTGCTAAAGGCACTCATTTTAAAAACTGGTTATTGTCAATTTGTTAAGAAGACCCAATATCATTAAATTGTTCTGAAAACTACTCTTCCAAACTCTATAACAATTTCCAAAACACAAAGGCCAGAAAATTTTGTCATAAGACGTTATAAAATTCAAACCGTCTCACAGAATAAAAGAACTCTTGATAGCAATCTGAAAAGGTCTGTAACTTACTACAGGTGCTAGTCATATGGTTTAGCAAACCACAAGGTTCACCATCAGGAGTGTGCACAGGGCAAAGAAAACCCCAAGATCTGCAAAATGCAAAAAGATGAAGAGGGGGGAGAGGAGAGAGGGCAAGTCAATAGCAATCAGAATTGGGAAGAAGAGCATAAAGTTAAGACACTTTCAAACTGATTACCAAACAACACTTACTCGGGTAACAATTTTCGAACACTTGTTGTGCGCAGCCCCGCAAAGGATGCACCCCTATGTACAGCCCGAAAATGTGAGAGAAAACGAAGGAAGTTCAGCCTCTCCGCTTGAACTGTATAGCCTGCCCTCTAATAAAGCAGATCCAGGATACAAGCATTAGTCAAGCCACGCTAGAATATAGTTAAAACATCACAAAAATATTAGACAAGATTAAATAAATTAACGTTGGAAATAAAGTGATAAGGTTAGTAACAAGATGCCACACAAGGACAAATCCTTTATTTCACATTTTATAACCTTAAGATGATAACAAATTGCCAAATGCTGGAATGCAGAAGGTACTCATCTTCAAATTCTCAGACTAGTAAGAGAGCAAATAACTCTACATGAAAGCTGGAAAAATACGTAAACATCTAGAAACTCATTAGTTTTAAGAACTAAAAGGAGGAGAGAATAATCCCTCAGGTACAGAAAATGTGTGAGATGTCAATTGGGATAGTCTCCTACATCAGATGATTAGCGTTAACATATATGTTTAACTGGCCTAGAACTCATTACTTAAGCTTTTGATTGAATCAAATTCAACCAAGTATGTTGACGGGGCTGTGTCTGGGCACTCTCAAGTGTTTTCAACGAAATGCTGAGTGGTCAGATGACCAAGATATTGGCGAATATAAAACAATTTCTCCATCTTCCCTACGGATACCTTGTTAAGACTTAGCCCCAATCGTCAAAGTCCCGGGCTAAGCTAAGCTCCGAAGTCAGGCTTTCTTCCTAAAGTTAAAAATGATATCAAAGCTGATAGTTTGACTAAACAGTCCCTAGCACTTATCATCATATGAAGAAACCTAAGCAAGATTCTCACGAATCCCCACAGTTTCTGTTCAGAGGAGGAGAAATTTAAGTAAGTGATGCAGTGCAATGTGCCACAGATTCCTAGGTTTGGTGTGCAGTCACGAAGCCCATGTAGGATCATAGTCGAAGGCAGTTTCCTTGATTGGTATTGCAACTCCTAGCGATGGCTGGAAGATTCGGGTAGGTTGCCAAGCCCAGAAACAAAAGAAAAAAAATCATTGTCAAGTAGAGGTAATAATAACTGGCTTTTTGACAAGGAAAGGTTATTGGTTAATACCAAACCACCCCCCCCCCAAAAAATAATAATAAATAAAAAACCGAGACGTCTAAAAGCTTGTGTTATCACCTACAAAATGGTAACATGTTCTAAGCAGCCACAGATCCCCTACAAAGATGGCAAATAAGTTCTTGGGATTAAAAAAATGCTTTAGCATGTGCTAGAGTGTGGTCCTTTCAGGTATCAAGAGTTGAACGGAAAACATTTTCCAAAATAAATATATTCTTCCTTTGATGATGAGGTTGACACCTTTTCTTCTGAAAGCCTAAGAAGAATGAAGTCTACACCTTTTCTTCTGGAAGCCTAAGAAGAATGAAGTCTATCATATCTGAAAGGTTAGGAGGTAGAAGCTGGAGCAGCCCCCTATCATGCTTTTCCTGCTTAACACATTGAGTTAGATGCTCTTCATTCTCACACCTTCTTCACTTCAGCTTGCTTCCAACTGGCTTGCTTGCCCAAGTACAAAGGGTATGGTACCCTCACGGTAAGGGCAGATCTATTATAAAATAATGGGAGTCTTCATGCCAAAGCTTAATTCCCTTTCTGAATAATTGTAAAGATAGAACTTGGGAGTAAGCTTTCCTTTTTCTAATCTGCCTTAGTGAACCTATTATGCTTCTAGTGTATTCACAGAAACCATCATAGAACTCTAGAAGGAGTAGCACTCTTCCTTAAAAACAACAAGAAACGTGCAATAAGTTCTTGCTCTAGTTAAAAGACGACTATACAGAAAAAGACCACAAAATTACTGCTGTTACATCTCACCCAACAGTAAGAAGCACAAAAATAAGAATGCAAAGACATCCATTAAAGAGCAGAAAGAAGTTGCAAGTCTCATATAGCTTGCAATTGACTCAAGTCCATACCAAGATACAAGTCATAAAATGTGCTTCAGCAATTACACCCGAAAGTTTGATAAGATGATACACTTCACCTCCCTCAGTATTTTGCTTGCAGGACAAAACACGAAAGAGACAAGGCACTGACAAAAGAACTGTGATAAAAGAATGCAGTGTAGTGCTAGAAGTTATACACACCTGCTGCAAATCCAGACCTGATTGTGTAACCAGCCTTCCAGTTTTTAACATATTTTCTATGGCTGAACCAATCTGCCTTCCAGGATTTTTGTCCATGACCTTCTTAACGTGTGCCACTACATCAAAAAAGCACTAGTCAAGAACTCTGAAACAGACCAAAAGGTAGGACAAACAAGCTAGACATAACAAATTTTAACATATGGCTATAATTGGACACAAAATAACAGCATTTATGAACAAGAAAAATCCCTCTCTTTCTCAGATATTGAAGCCAGAAAAAAACAACCAACGCATGATTCTGTCAGTCATCAGAATAAAAGCTCCAACCCAGTCGAATTGCAGGGGAAGGGGGCTACATCTCGAGAGAAGTTAGAAGTAACAACTGAAGGTAATCATCACTTTTTCAACATTTTGAACAATTAATAGTGCATGAACAGAATATTCCCTAGGAAAATTGGTTCATTCCAACAATAGTCAAGGGCCTTAGAAGAAACACAAATTTGTATGAGAGAGATAGAGAGAGAAGAGTACTATAACATACAGCTAGAGAAATCAAAGTTTTCGCCTTTGTTCTTCAACTCATCTTGAAGAAGCTTTTTTGCCTTTTGTAGCCAATCTTCTAGTTTGTCCTGGAGAAGTAACAAACAAGCAATGAAATATATTGAGCTTCAGCTGCATTGAGAAAGCACATTAAGTGCTGAGATATTATTATCTGTTCAATCAGATATCCATTATATTTACCGGTTTTAAGTCATCATTTTACATCTATAAGGTAAAACGTGCAGAAATTAATCTCAACCATGCATTTTTGGTCTCTAAAGAATCTAGGCTAAAGATACTCTACATTTAGCAACACTGTTAAGTGGATCAGGGGGCTGATTTGCAGATCAATATTTTGACCACTAAGATGTTACAGAGCGCCTTGCTTTTGTTAAAAAAAAAAAAAAAAACACTATTGTTTTCTTGCTTGGCATGCTAAAAATCAAGAGGCCGCAATTTCAAAACCTACTAGCAGCAAGCCAACTAATCTTTTTTTGTTCACAAAATAGCAAACACAACCTGGATCACAGTAAAGTGGCACTGGGCCCAAACCCTGAAAGCAGGGGACATCTTGGGTCGACAACAGTCGGAACCTTACCTGAGCTGAGTTCACAGGTCTACCCATGGTCAAAACCTATTGATAGTGGGTTTTGACCAAGGTGATCTGCATTAATGACCAGGCCGATATTAAGCTCGCTTATGGCAGAAACCAGTGATCCACAATCCCAGTTCATAAAAAGTTAAAATTAAGTCGAGCACAAGTATATTTAATTTCGCATTTATCTGGTTCAAGTTTTAATTGTCCTTCAGTAATGTGTATTAAAGTACGACAATAAAAAAGAAAAGAAATACAAAGTTTATACCTTCAAATAAATTGTAATCAGGTGACCAGGCAGTAAAACTTCCTGATTTTGCAAAGAATCTGGGTTATCTGGAATTGAAGTCTGGTCGATGAGAGAAAAAAGCTTCTGCACCATAAAACTGGATGAAGTATAAAGACAATCAGAAATATATTCACAATGATGAAAAGTGGAGCTATTAGATTGAATATCTCGCTGCCACTTCTTTAGAAAACAATGAGGCAAGTTGGAAAGAAGCTAACATGAGAAGATTGAACTTGTCATAGTTGTTATTAAGGTGGACAAAAAAGTAGTCTTGAAGAACAGCATTTGCAACCTGTAAAGGAAGAGAGAAATGAAGGTAGGAACTCCAACATTGAAGACACAAATCAATAACAATTTAATAAAGCTATGCACGTGATAAAACTTACGGAGGTATAACTTTCGTTTTCTAGACCATCCATAACAGGTTGGAAATGCTCTCCTACATAGGGCAAAAACTTTGTTAGTCATACAACAGATACTTAAGCAAAAGGAACAGTGAAAAATGTCAAGAGTACCAATATGTTGCAGACATTGGCGTTGTGTAAAAAGAGACAGATCTCGAAGTTCATCAAGTATAATCTTAGCCCTTTCACTCAGAAGTTGAGTACCCACGACACCCTTCCCTCTCCCATATTTCTCACTATAGCAACAAGTCAAACTAGCATAAATTTCATGATCATTGGTGTCAATAAGTGCCTGTAGATGGAAGTCAAGATCTCCATTAGCAATAACACTAGGAGAAGTACAGTGAAGATAGAGAAAAGTACATAGACAAACATATATAGCAGGCCAGCCAAGAGTGGAAGCAAAAGCATTAATTTGCATAGCATCTTCTCAAGCTCTAAAGCATAAAAATGACCTCCACTACAGCACTGTCCTACAGTCTCCAAACCCTTGTTCCCGACCCATCAAGTAAGGGCAAGGTGAAACTTGATGGCAGAAGAAACCATTCCTGGCTCTGATCCAAGACCTAATGATTCATGACACAGGAGATTTCCAGCAACCAGTGATAGCTCCACAAGTTCATAGCAGATACAGGTATTCAAACAGAATTTGAGGCGTCTAAATAAGATTTGTTATAAGTACTTGGAAGGATCCAAAATGTAAACAGTAGGATCTGTACAAAAAAACTTCCATTAAAATTCAAACAAAAATTAAGGCGCTGAACAAGATTTGCTATAATTAAATGAAAGGTGATAAAGTAAATAGGAGAAAGTATATGAAAAACCCTTCCATGAAATTAGACAGATGAAGGAAGGAAGGAAGGAAGCTGAGCACCAGAGTGGCGTCTAAATAAGAACCTAAAAGTGAAAGGCTATCAACTAAGTCATAAGGTCCATACAAATGACCATCCTTCATCTTGCAGCAGATAAGGATGAAAAGCTTCTAATGTGATTGCACTCATTGGAATTCCTACATACAAGAGACACACACAACAATTGTACAACAAGTACCACTTTCTTCTTCAGATGCATCTAGATTGCAGAATTTCCAAAGAAGGTGCCAACACTCATGAACAAGATGAAAGATCTAGGACAAAGTTTGACAAGTCAATTCACCATTACACAACATATGAAATGATACTGCTGTTGTATATTTAAGTCAATTGCGACTAGCAATAAAGAGATAAATTTTACGAACCATCAAGGAAGTAAAGAAGCATCAGCTATCCATTTCCAACATCCCAAAAACAACCAAGATGATAAAAAGGGAAAAAAACATTCTTATTGGAAGTTAAGAATTACAACACCTTCAAAACTACACCAACAGGAAGCAAATACTCTCTACCCTGAATCCTGAAAAAAAATCATTTTGAGAAAACAGTTAAAATCCCATTGCAAGAGAAAAAGGTTTAATTCACCAGTTAAAGAATCAGAATAGCTTACCAAAATCCAAGTCTCGCGCTACCATTTTGAAGGTAATATAGTTTAACTGTCACAGAAGACTGGTCTTCTCTGACACACCTGAAAAGGGATTAAATCAGAATTTGAACTGCCACAATCACCTGGACGTTAATCATTGAAAGCTGCAAGTCATAATAGAAGACAGAATTTGCAAATGCAAAACCACTTTCGACAACACAAATTTTGCTAATAATTAAACAAAGACTTAATTTTCTCAAATCAAAACTGGGCATAAATTCAACAGCCAAAAAAATTGTGCTAAGACGTTATTCACACAACCCTCCTTTAACGTCACTCTTCCACAATAATCCCAAATCATATGGGTATTCCTAGAATAGCTGCCATATTTGAGAGAGAAAGCAAAAGATTATCAAAATCGGAACCCACATAAAGTAGTAAGGTATTTGCTTACACAATAGTGGCAACTATAACAAAGTTACAATTTAAATTGCCATATGAAAGATCACACTTGATCAATGGGACAAGAGAACTAGGCTTTCTTACAACATAAGAGAAGTCAGAACTGATGGCATCTTTAATTTTGTAGGAAAAACAATAAGAATCTGGACTTGCCAACACGAGTTAAGAGCATGATTTAAACAACACTTAATTGGCAAAATGTTCAGTCATTGCCTAAAAGCCTGTAAAGGCATTTAACAGCAATTGTCCAACATAACAGCCTTTTGCATTGATAGTTACCGATTACTGTGCAATGCTGTGCTTTGTTAAACCCTCACTTTTAGAGTCAAACAGAAAAATTTGTACGCAATTCTGTACATATAAATGAACTATTTTAATGACTAAAAGCAACTTCATGCACGGAGTATAAAAATGAAACCTTATTACTACTGCTTTGTCGGTATATCCTTCACGTCGGTCACGAAATGAATTCCGCAACATGCTCATTGGCTGAAACATAAATTGGACACAGATATTATCACAATAAAATAAACAGCTGAATGGAAATGAAAAGTTTGTGTTTATAAATAGACAGTGAAGCTGACGGATACGACAAACTCTGCAAAACAAAGGGTAAATAATGACAGCTTGTGGAGTTCCATTTGTTCCAGTCCCCTACCCAAATATAGTTTGTAAGGAGTGCTAGTGCAGATGAACAACAATTGGCAAAGGGATGTGCTTACATAGTTCCGCTTTGGCAATATCACAAGACGAACCACCCTCTCTAGCCCATTCAAGATGAAATAGCTTCAAAAGAATGAATCAGTCAAATTTTGATGGAATGACTAACATAAGCATTTCTACAGTACTTGCTGCTTTCAACAAGGACAATATGTTATTTCAGTGTGTAATTAGTTAGTAATTCAATAAGGAATATAAATGTTTCCACTCGAGATGACCATGGAAAATCATGAGGACAGCATTAGAGAAATGGCAGCACACCCACTATACAAAACAACTAAAGAAATGTGCAACTACTACAGTCACACTAAATAACAGCATTCACTTCGTGTGCATGTGTGTTGTATTCTTTGTTTTACTTTTTTCTTTTTTTTATTGGCAGGGAGGGGGTTTGTTTACAAAGAGACGCCTTTTTCGTTAAAGCAAAAGAAGAGCTTGTCAATAAATGATAATTACTCTCCATTTTAAATAAAGCAAAAGACAATAGCATATAATCTATCCAGTGGATATGCAATGCTCCAAACTTATACAGCAAATATTGAATGCTCCATATCATTAATTAAAGATACGGAAAGAAAATAACTTACCCACCCATCTCAGAAGACTCCTCTTTCCAAGAAACCAACTTTTGTGGATCGGCGCCATTCAAGTGGCAAAGCTTTGACTGCAGCAAAATTGAAGAATGAATCTTCAAACATTACTTAACAACCATGGCAATATGGATCTTTCATAATCATCTCAAAATCAATAATCACTTCAATTAACTCAAAGAAAGGCATATTAATTCAATCGCCATCTACCATTCCCGATCTTCATCTCCCTTAACATGTATATAGTGTGTTATTTTTTCAGTATGGAAAGGATGCACCTATTTAACCATAATCCAAAGAATTCTAACTACAATGGAAAATAAAAGCAAAACTGTACAAACTAAAGAAAAAGAACATCCAATATCGAAAAGACAAAGCAACACGACAAGTGCATCCATGTTCTCAGCCAACTTGAGCGGTAGCATTCAAGATACTAGATTAAGAACAACACATTGGCACAATAGCTATAAGACAGTTAAAGAGATTGCAGAGTCATCATCACATGGAATACTAGACTAGTTTAGAACAACACATTGGCACAATAGCTGTAAGACATATTTAAAGAGATTGCAGAGTCATTAACACACTGAATAGCATTCACCATACACTGGTATATCCCAGATTACATTGCATATTAAGGCAGATAAATTGAACAATTGCCTGCTCCTAATACAACAGCAGAGGGTCAGACATCACAAAAGCAGGGTAAAAGACCTGAAAATTAGGATTTTTTGCATGGTTGTCAGGTTTTCTCATCAATGTTGTCTACGGAGCTTAGCATGAACCAAGTATAGGGAAATGCTGGTTCAACAGATTATAAGACTAAATTCTACAAGGAGAAAAATGCATGCAAGCTGCCTCACTATTCAGAGAGGAGAAAACTATTGATCTCTTGATCTTAATATCTAGGACACTATCGACAGAATCTCGACCGTGCAAGAAAAAGTAAGTGCAAGCCCAAATAAGCAAAAAAGGCAACTCAGAGTTTGCTGATGCATTAGTTTAATCGTCTAGCTGTGAAACCTCCACTCACATAGATAGCAGAATCATTGGTTCAACAACTGCTCTTAAGGAAGGCAGCATCGAATAAAGAAGGAAACTTAACTTTGGGAGATTTAATCTGTATGGTGGAGGAAACAGAGTGCTACTGGATGAGTAAAATCCCATTATTACAGCAGAAGGTGGCATTATTGCCAATTAGTTTCTTACGATGAAAACCTTATTAAAGCAAAGTAACACCAGAAAGAAATAAACAGAGGAAAGCCTTTTTGAAATCAAGTTTCCTTTAGATAACTAGTGATGGCTTTGAAACAATGTTGGGAGTATCAGAAAAGGACTGCACTCAGTGGGAAAAAAAATCAAAAGAAGGAAGCTTGGAACTAAAAAGAATCTTGATTGGACCAGGATGACAAGTTGACACAACAGAAAACCATCAAAAGCCCCACTACTAATTAGAAACATAAAAAGATTCACTCTGCAAAGGTTGACCGAAATATGCAAGGTAAACAGCTCGTGAACATAAAGGAAAAGACTAAAGTGGACTGACAACCAAATAATGGCATCAGGAACGAAATAAACACTAACCTTTAACATTATTGGAAGATGCCCGAAATTAAATTTCTCGAGTACAGCAACTCCATTGTCGTATTGAAAATAGAGGTGCACAATGAACTTCCCTGAGTAGGAAATTTTAGCTTGCCTACACTATTTGAAATGCGAAATAAAGAGGCGTAAGTCAGCCCAACCATTGGCACAAGAAGAAAAATCGAATCAGGCGGGACTCGAATCAACTGCAGCAGTCTTACTTCGTGTGGTAACAGAGCATCGCGACTCATCTTCGAATTGCCCTCCTTTTGAGGTTGATATACCTCAGGTTTCGCAAACCAGAGTGATCAAATTGTCAAGGACGAAACTTGTGTGCTTTGTTAACATAACCGACTTGGAAATTCGCATCAGGTGCAGAACAGAAGATTTGAGCAAGAAATGAGAATCGTCAAAATGGGAAAGAAGAATTGCTCGCGCGGAGCTCAAGCTAGAATATCAATTCCGCGCAGCCAGAGCGGTAATTCTAAACCAAACAACAACAATGCATGGCGGAAAAAAAGGGGCACTTCCAATTTCTACTGTGATTTCGTAAGAATTGGTGCGGCAAAAAAAAAGGCCATGATTTTCCGAGACAAAAAAAAGGATATTCTTGAGCGTCTTGTTGGAGAAGGGATCGAAAATCTGGACGGGCTTAATCTTATCGAGCATGGTCTCCAGACCACGGTCCACGAGGTGGTCGAAGGACTCTACGTGGTGCCTGAACAGCTCCCGCAGCGCCTCGTAGTCGACCGCATCGGCCTTCTTCGTCGCTCCCATGCTCGCTGTGTGTGTCTCTCTCTCACTGAGGAGCAGGAACGTGTGTTTCTCTGTCTGTGATGCCGGATTGTAGGGTTTATGGGAGGTTTTGCAGGAGATGTCCGCAGCACGTCGTTTTGCTGGATGGGCTTTTAGAGCCTCTCTTTTGTGGATTGGGGCTGGGCTCGGACTATTGTGTCGGGTCGGTTTGGGCCCTAAAAACGGTGGGCTAGAAGATATATTAATAAATCCACGATCAAATTTGCTAAATACAAAACGGATCGTTCCTTTGCAACCCAAAAGATTGTAAATTGAAGACCATCATTCATTCTTGGGCGAGCTCGTGTTTATATTTAATCACTAATTCTGCAAAAAAAAATTATATATACATGCTAATAGCATTATACCGGGGATATTTTCCCGGATAATATATTATTGTTTTGTATTCTCGAGAGATTATAGGGAATGAGAAGAACAAAATATTTCGATAGAAAAAGAATACGGAGAAAAGAAATGATTTGAAAAAAGCAAACTTTTAATTCTTTTTTACTCATATAATTCAATTAATGGTTTCTTTTTGTCGAGTTTATTTTTTGCAAGAATTGTTCTATTTAGGAAAAGTAATGTGAGAATTATCTTTAATTGATTCATTTTCCTTTTGTCTCTTTTAAGTTACATCTCTTTTATATTATTAAGAACATGCAATGTTGCTTTTAACCTTAGACTTGGGCATGCATCGAATGGTTGAGAATTATTGGATAATTATCGAGCAAACCATATAACTCTTTCAATTTTAACTCCAATCGAGGAATAATAATACCCATAGCCTGTATTTGGGAGGTATTAATTTTGCTTGTTTTTAAATGTCAATTTTTTTTGCCCATACCCAACTCAAGCTCACTAGTATAATTTTGAACGAATAATAGATTTGTAACTGAAACATAGACTAAATCTCTCTTAAATCACAACATTTTGAATATTTGATGCGTGTTTAATATTTAACATGCTAGTCTTTTCTTCATAAGCTAAATCCATCTTATATTACACTGAATTAATTTTTTCCCTTATAATCCACATATAAATACTTACCTTTTTAGTTTACGTGATCCACCCTATTATCACACCATATATTTATACACTTTGATAAGCCATTACTGCTTGAAAAAAATTATAAATAAAAGGTTTGGAATCTTCTAAAAAAAACTAAAAAACAATGTATGCAAATAATACTTCAAATTAATTTCTAATACTTTTTATTCCCTCGGAGAGAGAAAATAGCGAGAGGATGCGAAAGCATAAACTTATTTATTTAATCTAGCCTTTGTTTTTTCAAGAAAAGGAAGGAAAATCCAAGAAACGATTTATTTCCTATTTCGTCGTCTGCGAACATATTAAAATCACACGAAGTACTTAGTTTGAAAACATAAACAACACAAAGAAAAATAAAACGAAGAGCGAGCGAGCAAGCGAGCATCAACGTCGTCACCAATAAAATAAAATATCCTCGGACCGGCGGTTACATTGACCAGCCAAGGACCTCCGCACGTTACACGAACATCAGAAAACAAACAAACGCAGAGAGCCACTCCACGCTGGACACGTGTCCACAAAATCACAAAGAACCAGACAACTCTCTTGCGCTTGCTTGCCGTGGGCCCCAATCTTTCTCTCACTACTTTCCTATCTCGCGACACCAAAAGCCGAAAAGCGAAACAAGATTTGCTCTTCGTTCTTATTCTCTGCAAGCGTGTCGCTGTATCTTCTGCGTATCAACGATGTAATCAACTGCGTATAAAAACCCCACCATCGCTCTCTCGCTCTCTCGCATTCGTTCACCTTTTCCATCCTCGAATCGCGGTCGCATCAGGTGAAAGTTCGAAGCTTTCGTGCCTCAATCATCAGTGGAATCGATGTACGAGTAAGGGAGAAGAGAGCGATTGGTGCAGAGACCGTTTGATTTGCGCGCGCAGGTTGGAACGGATTCCAAGAAAGATCGAATGTATTTGGTGGTGGATCATACCAAACAAGCACGAGACCACAATGGACTTTCACTGCAGAGGTACGCACTCTTTCTCTTCCTCTCTCTGCAAGATCCTTAATTTTTCTTCTCAGTCCTTTGAGTGACGATCGAAAGGCATTGTCTTTTATTCGGCCCGAGTCGACGTTCACGTGCCAACTGGGGGAGTTTAGCGGGATGGAAGAATGTGATTGATTTTAAGTCAGTGCTGATTTGGCTTGTCGTGATGATGTCCGGTGTTGTGTTGGGGAACTGTTCTATTCAGTCGGACCGAGCGCTTTGCTGGTAAACAAAGTTGGGATTGTTGCGAATAACTCCGACGAGTAGAATTGATATCGAGGATGGGTTGATGCGATGTTTACTGGGACGTGTCTGATTTTCTTGGACTGGGTGATGATTTAAGTGTCGTCGTCGTTGCTTATAGATAGCGACAGAATTGCTTGGTTAGTGCTGTCTTGTCTGGAATTGTGAAATTCATCAACAGCACTTGAATTATCACCCAGTCCAAGAAAAGAGCAGTGCAAGTGTTGCTTACAGTTACAAGAGCAGTGCCAAATAGGATGTGCCCGTTTTTGTGTTATTAGACATCTCAGGGAGTCTGCTACTAAGTTTTTGCGCTTTAGGTGGTTTCCTTGTATTCTTCCACTTAAGAATTCCTTTCTTCACGTAACATCATTTGACACAACTCTTTTTGTAACTGCATACATTTGGATATTGTTTGTTGGTAAATAAAAAGGAACCATGTGTGATTCTCTGATTCATTTTTGTCTTTTCGTTTGGGTTTACAGAAGGTACTCAAAGGAATTTCATGGCATTATCTGGACATTATCCTAGCAATGGAATCCTTTACAACCTTCAGGATAATAGTAACACACTCTCTGGAGTATCCAAGCTTAAGGATGGAATTAGTGGACAGTCCGATGGGGATGTTGCAAAGAAAATTTTGTCAATTAGCAGAAGTGAACATCCCAATGGACCTAATTATTCTCATTGTTATGGCTGGCAGTATCCCTACTCTCATAAAATGCAGCGGTACCAAATGAATTCTTTTGAGGGTCAATATTTCTCTTTCCATGAGGGGAACGGCTTTCATGGTTGTCCACCAGACAAGCTCTTTCAAGGTTACCTCCCTGAGTACCAGTTCCAAGACTTTCAGTATTTTGTGGTCATAGACTTCGAGGCAACCTGTGACAAGGAAAAGAATCCCCATCCTCAAGAGATAATCGAATTCCCATCTGTTATAGTGAGTAGCATGACTGGCAAATTGGAAGCATGCTTCCAAACCTATGTTCGACCGACATGCAATCAGCATCTGAGTGATTTTTGCAAAGATTTGACTGGTATCCAGCAATCTCAGGTTTGTATCAATCTAGATTTTGTTTTTCCAATTATTTTAAGCCCATTCTTTTGTTGATAATTGCATGTCGGTCGATATTGTAAGGATGTTGGCCTATGAAATTTGTAGTACAGAGTGTTAATGGTTGAGACTTGCACTCTCATTTTACTTTCTCCTGTGGCTTTCAAAATGTTATAGACGAGGACATGGATTATTCTTCTATTGCTACAGACCAGAATTTTTCAATTCCATGTTCGATTTTCATTTTCTTTCTTTCTTTGTGTGGGAAAGCTGGATTTTCTGCTGAAACTATTAAGGATTCTGACAGTGCATGTCTGTCTGTCATATCTTCTGCTATTTGAAGTTGGAAAAAGGGTAAAGATGGTACGTAGGATGGTGAAAATTAGAATTTGCTAGATCGAATCTTAGATAATTAGATGAAGCTAAAATTCAATAGGCAGTGCAGCCTTACATGTAGTTTCGATCATGCATCAAAACCATGCCAAAGTGGCGAGTCAATTGTCCTTCAGTGCTTGCCACGTGCATTTACTGAAACAGCCCATGTTTGGATAGAGAGTTCCCTTAGTTTAGTCATGCTTATGGATCATGGCATCTTCTTTCTCATGTTAATTTCCTGTTCATTATAACGGCCCTTTAAATCCTTTTCTTTTTTTGGGTGAGTTTAGGTAGATCGAGGTGTTACTCTGAGTGAGGCTCTTCTTAGTCATGACAAATGGCTTGAAAAGAAGGGCATAAAGAGCACAAATTTTGCTGTTGTTACCTGGTCCAACTGGGATTGCCGCGTGATGTTGGAATCTGAGTGTCGGTATAAGAAAATTCGAAAGCCTTCTTACTTCAACAGGTGAGGTGATGATATGTAACTAGCATGCAGACTTAGGTTCTTCGATGTTTAATTCTGACTTTTTCTTTCTCTTCCTTTCACTAGATGGATTAACCTAAAAGTCCCATTCCATGAAGTTTTTGGAGGTCTACGATGTAATCTTAAGGAGGCAGTTGAGATGGCCAGCTTGACCTGGCATGGGCGTGCTCATTGTGGTTTAGATGATGCAAAAAACACAGCTCACTTGCTTATCAATCTTTTACACAGGGGAATCAGATTTTCCATCACCAATTCGCTGACCTTGTATGACAATGACCATACTCTGATATCACAGCACTCGATGCCTCCCCATCAGCCACACACAAAGAAGGATCTGCAGGATCCTCAATCACAGAATTATCCTTATTGTTTCTGTGGAATCAAGAGTGGCGTAGGCTTTGTTCAGAACCCAAGTACAAAGCAAAAGAGCTTCTTCTTTTGGTGTGGCAATTGGGCTGCTGCAAGAGGTTGCGGATGCTGTTATTTTCAATGGGTGGCTTCTTGACTGGATGTAACATTCCTGGTCGACATCTTCGACTTTCTTAGGTGCTCCCTAATACATTAGGTAGGGGACTGCATTGGGAGCTTCCATTGAAATTATTGAATGACTTTATGATAGTTTTTTTAACTTGATCGAGAGAAAAACAGATCGAGTTGCTTGGCACACTGCAGTTGTAAGATTGCGATACTGATGCATAAGGAAAAGTGTCATCTATTCTTGAAGGACTCTCATCTGTAAAGCTGACATCTTGTTGACTTGTGAAATTCATTAAGGAGTTCGAACAGCTGATTTAACTTTTTGGTCACTAAAATGATGAAGATTGGAAATCTTTTGATGCCAGTCCTCTTGGCTCCTGTTACATTGCTTGGTAGATATCTATAGCGAAGTATGTAGGAGAGGGCTACACCAATGCTGGCTATGCAAAAGCTAAAACGTGAGGTGAACCGGTTAACTTTGTTTTGTGGAGGTTTTTAAATCAAGATCAATTCATATACATCTTCACTTTGAAAATGCCAATTACTGTTGTACCTTCATGAAGCCCCATAACAACACATTGCATCAAATCTGTAGACACGATGCTTGCGCAACATTAAATTAACTAAACTAAAGCTTATTAGGTGTCTGTAAGCTGTTTTCTCTTTCCAGCATTGTTTGTACAGACGCAGTCAAAGAGGAAAGACTATAAATTACGTCCCAGTCGTGTCATGCTGCACAGATTACAGGACATAGTAGCCACCTTTGTGGCAAACGGATCATTTTCTGATAGCAAGTCTAAAAATGAAGTGATCACCAGGCACTTCAAATTTTATGACAATTATTATTGCAGAGCTAGTAAATCTGCAAGTTGTCCAGCCTCGGGATTGTTGACTTCTATGTCCAGAAAACAAGCCCTTGCTCCTCAAAAATAAAATTAATTCCAGTGCCAATTTGAATGATAAAATTGCACCATCTTCCTGATCAGCCCATCCAAGTTTAATATGCCATCTTCTACTCTAAATCACGAAAGCATCAAACACGACAAAAGTATACTAGCAACCATGGGGAAATTGATCTGCTATGATTAAGAAGATAAGAGGCTATAATTTTCACCCTGTGAAGGTGATTAGCCTTTATTCAACTAAACTACTAAAGTAACTTTCTTGCAGCAGTCTCATGGACAGAAGACAAGGAAAGGGCAGCTATTATACAAATAACTCACTGCACGCTTCCACTTCCTGATTTAGCCAGTTGAGGACAAGAAAACTGGAATTTACATGCATGGGAATGGGACTGGGGATCATTTAACTCTAAGATTCTGGTTTCTCAGATAACTTAGCAGTTGATGAAGACATACTGCTCCCATTCTGAAGGTAGAGGCTGTTGGCCACCATAGAGTCACTAACAAGGCCAGCATCAACGTCATCGAAATTAAGCGTGCCTCTCACCTTTCGGTTACTGCAATAGGGTGGAAAACAGGTAAGTTACACTCTTAAACAAATATACCAAAGCTCACAATCTAATCGGAACGTACCCATTCAGGCGGCTGTTGATGGCAACAAGGTCTTTGGAAGGGCTTTGATAGGCATGGGTGCTCTCTCCTACACAAGCATAATAGCTCTTCGAGCTATGAGAGATTGAAGCATCCATCTGCACACAATCAAGAACAAGCAGACCAATTAAAAAAAAAAAAAAACAACCATAGTACCTTGTGCATGTTGCTTGTATCTTAGTGATATTCCATTTCAAGTACTTCCATGTTAAATAAATCATGCATAACAACGTCAGCAATGATAATACATGAAAGGAATTTTCATGGTAAATTCTTTAGAAAAGAAGAGTGGTGATAAAGAAGAAAAGGCAACTGCAAGAGAGAAGAAGAGCACCTTAGATGATCTCAGTGGAGATACATAAACGTTGTGGGATGCAGATACTTTCTTAGGGGACATATCCGGGAGAGTTGGAAAAGGAGATATCTTAGGTGACCCGGGGCATTGAGCTGATTAGTAAGAGTTATAACAACAGAGAATTAGACTAAGGCTTGTGTGAAAACTGATTTACAAGTTATATTTAAGTCAAAAGCCTACCATCATTTTTATTGCCAACTTCAGAAGCCCGGTTTGTCTTAGTATTTGCTCCAGTGGGCCCAAGTTCAAGAAGCAGTGGCTTCACAGCAGGAATGAATATTTCATTGTAGAAAGAGATAATATCCACATGCTCATTCCCTGTTTTCTGTTGCCAAAATAATCAACGAGTTAAAGCAATGTCTAGAAAACTGATGCCTAAGAGGGTAAGATTATTCAACATACCCCATTCCGCCGGGCTGCAGACCAATCAACAAAAACATTGCGGAATACTTGTGGCTTGCACTGGGGTTGCTTTCTATAGTTGTAAATGATCTCCCTAAAAGTCAGGTTTGTTTGAGAGATCTTCAGGGCCAAAAGGGAAAGAGAAACAAACTGACATGAATTAGTAACAAGGAAGAGAAATATTAAATGCTCTGAAATGTCACAGGAAACCAAACAAAGTTCCTGAGTCCAAACCTTCGCAACACCGTAGAAACAGCAGAGTATTATTTGATCAATATGCCGGTTAAAGAAGAGATTAGTCCGCTGATTGAGTATTTGCTGAAATAGGCAGTAAACGCCTTCTTTTATCTGTTGAGAGAGTTGCAGCCTTTCAAGCATGGCATTAATTCTGACAGCTGCTAGCTTAGTAATCTGGACAATCCCACAAGTATGGAAAGAAAAAAAAAAAAAAGAATTACTCACAGTAATTGTAAAAGCCAAATAAGGATATATCTTTATTATTGCAAAACAACCAGACATGGAATTAACTAAAACTTCAAGATCTCTAAGATGAGATCCCTTCGTATAGTCTTCGTGTTCAGAATTAGGCTGATTGGAAGGATGTTATCATGTTGCATTCTCTATTAATATCTCACATGACGTAAAAAAATCTCAAAGAAGCCCCAATATGCTGTGTGTCACTAGAAAATATAAAACTAAGCAGAGAAGGGAAAAGAAGGAAAGAGAAGAAACAAGGATGCAAGGTCCATTATATTCACTTATAAACAAGTTTTCCTTTTCATGTGGAAGGATAGTTGCAATGACTTTTCAGATTCTCTTGAAGCCAACTGGCAAGCAGGTGCATTCCAGACTTTTCCCAGTACCTTGCTAAAGAATATATTGATCGCGGTTTCTGCACATGTTTCCCCTCCACCTCCTGGGTGTGGTCGAGTTGGACTGCAATATAGTGACAAAAGAGAACTTGGAGAACAGAAAAGAAGTAATGTGGTGCAAAACCAAGCTTTAATTATGTACTACCCCATGATTCTACATTAGAGTACCTGGCAAATGCAGACTGAAGTGGAGGTGGTGGTAACTTTGACTTGATATTGCTTAAGGCTAACAGCCGATCTTTTACTGGTGATGTGAAGTTTCTTTCAACTAATACGCTCCGGTAGTCCGTGCAAATTCTCTTGGGAGACCTGATATCCCCATTCTGACCTGAACGAGGACGCATGCCATTGAGTTGGGCAAATCATGTACATCATTGCATCTAAATATTCAAAGCGAAGCAAATAGGAAGCATCCATATATTGTATTGTTGACCATTGGTGGATTCTGAGACACCCACAAAATCATGAAAGTTCATACATTCAAACAGATGCTTCAAAGAAAAGTCTAGATTTCATAAAGGTAAGGGAACCATAAAAAGAAAGACTTACCAGGAGAAGTTTCATGCTTTTGCAGCGGTGACTGTGGCAATCCACTGGAAGAAAAATTAATATGCATGGCAATGGCATCCAAGGACGGCATCGGTTCTGGTAACAGGCCCAGCCGATTTATCTCTGAAGAGAGAGCAGGTCTTGCCACTACCAAGGAATTGTACATTGAGGAACCTCTCTCCCACACCATGTTCTCTAGAAGTCGCTCTTCTAAGGTATTCAGATGCCTTCTTAATTCTCTTGGAAGAGTTTCCTCATGTCTAACAAAACTCTCTATCACCTTACTAAGGTCAAAAGCTGTAATACCAGTTCGCTCTAGTACTGCAGGAAACAACATCGTCACAGTCTTATGTGTTGCAAGAACCAATTCAGCGGAACATGCAAGCATACATCTATGAAACCTCTCATTTGTTAACAAAGAGGTCAAATTATTAGAATGTAAAATTTGTGCCTCTGCTCTACACATAGCTTCTAAAACCCGATAGTACAGCTTAAGGGCTTCCAGCCTTCGTTGCTCAGCCCACATATTGTCCATGAGATTAGCACTTTGCAAGCCTCCAGTTACAGTACGCTCGCCGATAGCACTGTTTGGAAAGATAGCCTCCAAAATTATATGGGCCCTACGTATCACGTCACTGGTCACATCCCTATCGCAAGACGCTAGAAATCCCTGTAGGTCCGTTGAAGGTCTTGATGGGAGTGGAGACACAAATGTCCGAAGCCACTTGGCAGTTGTCATAGCAGTGGCCACAGGAGTAGCAGTGATCCTCAGATTAGTGCCACCAATTATACCGTTGATGTGAGATGCAGGAGAGCGGCTGGGAGAGAGTGGTCTTGTAATAGTCTTTGTAGGGGAAGCAAATGAGTCGTATTTCCTCTACACAAAAATAGAAAATATGATTACAAGATTTATAGAAGTGTTAATAAACCAATAGAATGATAGGCATACCTTGGCACCAGTTAAATTAATGGTGGGCCCAGACAAGCTCCCTGATCCAAGCAAGCTGGCCTCATCATTTAAAACTAGCCTCTCATCGAATTCCCTGTTATTACGAGTTGCATCTTCATAAATTTGTTCTAAAGTACTTAAGATGGACGACAAAGTTGCTTCCTCCATGAGATCCCCAAAGTAAATCAAACCATCTGCATTTAAGAGGAAGAGAATTTAAAAAATCGATGCACATGCGCTGTCACATTAATACTATCGATTACACTGACTTCAGCATTTGTATATGAGATATCATTCCACCTGTGTCAATATTCTCCAGATTCTCCGCTTTGCACTCTGAAGCTGGGGGTGGAGTTCTCCCCAAAATTTCTGCTATCACGTTATTTGCTTTTTCCAATGTTCTCTTGATCTCATCTTCTGAAGTGTCATAACGATGAGCGAGCGATCCAACCAGGTCAACCCCCTTCTCACTTCTCTTAACTGAATGACAGTGAAATTGATCAATCACGGCAAGAGCCGGGTTCAAGTTAATAGGGAAAAGAAGGACCAACTGAAGAAATAAGAGGATAAACGTTCTCAAAGTCTGACTGTGGATAAGTTTTCAAGAATTGATAATCAAAAGAGCAAGATGATTACCCAGTTGTGATGAGTCAGAAATGCTGAAATTTCTGAAGCGAGTTGGTAGATGTATTATCAGAATAGCCTGCAAAAAAAATAAAAAATTATTTCATACAGATCATCATGTACTCATCTTAAAAACCAATGCAACATGTCAAATGTGCATATCCATTCTTTTTGTACTTTTAATAGCCATGTTTCAGAGGAGAAAACTGAATGTTTGACATGGTTATTGGGTGAATGCAAACACCTTAGAAAAATTGTTAAGTTCAACGAAGTAGTCCAGGAATGTAACTGACCAGTATAGAGACCAAAGCATTTGTGCTAGATATAAGGTCCTTAAATCGGCTTAAGGCATGTATTCTAAGTGCCAAAAACAGCAACCATCCAAAACGTTGGTACATAATCATGGGATTAGAAGTGCTTGAATCAGCGGACTTCGTATCATCTTTTGCATCTTTTAGAATGAAGAATTCGCCATATACACGTTTATAATACCTTGCAAAACAAAGATGAAGAAAACACCGTTTATAAAACATGTCCATCAACAGAAAAGGAGATGCACGAAAGCATAATATAAGAAATGCAAGGCAACTGCTAGTACATTAGGGCATTTGCATGCTCAACGCTCATTATCTTTCATGGAACAAGTATATCAGATACTCAAATGCTATAAGCAATCTAAATAATAAAACGAGACCAGAAGTGGAGCTGGGTTTACATCAGATGATTCGCATTTAATTGGTTGAAGTGAACGGAAGAGAAGGGATTAAAGGGATATTTCTTATCCTTGCACTCCTACCTAGAATATCATGTGAATCCCACTTTACAAATGAAACATTTACCATGGTTTAGTCAATTTCCCTTCATTTCATTTTCGACAAACAAACAGCAAAGAAAGTTTAATATGCTCTTCTCGCTTTATTTCTTTGATAGTCTTTACTCTTTAGTAACACAAGGGATACTCTCTTTTCCAATCTCTAGTGACATAAAAGATACTCACTTGCACAATATGCATAAATGCACGTAGTTTGTCTGCATCTCTCTGGCCTGATGGAGAGAAAAAAATCAGAAATTGAAGCTTAGTCCGTCAAGGAGGCTTGAGTAAAATAAAGACGAAATTTTTTTTTGTCCAAGTGCTAACTTTCAAAGAATTTTTTCTATCCAAGCAATGCCATAAACGTTAATCAATACCTCTAGCCTGCTCTCCCAATTAGCACCGTGTATGCCACTTACAATTGGCCCAGCCTTGATAACGAATTGCGGAATCTCTTTGAAAAAGTCAATGATGCTGGTAAACCCACAGGTTAATTAGGGCAGGCAAAAAGTACACTGCGCAAGAAAATGTCATAACAAACTGTTTCGACCAGCCCAGATAATATTCCACATATAACATACTTTAGTTCCGTAGCTCTCAGTATCCGGCTCAAAGGGACCTCAGTCTCGTCAGATCCATTTTGTTCATCCTCTGCTTTTCTCTCACCTGCCCTTCTAACAGTGTATAATACAAAACCGAACCAATAGCGTTCCACTTCTTCCCCCTGAGGATGAGATCACAGATCACCACAAGCCTGGACTTTGGACAATGTAAATAAACTCGAGTTATCTCGGAAATGGTGATGCATACCGTTCCATTACCAATAACGGTCGTAGTCGACTGCATCACATGTGCGGTTTTCCTCAGCAGCGTCGAAGATTGTACGCAATTTCCCTCAGCCAAACCCAATTTACTCTGCCAACAAAATCAACGGGTTAGCCCACAGAACAATTCCGACAGGAGCACCTACAATTCTATACAAGCCGAAAAGGAAGCCGGATAAAACGACGACTAGGGTTCTGTCGAGCGAGGACCTTGCAAAATTCTAAGAAGCGCGACACGGCGGCGTCGGTATCGGCGGCGTCCTTGCTGGGAGTGACGGGAGCTGGAACATCAGGCTCCGTCGTCGTCTCCTCCATGGCGTTCGAAGCGACCGGACTCATCCAAACCCTAGGAGATCACACGGGGCCGGCGTTTACTTCTGCAAAATCAAGCTCGAGAACTACAATAATCTCAGTAAAAAAAAGCAAACCACACACAAATACACGCACACTCCCCGCGCACTCACCGGAGGAAGGAGAGATCCGCCTGCGGATCTGACCAGCCGAAACCCTAACGCAGCCGACCACCGCTCTCCGGCCGAAGCAAGAAGAAAATGAAGAAGATTACGCCGAAGGAGCTCTATCGCTCTCTTATCTGCGCGTCCGACTCTCCAAAGCCAGCAATCTCTTCTCTTTTTTCCTTTTTCAGCTGACTTCCTTTAGCGGAAAACCAAGAAGAAGCGCAAAAGAAAATTAAAATAAAATAAATAAAAACACCCCTCTTTTTGCGTCCTTATGCGCGGGAAAAAAGAAGCAGCGGCCAGCGCATGCATGCCTGCCCCATACATGGATGCCATACCCCGCATACATCGCCCAGCCAATGGGGCGGCGACGCGTCGCCATGGCTTCGCTTCTTTTCCCGCCAAAACCCTCGCCGTTACGGGATCCGCTTCGGAGGGGAATCTGCCGTTACGGCGGCTTGACGGGAGCCCGCCCCCACCCGGTCCGTGACGGCGGGACGTGGAGAGGGCCCTCGTGCGGGTATGGGGACCGGGTCAGCGGCGTTTACTGGGCCCTTGGAAGAGCGGCCCGTTTTCAGCTAGGGTTGCGCCGCTTCCTGAACTCGCTCGAGGGCAGCATAGTTTTTCGTAAGAGTGATGTGATAATTTTTACACATGCCACCTTAATTATAGTAAATAGTCATGTATTTTCATTGATTACTTTTAATATACAAATCGATATGTAAAAGTAAGAACAATATAACAAGCTTGATGCTCGATCCTTAGGATTCATGGACCGTAAGACGATTTCTGTCCGGAATCAGAAATCTTGTGTACGGTATTGACTAAGCAGGATGACTAAGACACTACTAGGTTATCGAAAGATTTGAAATCTCGTGTATAGCATTGACTTAATATCACTCAACTCCTGTCCAGAATCAAGTACACTATTTCCCGTTGACAAATCACATAAATAGTAAGGTACTTTAAGAGTTTTGCCATGAGAAATTAGGTACGATATGGTTCCATTCCTATTAGGGTTTGCAATAAGAAATTTAGTGTTGGAGGACCTTGCAATCGAGGAGTTGCATGTGCATGGAATATTGTATACGATATTTTACCGTTATTAATTTATGACTATTCTTTTTCACCGTTCATCTAAAATGGCTTTTGTAACATTGTAATAACGATCTTCCATATTTTGCCGTCATCAATTTATGTCTATCACGGTTTTATAATGATCTTGACTGCTATATTTGCAACATTTTTCCATTAAGTGCAAGAATCAAGGATGGCAAACAACTTTTTCTTTCTTTTAAGTAAAAAATCTTACTTGGAACATAATTAAATAGTGATCATCTTTCTTTTCTTCATTAAGTTATACCCCTATCGTCATCATGTTCCTTCTATATTATTCCATGCAAAATAAAGAAAAAAAAATCTATTGGATCTTGAGAAGATAGCTACTAAAATATATCGTATTGAGTTTCGTACGTCGAGTAGTGAAACTATCTTTAACCACAATATTTGCATACCTCAATACAATCGATAATAGATTTTCAACTATCCTTATTTTTCAAATCATCAAATATCTTTCCGACACGGAATGCCTATACAGAGCATGCTGATGTATGTGATGTTAGCAAGCCAATCAACTGATCAAAGAGTTCTCACGTCTAAGAAATCAGCAGGAGCAAACCGATCACTTGGGTCCTTAAGAGGCAACCCAGCGTAGCAGCATACTTAAAGTCCTACATCAACAGTGACGGGCCTCTCGATGCGGATAAAACACACAAGGTGACACGATCGCCCGAGGAGAACCACAAGATTCAAGAGCACACGCCAGAGAGTCTGGTAACATGACTTGACGAGTCTCGCTCATTGTCTCTAGTAATTGGTCTGGAACCATTCTCCCGAAGTTCGTTAACTTATCTGCAACAGGGAAGAGTGCCGAGAGTTAACCAATGAGGTAGCATGGAAGGGAAGACATTCAAAATATCGGGTGCGTTAGAAGAAAGCGATCTCACCTGCATGGGGAGATGGAGTCTGAATTCCGGCGGAACTTCCTCTTCCGAGTATATGTGGCCTGAGAAGTAGACTCTCCATAGACAACAGTTTCATGCACCTGCACTCTCAGTGTCTCGACAAAGTTGGTTCCTTGTGCTCTTCTGGCCAGGTCGGTGAGATTCAAATGGATCTGATTCCAATCCTTCATCCATCTTCAATGGGATGGTACAAATATATGGCTTTACTCGAGTCACAGCCTGCAATTCAAGAACGAAAGGTTACACGCACCGCCAATCGTCCAGTGCACATAACTGATGTAAAAACTCAATGGAGGAGAGCAGCAGGTTATCAGATGCAAATTCTTCCGGTGCATGTAACTCCTAATGCTCAATGAAGGAAAGAGGGTTTTCATTGAGCAGCAACAAATCATCAGGTAGGTATCTTTCCTATTAAAGAGTACAAACGGCGAGACCATCAATGACTGCATTTATAAAAAAAGTACATTAACATCAATAGAAGGATACCATCATAGTAAAGATATGCGCCTAGAATATCATCAAAGTGAAAAAGAAAAATCTGCTTCTGTTTAAATACATGACTAGAGTGTCTGGTTGCTCAACAATTTCCCATTCATGGGGGGACTTAGGGCGTCAGGCCACAACAGCTCAATCAGCCACTTCTTGTCCAGCTGATTCAGTGAATGAATGCATATCAAATCAACCTTCCAAACTCGACTGACAATATATCAACAAAATCCCTCAATTGCAGAAATCAAAAGGCATCAAGCCAGCCACTGGTTCTAGAGCTCGTATGAAACGCGATCCTGAATAGCTGGCGCAAAAGTATTAACAACCGAGAGATCCCTCATCATTTGATTAACAACACAACGTAAGATTTTAGGATACATGGTTATGTTTTTGCAAGACTCTTTTCCTCGAGTATTGGGATTAGAACTAATGCGGAACCTATTTAAAGTACAGTCCCATCAGTGCCGAGGCTCGATTCAGAAGACAAGTCCAAGAACGGAAGAGAATTTCATCGCGTTAGGGGCTTTGCCGGTTCCTGCTTTGATCCATCGCCATCGGATCTGAACTGGGACTCGATTCTCCAGTCCTTCATTTTCTACTTCCTCCATTTGCAGTTGCCTTCATCTTATTCATTTTGTATTTAAGAAAAAAAGAGCCTTTTCTGAAGCAGTTCCAAGGAAGAAGAAGAAGAGGAACGGTCGTTTTATATTCACGGTGTCCTTATCAATTACAGCGAATGAGTTATTTAGATGCACGTTTAACAGGAAATTAATCTGGTAAGCATTGAATTGAATGCTCGCCACTCTCTAGCACTCGGTCCTTTCTACTGTCTGTTCATATTTGAACGTGTCGTTTTTTTTGTTTCATAGATGTTGGTTTAAGAAAATTTTGGATATTACTGAATTTTGGAAGCTAAGGCATTTGTGATATAATGATTAAGGTTTTTCAAATATATTTTTCAATTTCCAGTCTGTTTAATCTGTTTTAAGATAATATAGGTTTTGAAATACAAGGTACAAACCCCACTTCGTTTAATATGAAGATCAAGCTTTTAAAAAACTTGTCATATAGTGTAAAGTGTATTTAAAAAATTGCAACAGTTTTGATGTTAAATTACTTGACAAGTGATAGAGGATTGTGCACCATTATAAGCTGATAATAGAATTCATAACTTTTTTTTTTCATCTTTTTTACTACTGTCTTTTCTAAAAGAAAATCGAGAACATTTTGCTATCTATTAAATGATTAAAATTACAATTTTTTTTACTTAAAATTCAAAAAATCAAAGAAAAACAACAGAATCATGTTAAATTTGTCACATGGAGTGCAAGGATGGAATTGATTATACTACAAAGACAATTACCTAATTTTACTAAATGCACTTTCTTAACAGAAATTGAGCATGCAATTTCTTTATTTTACCTTTTCCTTCTTATTCTCTGGTCAGTTTTACCTTTTCTTTCTCTTTGATTGACACTGAGAAAAATAAGTTAATTGGGGCTTAATGGAGAACCCAGGAGTGAGGCAAGTGGTCGTTTTACCTTAATAATAGAGATGTTAAACTTCTTGTATTCAATATCAATCAATTTCTATTCAACGTTAAGTCTTTTGTAATATTTTCGCCCATCTTTATGATAAGACACCATGATACTCTAGATTGTAGAAACGAAAAGAACTTGATAAATTAGGATATCCCATTTGTTGAAGCAATTTTTACATAAATAATTTGATTTATATTTTAAAATTGCTAATCATTAATATCACTTTAATTTACCGACAAAAGATAACGGATCCATATGATCATTTTAAACTTCTACAAGATCCCCGCCCATGGGTAAAACTTGCATGCAAAATTGAACCCATTGCTCGTCCATCACTTCCGATGAAACCGGTGATTTACTCATTCATCTTGCTTCATGGACGTTGACGATAATCATTAAGTTAAGTCTTCCAGTGAACAAAGCCGGTAATTTATTCACTCTTTGCATGTACTCATGACGTCTCCCATCCATCTTGTTTCATGGACGTTGACAATAATCATTAACCTAAGCCAAGGACATTTTTCTTTAGTTTGATTGTGTGTGATTCCATTTTGCTATTCAAACCATTGATATTGTGTCTTCGTTTCTTGTCCAAATTAAGTCCCTGCAAAAACAAAAAAAAAATCAATTTCTCGATCACGCTTACACGCCTATTATTTCATCAGCATCCCATTATCATCTTTTTTCTTTCCGTGGGAATTCATGCACAAAGTGCAGACTTGGGACACCACAGAGCGGAAGAGGGGAGAACGTCCACCTTGAGGGACTCCACGACTCGACACGCAATAATAATCGTGAAAGCGCACAGCAACCGAGAAATTGATTTCTTTACTCTCTTTTCTTCCTCGCCGGGGCTTAATCTGGACAAGAAACGAAAACACAATTACCATAATTTGAATAGTAAAATGAAGTCGGACACGAATAAATTAAAGAAAAATGTGCTCGACTTAGCTTGATGATTTTCTTTTGATCATAGACTTAGTTTAATGATTGTAATCAACACCCATGAAGCAAGATGAACGCGTGACGACGTCACGAGGTCTTGTAAAGAACGAACAAATCACGGGATTTCATAAGAAATGATGGAGGAGTCCAGGGATCAATGATTATGCATGGCGAAGACCAATGAGGTGTGACGGTGAAAAAGGGAACGAGGTTGACAGGTTCCCCTAGTGATGGACGGGATCTTCATCAAGAAGAGGAAATTTTTTGGTCTCTCTCCAATTTTCTATTTTCACGATTCCCTCCGACTCGGTTCTTTCCTGCAATGTGGACTCATAGAGGAAAGCCACCACGGTGATGATGACGATGATAAAGACCTCTCTCTCTCTCTCTCTGCTTTTTCTCCACCTCCTTCAATTCCTGTGTAATGCTCTCTCCTTATAGCGAAAATTTATGCATACCTTTGGAAAGTATGAACACACGCTTCCTTGATTGTGGGGATTGCCGAATTTCAACCCTGATTTGCCACCCCGAATTAGCGCTTCGATTCTTCCGACTCATACTGCCGAAAATGTGTCCAAGTTCATGTACGTTTCGGTGAATAGCTCACCTTACGAGTATCAATTCCTTGATTCTTTCCTTTTGAATTATCAATCCAGCCATTGTCCGTTGTTCTCACGGATCCTTATTCCCCCGGTTTTTGGATTTGGTTTCCATAGCCGAATCATGAAACTTGACTCCATTCACGGCTCATCAACATTTTATTCCTATGCAGGGAATGTTGCCCCCTCTTCAGGATCGTGAGCCTCCAGCAAGGAAAGAGAGATCAGGCCAGTTGATTTTCTTTCCTAAATTCATCGAAAGATTATATCCACCGAGAATATATGGTGGGTGATTTTTTTTTCTTTCTCGTCCCCGACCATAAATCATGCACCCATGCCTTCCTTTGTATTGACCTTTGACCACAGAACGACCCTTTTGTTTCCCTTCATTCATTGCCATTATTTTTGTTTCCTTTTTGCTCGAAGTCACTCACCATTCACGGCCAGCTTGATCATTTCAATCCAACGGGAATAAGCAGACCGGGTCCTGACACTTCAAACATATTAGGCCGATCACAATACAATCCCTGACTAACCCAATTCCCATGTCAATTTTGATTGAAACGACTCAAATGCAATTTATGTAGAATTATTCTATTAAATGAAGATGTTACTAATGCCTATAATGCAAATGTGAACTCATGTTAATGATAGTTTGTTTAGGGGTTGTGGTGGGGGGGATCCCTAATTTTCTTACACAATAAATGACTAAACGTGAAGCTAAAATTTAGATGTCGACAGATTTTAATATGTTGATTGTTTGACGGCGGAGAATCTAGGGGTGGAGTCAGCTTCTCGAAACAAGAAGTGAAAAGTCGAGAATAAGAGGTATTGAATATGTATCAACATATTTCAATACATTAATTATTTGCATCTTTTGCAGTCGGATAATAACAACGTGATCGATGTGATTGTTGTGGTTACAACGGGTGGCATAACCCAGGCTTTGCTAAGAGAATAATTATCGTGCAAAGACACGTCTTTGTAACATTGAAGAATACCTCAAAAAATAAAAATAAATAAAAGCTCGATTTGACAACACGCCAGAGATGTCGAAATATTAACTTATTTATAAGTCGTATAAGATAATTACTGAAGGTACCATATCAATTAATGACATACACCATCGAATAGGATATATACCTAATTTTGAGAGGTATTCATAATCAAGTAAATATTCTTAAATCACCAACACCGTTTTTGCGAATGAGGATTCTAAGAGTTGGAGTTCTTCCGTGAATAATAGAATTATTACTACCTTATAGTTCTCCAAATTTGAGGGAATTCCGTGATTTTTTTTTTTCCAATGACACCCAAACCAAAAGTTAAGTAGTTATGTATATATAGAGTAGACTTATAGACTTAAATTTAAATACCAATCTAAACCGAAGCTCATCTGAACATGATTAACTTCACTTCACTTGCGTCCATCTTCTCTTGAACCCATACTTGCGGTCCCATCAGGGTTCAAGGCTTCAACACAAGTTCCAACCCTGTACCTCCTTCGCTTCCATTTCTCCTACTTTCGTCTCTCTTTCCCGTCTCTCTAATCCCACCTGTGGCGGATCAAGAAGAGACGCACAAGGTAAGTCTTCCCTCAGGCGGTTTTAACGGTATATAAATCGCTGTTCATGTTCGTCTTTCTTGTCTTGCAGTTTTATATAGTACTTCACAGTGTGTTGCAATTTCAGTGCCTTTTCAACTTTCTGGTGGTTTTGCATTGTGGGTGAGCATTATTCTGCTGATATTTTTAGCGCCAAGCAGATCCTGGGGTGCTTACTGTAGCAGCGTCGCCGTGCACACCATCTGTTTGATGTATGTCTCAGAATATATTGCTTTCTCCTGAAACCACGTTGAAACACCTAAACACTGTTATTGGTTGTTATGGCTGGGTTTTTCATTTTGTGACTGAGCTTGGATTTTTATTATATGGTAAACTTTGATTTCTGATACTATATTCTCAATCCTTGCTCCTACAATTTTATATTTCTTTTTATTTTTATTTTTTGGTTCGGATGGAAGGAAGAGAGGCGAATGAGATGACACTAGGATTCGAAATATGCAATGGAAATAAGAATAGTCAAGAGTGAAAATGCATTCCTTTTCGAGAGCACTTCCTCATTTGTACAAAAATTGTATTCAACTCTCTTCGTCAAATGTTCCCTCCATTTATAGCTGGTGGTTCTTTGAGATCCCCAAGTTTAATTCTTCCAGACCCTCTACTCATCAACAGTTTTGTTCCTTTGAAATTCCATCACAACCCAATCCAAATTACAGACCAACTGAACCTGGGAACCACAATACCTCTCAGGCAGACTCAAAAGCTGGAACCTGGCATTGTCTAATTTGAAATCATCCATGATGACCGGCATGATGAGTTTGCCACAGATGTGGAAAAGATATATAGGATTCTGGGGAAGTTTCACTCTAGAGCTCCCAACATGGAGCTCGCCTTACTAGAATCTGGAATTATCACGCATTAGGATTGACAGAACGAGTGTTGAACTGCTGTGGTGATTCAGGCAATTTGGGTTACAGCTTCTTTGTGCGGACTTCAAAGCAGCCCGGTCATAGGCATAGCTACAGCGTCTGTAAACAATGATTAGGATTTTAGGGAAGATGAGGCATTTCGGTGCTGTCTAGGCGTAAATTGAGGAGATGAGAAAGGAGAACCCTCAGTTGATATCACCGGAGCTGTTCATTATCTTGATGAGGGGGTTTGCATCATCCAGAATGGTGAAGAAACCGACAGAAGTCCTGGATGAGATGCCCAAGTATAGCTGTGAGCCAGATGAATATGCACTTGGTTGCTTGTTGGATGCTTTGTGTAAAAATGGTTGTGTAAAAGAAGCAGCTGCTTTGTTCGGAGAAATGAAATATCAGTTCACACCAGGTATTAAGCATTTCACATCACTTCGCTATGGCTGGTGTAGAGAAGGGAAAATTATGTAGGCAAAACATGTGTTGGTGCAAATGAGAGAGGCTGGTATTGAACCAGATTTTGTGGTCTATAACAATCTCCTGAGTGCATATGCATGGGCACACAAAATGGCAGATGCATACGATCAGTTGAAAGAGATGAAGCGAAAGGGTTGTGAGCCTAACGCAGTTTCTTATACTACTCTAATACAAGCTCTATGTTCTCAAGAAAAATGGAGGAGGCTGCGTGCATGTTGCTTGAGATGCACAGGAGCAACTGTGAGGCAGATGGTGTGACATACACTACACTGATTAGTGGCTTTTGCAAATGCGGTAAACTTGATAAGGCTTACGAGCTATCGGATAGGATGATACAGCAAGGTCATACCCCATGTGCAAAAACTTATTTGCCTATCATGTTGGCTCATGAGAAGATAGAGGAGCTGGAAGAGTGTTTGGAACTCATCGAGGAAATGAGGAAGATTGGTTGTTTTCCTGACGTTATCATCTACAATGTGGTGATCAGGTTAGCACGTAAGCTGGCCGAGATTAAGGAAGGTGTAGAGCTTTGGAATTAAATCGAAGCAAATGGGCTTAGTCCAGGTCTGGACAGTTTTGTTTTAGCTACTAATATTCGGCTCAAATGCCTCAAAGGTTTAGAAACACGGAGATTTACACAACCCGAGTTGGTGCAGTTGATTGAGACATCAAGAGTTTTCAGCTCAAAAAGTAAAGGTCATCAATTGCGTGCAAATTGCTATTCATTATGGTCGCATATACGGAAAAAACCTTGAATTTAAATGATTTATAAGGCTTATACGTTGCTCCACCAGCCTTTCAAGTAGCCGAATCGAGATGTAAAGGATAAAGACATAGATTTTGATTTTTCAATCTATTTGAATCATGTAAGAACTTTTCAATAATTTATTTGGATTTTTTTCTTGGTGATAAATTGTCTTATTATTAAACAGACCGAACCTCTCCCCGGCACCGATCGGGTGAACAAAGCTTTTCCTGTATTATAAAGCTGTCTATGAACATGATAAAATGGTTGAATAAAACATTATGCCACGCGAACCAGTATGTTCGGGAAATCATGACAATTGGTAAAGATTATCATCGATGTGCCCAGAGAGTTTTTTTTTTTTAAATGTCGTTGAAAAAATATGACTATTTAAAAGATCATTAGAGAGTATTTGTATAGACAGCATGCTTTAAGAATGTAATAATGACTAATCCCAATTTTCTTTTGCCAAACGATACTTCTTTTTACCTTTCTACGTAACACGACAACTATAAATAATATAATTAATTATCACCCACTTGGGTGGCGATGCTGATTCGTGCTTTCTTTCTCTTGCAAAAAGTCGAGAGTTCGAATCTCAGCTTCGTCATAGAGTGACTTAACTGGTTTCACGTGTGTGGTGGCTAGCACGTGTGGCCCTTAGGGTTTACTCCCCCGGCTGTCGACGGGGTGTGGGGTTCCCTGGGTCATAAAAAAGAAAAAGAAAAAAAAGACAACTATAATTAATTAAACTTTTCATACAACACAATATGAAGTTACATTGCTGCACACTAGCTTGGGGAATGCCAGTTTTTGGAAGAAAGAGCTGGGATTTGACATGAAAAGTAATATGATGCTTTACAAATCCTAGTATTATCTTATCAAACTGGACTCATTCGAAAAAACGAACTTAGAATTATCAGAAACTAGTTGCCAGTGAGTAAAACCCAGCGCCATTTATCCAATGAAAGGTAAACCCTGGATGAATTTAAACCTAGACCAAACCAAACCCGAACTCCAGAGCTGAGGAACCACAAATGACCTGAACCTGAAAAGATCTGAATACAACATGACTTAACCCTCATGTTTGCCACCTCTAGATAGTCCTCAACATCCTTCCTCGGTCACAATCATGTTATATGGCAACAATTTGCTTCTGAGATATGGTCAAGGAATGAATGACCGAGTCTGATGCATGATTTCATCATCAATGAAAGGACGAAGAGACCACATAGTGCAATATGTCAGATTCAGAGCAGAGACAATCTTTTCCTGCAATGAGAATCAATGATTTACCACCAGAAATCAGGTATCGATGCATACAAGGAGACATGACAGAGTAAATAAAATTACAAACGATTAGTTCAGCAAAAAGTGGTGGGCTTGATACCTGCATGACAGAGTCTTGTTTAATCATATTGTAAATAATATCCATCATGGTAGCATAGTCTTTGAGTTCAGGTCTCCCAGAATCAGATGATGCAGTTTCCTCCTGAATGAAGAAAAAAGAAATCAGAACTTGATATAGAATAACATGAACGACCAATGGAAAGAAAAATCTAACAGTAGAACAAATCCAAACCAGGTCGCATGCATTGGCACTCATTACTATATTTGTATGTTTGCATAAATTACATTGATGCTATGTACACATGAGTGTTGCATCCTGAGAAAAAAATTCTATACACGAGTTTCTGTCAATTTTTATGTATGATTCGAGCAACAATTCAATGGATCATGTAACACTTGGACTGTTTCATGCACTAAAAATCTGATTTTGGACATTTCAAAAGTACAATGAAACCCCCAGGGCATATCGCAAATGCAAATCAGTACATTGATGTCAAAAGGAATTAAGAGACGATTCGCACCTTTATGTCAAAGATAATTAGCAGACAAGAAAATCCATTTCAAGGACTCAATATCCTGTTGAACATACTTTTTCCTAACAAGACAGTTAACACCATCCGACTTGACAATGACAGAGAACCCACGCTACTTCCCAATTGAAAAAGGTTTCTTGTTGCCACAAGGCCTTGAGATGAAACGGTTCACCTCAAAAGAAATAACTTGCAAGTTGGAATACGAGTATATCATTAATAAAACCCAAATGACTGCACATTAAAAGATATCAGCTTTAGATCAAATGGTTCAACTCGAAAGAACATGTGACCAAATTATAATATTTAGTTGGCTCGAATGTTGAATTTTCCGGCTTGGTTCTACATATGCACGTGTTTGTTTGTTCGATAGTGTATGAAAATTAGTTACATAAAACTCAAATACTAATCTAGCAGCAGTTACCTCATGGAATATGTAACTCTTTGACCATCCAGAACAAAATAAGCTAATCTTCAATTATTTTTTTCTCATTTTGGCACTTAAGTATTCACTTGTGTCAAGTTTTAGCACTCCATGCGCACTTTAGTCAAAGCCTGACAGTGGCAATCATTTGTTTCTGTATTTGGTGTTGTGAACTTGAGGTTGTGAATTCTGATCATCGGTTGTGATTCCAAAGGACAACTCACTAGCAATCGCTCCAGCCACCAAATCGGCCCCTTTGAATCACAGAGAAACAAGATCGGAGATCAGCGAATAGAGAGAGAGAGTTCAGCGAATAGAGCGCAATGGAGAGAGATAAATGAGTTACAAAATAACGGCTATATTTATTTCCATTATTTATTTATTCCAATTTGTTTTTGAGTTCAAGGCACGTCGACTGGGTGAGCTCAACGAAAAAAATTAGCTGATAGAGCATACTAAAATTTATATTGTATACAATCATCAAACATTAATCTCAAGTTATCACTCAATGCTTGTTTCTTGTGCCTCAAGGCACTGGTACTACGAAAGATGGTGGAGCTGGACAAGAAAAGAGATCCCCAACATTTCAACGAAAGAGGCAAGTGGACACTCAAGATTTATGAGATCCAAGAGAAACAAGCACTAAGTGGCTCAAAAGAATTGAACATGAGATTGCGTGGATAGATGAAACTTTCTTAATGATTATGACTGCGACATTCTATATTATCCTAACAAGGCCAACAAGGTAGCAAATGTGCTTAGTCGAGAGTCATTGATCGCATAAATGATGGTTCAAGAATGGTATTGAGTAGCACATTCTAGGAAACAAGATTGCACCAATGAATAATTTATAAATATAGCACAACTATCCGGTACGGTAAAATATTAAAATTCTTAATTTAAAGCATAGATAGCATGTGATTAAGCAAAGTCCACCATATATCACAAGCTCCAATGAGCGATCACCGGACCATTGCAGCACCTAGGGACGTCAAGGGGACTCCAAGGAACATCGAGGACATCAAAGGATCGCCGAAGAGCACTAATTGGCACCAAAAACTGGTATTAGAGCCAATGGTTGTGGTTTCAGGGATAAATGAACGTTTTGGGGTAGCAATGCAGGCCTGTAGGAATCAAGTTGGGCTAGAAAAATACCTGAATTAAGGAGGAGCATGCCTAACACATCGTGCCGATGACATTCAAATATACGATGTGGTATAATTTTTAATTTGTCTCTAGATCAAATGCCGTAAAAGGATCTAAGCCTAATTATGACTAAAACAAAAGTAATTTCTTTTTTGGGCGATTTTGAACCTAAAATCGAAAAATTCGGAAAACAATGTAATTACCTTTTCATAGCACAGGCAAGGCTCACTAGCCATTTGGCAAGGCCTTGGGGCTGCAGGCGATTGCTAGAACTAGCATCAACGGAGCTCAATGATACCGTTGGCCGGAGATCACCTGTTTTTCTTGTGACAATGAACGGCTTTAGGTAAGTGATGAGAAAACATGAGTCGGGCCAAAACATGTTTTCCAATTGACTAAAAAAATATAAGGTTATCCAAACCAAATTTTGCGAGATTGATTGGATCGTAAATTCACTTAATCGAATCAGTATATTTAACTCCCGAGAGAGAAGGAAAAACAAAGCTCGCAAGAAGAGTGCCTACTAGATTCCCAAACTCAAGTTGTCGACTGCTGGAATTGGCGTCAACAGAGCTCAATAATACCACTGGAGATCACCCATTTTCCTTGTGACGGTGAATGGTTTTTATCTAACTCCTCTCCGATCAGTGATGAGAAAATACAAAGTCAAGCCAAAACACGAGTTCTGGCTGACTAAAATATAAGGAAATACAGACCAAATTTTGTGAGATTAATTGATTCCCGAGAGGTTTGTTGCGATTTCTTCCTCAACTCATGAGATTTTCTGTTTCGCTTTAATCGGCTGAGCTGCTCCCCCAAAAGCAGCTAACGAGGTGGGCTTACATTTTTCTATATTATTGTTGCCCCAAGTGATATTCTATCTCTGATGTGAGAAATCCAAATTTGCATTGGTCATTAGATAGCATTCTTTTTCTTGACGCACTAATATCTTGTTGCATTATTCTAGTGTATCTTGGAGCAATTATAGACTATAATCATGTTTCTCGTGTAGAGTTGAGAAGACCTCAATAGATAATGGTAAACTAAATCAGACTTCCTTGCGTAGAAGCATGTTTCCTTGTGTCACTGCTTGGATGATTATGCTTGGTCAACCTATGCTTCTTTTTATTTCTCATTTGGTTATTCCTCTGCCCCATCACTACACCTCTCTTCTTGTATGTTGAATTCTATTGTCTAATCAAAATTTAGTTCATCATTGGCATCAAGTAGGTGTTGAAAACATGGTGCTTGAGCAGCTGTCTATGTATAAATACATGAATTAGGACACTTACTTTTGCCATTGAATCAGATTATACTACGTTCATTTTGGGATCATGAGTTTGTAATGTCTAAGGAGCCTTTTTAAACTAAGGTAAATTGATATCTCCTGGTTATTGAGTGTTGGTCATGTAGTTCTTATTATATGAGCCACCGGTGTAGGCAATGTTGTATTAAATACTCTCTCTCTCTCTCTCTCTCTCTCTCTCTCTCTCTCTCTCTCTCTCTCTCTCTCTCTAATAAATATTTGGCAATTCAATTGAGGACCAGTTCGAAGATCTTGCAGCATTTACTTTTTGGTGGATTTCAAGATTTAGTGACCATTCTATCGACAAGTATGGGGCTTTAGTGTTTATGATTGATTTACATGTTTCTATCTACGTGAACTTTGAAATAATCTTTTTTTTTTTTTTTTTTTTTGCTAGACCTTCTGTTCTCTTTATTTTGTTTACATAATTTGCAAACTGAAATCCAATGAAATAGGCATGAGAGTAGATATCGTGAGGTGATAGAGTATTTACATTTTTGGTCAAAGGTGTGGTAAATGTTTATCAACCAAATTAGGTGAATCATATATGTTGTGCAACTCCTTTCTTTTGATTGAGACATTTTTACCTAGTAAATCCTACTTTTTTTTTGTCACTTATAGTTTCATTTTTTCTCTTGGTTCACTAGGGGTGATTGATTCACACACAGATCGTTAGAATTTGTGATTCTATTGAAGGCTACATATTAGATGAGCATTCTATTCACCTTTGTTTTCAGGGCCTCTCAAGTCTTTCACTGCAACGGTGTTCTAGTATGATCTCCTGAGCTTGTACTGGCGAATGTGTTGCCACTGATTTGTATTGTCCATCAGTTATATGGCCATCAGATCCAATGTCTGTATCATCCTCATTGTGCACTTTCAGAACTTAGTTGGAGTTTTCTTTATACCGTTATAAGCTCTGGCATGTCTCAAACCTCAACTCTGCGTGTATCGTTGTTCTGGATGTATGTGTCAAGTCTATTCTTGGCCTTGTATTTACTCTGAGGTTATATCCTCATGACTGAAGAATGCATTTACAAATGATGGGTACGATTCACTACTAATGAGACCTAAATTGGGCTGGTTACTTAAAGTCTCAGTTGAACTGAAAATATGCCAACATTTTTAACAGACACGGTAACTACAAGTCCATCATCTGCAGACATGCAAAGCCTTTCCTTTTCCTTCCTTCCTTCTGGGATGTAAGGGGAATGTATCATACCTCGGGTCAATGCAACTGGCAAATGCAAAAGCCACCTCAAAGGAGTTAAAAGGAGAAGCACACTAAAAAATTGTAATATTTTTTAATAAAAACTCAAAACCCAACCCATCGCATAGGTGCCAGCAACCCTTCTCGACCATCACTACCGCTTGACCGGCAATGGGGCGATGGCCTCTCGCCTATTTTGTTCTCCTTTTTTTAAAAATAAAATAAAATTGAATTGAATTAATTTTTATATTAAAAATTGAATTCGAGTTAAAACGACATTATTTGGCTGAGTTTACATTGATTCGGCTACTTCAGTGATTTATATTATTATAAAATATCATGTTCAATTTTCGAGATTTGTCGTCAGAGTTGGCATTGAAATGTCTCATTTTTCTAAAAAAAAGTAACATTTAAATATACATTTTGAAAATTTTGATACCAAAATGTCTACTTGTACCAAGTTTTGACACACTAGCTATACTTTAGTCATCAAGGGTCTGTTTGTTATCTTGCCAATTTTTCTATTCTTTTGTTCTCTATAATAGAAAAATAACAGAAATGCGTTTAGTAACGCCAACTGATTTTTCTATTCCCGAGAATAGAAAGTTGTTCCTAGGAATAGATTTGGAGTAGAAATGAGAAGTAGAAAAAAGTAACTTCTTATTCCTTGGAACAATTTCTAGGAATTATTTCTTGGAGACTTCTCACTGCTTATAACATGCGACCACCCACCCATGGCTTGTCGCCGCCATCGCCGGTCGCCGGACGCCGGACGTCGAATGCCGGATGCCGAACACCGGTTGCTAGACGCCGAATGCCGGTCGCTAGACGCCGATCTCCGTCACTTGTCGCCGACGACCCCTAGTCACTCGCCACTGGCCAACCGCGCCGCCGGCCTCTCGTTCGTTGTCCTTTGCCTTGCAGCTGGCAATCGGCGGGCGGTGGGGGTCGGCGATCGGCGGCGGGGACTAGCGGCGGTGGGGTGCAGATGGCGACCGGGGGTGGCGGCTGGCGATCGGTGAGCGGCGACCGATCCGACTGCCTAACGTCGGTTGGTGGTCGTTGGTCGCCAACCGTTGGTCGAAAGTCATTGGCGGCCCCCGCCCATCGGTTGCCGGTCGCCCCCGATCACCGCCGCACCCCACCGCCGCCGCACCCCACCGCCGAACGCCGCCACCTTCGAGGAAGAAAGAAATAAAAAAATTTTGTTGATACCAAAAGCATTTATATTCTTTTTCTATTCTGAGAACAAGAAATTTTTGTAATTATCAAACGCTCCATTTTACTCAGAAATTGTTCTAGGAAGTAGAAATAGGAAAGAACTATTTCTCAAAAGAAACTGTTCCCAGAAATAAAAATGTTACCAAACGCACCCAGGCCTCTGAAGTCTATGAACACCGGTAGTCTTAGCACCATAATTGAGACCCATTCCTTTCTCGAAGCTAAAAGAGTGTTTGAAGCTAGATCCATTCACTCCTTCGTAACCACGAACTACTCTACCGATTCAACCATTATTGTTGCCGAAGAGCCACTTCAGCTTTTTCACCTCATCGCCGGTCTCATTCTTCTCTTCCAGCTTCGTATTCATTGAATTTGACCTGCTCTATCACGCTTTTGTGAAACATCGATATTTTATGCTGATGTTGGCTCTGGCTTTTGTGGTTTGCGTTGTTAGTGTAGAGAGCAAGAATTTGGAGGAGAAGAATGAGATTGGCAATGAGGTGAAGAAGCCGAAGCGATTTTTCGGCAACAATGATGTTTGTATGGGTGGAGCAATCGGTGGTTACGAAGGAGTGAAAGGGTTTAGCTTTAAACACTCTTTTAGCTTCAAAAAAGGAGTAGATCTTAGTTATGGTTCTAGAACCGCCGATGTTCATGAACTTCAAAAGGCTGACTATGGCAATTGTTTGTTTCAATTTTTCTTGTCATGAACTTGAGGTTGTGAGTTCTGATCATCAGTTGTGATTCTAGATTTCCATTCTATATTTTTTAATTATTGATTGTGGCAATCGTTTGTTTTTGTTTTTTTTTTCGTAAACTTAAGGTTGTGTGTTTCAATTTATGTTTTTCATAAACCTAAGATTGTGAGTTCCTATGTTGCAGAAAAAAATTGTTTTTTCTTCAAATTCTCGAACAGTTCGGTGGTTAGTAACCACTTCCAACTCTCGACTGCTCATTTTGAGCGATGATGGGAAAATGATTTGCTATAAATTAACATTAAAAGAATTAAAATGAATTAACAACACAAAAGAAATGAGATAAAAGATCCAACATGGCCAAACACGATATTGACAAAACGAAGTGAAATGATGCCACATGAACAGCCACCGCCATGATAGCCTCTTGTGTGGCATCATTCCATTTTGGGTGATTGATATCGTGTTTAGCCATATTGAATTTATATCTCGTTTTCTTTATGTTGTTAATTTATTCTAATTCTTTTAATATTAATTTACAGCAAATCTTTTTCCATCATCGCTCAATATGGCTGGTCAAAAGTTGGAAGTGGTTACTAACCATCAAATTGTCAAAGGATTTCGAGAAAAAGAGACTTATTTTGCAACATAGGAATTCACAACCTTAAGTTCATGAAAAACAAAAAATAGAAATTGGAAGAAATGTCCAAAAGTATGGCTGGAAATGCGTTGTCCAGGTGGCTGCAACAAGGTTTCAAGTTAACGTCAAGCTTTAGTTCGTGAATCAATTCGACACTCTTCTTGCAAGTTCCGTTTTTTTTTCCTCTCGAGAGTCGAATATAATGATTTCATTAGATGATTTTACAATTCAATCATGTGAAATTGGGTTTTTTTTTTTATCATAAATAATTTTTAGTTGAATCTTTGTATATTATGTTTAGGTTAAAAAAATGTCGAACCGAATTTAAAATTCAGATTTTTTAATCACAATGCCTATTCGATAAAATGTCTAGAAGAAATATCGAAATTGATTTTACATAATTAGCCGTATCATATTGTTTTTAGGGGTGAGCAAAAGAACTGGGAACCGCCCGGATCCGGACCGGACCGATCCGAACCGGTGGTTCCTAAAGGGACCGGTCCGGTTCTTGGTTCCAATTTCTTGGAACCAGTGGGTACCAGTTCGGTTCCCGATTCCATGGGCGAATCCGCCCACCCGGACCGACCGGTATATATTAATTTTTATTATAAAAAAATTTGGTTGAGAAAAATTAAAATTTTGAAAGACCCTATTTAGAATTTTTATTTTTCATTTAAAGCCCTAAAAAACATATTGAAGAAAGAAGTGGCTCAATTTTTATTTTCCACTAAGCCCATTATCATGAAAAAACATCTTGTGGTTGTGGAAGACTGGAAGTGGAGGTGAAGCAACCCTTATTTGCAAATTGTAGTTCTCCTCAAAATCTCGAAGAAAGAAACGGTTCGGCCCATATTTGCAGATTTTGGAAATGCTTAGTAGCTTGTGGTGTTATGAAGATAGCACTTGTGCTGACAGCCCAAAAGCCATGTTTCCATGTACTACAGCACACCGGATGCAACATTTATTGGATTTTTCTTCTAAAAATAGACATATTGAGTAGGCGTCATTGCTTGGAGACCGGTTCCATGGAACCAACGGGCGGTTCCCGGATCCAATTTTTGGGAATCGGTTCTTAGCGGGCGGTTGCCGGTTCTAGGGTGGGAACCGCCTACTCGGACCATGCACACCCCTAATTGTTTTGACCCAAGGTTCATTTTAACTCTATTACTTGATTAATATGTCATACTCAGTTGTGACCACCTAATTAGATATGTGTTGACACCCGATTTTTTGGTCTATTTTGTTTTAAATGCCCATTTACTTTGCTTATATAAATACATATTAATTCACAAAAAATTTATAAAAAGATCAAAAAAGAAAAGAAAAGAAAAAAAAAAAGCATTTTCGGGTGGGCTGGCTCAGCCCAGCCCACTTTTCTTTCTTTCTTTCCCAGCCCACCTTCTCCTCTTCCTTCTTATTCTTTCGGCCCAGCCCGGCCATTTGTCTTCTTCTCCCGCGTGCAGGAACAGCAGGCCAGCAGGAGCAGAAGATTGAAGCAAGTTGCAGCATGGCCGCCGACAGAAGAGGAGTAAAAAAACGGAAGTGCAGGTCAGTTGCAGGGATCACACGGCAGCAGAAAATCAGGGAGGGTTAGGTTGGCAGAACGAGGACAAAAGAAAAAGAAAGAAGAGAGAGACGGGGGGGGACGAGCGAGGAAAAGGGGGAGACAGACCGAGAGAGGGGGAGGACTGAAAGAGAAAGAGCAAGAGAGAGCCGAGGGCGGTTCTGGAAAAAGAGAGAGAACAAGCGAGGGGGCTGGAGAAGAACCGAAAGGAGCTCGAGAGGGAGAGTAAACTGAACGAGAGGACAGAGAGAGAGAGAGCTCGAGAGAGAGAACACGGGGACAGAAAAAAGGCAAAACCGAGAGAGGAGAAATGGACCAAGAGTGAAACCGAGAGAGGCAGTGACCGAGGAAGAGCAAGAGAGCTTCAGCCAACGCCTCGGCCACGCGCGAGCTCCGTCCGACATCTCCTCAGCCGGCGTCTTCAAGCTGAACCAGGTAGGCTTCCTCCCAAGCATCCCGGTTTGTTATTGATGAAGTCGCGGGCCGGAGCTCGTGCCGACTAGATCGAGCGAGCCCCGGCCCCTGTCTTCCCTCCATTTAGGTTCCTCTGCCTGCTTCCATGTTTATTTGGAAGCTTGGTCCCGGTCTAAGTTCGATTCGAGTCGGAAACCTTTCGTTCTACTCATGCCCGCCAAGTGTTCGGCGAAATGCCCCAAAGAGAGCCGGCACACAATTTTTGTTTTAACTCAAAATCGATTAGTGCCGGCTGTTATCCTTGTTAAATCCTGTTATTTTCCGCTGTTTACGCTGTGTTTTATATATGGTTTATGTTAAATATTCGATGGAATCGACGAAGTTCTTTTTTTTTTGCGACGAAAACGGTCGCCGGATTTCATGATCGGAGGTGGTTAACGCCGGCTGGAGTTGACGACCGGTGGGCGGCGATCATCGCCCGGAGTGTTGGCTCCGTCGGGGGTGGCTGGTTTAATACAAAAAAAGAAAGAAAGAAAGAAAGAGAAGTTGCAAGTTTCGGGCGTCTGCAGCGTCGGAGGAAGACAAGCGTGCATGCATGCAGAAACAGGAAGGAAATCTGCAGGGGAAAAAGACAAAAAGTAAAAAGAAGAAAGATTAAAGAAAACATTAAAAAAAAAAAGGAAAAGGGGAAAAAGAAATAAAAAATAGAAAAATCAGAAAAGAAAAAACAAAGAAGTGGCCGAAAATAGAAAGAGGCAAGGGCTGGGCTGAGCAATTTTTGAGTGGGCTTAGGCTAGGTGATTGGGCTGATTTTTGTAAAAATAATAATAATAATAAATGGGTTATTTTAGTTTATTTTGTTAATGGGCCATTTTAAAAAGAATTTTTGACCGGGCCGTTCGGCCAGCCCGGTCGCTAGCCCAGCCCGGACCAATAGGGTCTGGGTCAGCTTAGTAGGGCCGGGTCTTTTGACCCGGTCCGAATGATCTTTTTAATAAAAATATAAAAAAATTATAAAAAATTTCAAAAATTCAAAAATCTTTAAAAAATTCCGAAAATCATTAAAAAAATGTTTCTTTAATTTCAGAAGAGTCTTGAAAGTTTATTTCAATTTTATTTTATTTTTTTTTTTTTCGAATATTCCAAAAATTCCAAAAAATTAGAAAAATTAGAAAATCCCAAAAACCTTAATAAATGTTTTTTTCTTTCTTAAAAGTCAGAAAAACCAAAATTTTTAAAGAAATTTCTTGAAGGTCTGTTTTATTTAATTTTGGGAAATTCGAAATATTAAAAAATGTTAAAAATATTAAAAAATATAAAAATTTCATAAAAATTCAGAAAATCAGAAAATCAGAAAAATTGCAAAAAATAAATAAATTAGAAACCCCTTAAAAAAAAAAAAAAAAAAAACCAAAATTGAATAAGCCTTTAGGGCTCTACAATAGGGCTCTTCTCCCGTGCTTTGTCCTGTTACGATTTTTAGATGTTATTTCCTTACTATAGACGGTTAGGAAAAACCTTAGTTTTCTCAAATGCGTTTCCATGACATTAGTTAATATGCAATCGAGTTAGGTACCGAAAGGGCGTTAGTCACGTGACTAACGTAATCAAGTCCCCCGACCCTGATTCTCTAGTTGCGTAGAAAGTGAGGCACGCTCCCATGTCTCGCTTGGTTTCTACCACCCCACAGCTTAAATTCCGGCGACTCCTCATTAGAAGACTTTCACGATATCCCACGTCGCGCGGGGTATGGGCTTGGGAGAGCCCAAGTTAATGAAGGTCCGTCGGCCCGAAATTAACAATATCCCTAAACCTATTATTATTTTCAGAAATTTTAGGTCGCGACAATATGGCATTCCCTTTACTGTGATCCAAGCAATTTAGTAAATATGTTTCTTAATTATTTTGATACATAATGCGTGATATATCTGTTTGGAATAGTTTTCATTTGAAATCTATTTTGTCAGTGATTTTAGCATTGTCAGGATTGGTCCAGCTATGGAGACATCATTCCTTTTTCCATAATCCAAATAGTTTAGCTAGTCTGTTTCTTTGTTATTTTGATGCATATGCATGTTATTACTGCTTTATGTTCTCGGTGATTTTAGTGTTACCATCGAGATTGGTCCAGACATTAGTCGACTGAGATGACTTATGACAATGAGTGATGTTGGATGAATTAAAGTTTCAGCATGAGTTTATTTAATGAAGTTTCCACATTAAGTTGCATATTACTAATCAATTAGACTGTGCTTTTGCTATTAGTATTTTTCAACAGACACGTATCTTATCATATGACTTGACTTAAAAAATGCACACCAAATCAGCAATTGACGTGACACTTCAAAATCACTAATTTTTTTCTCCATTAAATATGATGAGTACTGAGGTTTGGTTGCATGAATATACATTCAGCAGCCAAATGCAAAACTGTGTTCCCATCTACGTCCCTCGAGTTGATAAGCCAACTGATCATTGCACAAAATATCTCTCAATGACTTCAAAGCCTCCAATCCATTGTACTTCACACATAAATGCATAATCGTCTGGCAATATTCTAATACATCACGGGCTGCATAAGGTCTCTCTTGAACCAAGAGTTCCAACACATTCACATGCCTTTTCACGACTGCCATCTCGGGATGAAAGATGGCAGCCATGAAAGGGCATGAAGATATAATAGAACTCTTAATGCAAAAAAGACGAGATGCAACATACAATGTATTCAAAAATGGCTAGGCGATTATACATTTATTTATGTGTGAAGTATAATAGAAGCATTAAAGCCATTAAGAGATATCTTGCGTGATGATTTGGGGGACGAAGATGGAAAACACAATTTTACATTTGACTGTAACCAAACCTCAACAATCGTGAAGAAAATAATTGGTGATTTTGAAGTGCCGCGTTAGTTGCTAACTTAGTGTGCATTTCTTAAATCATGTCATATAATAAGATGACATGTGTCTGCTAAAAGATACTTGTAACAAAGCCACTGCCGAATTGGTTTTTAGTATGCAGCTCAGAGCTGAAAATTCATTAAACAGACTCACGTCAAAACTCTAATTGGTTCGACATTGACATCCAACATCACGGACTGTTAGAAGTCATCTCAGTTGGCCACCAATCCCGACGCCAACACTAAAATTATTGAGAATACATCTCAAACAAAAGTCGTTCCACGCAAAAATAACACACATATGCATAAAAGTAATGACATCTCCCTAGCTGAACCAATCTCGGTGATGCTAAAATCACCGTAAAAATACATCTCAAATGAAAACCATTCCATAAAGAAATAATATATATTACACATAAAAGTAATGAAGAAACAGACTGGCTAAACTGCCCAGATCACAACAAAAGGAATGGTGTATTCAACGAGGTGGTCACAAATCAGTATGACATATCAACCAAACCAAGTAATAGAGTTAAAATGAATCTTAGATTGAAATACTATGATACAACCAATTATACAAAATTAGTTTTGGTATTTCATCCGTACATTTTATCGAATGAGCATTGTGCAATTAAAAGACCTAAACTATAAATTCAGTTTCGACAATTTTCTCGGCTCAAACATGATACACAGAGATTTAACTAAAAATCATTCATGATGAAGAAAGCCTAATTTCACATAATTGGATCTTAAAATCATTAAATGAAATCAATATGTTTGACTCTTGAGAGGCAAGGAAAAAGAGAGCCTGCAAGAAGAGTGCCTACTTGATTCGCAAACTAAAGTTGTTCACTGCTGCAACCAACGTTGACGGAGCTCAATGATACCACCTATTGGAGATCACCCATTTTTCTTGTAACGGTGGCTGTAGTTAAATCTCTCCGATTAGCGATGAGGGAATATGAAGTCGAGCCAAAATGTGATTTCCGACTAACTAAAATATAAAAAAAAAAATTGGTCTAAATTTTTTGAAATTGATTGGATCATAAAATCATTGAATGACTCTTGAGAGTGAAGGAAAAATAGAGCTCACAAGAAAAGTGCCTACCTGATTCGCGAACTGAAGCTAACCGATGTCGACAAAGCTCAATTGCTGAAGATCACTTGTTTTCCTTGCGACAGTGAATGGCTTTCACCTAAATCCTCTCCGATCAATGATCAATGATGAGGAAATATGAAGTCGAACCAAAAGGTGATTTCTGACCAACTAAAATATAAGGAAATTTAGACCAAATTTTGTGAGATTGATTAATTCTGGAGAGGTTTGTTGCAATTTCTTCCTCAACTCATGAGATTTTCTGTTTTGCTTTAATCGGCTGAGCTGCTCCCCCAAAGGCGGATCCTTCCTCTTTGTGTTTTTTGGCTGAGCGTCAACATCACTCCCCTCAACCTCAAATCTTTTTGGGAGCTATTAAGATTTTATTGGCGTGAATTCAAGGAATTAACTAGTTCTTGCACTTGAGCTAACTTTTCAACCTTTTCAATGACTCGCACTCAGAAGTGAATGTTAATGTTCAAGTGAGCTCAAGCTGATTATGCAGTGCCAATTTTCTAGTTAAGTATCTTCCTGCATTGTACTTGACTGAGCTCAGTTACAAGTCTTGGAATTTTCTTAGTCCGTCAATTTTGCAGTTGTTCCCACTTGTCTATAGAAACTCAAGCATACATTTGTACTCCAAGATGCACAAAAGGGCATGCATTTTGGAACCACTGGTCTAAGGTAGCCCAACAAGTAAGCACAGCTGTGAGAGAAGATTACTAACCATTTACCACACCTAGAAGAAGGCTGAGGCCTGGAACATCTCTGGCTATGCTGTTTCATTTGTTGTTATCTTCTTCTTGAGTGTGTACCATCTTGTTACCAGCATTGATAGTTCAGATTGCCTAAAAATCTGCTTTAAGAAGTTAATTTTGCAACTCATCCATCATCTCTGCTCCCTGAATTTGGTCATTCAAAAAGATTTTCATACTTTCTTGAAACACAGAAGATACATAATATTGAAATGTGAAGCAAATCAATTAAATCGAAATATGTAAGGACACTAGGTTTTTTTTTTTTTTAAACAATTCTGAGTAGGAACATACAATCCACCTAAAACCATATAGGCTTAAACCAATTAACACATACCTCTTACGTCGCATCGAATCTTTCAGAGTATTTGGAGTTCCCAGTTTAGGAATAACAAAACCAACAAAACAAACCCTTTAGGTTTTTAGGCCACTAACTTTAAGCCAAACTTATCATCACTTAGGTGACTCGGTTCGGTCTTGATACCGAAAAAACATCGTAAGAGACTTAAAAGTAGCCCCGTTCGAAACTAGACGCATGAACAGACGTAAAGGAAACAAGAGAGAACCGCTAGAGCACTAATCAACTGATGCCGACAAATCGTCAAACAGTTGGCAGGCGAGAAAGATTGCAAGCACGTATCCCTAGTCCGAGCTTCAATAAGCAATTCAATTCAACAAGAAAGCATCCTCCGTCCTTCTCAGTTCTCACAGAGGAGGGAAAAAGAAAGAGAAGTCCGCGGTACCTTCTAACGTTACAAAGATCGAAGAACTCACCTGGGTAGTCACGAGAAGTTGTCCCGCTCTGGGTACCATCGAAATTCACCAGCAAGAGAGAGCAGCAGCAGGAGGTTGGAGGAGGAGACGACTGTTGTGGGAATTTACTCCGTGAGAGCGTTTGGGAAGCCGAGGATCTCGATACATTTACCGATTTCTATTAAATTTTACCGTTAAAATACCGAGTTATAGATAAGATGGAAGCCGAAGTTCACGGGCTACTCTATCGATATCCCCTCTAGTTTTGCTCATGCGGTTCGTTTTGGAGCTTGCCGGGCTTTTTTCGATGGTCCAGAAGGATGATCATCGGGCCCAATTTAATGGGCCTATCGAGTCCACGAAGCCCACCACCACCACCACCACCACCATCTCTTTCGAAACGGGGAGCGCCCTCAGGATGAAGAAGAAGAGCTGGCGAAGACGAAGAAGAGCGAGCGAGCGAGCAATGCTCATCGCCCAGGCCAAATGGCTGCGCTGCCGGTACTCGAGCACAGAATTCCTCCGTTCCAGTTTCTGGGTTTGCTCTCGTCCCTTCCCTTGAACCCCAAACTCGTCCGCTTCGCTTCTGCAGGCCTCACCCGAAGCTCCTCCTCCTCCTCCTCCTCCTCCTCTCGCCTCCGTCGTCTTCCTCAGCTCAAAAGCCCGAGGATCCACACTCGTCGTCGCCGTCCCGGCTCCTGTTCCGCGAGAGGCGGCATGACGCTCCCCCCCAAATGCTTCTCCGGGTCGACCGCCGACCCCATTGCCATCGCGGGCAAGCCCCAGGTGGACGAGCCTTGAGCCGAGCCCGACCCGCCTGCCCTCGTGGTCGTTTCGTTCTACAAGTTGGCGGATTTCCCCGATCACGCCGAGCTGCGGCAGCCCTTGAAGGGTCTCTGCGAGCAACTGGTTGGTAACCAGTAGTTCGTGCTTTCGTTTTGATCCGCTTATTCTTCTCGTTTTTGCTCTTGGTTTCCTCTTGAGCTGCGGCAGCCCATGCCGTTTTCAGTCAGTCGATGTTGATATCTTAACTTACGCAAGCGGGAATTGGTCCTTTGGCCTTTTAACGGTTGCAAGTATGAACTATTTACGTAGCCGGTGCTTTACCTGAATGCGTGTATGCTGCACTGAAATGTTTACACGGGCTTGAAAATAAGGTTGTCCAACCGCTGCAATCCGGACTCTGTCGAACGGCTATAGGCGCATCCATAGCATGTTGATGGGCAAGAGGGTTTACGAATTTTACTATCACTAGCAGCATAGTTTCTAGGATTCTAGAGCTAGGGGGGCTTTCTGAGTAGGAACATTTAACAATGGGGATTTCTTGGGGAAAATGTGGCTGACCGCATCCAAAGATTGGAAGTTTTGAGAAAATGCCTGATTTCGTGAATCACTGCCGCTCTATTTACTGGCTAAACTTTTGGAACGATCTATAGATTAAGCGCTATTTTTTATGTAACGCTCCAACACTTCCTCTCACTTGTGGCATGTTGTACTGGTCCCAGCCCAATCATGGGAACATGTCTTATTGTAGGAAGCATTAAGGGTATGATTTCCTTTTTAATTTTTGTGGAACATTGGAAGGTCTGCCCCGATAGCAATTCAAATTGATCCAGAAGCTAGTCTTCTCTCTCTCTCTCTCTCTCTCTCTTTTCTTTTGCCTGTCTTGTTTTTCATTCATTCACAATCTCGAACTAGCCTAGTGTTCTTTCAGCGTGTCTCAAGTGGTATTATCCTTGCGCCAGAAGGCATCAACGGGAGCATATGTGGAACCCGTGAATCAGTGGAAAGAGTTGTTGGATTCATCCAGAGCGATCAACGTTTAAATGGGCTTAGACAAATTGAATCTCCCGTGAGTCCCGAAGATGAAGCTCTCCACCATGGACATAGTAGCAGTTCTCCTCTTGCAGCTGGGGAAGATGCCCCCTTCCGTTGGGATCACATGAGAGTCAAATTAAAAAGAGAGGTGAGGGGAGTCTTCATATTTTATTAGATACATCTCATTGTCCATGCTTTTGAGTTCATGTGATTTGATACCTTCTGTACAAGACAATGATTCTGCATTCCCTTGTGTTTAACCAGATCGTTTCTCTTGGAATGCCTAGCGTCTCACCTATAGAGAGGGTTGGGAAGTATGTAAATCCAAAAGGGATTGGAATGCGCTGATCAGTGATCCAGATACAGCGAGTAGATGACATGTTAGTGTCTTTATTTCAGACATTTCATGTTTCCTCTTTTGCAAAATTATATTTCGATTGTCTTTGGGTGTTCAATTTGCCCAACAAATCTTGCATTTTTTCTGCTACCTCTCATCTAAAGTGGAAATGTTGCTTATTGAGTCTGTTAGCCATTCTTGTTCAACGTCCAGTTGGGAGAACCTATTTTTGGTTGACTACTTTATTTAGAATGAGGTCCTCAACTTCAAAAAATGTGCTTTGAAACTCGTTAAACCTTCAACACGTGTTCATATCCTCTACAAATGTTTATTTCACTGCTAAAAGATTTCATTCCATCCTTTATTTAGTTGAATTATCTAAATCAGATGCGACATGATATCGGATAGAGTCACACATCAAGTGGTTAAATTTCAGGTTGGAGCTTTTGGCATCTCAATATTCAGGCCTCGAAACCTGTCACTGGGCATAAATAAGCATTGGAATGCATTTTGACCAGTCATCTTAATTTATTATTTACTTGAATTGCTTTTAGGTAGTGATCGATGTGCGGAATAACTATGAGACGAGAATTGGGAAATTCAAAGGAGCGATTGACCCATGCACCACTGCATTCCGAGAGTTTCCAGCTTGGGTGGAAAATCAGTTCCAACATCTTGAAATGGATGGGGAGAAATTGGCCAAGGATCACGGTTCTAGTGCAAATACTGATCAGCAAGCAGATGTTCCAAAAGAAAGAATGCCTCAGGTGGCAATGTATTGTACAGGAGGAATTCGATGTGAGAAAGAAAACTTGGGTGGAGAATCAGTTCCAACCTCCTGAAATGGATGGGGAGAAATTGGCCAAGGAACATGGTTCTAGTGCAAATACTTATCAGCAAGCAGATGTTCCAAAAGAAAGAATGCCTCAGGTGGCAATGTATTGTACAGGAGGAATTCAATGTGAGAAAGCTTCAAGTTTCCTCCTGAGTAAGGGTTTCAAAGAGGTCTGTATACATGAACTTTGAGTTTCATATCCAAAACATGCTCTTCTTCCACAATTATGGATCTTCTTGTTTCTTCTTCTTCTTCTTCTTCTTTGTTTTTGTAGTTTCCTAGCTTTTCAATTTCATTTTTCCTGATGAGTTCCAAGGGTTTTTTTGCCCTCTGATTACAAAGAACTCCCCTTGGGTCTGTATACAAGTTTCATCCTGGAATACTGAAGGGTTTCAAAGAGGTCTGTGTAGTAGGTCTGTCTGTATACATGAACTTTGAGTTTCAATCTTTGCTATGGGTGCAAAAACCAAATGCTGATATGGAATCACATGCTTGCCCATCCTCTTCCAAGTCGGAAGAAGAAAAGGAAAGGGTGATAGCTCCTTTGAGACTTCATTGGAGGTCCTCACAAGGGTCGACGGCCAATCACAAGCTCTGATAACAATAAGAGCACCATTAACAGACATTCAAGTTCAATTTAGCTTTCTCAGAGGGTTTGGGAGTCGGTGACTGAAATCGAAGGGAACTTCTAAAGAAATTTTTTTGGGTGAGAACGCTCCAACAGCAGTAGTTTTGGGCCTTTTGTACTCCGCAAAGCTGGTAACAACATGTTGGAGCTGAATGAAGAGAGCAATCTTTTCGTGGGACATCTACGGTTTTGGACATTGGTCGCCAACTAACGTTGGACATGTTATTTATTAATTGATGACTGACATCTCGATTGTATTAGGGAGAGTCGTATGTATGTTCTGGTCTGGGACAGATCTACTAACTCATCAAAGCGATGCGAGCATTACATGTATTTTACTGGACAAAGAACTACTTCTCAGCATCTTTCTTTATCAATTTGGTGCCGGCATCATGCCACATCATAAGTAAGAAACTATGCATGCAAATGCAAGATGGAACCTCCAAGGGTAGGTTAAAATTTTTGGATGCTCCTCCTTTCGTTTCCTAACAATAGGGATGGGCAAGGATCATCCGTGCCCTGCGAGTTGGAACCCATATAATGGCTCGTATGGGTTGGCCAGTGAGCCCGCATTGTTGATTTTAGGCATGTCTAATTCCTCAGAATCTCAGACAAGCAGTGTGGAAATGAACCCCTAGTTCAAAACTCTTCTCTACAAGTTACAACTTCTGTTCCTTACAAGCTGCATCTAATACTCGATCTGACTACTGCATGGGTTAGTGCATAAACTCAGAAAGATCCTACTGATAACCAATTTACTAATGACCTAGACTCTCAACTGGCATGGATATGATATGACACATCAATGCGAGCCATAGTCAGGCACACCTACAACACGGGTTGAGCCAAGTATGAAATTTCGCATGATGCTGTTTTAGGTTAAGCCCATCGAAATTTCTTATGAATATAAGGTATCAGATTTTGTAAATTTAATTACAAAATCGACCCTATATCTCAAATGGAATTAATTAGGAGTATTTCATCTTTCCGGGCCGATTCAACGTGGACTCCCAAGTTATTTGACCCTGGAAACCCAATACCTTCTCTCTCCCCTTACCTTCAGTTCGCAGCCCCGCCTCAGTTCGCTCCTCAGCCTCGCCGTCCCCGGCGCTCACTTCTCGTCGCGGAGCCAAAGCTCGGGCCTTTAGCCATTTGAATCGCTACCCACCGTGCGAATTTATAGAAACTCGAACTAGTGCTTCAGGTTTTCGCGGGGACCCTCTTTAGTCGTTTCCTCTTGTCGTTGTAGCAGTAGTGGCGGATGTTCATATCGTTCCTTGCCATGTTTTGTGATTAGGAAACCATTCTTCGGGTCGCGGTGATGAAAGGAGGGCGGAAGAATCTGCAGTGGGCTGCAGAGGAACGGGAGGTTACGCTGCAAGATGGACAAAGCATCGTCCAAGCCGTTTCCCACAGGGGTTCCAATCTCGTCGAGGTCATCCTCGCTAGTAGCTAATGCCCTTTTGCTCTCTCTCTCTCTCTCTCTCTCTCTTAATGTCCACTCAAGTTTATAATTAACGAATACGTTGATTCGCGTATTGGTCTTGGTAGTGCAATTAGCATTCGTGACCGTGAGTTACTGATTTATGGGGAAACGGTGTTTTCCTATGAAAAGTTTTGGTGATAATCAGTTTGTTGAACGGCTACTTAGTAAAGGGTCGAATGACTTTTTTTGGGGTGGATATGATTTGCTTGAAAAAGGCGTTTTCATACAATTCGTCGAGGATGGTAGTTAGCTGCTGCACAGGCAGCAGCAACTGTCATTTGATTAAAGTTGAGGAGATCTTGGGAACCAATCTACAAAGTATCAAAACAGAATTTGTTTCTGAGAGTTCAACAGGACGTTTGTATAGGCATCTGCTGTATGTGAAAGTGTGGCTTTCTCATGTAAGAGTGCTTTTAAATTTTGGTTTCTCCAGTGTTGTCTGTTGAGTTTATGTGTTTCACATGTGAGTATACATGTACCAATTTCTCTAGTGCATTTTTATCTGGCTTTTTTTTTTTCTGTTTCATTCTGTCCTTTATTCCTTTCTTTTTCTTTTCCTCTTTTTAATGTCCAAATTACTGATTATGCTATGTCATTTTGTCTCTTAAGGTGATGGATGCGAAAGGCAACAAACTTTTGGCGCTAATCCCAGCTAAAATCCAAAAGAAATATTGGATTGGACGAGGTTTGTTCTCAAGAAGTTATCTCAACTGTGTCCTACAGTTATAGTTGAGATTTAGAGGATGTAAATTAGCATACTTTTCTGGATGCTACTTGTGCTTGGTTAATAGTCACGGTTTATAATCACGTCACTACACTTTTTGGACTAAATGATATCATACATCCAAAATGCACTTTCTTGAACTTTGTTTTTACTTCTTTCGGCTAGTTGATTATGCCTTTGCTGTCATAGCTGTAGAGCCTTGATGGGTTCTACTATTTCAGTATAGCATCTCTCTCTCTCTCTCTCTCTCTCTCACACACACACACACACACACACACACAAAAACTTTGATCTATGTCGCAGGGACGTTCGCTGTGGTCGATGACAGTGGCAAGGAGAAGGCGCTTGAATCAGGTAGCAAAGTGGGATGTATCGTTTCTAGAGTTCTATTCTATGAGCAAGTGCGTGAGCTCAAGAAGTCTCCAGATTGGTAAATTTTCTTTTGCCTTTGAATTTACAGTTGATTCTGCCTCTTCTCCCCTCTCCCCCAATCTTATGTTACCATCCATGAGATTCAAGCCTTCATCTATTTCTCTTTAGAACTTAAGAGGTGGTAAATAGCTTCAATTTCAAATGTTCAGATGACTGAAGAGTTTCAGGATCTTAACAGCCTTGAGCATGTTACTGGCTTTGGCAGTTTGTCCCTTGTTTGCTTTTGATGGACTATGTGTTGTTCCTGATGTTTGTTTTTACATCGCATGATGCAGGCCTGAAGCTTTCAAATCCTCTATGGACTCATCGAGTGAGAAGGTGCTTGCAGTTAATAACTCTTGTAAACAAAAGAACGATCCCAACTCAAACAATAGTGATAACGATGATGATGACGAAGAAGATGAGGAGGAGGATGGACTTCCGCCATTAGAGCCAAATACTAATAGGTTAGGACCGGCGGAGTTGCAGCATGAAGAATCAGATTCCGATTCGGGTTCCGATTCAGATTCAGCTTCTTGACATATTTAACCTCAGCCCTCGTGGGTGCACACTGCCTGGACGGAAGTCATTTCCGTTATGTCGTGACATGGACGAAGCATTTGATATTTTGCTGGCGGAGCTGTCCAGGTCCTGGACTCCAGGATTATCAAAATTCCGAAGACTAAGTAGATATTGCAGTCGAGGGATCTCTCCTCGTGTAGCTTGTAATCAGGCTTTTGTCAGCCATTAATCTTGTTTATGTTGGGCTAAATTCAGCCACTGATATTACAGTCGAAAAGCAAATACTGCACTCTTGGCTGTTCAAGATTATAATCTTCTGGCCCGTATCATTTTCCGACTGTCTGTTTGTCATTGTACGAGTTTGGGGTGTTGCACTATACAAATTTAGAGAATATGTCACATAGGTATAAGGTTGGATTTTTGGTGTCACAAAAAATGGTTCAAGGTAAATGTGTTAGGCAAAGTTTGTAATTTGTGGTGGCTTTTTCCCATAAAATAAAAAAATACATTTAGCTTGTCCAGTTTGGTTCTCCATTGGAACAAGGAACCGGGCTGTCCATACATTAGTTTCACTTTTAGGAATCGGACCAAACCGGCCGCACTGTTCCGGTCAATTCGTTTTGCACACCCCCCACTTATTCCGCTGTCCGGAAATCTCACGAATTGGCAGGTGGGGGTGACCCGGGAGCTCGTGGGCTCTATTGGGCTGATTTCATTGGAAGTTCAGCCCAAAGATGGCTGGAAAAAATTGCTTGTGCGAACCTGTCTAATGAAGGAATTCGCAGGCCCAACGATCGAGCGCGGCCCAAGACTCTTCTTCTTTCTTCTTCCTCTGCACTGGTTTTTCCATCTTGTTCCGAGCTCCATGAATTCTACGTGAATACTTCGCGCTCAGCAAGGCAGTGACCTCCATTCCTCGCATCAACCGAACTACTATACGCTTCATGCAATGACCACATCGCTTTCTACTCCTCTGCTCAGACTCAGCCGCCAATCCAAGCTTGCGCGCCCTTATTGGAGGCTCTTCTCGTCGGCGCCGCCGCCGCCAATCGCTCCTCCAGCCGACATAGAGCCTCAGTTGAGATCGCTCTGCGAGAAGCCCGATGCCCGATTTGCGGAGGCCGCCTCGCTCCTCCACCTCGCCATCGATTCAGGTTCGTCCCCTTCCAGCTCGACCTGCAGCTACCTTGTCGATGCGCTGGTGAAGTCCAAGAACTACGATTTAGTGTTGGCGGTGTACGCGAAGATGGCGAATTATAATATTCCTCCATATTTTAAGACGCTGAGAGGTGTGGTGGAGTCTTTTGTAGATGCAGGTAGGGTGGAGCTTGCGTGCGGGGTGGTGGGGTTGATTCTGAAGCGTGGGTATAGCCTGAATGTGTTTGTTATGAATGTTATATTGAATGGACTGTGTAGAAAAGGCGAGGTCGAGGGCGCTGTTGAGTTGTTTCGCAGAATGGAAAGGAATGGTGTGAAGCCGGATGCTTATAGTTATAATACACTGGTGAATGGACTGTGCAAGGCCAAGAAAGTTGAAGAAGCTCGGTGTTTGTTAGTTGAGATGAAGAGGTTGAACTGTTGCCCGAATTCAGTGACGTATGCCACCCTGATGGATGGTCTTTGTAAGGAAGGTAGACCAGAAGAGGCATTGGAGATAATGCTGTATATGAGGGAGAACGGTTTGGATGCGGATGTTTTCGTATATGGAACTCTTATGAATGGATTCATTCAAGTGGGGAAGTTTGATCGAGGAAGTGAACTTTTCTACGAGATGTTGGAAAAAGGGATTTCTCCAAACGTGGTCACTTTTGGTTGTTTAGTGCATGGTCTTTCTAAGATGGGTAAGTGGGAGGAAGCCATAGACGTATTAGATGCTATGGCAGAACGTGGGAGCTTTCCTGATGTTTTTGTTTACACGAGTTTGATAGATGGTCTTTTCAAAGAGGGGAAAGTGAAAAAGGCTTTGGAGATGTTTGATTTAATGGTAAAAAAAGGTCAACAACCAAGTTCTGTTACATATAATGTAGTAATTTATGGAATGTGCAAGGAAGGTCTGATTAGAGATGCTTTTGAAGTTTTTGAAACTATGAGAAAGAAAGGTGAAAAGCCTGATGTGCATACCTATAATTCCCTGCTGATGGGACTTTGCAATAAGGGCAGGGTTGATGAGGCATTACATCTTTTCAATCTTATGGTGAAAGACAAGGACTATTCCAAGCCGGATATCATGACGTTTAACATGATAATGCACGGACTTTGCAAAGAAGGACGTCTAGCTGAGGCTGAGAACATATATAAGAAGATGGTTGCAAAAGGAAGTTTTGGTAATATAGTTACTCTTAACACTTTGCTCGGTGGGTATCTAAGTAAAGGAAATATAAAGCATGCTATGGAAATCTGGAAAAGAATCATTGAGTTGGGCCTTGTGCCGAATTCAAGCACTTATAGCATCATGATAAATGCATTTTGCAAAACAGGCATGGTGAGTATGGCAAAGGGACTATTCAACAAAATGAGAGCTGGCAAGCCTGGTCCTACCTTGTCTGACTGTAATATCTTGCTGGGCCTTCTGTGCAAAGAGGATCAGTTGGAGCAAGCAAGGGCGTTATTTAAAGAAATGATAGAAAATGGTGAACCAGATCTGGTAACATTCAATACTATGATCGATGGAACCTTCAAAGCAAGAGACTATCAAGCTGCCAAAGATTTGCTCAAAGAAATGCTTAACCTGGGCTTGGCTCCTGATATCTTCACCTTTTCTACGCTGATAAACAGGTTTTCAAAAGCTGGACTGTTGGATGAAGCGAAAGAAATCTATGATAGGATGATCTCTGTAGGCTATGCACCCGACTGTATTGTGTATGATTCCTTGTTGAAAGGCTTCAGTTCAAATGGTGACGCCAAAGGAGTCATAAGTTTGCTGCATCAGATGTCTGATTTGGATGTTGTTCTAGACAAAAAAATTATAGCTACCATTGTTTCTTGCCTATGTCAGAATTCAAGTAATCTTGATGTCAATGATCTACCAAATTTTTCTGAATCAAAATCAAGTGTGGGCATGACATGCTCAGAACTTTTGTCCAAACTTCAGAAGTCTCACCCTGATCTTCAAATAAGCATTGTATAACTCTTTGGCTCACTCATTCCGTACGTTGCTCCCATATTCTCTCCTATGTAAGTTGTTTTTCTTGAGATTCTTATAAGCTTATTTATGCATTATAGTTATTCTAAAATTAAGGGGAGGCCGCTTTGGTCTCACACCTTTTTTGTAAGGATAAAGAATTTCTTAATCTAAATTTCAAGACACTCATCAAATTAACTGAAATATTATCAGAGATCAATGATTTGAATGTAGTTCCACATATTCAAATGTTCGTCAGTTTTCAAAATTCATTACATCTCACATTAATGCAAGATTTTTTTTTTTTCTTTTTCTATGAGAGTCATTTTATTTTGTCAATAGTTGAGAAAGAAAAGGCGATGGCACATGGCCCACATGTCCATCATCGTGGGCACACAAGCTAGTACATGTTGGATCTCATTTTACATAGTCACACATGCCTGCAGCACTCACTCATGTAGGTCTGTCTATGTGTATATGCATGAACATATGATAATTGCTATTAACATGTGTGATTTATGAGGTGATGACATTAGTTTCTGGAATTTTTTAAAGGGCGTTTGTTTTCAAATCTTCAGGGGATCAATGAAATGGTCTACTTCAACCTGGTGCATGAGAAGTCTCTTTTCAACGAAGGAGAGAAGATTTGATTGCTCCTCATAATCTTTCATTTATAATGAGGTTTTTCTTTATTGTGGCATACCTGATGGCATAGGGATGAGATGGTTGTTCTGATCTCAAATTTTATTTTTATTTTTCCGGTCAGAAGCTCTCTAAACTCAACTGTTGCTAATAATTCAATTTTTACCTTGCTCTGCATGCCTCTCAAGGAATATGACTTTCCAGACATCTTTATGAGCTAACAGCGTGTTCTATATTTGGCCAGGAGAATCTTTGTTGCTAATGAAGAGGAGGCATAAAGCACATATGGGTTGAGAAATCTTGATTTGATGGGTAATGGAGGTGAGGTTCTGCTGGGATCTTCAGACTAAGGTCATGGGGGTTTTTAAAACATTCTTCACTCTCCCATGATCAAATGAATTTGTACTATGGCAAAAAATAATAATAATAATAATAATAAAGAAAATGAATTGGTGCTTGCCTTTTATTCATTCACTTTTGCTAAAAGTCAATAGGAGTTAATGCCATCGGTGAGTGTGAAGAATGGTATCCACTATTGTTGGCCCAGGCTGGTCTCTTTTTCACCTTATTGAATCGTTTTTATGTTGAAATATCGTGTCTTTGTTAAATAGAGAAAATGATTTCCACTGACAAGTATGGAATACTTATTCCAAGAGAGTTCAGTAAGATCGTGAAAGATTTATATTGCAGCATGAGATATCTTAATGAAATTTGTATTATGCTTCTGGCATCCTTCTAACGGTGGGCAATTTCTTCTGCAGAGCTGTTTTGAGAATAGCTTTCATCTTGCTACATCTGCTGCTAAATTCTTCTAGAAAGAGATTCTAATGGGCCATAGTATCCTTATATACTGAAAAGTTCCCAGTCTTTGGTTGTAGTATCAGTGGGGGCTGTTCGGGACAGTTGAAGGGCTTCTCCAGATTACTTGGATAAGTTTCAAATTGTGTAGCCATGAATCCCATACACACTTCAAGATTGGTCCTTTAGTTGTTCCTAAGTTAGTACACCCCGCAGAAAGTCCCAATTGGAATGGGATGGACATCACCCGCATCCATATGCATGCCTATGTGCGACACACTAATTCACCGACTTAAGCTGAACGGGGCAGCATGCAACCTTTGGGGTCCTGGAAATCTGCTTGCATTTGCTCTTTTAGTAGAACTGGAACAAGAGCGTTGTGACAGGTATGTTGTGATTTTAGAATGTTGAATAATAGGAAGTTGTGCTTTGTTGTCTGTTTGTATAGTCCTATATCCCATTAGTCTACGGCAAGAACAAAAGTCCAAGTATAGGTGATGTGCATTCGTATCTTCTGTATACTTTCAAATTGACCTGGTTGAGACAGAGACTTGATTCATGCAGCTGGTAAAGCGGAAATCATTTGGACATATTAATTGGTGCACAAGCAGGTCCCAGCATGAAAAGTTTAGGAGGATCCGACTGCTTCATCTTCAGTGGCTCCTGTGCTTTCTCCTGCTGAATCAATCTCTCTCTCTCTCTCTCTCCCTCTCTCTGAGGTCATATGCCAAGGATTTGCTGATTTTCGTTGCGGTAGGATAATCTGACAAGTTGTCTCTGCCAAGGACTTGCTGATTTTCATTGCGGTAGGATAACCTGACAAGTTGTGGACAGACGAATATAAGTCAGAGGCTTATAGTATGGAACGGAACTCCCAGATATCTTTGTGCTTATCGTCGGGAGTGTAGGGCCCACTGGAGAGTAGAGCTAGGCTGACAACCTGAACCTGAAGAGGAAGAGCAAATTTGAGAAGGAAAAAGAAGCACCTCCTCATGTATAAATTTGTCTCTTGAACGGTCACCACTTAATTTCTGTCTGCTTTCTCTGATGTTAAATGCCCAGAAATATTCTTCAGATTCATTGCACTGGATGTTGACCTAACTTTGTTAATCTCTTTCTCTCTCTTCATAGCAGAGCTTGTGCATCGGGGAATGCACTGAAAAGGGCGTAAAGATTTAAGGAATCAATATGATAACAACAAATAAATTCTTTAGGCGATATTTTTTCTTTTTTTGGTCAAACTTTAGGGGGGCGATATTGGAGTGCCCAAAATGTGTCAGCAACTAAAGCCTTGGCAACAAGTCAACGGTGAACAACAGACTGACATCCCCTCCATGAAATCAAGACACGCATCTTCCCAAGTTCAAACGTGCGTCCCACACTCCTCACTCTCCACTCTTCATATACTCCATCCGACCAACTCATACCAACCCCAAAGAGCCACAATGGCAATCGGAACCCCCCGCCCCTCTTCCCTAACCCCTACAAGTAATCCCTTCATCCAATCACCATTACCACAATCCCCCGAACCATCATCTATGCCGTCGCCATCGCCGACTCGCTCGCCCCGAATAGTCTCCGCCACACCTCAAATAGTCTCACCCTCATCCGGTTACATATCACCCATTAGATCACCTACTATATCCCTCGAGCAACCATCGAACAAGAAAAGCCGCTCGAAATCCTCCAAGATCTTCCGCCGTTTCCGCTCGGTGTTCAAGTCATTTCCAATCATCAACCCCACGTGTAAAATCCCAGTTTCTCTTCACGGAAGCCGTGCACCCGAGGGGCACATCCATGGAGGGACACGCATGACCGGCACCCTTTTCGGGCACCGTAAGACACGGATTAATCTTGCCATCCAACAAAACCCAAGGAGCATTCCAATCCTCGTCCTCGAGCTTGCATTACCAACAGGAAAGCTTCTTCAGGATATGGGAACGGGTCTCACAAGGATAGCATTGGAGTGCGAAAAGCAACCATCTGATAAGACAAAGCTAATCGACGAGCCAATATGGACTATGTACAGCAACGGCCGGAAGGTAGGTTATGCTGTGAAGAGGGAGCCAACCGAAGATGATCTAAGCATCATGCAGACATTACATGCGGTTTCAATGGGAGCTGGGGTGCTTCCGACCGAGGTCCCAGATCCCCCAGATGGCGAGCTGACCTACATGAGAGCACAATTTGAACGAGTGGTCGGTTCTAAGGATTCCGAAACGTTTTACATGATGAATCCAGATGGCAATAATGGACCAGAACTTAGCATCTTCTTCGTCAGAATATAAGTACTTGCGAGAGTCCTATGGACTTTGAAGTAGATGGAGAATGTCTTTCTTTTTCTTTTTTTCTTTTTTTCCTTCACAGTTTGGTGTAAGTTATGATATACATACATGGCCAGCATTAGTTGTATAGAGCAAAGGGGAGGCAGAAGTAACTGCAAAGTATTGTGTCGTTTTTTACTGTTCAATAGTAACTGCAAAGTATCGTGTCGTTTTTTGCTGTTCAATCATTTCCAGTCTAATACGTCGCTTGTGTCGTTGGCTTCCCTCGGACAAAATCTCAGACTTACAAAGCTGAGACGGACCAAGTGGAAATATGAACACCCTCCTAATTTGGCTATCTTATCCCCTGAAATCTATGTTGGTTATTTCAGTTTGTAATGTAAACTGACTTATTTCGAAGTTATGAAATCTTCAGCTTTCTCAACCCAAAAATACAAAAAATCTATACGAGATTTGAGCCAGTCTTCACGTTTTGAAGCTTGAATAGCCATTGCAATGAAATGAAAAATTTATCAATAAATATACATTGCTTGACTAGTAGGTAGCTCAATCATAGTAACTGCCTCCCATTTATTCTCAATTTTCTGTATAATTATCAGATTATAAGTAACTAATTTACATGAGAGACGTGTCGCTTTTTGCTAGCAATGTAAAGCCAAACAAAGAGTTGGTTTAGCTCATCTTCCAGAATCATGGGCGGCTGAGTTTTCGAGTTCTTTTAATTCAGACTCAGCCATTTTTTAATTCAGAATCGCCGGCGGCTGAGTTTTCGAGTTCTTGATCAAGTGGAAGAGCATCGCTGTGAAAAAGGACCTGCAATTTTTCCTCTTTGTCAAATATGCACAGGAGTCCAACCCTGCTAATGCTTAGAAATGAATGGCTAAACCTCTTGTCAATAGAAAGTGATCCACGACATCTGGTAGACTACTTGTTTGATCTGCAATATCTGCACAGCATCGAAATGCAGTTAGCAGCAAAACACCAACTTATGCCGATGTCAGTCGCAACCATGTTTTTAGATTGTGCATCTGACTAAGTCACAAATAATGAAGTATGATGTGCTCTACTGGATTCACATACAGATGAATTCAAGAACCCAAAGGATTGACATAGGGACAAGTATGAACCAGTTCATATTTCAAAGTGGTTTGAAAAGTAATTCTACAAAGAAAATTGAAGTCACCGGGCTGGAGGGATTTCACATATAGATGAATTCAAGAACCCAAAGGAATTGACATAGGGAAAAGTATGAACCAGTTCATATTTCAAAGTGATTTGAAAAGTAATTCTACAAAGAAAATTGAAGTCACCGGGCTGGAGGGAAGTACCGTGCAAGCATGAGGGGAAATTTGTAAAGTCTGGATCAGTCTTGTGCCGGTATGCAATCCATCTGCCAATAAGTCAATAACATATAAAGATGCCCTCAAATGAAATTGAAAAAATAAACAGGAGATAATAAATGGCACCATCAACAGAAAATGATCTTTAGCTCCAGAATATTGTATCAATTTTTCTTTTCCAAGAGAAAGCACACTGGTGACTCTGGCTTGAGAGTTTCATTGGTAACTGTCCCAGATTGCAATCATAGAAGCCACTAGCTTCTCCTAGAAGCTAAATTTTATGAAAAAACATGAAATTTTTTTAACTTCACACAAAACTCACTCTTGTATTTAGATTACACTGCAAACAACTGAAAGAAGAATGAGAGTAATAACTTTAACTAATTAAAGATTAGGACGTACATGTACTAAATTACCTTATTGTCTGCCAAAGACAACAAAGATCATTTTCCTCGGCCCACTCAATCAAATAAGTAATTGTCACCTCCAAAACCTAGGCTTGGTTTTGTTCTAAGACAGAAAGCAACTTCCCTGCATACAAACTCTCCATTATCCAGCTCATTGTCTGCATTAAGAGCAGGTGTCAATGTGAGAATCCGAAACAGGAAAAAAAAAATAAATAAATGAAAATACCCTGTATACAAGTCTTGGCATAGTGTAATTACTGGATGTCCAGTATGGAGCATTGTTTCCAATAAGTACTCAACATTATAGTATATAGCCATACAACTGTATGAGGAGGCTATTTTTACTTTTAGATACTGGAAGTGAGAATGATCCACCTCTAAGCACCATAAGGATGTTCACAAGAAATAAGAATCCAATAACTGATTACAAAGAGAATGCTAACCATTATCGGTATCTTTCTCTCCAAAGCACACTGCCTCAAGTGACGAGATGGCCTACTCTCATATTCTGTCACGATAATTCCCATGGATACTTTCCCATTATGAAGACAACGGACCAACTGTTGAAGGGTCTTGTATGCCATCCCACCTCCATGCTGTGCAACACAAGAGGGCACAGTCAAACTCACATTCATCATTCAGAACACAAAGAATCATGGTATTTGACCAAGCAATAAGGAAGATCATGCAGCAACACTACATGAAGTCAGCTGCTATTTATGAAAAGCACAACTATCACTTGCAAAGGTGCCAATGCTGGCATCCTAATTATCTTGTACCACAAAAAGAGAGGAGTAAACCTCGTGGAAGGAAGGTGCCATCTTTATGTGAGTACACTTTGAAAGCCCTCGTTAGCTTCACAGTGATAAATACATAAGATACCCTTAGAAAGGTTAAAGGGATGCAGTGCAGCATCTTAACTGTATGGGACTTGGTAAAGTAGTTAAGACTTCATTCTTCACAAGCTGGTTGAAACTTTATGATACTTTAAAATTGTAGAGTAACATAGTTATCTAGTACATCTTGGCTAATACTACTGGTAAAGTGACAGGATACATGACAGGACCACTCATGGTGTGAACCCAGGGAGCATTCCAATCCTCGTACTCTATTATTCAGAAGCTAATTACACTTCGGCATGCAAGTACCTAGAGGCTGGTGACCTGTCCAAAACCAGAAAATTCCATCTCTCTTAGTGAGTTTCTTTGCCACTTCAAAGCTAGGAACAAGCCAAAATACATGTCTTTTCTCCTCTCTTATTTAAAGAGGGATATAAAATGTTGTTATGTAACAATATAATAACTGAGCTCTTAACATTACTTGTAAACCAGAGGAGTACATTACCTTGATTACTTCAGAAAATTTGTTACAGAAGCTTTTCTTTCCGTGCAACATTATCCCTACTTGCCCAAAGATAGATCTGCTGTTAGAGTGTGGCAATGACTTTCCAATATGGATAAACATAGCATCAGCTTGATTTGAGATGATCATATATCTGTAGAAAAAAGAGTTGAGGAGATGTCCAATTCGATCAGTCAGACTAAGATGATTAATGGGCTAATTGGAAAATTAAGCCACACTAAAGAAGGTAGGGAAGAGCAGGTAACAGTGGATGAAGAATTCTTTTTGGTTGAACCATCCTAAGGCTTTCTTAATACAGATTAATTCTATTTAGTAATAGCACACGACAATTTCATATTAGTCTTAGGGTTGAAGAAATACAAAATGGTCGTCACTCATACAAGTTATAACATAAATGAATAAAGTTTTCAAAATTGTTCATGGAAAGAGTGGAGCAGATTGGTGATGTATAAGGCTTAAATTTTTCAGTCAGAGACGACAATCTACAAAGACAAAGTAACATTAATGTAATCTCCAAAAATGAAAGGAGCAGCTGATCCTAATCATTTATGAAAAATGAGAGAGACTTCAATAAAGCATTACAATTTCCTCATCTACAGTAGACAGGGCCTAAAAAGACAGTGCTTGTTTTAAAAAGATTGAGCACTTGGATATTGTGAAGATCTCCTTCAGGACAAAGTGCAATGACTTAAAGATCCACATAGCCAACAAAGTTCAGTGGGAAAATGCTTGGTCATTGCTGTTGTGCTAGCAAGCACATAAAAATGTGTCCCATTACTCTAACTCTCACACAAACACATAGAATAGGGAAAGACAGGTGAATTAGTGCCATTCACTGTGCTAAATGAGCAACTTACTTATCAGGTAACATGAGAGAACCGGCACTGATTGATTCGGTGATCCAAGTAACTTTAAGAATAAAGGCACGTATTGCACATCCATACAAGAACTTGACCGTCTTCAACTGAGAAAAACATGAATTTATTAAAGTGTTAAAATACCATATCAGACACGGTTCCACCAAACCAGAACTCCACTTAAATTCACAGCATCAAAAGGCATCGTCTAGTTTTTGACTATATAACAAGCACATAAGCTCGTATAGGGTTAGGGATGAATTGAATAGAGAATCGAGTCGAGAGAATTGGGTCAAGGAATCTACTTGATCTAAAATTAGTGCACATTACATTTATATCAACAAAATTGCAGACAGAAATATAATCTGTCACAAAATAATATTACAACAATGAATCAAGATCCTAGTCTTGCAAATTAAGCACCCTTCAAAAAACTAATGAGAATGTATGCTTCCCATGTGCTTGAGCTTATCTTTAACTGAGATGTGGCTTTACATTTTGAGAGCAAACATTCCACATTGACATAGATTCAAAACCTACACCTCAAATCAAATCAATAAAAAAAAATAAAAAATACACACACTAATGACACTTGGCAAGAAAACTCTTTTGCAAACTTACAAAGAATTTTTCCATGTAAGCATCCAAATAATCATATTAAATGGCTAATTAACAGCCTTTGTGCCACATCAGCAATTTCCTCATCAAATTTAAAAAGTTGAGGTATATAAGGTACTTGATTGAAAAACGAGCAAAAGTTCAAATACTTGCAACATTATTAATAAAGAGCTAGATTTAGCCACGTTAATTCTTAGGGAAAAGACCTTTCTCGGAGATATGACAAAAGGTTGATGCTTGGAAAGAACTTTTGAACTGCCCTTCACCCTTAAATTCACAGGTGGAATATCCAGAAGAACTTCACCTCCATGTTTCTGAATCAACTTTTCGATTTCCTTTTCTTTGCGGGTTGAAAACCCAGTGAGCAAGAATTCCATCTTGTGAAAAATTAGTGGCTGCTCAGCCATGAAACTAGTGCAATGTTTTGCGCCTTGGCTCTGACTTTTTAACTGAGTGTTGCAGTATTTCACCCTTTTCCGTGATCCTGTGGTTGAGCCTGTTGGTGCCAACGAACATATACTCATTAGATGGCCCAAAGATTAATTAAAGCGGTGGATAAGAACTTAAAATGCTTATCGGAGTAGGTCTTACAATTTTGGTGCAAGGATCCAAGTGTACTCTTATCCACCTGAAGCTGGAAATCAACTTCTGATGAGAAACTTACACGTTTTCTACCAGGTACGTGATTTTTTTGCACTGGCGAATGTTAGCTGCATTTAGTGGTAACGTGATCTGTTTGAGATTGCTTTTTCGAAAACAATCCCCTGCAAGTCGCTGGGAATCCATATTATGTTGCCATTTTCTATCATCTGATATCAGAGACAACTTCCTTTTCCCCGGCAAATGAACCTGCAATGCTGCTGCATCCTTTGCTGGTTGAGCGGAAATACTCCTACGGAATGCCACATTTTCAGCTGGATGTTTAGTGACTGGATCATGTTCCTCACCACAACCCGTAGCAGGGGTATCACACCTGGATTTTGGTGATTTCAGTCCTACAGAATTTCGCCAACCATATTTTTGAGTGAAATTAGTATCAGGATAAGAGAAATCGATTTACCTGTTGCATTTCGAGAATAACAATAAATTAGAGCGTCCATATCCATTCTGCAACTTGCCTTCATTGCTTGATACACTATAAGTCTTTAAAGAGGATAGCTGTCTTCTTGCTGGCTTCTGAAAACCTTCTTGAGGTTCAGAATTGACAACTGCATCCTGATTGTCAGCCTCAAATTTTGGGTCAGAGGTTTTATTAGGGCTTGCCACCCCAACTTCTGAAGCTGGGTCATTGAATTTCTCACCATCAATCTCAATGCAATTCTGACTAGGTTCTTGATGTAATCCATGGCTTTCTGTGGAAATACTGCAAGGAACAAAGGAACAAAGAGGATCTGCTGAAGATAAACTTGAAGACTTCACAATTTCTTGAGAGAAAGTTATTCCCTTGTTGACTTCTTCACATGAACCTTCACAAGCCACCTTTAACTGTGACGCTTCCTGGGTACTGATTCTAATCTGCACAACAGAATTTTCATCGGGCACAATATCTGCTGATTCTGAGAGAGAGCTTGTCTCGTGAACAAAAAAACTGGCAATGCTTCTAGTTCTTGTGCTTCTCTCTTTCAACTCCACAGGAGGTTCTATGTCCTTATAAAGTTTTTTTGGACAAGACAACAAACAAAGGAGAAAAGGCACCATGTCAGCAAACAGACTGGAAAATTTTACAGAACCAAGAACTAGTATGATAAGAGCAACAAAGAAAAAGAATAATATCACACAGGGGAAGTAACAAAGGCTAATATCTGTTGTAACCTACCAATAGACGAGTGAATATGGACATCATCAGTAGACAGTTACAGAAGAACTGGAAGCTAAGAGCGAATGAAACATTTATGAAGCACTGGTGAGAAAGGCAAAATATGTTTCTTCAAATCAGTATGGTTACAAAGGAGTGCGAACACCACAATCCCTGTTGTGGCAATGAACATTGACACATCAACTGGTCATTTTGAAGGTGATGAAGCAGTGACAAAGTACAGACTGCATGGATCTCCTATCAAAAGCACAAACAGAAAAATTTATACTACCTTCACCGACCAACCACCTAACCAACGGCTCTGGAATGTTTCTTCAGTTAGATATACTTGTCTATATTCTCCTGCAGGTACAGCAACATAAGTGAGTTAATTTGAGACGAGGCTAGAGGGTCATGGAAAGAGGAGATAAAAGCTCACCAGTATTAACAGGACACTGAGAGATATCATTAACAAATGATTCCGCTTGTCGCTCACATAAGGCATTCTCCACCATGCCAGAACCAACCTTCCACATGGAATAACATTTTGGTCATCTAGCAACGCCAATTAGAAGGTTGAACCATCCCTTTATTCTCCTTAAACATGAATAAAGCAGAGGAAGAAAAACAACACCCTTACCTTTTCCACAGTTAAAACAAATGATTCTTTCAGAGTTGACTGATGCAGCATAGTGTCAACATGACTTGCCACATTGAAGGTGGGTGAACCCCGATCTTTATTACCAAAAGTGCTTTTTCTGCACTCATATTGGGAGTAATCTAATAAAGAGTCCCTTTCTGGTTGTTTATCAAGAGCTGAAACATCTTGAGCATGATTCTGTGCATTCATATCATTAAAATCGATTCCCGTCTCCTCTCTTGAGGAATCATTGTCACAATGAATTTGAGATGATGGAGTTTCTTTGACTTGAGAAATGTCAAAATCACTCATACCTCGCTCACTATAGTCGATGAAAGACAGCCCTACATCTTTAAAAGCATCTAACATATCAATATCATCCAAGTCTAGATCCTCTTCAGTTCTATCGACCACAGAATCGGACACCTCTTCTGATCCCTTTAAGCGTGCTTCCTTCACCTGAAGTGCGACCTCCACAACAGCTGCTGCAGGTAGAGATTTTAAAGCTGAATCCTTCTCTACCAATTCATGTATAGCCATAGCTTCAGATGCAGCAATTGAGAGTTCAACTGCTGCATTAAGATCTGCATCCTTGAGATGTCTTCTCAAGTTCTCTCCATACACCCTTGCTCTAACCTTCTCAACAGGTTGAGATGCAATTTCAACTCGTTGAATCTGGGTACCTTTTGAAGACGGAAGGCCTGCCAGAGATGCATTAGATTCTTGGCTTTTGGTACACTGTGACTGTGAGCCACTGTTGTATGAGAAACGTAGGTGAAAATGAAGTACCTGCAAGGTAGAGAACATTCTTTATGTGAAAATCCTTATATACTTTTGTATCAGACAAAACCACGTGAAAATCTTAGAATAAAAGGTTGTCCTTTAGAACGAACTAGGTCCCCAATTTGTGCTCCAAATGTTCCGAAATACTAATAAAATCAAAATGATCACAATTATAAGTAAATTATATATTTTGGAAGCTCCAAAAACCTCAACATGAATTTGATCCAAAAGGAGCCAAACTTTCTTAGAATGTGTTAGAATGTGAAGTTCTTCTAGAAACCGGCATAATTGGTGAAATTGTTTAATGCATATTGGAAACATCTGCATAAGCAGTGCAGCAGAAACCTTTGCTCTCTATGTCTACCTGTCAACAACCCGGACAATCAAGAACCCTCCATCTGCACGACTGTCTAAACCCTTACACCTCAAGGGGAGCATCTAAACGGAAAATTAGACTAATGATACACAGAATAAGTTCTTGTTTACCAGCCCAACCAATCTGCGAGCCAGAAACTCATGGACAGCAAGTATCAGGTTGTGGCATGATTACAGACATGCATACAAACTCAGAGAAATTCCATGCCCGAGCAACATAATTGGTCGATGACACAGCGAAATTCTTCCCTCTCGCTTACAGACACAGGTAGATAGGTCAGACTACCGACTAGAAATGAAAAAGGAAAAGGTCCGGAGGCTTTGTTGCAATTAAAGTTCTGCTTCTAACTAGTTAAAGAATGAGCGAACTTACTTTCTCAGGACACTGAGCATAGCTCACTGGTGAACCATCTTCCTCCGACAAGAATGGCGAACCATCTTCCCCGGACAAGAATAAACGGCAACCGGTGTATCGTCCTACATCATCTGGCGGTAATCTCGAACGCTTTTCTTCAGCGACATTCTCTCGGAAAAGCGCCGCGTCCTGTTTAAAAGATTTGAGTCAACTAATATTTCGAGTGATCGATAGGGGAATTAGCGGAAACGAAAAAACTAGGGGCGCTCTGATCAGCAAACAGACCTCGAACAGTTGCTCTGCAGGAAACTCCGATTGATTTTGCTGCAGCCAATCCGGTAACCAAGCAAGATCCTGCAATCGAAATCAAAGGGAACGATCCGCCGATCCAGTTGTATCAAATCGAAGAATCAGCACAGCCAAAAGACGGATTCAGAGGAGAGGGAAAGCTACCTCGGAGAACTGAGGATGGTGAAACCCTAGGCTCGCCATCGAGCTGCGGCAACTCGTTCTGCAGAGACGAGCCGAAGCAGAAGCAGCAAGAAGAGAGAGATTTGGCGCCAGACAGATTTGTTCTCTCCTCAGTTCCCACCATTTTGCACGCATGAAGTATTTTATTTTTCTCTTTTTTTATTTCCCCCCGATCTATTCAAAAAATTTGGAAAAATTCTAAATATTTCTCAAATAAGAGCCTAAAATGATTATGACTATTTCAAATAAAGACCTTGTTTTGTTGGCTAATAAAAAATTTCGACCAATTAAGAATTTTTTTGTGCCAACACAATTTTAATTAATTTAAATTAGATTAAAATTTAAAAAAGCAAAAATAGAGGCAAGAGGCCTCCCTCTCACTTGTGGCTACCACCCCATCACCAATGAGGCAGTGACGATGGTTGGTGAGGTCTTCGACGTCTAGACATGAGCCAACAACTCTCATTAACCAATCACTAAAAACAGGAGAGGATGACGCTAGGCAAAGAGCACTGAGCTTGTATAAGAACAGGCAACCTCACCTAGATCTAGGAGAGGATGGTTGTCATCTCCCATTTCTGGCGAGGGTCGCCAACCATTGCTATTGCCCCACTAGTGACGGGGCGACAGCCACCCTCTCACTAGTATTTTTGCTATTTCTTTTTTAAAGTTTTAGTTTTTTTAATTTGTTGTTTATGAAAAGAAAAAATAAAGGGAAAAAGGAAAATTTTCAAAAAATAAAATTACCCTTCACCAACCGATGAGTTCAATCCCTTTTTAAAAATTGATGTGGCCACTTCACGCCCTTATTTTAAAAAATGAGAATAATTATTTGAAACAGTGTCTACTTCATATCTTATTTGAGAAAATAAAGAAATTTCATACCTTCATTTGAAATTTTCCCAAAAATATTTATAACTTGATCACGAAATCTCATGGGCAACTTTTATTATGAGAATTTATGATTGAGAACTTTTGTTTTTGACTTCTACATTTTGCTATTTATATGATCAGAATGCTGTAGGTCACGCAATTTAATTTATTTTTAATTCCAAAGATTCAAGAGTTTCACAATATATAAATGTTATATTGGAAGCCACATGCGGGTGTATATATATATATATATATATTGGAAATTCAAATTGAACTCATAAAAATATTAATGGGAAAGCAAAACGTGAAAGAGTACTTAAAACTAAAAGTAAAAGTACGTATTTTCATTTTTTCACTTGTCCATCAAAAATTAAAAAGCCATTGAAATTTATAAAAAAAATTAATAAATAAGTTATGAATTCACGTGGCAATATTTACATATTATGGAAATTTCATTAATTTAAAATTAAAAAATGAATTGATCAAAATGTCTGGTCAGAAAATTTGAAAAATGAAAAAAAGTATATGTATCTTAGAGTTTCAAACAAACCTTCTACTTTTAATTTTCATTTCCATCCTAAATTTGGGAAACTCGCATTTTGACTTAAATCTATGTGAAAGATGTGGAGCATATCAAAATTTTCAGATAGCGACTGATAAAATTGTATATGATTTTTTTCAAAATATCCAAAATTCGAATTATGTATTTTATTTATGAATTTTGGAGGGAAGGTCATAATTAGAAGTCAAAAGGTAGAATGGAAGGGCAGGCAAACCGAATGGCACATTGGTAACAATGGGAAATGATCATTCTTTCGCTTTCTAATACATGATCTGCATACACTTGCTGCATACCTTCAGAGAACATGGATAGCCTATGCTGGCGGTACTGTTTATCTAAGCCATTTAGATCTCTGAAGGATAAATATTTGCAATCATCTTCTACATATTTCTAGAGTATCATGTGGATCTCACGTGGACCAACATGATTTGAGAGTGGAGACCGACAGTGCTTACATGCACCCGATTGGTTTCAACTACACATCAAATGAGTAGAATATTTGCAGTAACAAAACATTCCTTGCTCTTTCCCTTTTGACTAAACCGAACATCAAAAACCATATCACAGAGATTATATTCTACATTTACAGTATAAAAGAAGAGCCCTCAACAAAACAGAGCTTGAATTCCCCCCAAGAAACTCCGACTTTCACGTTCACGACGAAGCCTCGGGCTCACCACTAGAAGCAGCTTGAATCTGTGAAACTTCTGGGGCAGACATTTCTGGCTGTGCTACTACCGCAGACTCGATTTGGCTTGGCACCGACGCTTGGATAATTTCTGGTGGACTGAATTTGTCAATGTAGTAACTTAGAGATGGCCCGGAGTATATGGCCGTTTGCACCTGGGGTTTATTCTTGCTGACCTGGAGAAGTACCGATGAAGCAGCAGCGATGGAAATGAGAGCAAGACCAGCAGCAATCGCTGCCGTGTTTTCAGCTCCATCAGCAGATGAACCCGCAGTTCCCGAGCTTATAGCACTTTCCGCTACATAAACTGCAGGCTGATGCATTACGAAGATACGCATTGAGCAAAGTTAACTATTCACCTAAACAGGCCACGTAAAGTGGAAAGAAAAGTAAGAAACAAAGAAACAGAAAGAATAGGCACTATGAACTGAAGTTGAAGGAGAGGCCAATAAGAGAATAGACAGGGGGCTCTAGCTTATGATGCTAATAATCCTTTTGCATAATTCAAAACTTGGAGAAGAACCCACATCTAGACTAATTGTCCAAGAAACTAGACATAAAGAATAATCCCAAGGAAACACTGCTGGTTGTGTTCATCTGGTTCTTGTCATTTTAAATTTGCTCTACAAAAGAAATGGAACGAACTTTTCTCTGTGAGGTTTAATTTCCAAACCGGTTCAAACAGGAGAAGTAAAGTACCAGTGACCAGATGGATCTTACCCAACATATCATGTTCAGAGAATTCCAACTTAGCTTCATAGCATTGTGGGAGTAGCCCCAAAGGAAAAGGGCCGCCAGAAAAGCCTCTTGAATTCCTACTATTCATGGCACTTACATGTGGGAAGTTGGTAGGAGAGAAAAAGCTGACTTTGTGAATCCGGACTCTTTTCCAGAATTCTACGCGTTTTTACTTTAAGTACTAAAATGGGAAGCCCCATCAGAGCTAATACTATCGCAAAAAAATGAGAAGCATGGAACAGATCACAGATTGAAATCCCATTGACTGATTGAATTAACTAGATTTTGGGCTTGGCATAATCTAATTCTCGCATTATGCCAGAGGAACATAACTGGTGAAAGAAAAGGAGAGACTAAGTGCAAAATTAGTAAACCAATGGATCGTTCACAAACCTCAACAGAGTATATGTTGGTTTGACCAGCAGTGTCCTTCTCAACATATCCAGTCCAACCTTTCTTCTTTGGAGGAAAAGTGCCCGCCACTTTGGTCTTCTCTCCTGCTAACCATTCCACGCTCACTTTTCCTACCTGTTCATTTCCATCCAGAAGACTTATTCCCATTCTCCAGCTATATAAAACCATGAACAGTCAAAACTTCTTATTATATGAATTACAGCAAGACCCGTAAGTTGTATTCTAAAGTGGTTTCATATTATTCAGCTTAACACAATCATAAACAGCCAAAACCATCTATATCCATCAATAATCATTTCATTAACAACAAATTTCCTTATTCAGCTTTACATAACCGTGAAAAGCAAAAATAGCATCTTTTATCCAAAACAATCAAGTAGAAACGCCCCGCCATGACACCAAAGTCTCGTCTCTTTGGCTTGAAACTAGGCAGTTACAGCTAATAACCATGAGCAAACAAGCTTCTCATATCCACAAAATCAAGCTATGGAACTAATACCAAAGAAAGCTGTGTTTTGAGCATGAAATGTCCACAAGAGATGCGAAAGGAACTGGCCTACAGCAAGAAGTCCATTCCCCATCATCATCAAAATTCACTTTCTCAGAGTTGAGATATATAGTGCTTCAGCCACATCAAACCCAGAGCACCGAATGATATTAGCCTACAATGTAACCAATTCAGCTCCAAATGCAAGACCCATGTGGCATAAACAAAGAAAGTTCATGTTCAGACACAAAATCATTGCGTACACAAATATACACGAATATACACGCCCCCAAGACACGCCGCAGAACATCGAAAGCTGATTCCTTTTTCATTTTCGTTTCCTCCAAATTAAGCACGAGACAAGCAGAGAGCCAGAGAAACCAAGGGACACTTGCCTCCTTATCGGGAGCACACTCTTCGACATTGCAGTCGGAATCATCGGCGGAGGCCCGGACGGCGCAGCGCTTGGGCTCTCGATTCTTGAGGGGCTGATGCCTCCGGGAGAAGAACCTCGGCGAAGGGTTGAACGTGCAGCCGTTCGCGGATATCAGCGTGTTCATCAGAGCCTGCGATGCGCACGCCATGGCTTCACCGTTCCCCTCACCCGCAAATCCGCAAGAAAAGGCTCGCGAGTTGCAAGATTTGATTTTTCTTCTTCTTCTTTGTTTTTTCCTTCCTTCCTTCTTCGTTTCTATAAAGGTCGACTGACTGGTGGATTTTCACCAGAGGCAGAGCAGCATTGCCTGCGTCTGTGGTTCGCTCGACGCTCGAGTGGATATTGCGCGGGTTACGTGTCGACGTCTGCGTTGCCGAAATCCGCAGATTTTTATTTTTCGTTGAAAATAAAATTGGAAACGATAAAAAAAAAAATAGTCGATAAATAAATATTAAACAAAACAAATGTTGATAAATAATTTACATGAGAGGTGCTGATCCAAAATCGCCTGGTAATTCAATTGTTATGAAAAAAAGAAGAAGTTAAGTCACTCGTATATTAATCAGCAAAAATGTTTAGACATTTTTACACCAGCTGCACTTGTAACCATTTAATTGTAATAATTTTAATCATGCTAATTGAATCATAAATTTTTTGGGGTTTTATCAATTAAGTTCATCCACTCAATTTTGACGGAAGATTATCCTACGTGACATAATCGGCGCCGATATAAATAATTTTATATAATATTAATTCCGTCAACTACTTAGCAAAAGTGTTTTATTAATTATTGATTTTTTTGGAAATTTAAGATAACATAAGGAGAAAATTTGCCTTTGAATTACTGGACTCATCAGTCGGGTAGATTATAAAATAGTGAATGGCATGTTGGTGATGGACAATCTCACACCAAACTCCATTTACTTCATGAAAAATAAAAGTGTTAATATAATGAAAAACTCCAAACTAATATATCATCAACAAATTTACCATAAATTAATTTTTAATAATAAAAAATCCCAAACTATTACCCAAGTGACATATTTACTCTCCATTAACTTTTGTCAAATATCATAGTTAAATTGCTAACTTAAATGCCACAAGTCAAGTTAATATCATAAAAATCCTTAAACATGTGTACCTATGATAAATTTACCTCAAATTGGTACACTTGTAATAAATTTACCTCGAATTAATTTTTGAGTCACCAAAAACCCTAAATTGGTAAACATGACATTTACCCTTTGATGACTTTTTTTTTTTTTTTAAATTCTACCATTAAATTCATATCTTCATTAGCTTTTGTCAAATTGCCACAAGTAAAATTATGGTCTTGCTCGCATAATCAAGTGCTTAAAGCAAATTTATGCTAAATGTTGGGGTAAAGTTATGTCACTGTGCATTATTCGAGGACCATGATTTTAACCGTGATCATAATTTCGTGACTTCAAGGCACTTGTAGAAATTGGTAAAATTGGGCATTATTCGAAAACTATGGTATGGACTTCAAAGCAGAGCACAGGAATTATGTTCAACACATGTATGCTAACTAGAACTATACAGTGGAGAAACACTTAGGAATTGCTTTTGAAGAGCAACATTTTCAAGAAATTGTCGCACTTAAAATTAGTTTGGGGTACACAAACTATATAAGTACTTGGAAGCAATCATCAAATTATCATACAAAGAAATTATGGTCTCTGTTAACTGGAAAAATTCTTACCATTTATTAATTTATGTCAAATTTTACCTAGATTTATCAAGAAAAGTTATTATCTCAAATGTCATCATCTCAAATGCTCAGTGCCCTATTTTGAATCGGATTTAAAATTCTAACAATCTGCGTAACACTAGACACTACTTATACTCACCTTGAAGAGGGAGTATTGATAGAAGTTCAAGTAAAACTCGCAAGTAGTGATTAGGCCGTACAGCGGTACTTGCTCAAGCTAATTTGTCAAGATTAATACTAGAGTTACAGAAAGTATTACTAAAGAATTCTCGCTAAACAGTTTTCGCAATTTCTACAAAGACAACAATAAGGACTAGATGAATTGGCAGACGATCTAGAGTTCTCACTATATTTAATGGTAAAATTTGACAAAGGCTAATGGAGAGTAAATGTATTACTCATTTATCAGTTTAATTTTTGGTGAATCAAAAATTAATTTGAAGTAAATTTGTCACACATATACTAATTTTGAGTAAATTTGTCAAATGTATACTAATTTGAAATTTTTTGTAGCATTTATTCATTAATTGATCCGCGCAAACTTGTAAGCTAAGGTATAGTAAATATGTCATAAGTGTACTAATATAAGATTTTTGATGATCAAATTATTAATTTAGAGTAATTTATCTATATCAATTTGTGATTTTTGGTAATATTATCCCAAAAATGAATGATATAGACAATAATTTTGAAAAAAAATAATCAATTGTATTACTTGAAATTAATTAATATATTAAAAATATTTATAGTTTGGACTTTGAGGCAAAGCACAAGAACTATGTTCAACACATTTATGCTTACTGGAACTATACAATGGAGAAACATTTAAGAATTACTTTTGAAGAGCTACATATTCAAGAATTTGTCACGTGTAAAATTAGTTTGGGGTACCCAAATTATATGAGTACTTCGAAGCAGTCATCAAATCATACAAAGAAATTATGGCCTCTATTAACTGGTAAAATTCTTAACATTTATTAACTTATGTCAGATTTTACCTAGATTTATCGAGAAAAGTTATTATCTCAAATGTTCAGTACCCTATTGTGAATCGGATTTTAAATTCTAACAATCTGCGTAACACTAGACACTACTTATACTCGCCTTGAAGTGGGAGGATTGATAGATGGTCAAGTAAAATTCACAATTAGTGATTAGGCCATACAGAGATACTTGCTCAAGCTACTTTGTCAAGATTAATACTAGAGTTGCAAAAAGTGTTACTAAAGAATTCGCAATTTCCACGACCTTAGACAAAGATGACAATGAAGGACTAGATGATGAGGAAAATGATCTAGAGTTCTTGCTATATTTAATGGTAAAATTTGACATAAAATTTGACAAAGGCTAATGGAGGGTAAATGTATTATGCATTTATCAGTTTAATTTTTGGTGAACCAAAAATTAATTTGAAGTAAATTTATCATACGTATATTAGTTTGGAGTAAATTTGTCAAATGTATACTAATTTGAAATTTTCCGTAGTATTTACTTATCAATTGATCCAAGCGAACTTGTAAACTGAGTTAGAGTAAATATGTCACGTGTATATTAATTTGAGATTTTCAGTTATCAAAGTATTAATTTAGAGTAATTTATCCGTATCAATTTGTGATTTTGGGTAATATTAACCCAAAAATGAATTATATAGACAATATTTTTGAAAAAAATAATCGATTGTATCACTTGAAATTAATTAATATATAAAAAATAATTTTCATCATAGACAACAATATATGTTCGAATATTTTCTTAAACAATAGAAACTAATTTTCATTCGCTCGTTTTTGTAAAAAATACAAATAATCATTAATAAGGAAATGTCGTCCAAATCGATCATATGTTTGTCATGATTAGAAACTAGACGTTGAACCCGCCAAAGCTTTTCATATAAAAAATGTTTAACAAGCACTTGACGGCTTGGACAAATTTCGTCTTCTAATATTTAACGTGAGAACAAGGGTGCTCCGTGAAACCATTGCTTCGTCCTGTTCTATTTCTGTCAGCGACTCTGCGTCTCAGCAAAGAGAACGAAGCACACACAGCACGACAGAGGCAACAGAGATGACACTAAATGCAAAACTACAGATCTCCATGGCCGAAAAGGAGTTCTTAATGGATTTATCTTTACTTCAATAACGAAAGGAAAGTCACGAGGTAATCGAATTGCTCTTGCGCATGAACTGAGAACCGTATATGTCAGCTACAAACCTGAATGTATGGAGGTCGAACATCGGCAAAGCAACCAAGATGATGCGAAATTAAATGCCCCGGACGGTTAACAATAAGACCTCTTCACAAAGTAAATAGCAAAAGAGAGATGCTAACACCAAAACTGCAAAATAACCACAAAAACACACAATCAAAAGATAATGCCTACATTATTATTTCAAAGCTAATGCTACCCAAGAGATTGGCACTTTTATTACAACAAAATCCTCACCTCGACATGTCTTTTTTTTTTCCTTTTTTTCCTAATATATCTCATCTAGCCATGCAATATGTGCAGAAAGCCAGGGACGGTGCACTTTCACGTGGTTTTGTATATACAATACTGCAAACAAAATTAATAAATTTTAAAACTCGAGGGTACGTTTAGCTGTCCGTCACACCATCAGAGGGAGTTCCATGAGCTCAACAAAATGGGTCTGGTCGACCAATACTGTTCGAACCTCTGCCTTGCATATCCCATATAGTCAAAGTCGATTTCATTCACATGCTCCTGAAAAGCAAAGAGGAGGGCCAGGAAATAGTTGTAGTGAGGAAGAAGAACGCTACATGTATATTGAATAGGCTTCTAGAGCAGCCATGAACAGTCAAAACTCTAGTTTTCATGTGTCGATACAAGGGCTTTCACATTAATTAGGACCATGCTTGGTCTCGCTGGCAAAGCCATTCCCACCAGTAAGCCACAAAGTTCGCAATATAATCAAGGCTGACATTAAAGTACCTACCGATATTATTCCCCACAGGCCCCAAAATAGATGACTTGCCAGCGTATACTTCTCAACATCTTGGAGCAGCTGCTCTACCTCAGTCTCACTCGGCACATCACCTGCACAAAGTTTTAACACTCTCAGGTTGTGCATTATAGTCCAAAAGATTAATTCAGCATGTTCAAATAGAAAACATGATAAATATTTACTGCAGATGATAAAAAGATTCATACTTGCATATTGTCCCATACAAGCAGAAATAGATAATAAATCAATTATAGTTGTTTAACCAAATGTTGAAGAGCTAGTTCAATGTGCCCTCAAATTACGATGCTTCAATAGGCTTAGTAATACATCAGTGCTCGATCTTGCTCCGCAAAAAAGATTCAACAAGATATGCGCGGAAAATCAAATGGAGGAAAAACAGAAAGTGCGATGCAAATTAACATGCTTTTTCCTAGACTATAAGCCTAGCAACAATCCGTGAAGAGAAGTATAAAGGACCATACCTGAATGACTCAAATATGTTCGTATAAATCTTTGGCGCTCCTCTAAACCTGTTAGGGATCATAGTTTTAGAGAAAGCATTTCTACTTGAGATAGATAATGACCAAGGAAGCAACAGCAGAGAACCTAAAAGCAAAAACTGCTCACCAGGATAATTTCCAAAGTCCAAAATATGAGGAGTCTCAGTATGATAGTCAGCAGCCATCTCACAGAAATGATTTGCAATATCGAAGGCAATGGGATTATAACTGGAATATTCATAGTCCTGATGAGGTGAAAGAGATGGAGAAAAATGCGATAATAGATCTTATCAGAAGTTTCTTATCTGTTCAGCTTCAATATGGGAAATGAAAAGGAAGAGCTTATTTTAAGGAAATTTCTTCATTGTAAGAAAAAGGACAAGTTACGGTGGAGCAGAAAACATAAAGATGAGACACAAAATATTTTTCCTCTGTATAATCTGCACTAGCGCCATGATCATTCTTTTGCATTGACACTTCAGTATTCATAATGCAGACTTAGATACTGGCATTAAAATGAATAAAAGGAAGGATGCAGCAAAAGATCTTACAATAATGGTTATTGCTTTAGTGTCTTCCTCCATCATGATGTTGCCATACTGTAAATCGTTGTGGCAGAATCCTATATGTTCCTCTCCTGCCAGCTCCCTTTTCAGCAAAAGAATTTCACCCTCAATGGCATTCAAGTTTACAGCCTCTGCTTCTTCTGAAGTAGCCATATCCTTGGCCGCCTTCAGCCACTTTCTGGAACATTAACAAGGACATGGATGATCACTTTCTTTCCAATGACATTCTTGATATAAAAGCCAGAAATTATTCTAGCTAGGTCTCGAGACAGAAATAACATATGAGTAGGCACATAAAGCAGCCATACATCCTCTTCCCCAAAGACATGAGTTACAAGAAAATAATTGAACACCTCTTTTAGGCAACGAGAGAAACAAATACCTTAATCTATCCCAGAGAACAGCATTCTTTGGACCAGGCATATCCAGAGTATGAAACTCCCTCATTTTAGCCGCTATACGAGCAGAAATTTCAGAGTCACGCAGATCAGGAGCTGAAAGTGTCTGTAATCCACAGATTCAGATAAGCTTAGCTTTCAATTCTTGTTGTAATGGATACAAATAATAAGATCAACAAATTTAAAAGAAGCTTATTCTGCCCACGTTCTCTTGATTTCACGTTGGCAAAGAGTACCATTTACAAACCTCTGATGTTGGTGATAAATAATATGCACCAGACCTCCAATAGAGTGACTTCATTGCAATTACCAAGTGCAACAAGAAAAACTTTTGTTGTGCTATGAATAACATGAAACTAACCAGGTCTACCCTTATGATTTTAAGAATGATAATGTTCGAGAATCAATCATCAACGTGATGGTAAAAAAGAAGTGAAGCCCAAGCAGAGTACTCCTGTACTCAAATTCTGCCCATGATATGTACTTTGAGGAATAAAGATACTTCGTGTTTTGCACACAACCCCAAGTATCTTTTTTAAAAAAAAAATTTGGGTCAAACCCCGAGTATCTTAATTGGTGTAAGAATCTAAATAATTTTCAATAGTTATGATACTGAAACGCCAGTGATGACTCTAAAAGCTAACAGAAATATCTCACCTCAGCATATATCTGACATGTTGATTCTCAAATAACAGTTTAAGCATTTCTTATATCCACCTATAAAAGATCACATCAACCCGTCAAAACTTCAAATCCGAAATCCTATAACTAGCAACATCAACATCATCTTAAGTCTCCGAGGACCATGATAATGCGTTCCTTCCTAAGTTGAATGCCCAAGAATCCACCTAAATAGGGAAGAGAATTACCCGTGCATGGATGAACTCTTCAATCCGCCCATTATAGAACCTATCCAACAGACGAGGTCCCCGCCCGTGCTTAGACATAAACTCGAAAGTCCGGATCTCGTTGGCCCTGTCAAAGAACATTTCTACCCCCTCACCATAAATCCTAACTAGGACCTTTCGTGGCACTCCATCCTTTCTGGTCGGCCACTTTATTTCGAAGACTTGATTAGTCATGGCGCCCTTAAGTGGGATCACCTGTAATGCATTCGAATCGAGCACGTCGTCCCACTCGGAAGCCAACGACTGTAACATCTTCCTCGCTTCCACAGGTAGATGATCTTTGCTGTCCATGGGATATTCAGAAGCAACCATGGGAAAAAGAATCCGACAATCGTTTCCCCACAAGGCAGCCAACTGAGCTAATTGCAATCCGCAAATTGATCACCGAGAACACTACAAATCAAGCATATGTGCCAACAAAATCAGACGTAGGCAGTCAGAAGCAGATGATTGGTTCGACACAAATGGATGAATGATAAGCGTGCGCGAAACAATAACATGGAAGATTGATCCTGGAGCAGACTTCCGAGAGGAATGACACCATAATTCGCCCACCTGAGATCGAGATTATGGAGGTTCACTTCTCTCCCTCTCAAGCCTTTGGGCTCGCCGCGCCCGTTGCCAAAGTCGACCTCAATCGGAGACGACAGAGATGGAGGAGGTCGGAGGCGGCGATTAGGGCTTTCGCGCAATCGGAGCAGAGAATAAAGTCGGGAAGGAGCACAGCGAAGATGCTCACCCGGAGGACGATCGGAATTCGCGATGAAGGCAGGCAGGAGACGCGTCTTCCAGGAACGGAAAACGACGGCGGGGCAAGCGACGGAGGAAGAACGATGGAGGAGCAGGGGAGCACGGAGTAAAGTTCACGCGGACGGACCCGACCCGAGACCCGAGACCCCCAGAGGGAGGGAACTGGGAAGGGCGGGGAGGCGAGGATCGCACACGTGGAGGCATGCACGAAAGCGGGCAACGCGTGGGCCTACACGTAGAAAGGCCAAAGATGCGTTCCAACACGACGTTATAAACAGTTGGAGAAACTCAATAATAGTTTTCGTTTCGTGTTCGGATCGGGTGAGTGAGTCGCGCCAAGCTAACGACGAATTGAACCCGAACGCTTCGTGATTCCCGATTCTCCCCAAGTAATCCCGATCCCTTTCCCTCCCGACCCGTCCCGTCCCATCCACCTGGAAAAGAATCGAGCCAATGGGAGCGCACAATTATTCATCCATCGCCTTCCGTCAACGTCCACGGGATAGTCCTGTCCAGTGTTCCCGACGCGATCCAGTGGAGTTACCGATCGGACGAAAAGACAGATCACCCGCCCCCACCACCATATTGGAGAAAATATTGGGTGCATTTAATAGTCCACGTAGGATGGTGCAGCTCATCACTCACCTATGGACACGTGTCCATCCGGTCCATGCTGTCTTCCTCCTCTCTCTGTGTGTCAGATTTGGGCCCACAGCAGCAGCAAACCCTCCTCCTCTCTCCTCTCTCTCTTCTGGTTCAACGCTCCGCTCTCTCTCTCCTCCGCGAAGAAGTTATGGAGGAAAAAAAATCGGACCGAGCATCTCAAGCGCGTCGATCTCGTCCCCTCCTTCTTCCACGGACAGCGCCGACGCCGGGCCGCTCTTTTTCCTGCCCTCTCTCACCGTCTGGGGCCTCCGGCGCTCCACGATGGGCTCGTCCTCCTCCTCCACGCCGAAGACTCGCTGTGGGCAGCCCGCCTTCGGGTCTGACCTGACCCTCCTCACTTGATGGTCTTGATGGACCCGACCCGCGTCGGTGTAGGGAACTGAGTCGTCGTCTTCGGAATTGGAGTCGACCCCGAGGTGGTGAAGCGTGTCTTCATCCGGGTCGGGATCGCTCGATCTGTACAAGGAAGAGAAGTTGATGGACTCGACACGCTCGAGGAGAGACAGGGCTTGCGCGAGGCGGGGCGGCTCGGCTCAGTCCGCGTACTCCGGCTCCGATGGACCTTCGTCGTGGTGGGCTTCCGGCTGGGCGTAGCTCGGCGCTTGGGACTTGTAGAGAGGGAAGTCGAAACCAGAAGAGAGAGAGGAGAGAGGAGAGAGGAGAGGGAGGGTCTGCTGCTACTGCTGTGGGCCCGGATCTGACAGAGAGAGAGGAGGGAGACAGCATGGACTCGGATGGACACGTGTCCAGAGCTGAGTGGTGAGCTGCACCATCCTACGTGGACTATTAAATGCACCCAATATTTTCTCACCATATTGACGCACACAGCTTTGATCACGCGAGACGCATCCAAATCTGAGACCGGGAGCCGTCCGTATCATGATGACTCGCCCACTTCAGCTCAGGTCCCCATCATCATATTTTTAACCTGAGCGAGCGGCGGAGAGTTGCTGCTTTTCATGCGGAAAAAAAAACCACCACCCATCTTTTCTTGCTGATCCGCGTTAAAATATCAAACATATGACGGGTGAAATTTGACGAACAGATGGCTGCATGTAATTCAGAATATTTTAACCGACGGTTCGAAGCTTCAGGCAAAAGACTATAAACGGTTTGGAGCTAAAGACTATAAACTGTTTGGACCACCTTATGTGGTGGCTCCGTTGGTTTTGGGCTTTCCCCCTACTAAGGGGAGGGGTTCAAATCCCAGCGGAGTCATTTGTGGACCTACTCTGATGGCACGTATTGTCCTCAGGGTTTACTTCTTCTTGGTTGCCAGCCGTGCGGGTTCCTTGGATCACAGAAAAAAAAAAAAAGACTATAAATAGTTTGGTGGGTTCCGACTCGTGGTGGGAGCAGAAACAAGTCGCTGCCAGTGGGTTTCAGTCTAGAACATGATTATTTCTTATACGTAGAGCAATCGTCGATACAACGAATCTTCAATAAAATTCTTACACTGACTGCATTGACTCCCCCGTCCCCACATGTTTATTACAAGACGATAATGCAATCCCGGCGAACACAACCCTTTTCTTTTTTGGTTTTTCTTCGCTCTCTATATTGCAGCAAACAGAGGAGCGGGAATAATAATAATAATAGTAATACTAAGTTACTGCACGACGACACGAAGACAAGCCGAAGAACATATCTTTTCTGTATTCCTTGTCTTTTTCTTACTGTGGGGTTTCGATGCCATTCAGTGCTTCTTGATGAACTCGGCGATGCCCGTGATGAGCCGGTCGGTCTCGGCGGCCGTGGCGGGGTCCGCGTCCACGGCCATCTTGTTCAGATAGAAGCTGTGCGTCATCCCGTGGCTCACCAGCAGCTCCACCTCCTTGTTGGCCGCCTTCATCGCCTCGTAGAACTCCATCTCGGTGTCCACCACCAGGTCCTTATCCGCCACGCAGAGCAGCATCGGCGGCAGCTTCAGCCCCTCCAACGCCGGCGCCGCCCGCCCCATCGGGCATGTTATTGGGTGGTCCTTGGTTGAGCCCTCGGGCAGGCCGAGGCTGAGGAACTTGTCCACCATGATCCGATTCAGGAACGGCGTCTCGGGCTGCTCCAGCTCGGACCGGCTCCGCTGCGACCGGACGAACCCCGGGTGGATCGGGATCACCCCGGCCAATCTCACCGGCCCCAAGTCCTCCGCCTCCCCGGCTCTGCGAGCCACCTCATGCGCCACGTTGCCTCCCGAACTGTCTCCAATGGGGAAAATTCTAGTGAAATCCGCATGCTCCTCTAGCCACGGCTCGCGGGACTCGCCCCGAGCCACCGAACTGAGCCACTCGAGGGCCGCGTAGCCGTCTTCCAAGGCCGCAGGCAGCCGGTGCTCTGGGGCCAGCCTCAGGTAGGGCGAGACGCATATGGCCCGGGCCGAGGCGGCCAGCTTGGTGTAGGCGTTGTGGTACATGAACCAGTCGGCTTGGCTGATGCAGAAACCGCCGCCGTGAAAGTGGAGGAACACGGGGAGTTTGGCTGAGTCGGCCTGCGGGACGTCCTGGGGGAAGTAGATGCGGACGCGGCGGCCAGACTTCCTGTCGGTCACGACGTCGCGGACAGCGACCCCGGCGACGAACTCCTCGTGAGGAGCCACGGGCTCGGCCATGAACTTGGCCTCCGGCGGCCCGGTCCACGTCCGGTCCACGGAGCCGTCCTCGTAGACTCGAAGCCAGCCGGGGACCTCGTCCACGATCTTTTTTTGCTGAACCATGGTGCAGAATTAGAGAGAATTGCAACGGTGCTAGCCTAGGAATCGCTCTGCCAGGTATGTGGCGGTGTGCTCATTTCAGTGAGTTCATCCGGGGCCATTTATAATAGCGGTTCCTGAAGGGACGTTGGAGGGAGAAAGTTCGCCTTCATTTTCCCATTTTTCCATCCCATATTGATTAGGGAGGTGAAATTTCGTAGTCATTTCTTTATTAAAAGTCGTCTCTAAGTCGCTGGGATACTTTTAACAAATCAAAGTGGGGTTTAGGACCAGGTGGTCAAAATCATAGACTTCATAATCCAACAAAACTTAAAGCTTTAATTTTATTAAAATATTTGCTAGGATTACGATAGATTCCCTCGCTCGTTGATGGTCCATGATCGGGGTGAAAGAAACTTTTATTTAGCCTGGATGAATCATCTTATTGTAGCTTATGAAACAAACCCTGGCTCCGAGAGGGCATCACGCTCTTTCGAAAAAGTTGGTACAGAGTGAAATGGATTTTCTAGGCATGCACCTCAAACAATTTATATTAATAGCAGATAAAAACCGTTACAGATCGATAACGGTAAAAAATCATTATAAAAATTAATAGTTTTTAATATTTCAAAACTGCCGAAACATCCAACATTGTCCTCGCTGGTTTGTAACATGCTTTGTATACGGGTTATGAAAAATTGCCTACATTATCCTTAACCTCGGCTATATAAGGTGATGTGAAATTGGAATAAAAACCATGAGTCGGGAGAAGAGTAAAATTCCCAAACTTCCATTAAGATAGAGATTAGTGATATAGGAAAACTAGTAGACAAGCTCATTTAATGATTGAGGAGAAAATCATCCAAAAAAAACTTCAACTTACTTCACTTTTACAATTTAGTTATAAATATTTGAACTATGTCAATTGAATCTTAAAACGTTTTACGTTCTATCAATTGAGTCCATTCGACTAATTTCAATTTGAAATCACTAATATAGATGGCGGCAATGACATGTAAGACAACTAACATTGACGTGGATAATTTTTTAATTTTTTAATTTTATTTTAATTTTTCCTTTTTTCTTCCAACAAGTCGAGTGAGAAAAAAAGGAAAAGAAGAAAATTATTGAAATTATAAAACTTATAAAAATTATTTATGTCAATACTGATCATATTATGTAAAATGATTAGCGTCCACATCGGTAATTTTTGACTAAAATTGACTACATAAACTTAAATAACGAAATGTGAAAATATTTAGGAACTGATTAATTATATTTAAAGATGTGACTGAATCGATAAAAATGCAATAAATTCAAGATTTTTGGGAAAAAAAAATTTCCGCTGTATGTGAAGAAAAGTAGACTCCTTTTAAATGTGAAGAAAAGTAGACTCCTTTTAAATATCCAATAGTCTTCCTCTTGATCCCTTTGACTGTTACGACAGTCGTCCGGAGTTGGAACGTGAAAGCTACCCATCCTGCTTTCTTTATGACTAACAACACATTATGTTACTCAGTAGTCGTCGCGAACTCTCCAGGAAACGTGGAAAGCGCTACCCATGGCTGACAAGTTCCACGGAAACTTCAGTTCATGCACCGGGCAACGCTGGAGAAAATTCATGGCGACTGCCCAAGTCACATGTCGAGCCGTGGAGTTCCGAGTTTTCTACCTCATTTTGTCTAGTTCTTCTGGAAAAGACGCTAGTATACAATACAAGGAATCTACCGTACGTCGATCAGTTTTCTCCCCTGGACCCATGAACTCGAATCCTCGAGTCATCATCAATCGATCGATTCACATACATGACAACTGGAAACGTAGCAAACACGCAAGGAAAATTTCACCGCACATCCTTCGCTTTCATATGGAGCCAATCCCTATGTAGTAGGGTAGGGCAGTCTTTAATCGAGAGTACACAATAAAAAATTTAATACTTTCACCTAAAAGATCTTCAAAAGGGATATGTATGAACTATCAACATATTTAGTTGTTTTCATATTTACATAAATTATAGACGAATTATAATATATTTACCGCGTGTCACCATATTAATTCTTCAATGTAGAATTTTTCCAACATGGCTCCTCACACATGTATCTTTAACACATGGAGCATGCATCAATGTGGAGCCCACATGGATTTCATGGCGATCTTTTCTCCGAGACTTTGGACTTAGACCATATTTTTATTTTTGCTTGCGATCGAATAGAATCTTATAGGCATTGACTGTCGGGTAGCATGCTGACTAGGGGTGTAAACGGTTCGGTTCGGTTTTTTTCAAAAATCGAACCGAATTGAACCGATAAGAGACCGTTCTGAACCGAACCGAAACCGTCCCGAACCGAATACGAACCGAACTGAAAATGCGGTTCGGTTCGGGACGATTTTTCGATTTTCCTATTTTTACTTTGTTTATTGAAATTTAAGTAAAGAAGAAATAATAAAGAAAAGATATTATTCAATTTTTATGAAGAATTTCAATTCGGTTCGGTTTCAGATTAAGATTAGTTAATCTAGTGTTTGACTATTTAATTTTCGTACAAAAAAAACTTTTTGAATTCCCGGTAGAAAGAGACTTCGCTAAGGAAAAAGCTTTCAACGCTGCCCAATATACCTTCTTTTTCCAAATGTTTTTACGAATACGTTTTTTTGATATAGAAGTACTTTTTTTTGGAACTGCCATTAAAAATTTGAAAAAAAAAATTATTCATTTCTCTAGTTGAATGTGAAAGACATCTATTGGTCAAACAATTCCATTTTTTCTTTTTTTTTATATCTCTGTCTATTTTCGTCGTTCTATATTTATACATGTAACAAAATACACCAAAAAGTTCAAAAAAACCAATCCTTACCTAACAAATTCCAAATTACTCAAATTACTTTAGTTTTTTATTAGTTGGTCAAACTCAAAAGAAAAAGAAAAGAACGAGTACACATTTTTTTGATTTTCAAATTTGAATTAAACTAGTAGTTAATCAAAGAATACATTATTTTCGAAAAGTTATCTTAGTAATTTCGTCTTTTCTTTGTAATTTAATTCTATTTCTTCTCCCTGGTATTGAAAGAAAAGTGTGGGATATTCTAGCGTTTTCTACAAAGAAAAAAAAATGTCTTTTATTCGAATGGAGGATAATCAGTTCTATCATGAATTAGTTAATGATTAGGAATAAACGAACTAATAAAAAAAACGAGTTCTTTTTTTTATTGCGCCCGTTTTGGTATGGACCATCCTATTTTTTCTATCAAAATAAAGTAATGTATTAACTACTCGATTTTGGTGTAATTATTTGCTCTATGCATATAAATTATCGTAATACGTAATAATAATTGAATTTTTTTCTTCATTTTCATAAAAATCTTACTTAATATTCAATATTAATAAAATGAATTAGTGTCTTATTTTATTTTAAATAGAAATAGTAACTTGATCATATTCATATCATTTGACCAATTCTAACTTCTTGATTTGAATATTTGAAATATTGGTTAAAGAAGAAAGATTCAGAATAATTAGGAATAGAAAATTCTATTTAAGAATTCCATATCTTGATTTTTTATTGAACCTATAAAAAGATATAAGAGCCAGTGAATTAGAAAGATTTAATTAAAAATAAAAAGGTTTTTTTATGGAATATGCATATCAATATTCATGGATTATCCCCTTCATTCCACTTCCAGTTCCTATGTTAATAGGAGTGGGACTTCTACTTTTTCCAACGGCAACAAAAAATCTTCGCCGTATGTGGGCTTTTCTTAGTATTTTCTTGTTAAGTATAGTTATGATACTTTCGGTCTATCTATCTATTCAGCAAATAAATAGAAGTTTTATCTATCAATATGTATGGTCTTGGACCATTAATAATGATTTTTCTTTAGAGTTCGGTCACTTAATAGATCCACTTACTTCTATTATGTTAATATTAATTACTACTGTTGGAATTTTGGTTCTTTTTTATAGTGACAATTATATGTCTCATGATCAAGGATATTTGAGATTTTTTGCTTATATGAGTTTTTTCAATACTTCCATGTTGGGATTAGTTACTAGTTCGAATTTGATACAAATTTATATTTTTTGGGAATTAGTTGGAATGTGTTCTTATCTATTAATAGGTTTTTGGTTCACACGACCTAGTGCGGCGACTGCTTGTCAAAAAGCGTTTGTAACAAATCGTGTAGGCGATTTTGGTTTATTATTAGGAATTTTAGGTCTTTATTGGATAACCGGTAGTTTTGAATTTCGGGATTTGTTCCAAATATTGAATAACTTGATTTATAATAATGAGGTTCCTTTTTTATTTCTTACTTTGTGTGCCTTTCTTTTATTTGCAGGTGCAGTTGCGAAATCGGCACAATTCCCCCTTCATGTATGGTTACCTGATGCCATGGAAGGCCCTACTCCCATTTCGGCTCTTATACATGCCGCTACGATGGTAGCAGCGGGCATTTTTCTTGTAGCTCGACTTCTTCCTCTTTTTATAATCATACCTTCCATAATGAATTTAATATCTTTAATAGGTATAATAACAGTATTATTAGGAGCTACTTTAGCTCTTGCTCAAAAAGATATTAAAAGAGGTTTAGCTTATTCTACAATGTCTCAATTGGGTTATATGATGTTAGCTCTAGGTAAAAATAGTACTTGGCGCGGTTATTGCGCTTAAATAATGGTTCGATTCGGTTTTCGACACCCCCTAATGCTGACGATTGAATAGTGCTTAATCCTTTGGTTGTTCGGAACTTATAATAATGATAATACCATGGGAGGAAGGAAGCAACGGAGAAGAAAAGTCAAAAGGAGGAAAAGAGCGGGGGGAGGTGACGAGCGAGGAAAGTGGCGGAGCGGATGGGGGCGGCTTCAACCCCCGCGGACGATCCTATCTCTTTACATCCAAGAAAAGTCAAAAGGATGGAATGCGGCTTTCCCATCATGGGAACAGGACGACGACGGCTTTCGCGGTGGCTATAAAAAAATTATTTAAAAAATTTTAAATTTATTTCATTTAATTTAATCTTAAAAATTTTGTAATTACATTGATTTAGTCATGAACATTTTTCATCCCTAACTGACTAACTGTTAATTGAGTTTACATCTTACCATGTGATGCGTGGACAATTTTAATTGTGTTTTAATATTTTTTCAAATTATTAGTTTTTTCTTTTGCTTCTTTATATTTTCCTCTTTTTTTTCTTTTTCCCTTCTTCACCTATCACCAACCCTAATTAATTACTAGTGACCTCCTTTGGCCTCAGGCGAGGGTCATCCTCTCCGAGATAGGTGAGCCCTCGCTGGCCATCGATGAGAATTGGCGATGGTCGATGGAAGGAAAAAATTGGGAGAAAAAAGAAAAAAAAAGTAAAGTAGGAAAATAACAAAAAAATTAATAAAAACTAAAAAAATGTTAAAATATTATTAAAAATTATCTAAATTAGCATTAGCTATGCCACCTAAGGCATTTGACATTTACATTAGCGATTTTCTAATAAAAAATTAACCGAAAAGACTCTATTAACGAAACATGAAAAATTTTATGACTTAATTGGTATAATTATAAGGTTTAGAATTGAATTGTAAAATATGTAATAAATTTATGAATTTTTTTTTGACAATTTTACGATGATTTAAGTGATGTGATCAGTCAATGCACGAATGGAGAGTCGGCAAGGATGAGGACGAGGGCGACGGTTCCACATTTTGGTGGCGGGCCAATTTCAGAGTGCAGCCGTGGGGTCAACCTTTCGTGTAATTTAAGCCGGATGTCACGCTTTCGTGGAAAACGACTTCGTTTCGGCGCCGTGAAGCTTTCGCAATTTCGGACCCGACAAAGCATCGTGAAGCCCGAGAACGGGGAAACAAAGAAGAAGAAACGTCGCCGTCATCGTGCCAAAACACGCAGGGTGTCGATAATTAGATCGACACTCGTTCCGATCCAGAGCAAGGCGTGTATTATTGTCTTCATCCTTGTAGGATGATGGCTGGAATTGAATGAGCGGGGGGACCCGTCCGATCGTGGTTTAAGATTCACGTGCATCCTCGATCTGCATGGGATAATGCGCGAACGGCCGACAGACGTCGGGACGGCATTGGGTCCCGAAATCAGTGATCGAAGCTCCACGTCAGGGTGGCGCCACCACTCCCCACCCACCAGTCTGCTATCATAGGCGCATAGTTATGTGCCACTGGAGGTGGCCCCAAGATTGTGTGGTTGTGGTCATTCGAGCCCAAGCCTCGAGTTGTATCGGGTGAAGACGATGAAAACCATCTTAAAATTTGTTAAAAAGCAAATTTCTCGATTCAAATTTATCAATATGTTAGAATATTTAAATAATAAATCATGTATTCATTTAATAGCTTAAGTTTTTTGAATAGTTGGCAGTGTTCCTACAAAATCTCATATGGTATCAGAACTGAAAGTTTCGAGTTCAAACATTTCCAAACTCCATTTGCCCTCTAATTAAATTTCCATGCTTAGCATTAGACAAAAGATTAGATTAAGCGGGAGGATGAGTGTCGGAATATTTAAATAATAATCAATGTCTTCATCTAATGGCTTAAGCTTTTAGAACAGTTGATAGTAGTCCCACAAAATCTCACGTCCCCTAATTTGTCTTACTCCTTCCTAGTCTTTTTTTTTTTTTTTTTTTTTTCTCATTCTCTCTCCCTTTCATCCAACACAAGATTGCACTTTTCAGAATCATCTCTCTTCCCTCCTGAGTCCTTTTCGGAAGCTTACACGGGATTTAGAAGAAAATGAACCCAAGCAAATACAAGACAAAAACCTGTCCATTAAGGTGCTTTGGACCATAACAAGTAGGGCCCTAATGGGATCGTCTCTTTCTCAATGAAAAATATGGCGGATAGTCCATTTGCTGAATGGGCCTAGTCTGAAAAGTCTGAATTTGTGGAAATGCTCAAAAAGATTTATTTTTTTATTTTTTCAACTGAGCGAAAATGAGCCTAATGAATTGGTGACTCCAATGACTGGACCCAGATGAGTTCCTAAAGTAATTTTGACCATTCGGATTAGCCCTCTAAGGCCCATTCTTACGCTGAAAGGAACAGAAAAAGAACGATCCTCGTCATGTCCCCCACCCTTCTTCGAAAAGCTATTTACACGTTCATTGTCGGATGAATATTAATCGTCATGTGTGTTTGGAGTCGGTCCCTACCTCGTATCGACAATCAGATGGCGTGAGAAAGTCACTTCTTACGTTGGCAATGGATGCGAAGAGAAAATATCCCAATTGAAAATTTGGAAAGGAATAAGAATTGTCGAAAGTAATGTTTGTTTTCAGACATCACATGGATTATCGAATCAATAGTGTCCCACCTAATGAATAGAATCGATGAATAAAAGGAAAATAAAGGAACTGAAACGGCCATATACTTTTTTGGGGAAGAAGCTCAAGATTTTTACGTTTCATGGTTTCCACTCTCCACGCTTATATTCCCCCAAAAGATAAGAAATGTGTCCATTACTACTGCCGAGTACCCCTTTGCGACTTTCACTTGTATACGCGTCTGTCCGGATAACTGTTTGAAAAATTATAAATTTATTGTATGGTAATTAATTTAATCTTAAACTTTTTAATTGTGTTATTAATTTAGTTGTAAACCTTTTAACAAGTTGTCAATGTAGTTCTCCTGATCAATTTTGACCATAAATCACTGAAATAGATTCCGATTGTCCAACGTGACACGGCTGACGTTGATGAAGGCCATTTGCATTTTTTTTTTTGAATTTCCTGAATTTTTATCTTTTTTTTCTATTTCCCTTTGTCAGTTGCCAAGCCTCAGCGATGTCTAGTGGAGGTTGCTGGCCATGGGCTAGTGCTCACCTTGGGAGGACACTAGCGAAGGGAAATAGAGAAAAAAAATTAGTTGGATGATTTATGATTAAATTGACATAATTGAAAAATTTATAATTGAAAAATTAAGGCTTTTGGATGATTTTTCCCATATCCATTGCTAGCTCCATTGGTCCAAGAAATTAATCAAGTGCTTAGATGACTATAAGTTTCAAAAGAGATATTGACTCAATCAACATCATATAGAATTCATCCTTGTCGAGCATAACGAATAAGATGAAAACTAAGCCTCAACGTGTGGTGTTGGGTAAAAGTCCACTCCCCTCTCGTTTTGTTGAGTTATATAACAAGACAACTTTATCGTGTACAAATTATAGAGACTTCCATACAACTTTGTTTGGGACTAAGCAAGTCTTTAAAAAAGGCTTAATGGAGCAATAGGCGGGAGCTCCGCTCAAGGGTGGGAGACCCTGCTTACCTCTCGTATTCCTTGATAAGGGGGGAAGAAAATTATCCCTCATTAATAAGAGGTGTGAGGCATGCGAGTATCGACACATTAAAATAAGGAATGTAGCCTAACATAGCGTCCTCGTTAGAAAGATTACTGCAAGTGGCCCTCATAAGTGCCAACACTCTTGAGGAAGAGTAGGCCGACGGAGTAGTCATCAACTCCTCTCCATTGTGAGCCCATGATCCAAACACAAGCCCCGAACTCAATCAACACCAAATAGAATTCATCCTTGTCAAGCATGACGAAGAAGATGAAAAAAAAGCCTCAATGTGTGGAGTTGGGTAAAAGTCCACTCCCCCCTTGTTCTCTCGAGTTATATTACTAGACAATTTTATCGTATCCAAATTACAAAGACTTTCGTATAACTTTGTCGTACGCAAGTCAAGCAGATAGAATTCGTCCTCGTAGATTACCATCGAGTTTCCAATGACGAAAGCAGAAGATGTCGATGGGGCTTCGCGTCGTGACCACTAAAAAGAGAGTGCAAAACCATGATGCACACGTTTAGTTGCCGCATATCCACCATGATGATCATCTTTTCGATCTCATTTTTCGGTGAAAGGGTTGGTCGGCTGCAACCCATCTTCTACAAGACACCCTCGTTCATTGGCGATCCCATCTTTATGAGTTAAAAGATTAGAAAATAAAGTAGCTTTTTTTCTCGTGGGTCATAATCCAAAAGCCCTGATTATCATGCCTGATGAGAATGGCCTCAATTGAATATGTGGTTTCACGGGACTCCATGGAGGAAGTGAGTTAATGGGGGAGGACTTTTTCTGTCTGTCGTTCATTGGCTAGACGTGCAGATACAGTAGAATCTTAAGGTTGTTGCTTGCGGAGAACGAAAAAAGAGAAGGATCGAGGTGTTGGTGACAGCGAAGGATATTAACCCAATAGAAACTGGAGATTCTAGTCACCGGCATTTTCTATTCCTTCATCAGGATATCAACCCAATAGAAGCTGGAGATTCTAATCACCAGCATTTTCTATTCCTTCAGTGAGTTTCTAACTAGCAATATGAGAGAGAGAGAGAGAGAGAGAGAGAGAGAGAGAGAGAGAGAGAGATGGTTCTTCTGACTGTCAAAATTTCTACCAAGTTATTGGCCTAGCTTAGGATAAGGTTTCGATTACTTTATTGTAATCCATGTTATGATCCGTTTAGGAATACAAGAAGGTTGAAAAATTGATCCACTCTCAACTTCTCTCTGTCTCTGTCTCTGTCTGTCTCTCTCTCTCTCTCTCTCTCTCCCTCTCTCTCTCTCCTTACCCATTATAAAACCTGTGGTGGTAATTTAGATAAGCATCAGTTAAAATGTCTGACTGTTCACACACTTAGTCCGTGCATTTGCGAGTCAATATATTAATTTCCCGCTTGATTAGCAGTCAAATCACTAGCTTATGGAATTAGTTGGAGGCGCATTATCCTTCCAATACGTAATCCGGGAAAATGCTTGGATGACATTTAATCTGTAAAAATCTCCAAAGACGGAAGCTCCTTGGTGCGGGTATCATCTCTCTTGATGTTGTCTCATTAACTTGAAAATCCTAAAGTTGATGGTGGGGCTCCGTCCACGTCGTGTCTTGAATGTTAAGTACATCATCCCGAAATTACCAGCTTGGCCCAAAGATCACGGCGCGGAGGAGCCTGAAAAGCTAATCTAAAGTGAAGCGGTCAAGCAAAGACTAAGGCTTTCCTGATATGATGGGTGTGATATGTATATGTCGATTAAACCTGCCCACAGAGTTTGAAGCTTTTAGGCTCTTGGGCAAGTAAAGAAACAAGTGCACAAGAAGTGCTGCTGCTATGGTGTCTCAATGTAACCAAATGACAACATCGACGGGTCTTAAAGATTAAAAATCGGATCCAACTTTGTTTGAAGCAAAGCTAAATCATGTAAAAGGTAAGTGCCCCAACTATTGAACCTGAAAACTTTAGCTGTTAGAGAATGCAATGAGACTTATACTTTGTCTTGACATGAAATGGTGTGAGGGTTGTATTTTATAGGGAAGTTGCGTAAGCTAATTCGAGAGAAGCTATATTTGCAGATAGATTAAACACTTCTGCGACTCTACCATTGCCGATTTTCAGAAACAAGCAAACCTACTTTTGCAGACCGAACCATATTGAAGTATCCCCAAATAGCATCAAACTAAAGAAAACCAAATTGCTCCAATCATCATTGACATCATGTCCGGCCTACCCGAAGATACTTGTGTAGCTTTCTATAAGTTGATACATTAATCAAAAATTGCAAATGCGGCCAAGAGCCTTCGTGCGCACACTTGCTTTGTTAATTGATAGAAAGCAGCATTTTTCTTGGATATTTTGTGTAACACCTAAGTAAGGGTGTCACTTGGCAATCATGGCGTCGAGCTTTAGACCACGAATCCCCTTCTAAAGACAAAAGATGGTCCTTTAAGACCATTAGTTTGTCCTGTTAGACATGAAACTCATTATGTGATGGGAAGATTAGTCAATAAGGAGAGAACAATTATTGCACACCGAAAGACATATGGATCCCCCATGAACTTGCATGCAATATTTCGGTTGTCTTCTCCACTAGCTCGGACTGACCAATTTGCAAATCTGAAGTTCTTTAATAAGCCAAGTAGGGTACAGAGGAAAAGCTTTAAAGCGAGGGAATGGAGAGCCATTGATTGCACGAAAAGATCCATATGTTGGAGCAGGAGAGGAACTGAATCTTTGACCAGAAACTTTTATATGAAGGCGATGTGTTTGAAGAGATTCAATAATAGAACGACACTTTCTGGTCAAGAAAGGGGGTCTTATAGTGGCAAAGCACAACACAAATTGTTCCATGCCCTTGCTTTGCTTAAAGGAATGACACCAAAGGTCACAAAAGATTTGTCTCCCCCCTCTCTCTCTCTCTCACTCTCTCTAAGGATGAACGGCAAGTGTAGGAGATGAAGCAAACGTGAGAATTGAAACCGCCTTTTGCTAGCTAGCTATCTAGGAGATGATCATCTTTTAGATAGGGCACAAGCTTTTGTGTGTTTTTGAGCGATGGTGGTTTTCCTTTAAGGGCTCTCACGAATGGCTTAGACAAAAGTGGCGAACGACTAAAGTTGATGGAATGGATACGACAATCTGGCTAGCAATTTTATAATCACCACTCTGAGGGACAGCGAAAAAGGGGGAAGAAAAAGATCGTCTAATGGAATGCCCTTCGCATGCTTTGATTGTCATCGTCTCTCTTTTCTTTGATCGCGGTTTTTTTTCGCTCTTTTATTATTGTTATCACATATAAATGAAGTGGACGTCTTCATGCACGATCCCATGCAGATCGATAGGGCGGACATAAAGCATGATGCTGATGTTTCTAATTATTGACCAAACCCTTTGGAAATGGGCGTGTGTTTGATTCGAGGGCCGATTTCGAGGTTGGTAAAGTAGTAAAGCGCAAAGACATGGACTTCTACTTCTAGGTGGTTGAATTTGTATTACCAAAACAATTATGACTAGAAAATCCAAACACATGAGATGCAATCGATGCACCACTGTGTTTATGAATCGATTTATAGGTTGTCAAATGAAATTCCTCTTTTTTTAAAATGGCGAGAAAGACCACCTACAACATTGAAAGAATGCATAACAGTCACCGACATCGGTTTGGATCAAAATTGGTCGAAGAGTGTATTTTTCGTTCATTTCATGTGGGGGTCATCTTTGCTCTTAATCACCAAAGGACACCTGTAAAAGCATGAGTTGATACAAGCCGCTCAATGACCTTTTCTTGTAATTCACCTGCTGCGTTTCTGCAGCAACATCTCATTCTGTTTCCACTAATCTGGGAAAAGAATATTCCATCACAGAATGCAGCAACTCTTTTCCTCATCGAATGACTAATTCAGAAGATAATTTCAGGATTTTCCTTTTCCCTAATTAAGAAAATAGAGTGATATTTACTTGGTGGGGGCTGAATATACCTCGATGAGCAACCTATTCTCTAGCCATGATGAAAAATACAACCTCGAATAGATCTCTGCATTCTCTAGGGTTTCTTCCCTTTTGAGCTTTGGGGACCCCAAGATGAATGAGACATCATCAGCCATCACAGAGGACAAGGCATCAGCTCAGTGGACAATGGGTTGGACGATCGAGAAGTTGGTGCTGGATGATATGATGCACGATATTACTTTAGTTTATACACCACTTGAATTATTAATATCTTCATTTTTGTCTCCATGCTCCATATTTTGCACCCAATTTGCTGTCAGAAAGAAATGTCTCTTTCATAAACCCTCGCATGGAAACTGCAACGGCCCCCAATGAAGTAGTATAGCCTTTTCTTTGATAAGTATATGGGAAAAAGCAAAAGGGTGGATCGGTTGGGTTTTACTACAATTATCTCCACCCTAAAAATCCGGGGCAGAAAATTTCTGTAATTTAAAAAGCAAACATAAGTTCATTGGCTGAAAAACCCTTATAAGAAGCATGGCAAAGGTAAAATTTTATATTATTTTCATTTTTAAAGAAACGAGGAAGCTTTCTTTAATTAGGGGAAAGTGGGGCTTTGTGAAATATCATGCATAAGACTTTGTTTATTTTATTGGATTGATTGGAAATAACTGCGGTTAGACCTTGGATGGTAAATCAAATTAAACACGATTTAAAGACTGGAAAAAGGAAGAAAGAAGAGAGTTGTGCTTGCATGACGGACCATTACTTGCTATGAGTGACGGTGCAGTTTGAACCATTAATTCCATTGCTTATAATGGGCAACCAGACCGGTAAAAAATCAATGGTTTTGCATGTGTAATATCGACGAAATAAAATCCATGGTGTCATTGACTACAATTAGATGGTGGGGTACCGGTCCAAAATAAAACGAATGACATCTAAGCAGTCATAGATAAATAATATTAGATATCCGACATGCAAGTACTATAGATGGAGTGGAGCTTCAATTTTTTCCAATTTTTTTTTTGTTTATCGAAAGGTTGGCGATGGACTTAATTTTTCACCGGCGTCACTTTGCTATCTTAATATAGTTATCTCACTAGATGAAAAGCGTTTAGTCGGAGAGTCACCGCATCACACCATCATTTCACAACCTATTAATATGTTCTAAGATTATCGCCAAAAAGCCTACGCTTCTCAATCTTAATTTGTGAGATGGTTGTTCCCAAAACCGTTGTCGCTAGACATCATATTGCATCCCATGTTTATTCGTGGGAATCAAAGTGAATTATGGTCATGAATATTTCTAGTTTTTTTCCCCTTTAAACATACGTTTAGCGAAACAATTTTACTTATGGGAATTAAATCCCAACAATTGGCATTTTGATTTCCAAAGGAAATCGGACAAAAAAGTCATCCGATTTCCTTGAGGAATAAATGGGTGAGATTGCATCGTTACTCTACCCAAAGTAACGGTGCAGTCACCTTAACATTTTCTAAAAGAAAAATGATTGGTCAATAGTGTTTATCTATTGTTTAAATAATGATATGTTTTGAGTCACAAGAAATTAAATAATAATTATTATAAATTATCGCTCGCAATAAATTGTTATTTTATAATAATTTAAAATTTATTATGCTAGTAAATATATATATATATAAAAGAAAGGGAAGGTGAGAGGGGAAAGAAGAAAGAAAAGACACGGAGGAAGCAGAACAGCTTTTTACATGAGAGCTGCCTTGCGGGTTCCAACATAGCCTTAGCATGCGTGTGGGTCATTTCTACGTACGCTTTCTCCTCATTTTACTACTTTTTTTTTTTTTTTTGTCGAATCCTCATTTACTACTTTCAGTCCCATCACTTTTGTTTTTTTCTCTCTCTTTGCCACCCTTTTGAACTTTTTAACCACAGGAAAAATAAAAATAAAAATCACAGGACTAATTAGCCTTCTCTTTAGCAAATACCCCAACAATACAGGAGCGTTTGCATGGCTAAACTTGGAAAAAGAAAATCGGCCAATTATTGATTCTCACCTAATCTACTTCTTCAAATAACGATCGACTTGAAAAATTTCGTAAGATCACTACCAACTGTTATTAAAACTTAAACTTTTAGATGAATATTTAACTTAAGCTTAAAATTTGGAAACATATAATAGGGAAGGCAAATTTGAGTCCAGTGTTGTGATGGCATGAAAGATCTAATCTAATAGGACTTCTACTGACTTTTCTAAAAGTCCAAACTATTAAAAAAAAGACGTGATTTTAATATTTAATTACTTCAACTCAACCCATTAAGATATCACTAATATGACATGAGGAACGCTTGAGTTTATACTACTAGGGTTTACTTTTTCTCATGCTATGGTTCGGTGATATCTAAGATTACCCCATACTTTGATATTTTTTTTATTGGGTTAGCTTCTTGACCTTGGCCAATCATTTGAGATCGTTCATTCTTTTCTTTTCTTCTCTTATTCTAGCAAGTAAAGTTGTTTAGGACCGAATTGATTTAGCGAACCCATATGACTCGAGATTGTTTCTAACTTTTTAATCTCCACGCATGCCTCATGTGGAATTCAATATTGAAAGTGCATGTAAGGTAGATTACAAGTTAGGTGAAGCAAGATGGCAACCTTCCATCCACGTTTGGCACGTTGTGGTGTCGTTGGGGTCTAGCTTTTCCCTCATCAATCAAGTGAAATTCAGCTTAAAAAAAGTTACATTTAATATATACGAGAAAACGCGCACGGATCATATCATCATCGATCACCCCTTATAATTAGTAAAAAATCCCCAACATGGCTCGGTAATAATGTCTCCATTTAAGATTGTCATGACATAATCGAGCCAGCCTCGCATGGTTGGCGGTCGATTCCATGTCTGATAGATCGAAGATTTCCACAATAATGTCGCGAAGACAAGAGTGGTACACGCCAGAAGTCATGGTCTGATGCAAAGTGTCTTTTCTGATTTTTTTTTATAATTTTTTTTTGGTAGTATTTTGTAATTTTATTTTTTGGGATATGAAGAAATTGGAAGAACTGGGGAACCTTGGCTCTGTTGAGGGATTTTGCATTTTGAGGTGACGGCTCGTGGGAGGTAATTTGGAGTTGCGTGTGATTAGCATTAAGGCCCAACCCCCCGCCCCCGCCCGATTTGATTCGTTTTTGGTGACTCCACTTTTTGAAAGGTCCTTTCTTCTCTATCGATCTAATAAAAAAGAAAACCACACTAAAACTTTTGAAGAAAATAATTAAAAAATATCAATCCAACATAACCAAAAAATGAATAAAATATCAAAAACGGATACAATATTTTATATTCTGAAAAAATCAGCGTGATTTCAACGAATCAATAGTATTTTTTTTTCATATAACTCGAAAGGTTTCGAGCATCTTATGTTAAATTGAATTTGACACAAGAAAACGTTATAAGAATAAAGTGGAGGAAAAGAGAAGTCTATTAGAATCGTTTGAATGAGGGGATCCCTATTTTGAGAAGGTTATTGAGGTTGACGTTTACCAATTTCAATTAAGGAGTCTCTCGGGGACACTTGACCCTAGCAATCACACGAGCAAGTCAATAATTAACACACCCGATTAAGCATTAACTTGGAATTACACCGGGATAGTGCTTACAAATTAAAGAGGCATCATCACTCTCTTGACGTGGTGCAACGCGGCGAGCCAACCTTGTGTGACAGCGTCCCGACTTCAATTTCCGGCGATGTGAACAAACCCTAATCATCTCTATAAATAGGCATGAACTACCCACGTAATCAGCTCATGGAGCTTCGACCCTTTTGAGGAATGATTGAAATGCATTATGGTGGTCCGTCGTGAATACGAATCGTATTTGAAGTCGATTCGTGCATGTGAGATTAAACTTGTTAATTATAAACTAATCATAAATGAGCGCATGGAGTGCGTGAACGACTCTTTCTCTCGAAGCGGTATATTCTTGCTGTCTGAAGGCTGCTAATGCTGTGTAACACATGCACGATGCGTTCTTATTTTTACATTTTTCTTTAATTTCCACACGGTAATGGAAACTCATTAGGAATATTCTTACATTTAATTGTAATCCCTTTTTTGCACGAGACGTCAGCTCTCTAGAAGGAGAACAAAGGAAAGCAATTCACATATACAAGCATGCCATTAACTTATAATCATAAACAATCTCATCTTCGCTATTAAGTAAAAATATTCCATGAAGTACATGTGTAATGATGAAAGTAAATGTATTAGGTCAGAGTACGAACATAAGAGCCTTACCATACCATTCTATCAGCTCAATAAGCTAAATCTAAGTCAGATTCTTCCAAAAACTCGAGCCCGTAAGTGGATGGATACTAGATGAATATAACACGTACTGAAATCCCGTAAACGAATGATGTGGGGGGATAGTTTAATACTAAGGAATGAATCTCGACACTCGGGTTAATCCTAATACACTTTCACCAAAAGACTTAGGATCCGTTGCTAGTGACAACGTCGTCACGAGGGACCAAAACCAAGGAGATGTCGAGCTCGCAATTGCGAATGTCGAGAGGGAGGTGGACTACGCGTGGAGGATTCCAGTTGTTGAATTTCTGAGTCACAGAGCAAATGGGGAGTGGCGTAAGCTGAATCCCACTAACCCCTATAAGCTCCTTCCCTCTTCTTCTTCTTTCTTTAGCCATGCATTTACACACCAACTCTCTCTCTCTCTCTCTCTCTCTCTCTCTCTCTCTCTCTCTCGTTAATGGATAACAAGAATTTCTTTTTTTTCGCCTTTTCTTTTTCCCATCATTCTCTTTTTTATAAAAGAAAAGAGGAAAAATTGTTGTAAATATTCCATCAGATTCCACAAATGCAAGTCTCAGCACCACCCTCTCCCCTATATAAATATGCCATAATGTCCTTCCTTCTTCCTTAGGGAGCAACTGAGATCACCATCTCTCGCATCATTCGCATCCCTCTCTCCCTCTCTAGCCCCCCCTTACCACTTCACTACTCTCTCTCTCTCTTCATATTTTCGTATCTACACTTTCCCAAGATAAGGGGAAAGGAAGAAAAGAGAGGCTCCGCAATGGATAAGCTAAAGGCCTGCAACCGGTTCATGGAGACCTCCAAACCCTACTTCGCCATGATCTCCTTGCAATTCGGATACGCCGGCATGAACATCATCACCAAGGTCTCCCTCAACAACGGCATGAGCCACTACGTGCTTGTTGTCTACCGCCATGCCATTGCCACCGCCGTCATAGCCCCTTTCGCCCTCATCTTCGAGAGGTTCGACAACATTATCCTGACCGTCGCGATGAGTCGACGCACGGGCGATGGCTCGTCCTTCTTTCCTTTCTCTTCAAATGCCTAAATTTTTCCGCATTACGTGTTGCAGGAAGAAGCAACCCAAGATCACATTCCCTGTTTTCATGCAAATATTTGTCCTGGCGCTACTTGGGTAAGGCCCCTTTCTTGTCATGATAAATCCCAGACACCCTACATCTGATGAAGTAAAATACGATGATGCATTAAAACTAAGTGATATAATTCTGATCCTGGTTTCCGTCTAATCAATAGACCGGTGATTGATCAAAACTTCTACTACGCTGGGCTGAAGCTCACTTCTCCAACTTTCTCGTGCGCAATGAGCAATATGCTTCCCGCCATGACATTCGTGATGGCTGTCATTTTCAGGTAATTGATAGTTACAAGCAATGATCTTTTTTTATCAAACTTTAGAAAAAAAGAAGAAAAAGAAGTACGTTCATAGCCTTCTGAAGTTGACGAAGAGCTGTTTTTTCTTCTCTAATTTGACATTAATTAGGATGGAGAAAGTCAATATAAAAAAAGTGAAGTGCCAAGCGAAGGTCATAGGAACGGTGGTGACAGTGGCCGGGGCCATGCTGATGACGCTGTACAAGGGTCCTCTCATGGAAATGGTGTGGCCGCACGCCCACCCCCGGCAATCTGCCTCCTCTGGCAACGGCAGCGGCGACCCCTCCGACAAGGAGTGGTTCCTCGGCTGCATCCTCCTCATCATCGCCACTCTAGCATGGGCGTCTCTCTTCGTCCTCCAAGTAAGTTGACGAACTCCTTCCAAAAATTAAGTAGAAGACAAAAGTCATTTAACAAGTCAGTTTTCTGGACCATATCAATCACGCGTCAAGACATACTCATAATCACCCTGAAGGAATTAAACAACTTTCTATGAGTACAATAGTCTTTTCTGGTAAGTATATCATCAAGTTGGTACTATAAAACATGACCCAAGCAGATGCGTACTCTCCAACATCTAGATAAGGAAAGTGGGGAATAATTCGTCATCTTGACATGGAAACCAACCTGTTCTTTTCGAATGTGATCTGCTGAATCTGTCAAATTAATCTGGACGGTTATCTCCCCCATAGAGTCCACATGAAAATCGTTGCCCTAACTAATGATCGTTCATATGATTATAACCTGTCCACTAGTTAGTTTTCTTATATGCTTCGCACGGTAAGAATAACAATTTTCATTAACCATTAATTATCGACAGACCAAAGCCTTGGAGACATACAGGAACCACCAGCTCTCCCTCACGTCGCTAGTGTGCTTTGTGGGAACTCTACAAGCGATTGCAGTGACGTTTGTCATGGAGCACCGAGCTGGTGTCTGGAAGGTCGGCTGGGACATGAACCTCCTTGCCGCTGCCTATGCTGTAATAATCCTTCTCTCTCTCTCTCTCTCTCTCTCTCTCTCTCTCTCTCTCTAAATCAAGTGCATATGAGTGTGTCAAATAAGGAAAATGAGTTGACTAACTTTAATTTGGTATTTCGTTCATTCAGGGAATTGTGACGTCAAGCATTTCATACTATGTGCAAGGACTGGTGATCAAGAAAAGAGGGCCGGTCTTCGCAACTGCTTTTAGCCCCTTGATGATGATCATCGTGGCCATCTTGGGCTCTTTCATCCTTGCAGAGAAGATTTACCTTGGAGGGTAATTAGTTCTTAAATCATAATTACTTCAAAACCCTGTTACTTGTAATAACAGATAATTAGCTGATCTTAAGTTTCTCTTTAAGTTTTTCCAGCCACGATACTTAAATTCAATACTAAAGAAGGAACGACTTGCGCACGAACTCACTTTTATAAGTTGTGTAAAGGAACAACTTTGTAGTTGCATGTACAATAATTGATAATTGACGTCACATCAAAATAGGTTATATATACCACCCACTAACTTTCCTTTTATATTTTATATTGCCGCAGGGTGCTTGGTGCAGTTCTGATAGTGATCGGGCTCTACTCGGTCCTGTGGGGCAAACACAAGGAGAAGCAAGAGGAGGACAGGTTGAAGCAACTGGGGATTATACCGGAGGCCGTGAAGGGTGTCCAGGAAAACGGGAATAACGACATCACCGGAGTCTCGAAAAACAACCTCGAAGACGATATCGAAATGAATGGCGTCGAGTCGCAGAAGGCAGAGACCAACAAGCTCTCCACTGTTGTTATCACTATGCCCGTGAAAGCTCCTCAAATGATGCCCAAGGAATAATGGCCTTCTCGGGAGGGATCATGGGCGTTTTTGTCCTTGCAAACCCCCCCCACATTTTCTCATCTTCTTTTCCCCCCCTTTTTTATTCTCCTTACTTTTCTTTTTTCCTTTCTTGTTCCTTTTTAATTTTCTGAAGTTGGAATGGAATGTGATAATGATGAACATATAAGCTGATGATGTTCCAAGAGTACTTGTATTAATGAAGATTTGAGGGAATCCCAGAATCTCTTTTCCCCCCAATTTGGCCTTGGGTGTGTCTGCGTCCTCGTCACTCGAACCGTAGTGTAACTTTGGTTTCTTTGGAATATTAAGTCTCGTACGTGCTGCCAGGTTTCCTGACGTCCGATTCAGATTCCCAACAAGGGAGTAACATGGGCTAGTGGTTGACTTTCAATCAGCAGATATGTTCGTGCAACCATAGTCCTTTGTTGTCAGAATAGAATCTAAAATTGCATCCGATGCCTCCATGTTCTCTCCAGCAATATTGCCCCACCCCTTAAACATCAGCAGAGGACAAGGATCTCTCTCTCTCTCTCACGGATCAGCAAAAGAGACAGTGATTGAGTAGATAGAGATGTGACGTAAGGAGATACCATTTGGATTCCACTAGCAAACTTAGGCTGAGAGCATTTTACCCTTTATATCTGTCCTTAAGGTGGTGGAGAGGGGACTCTAATGCAGTGGAACCGAAGTGGATGCTGATGAGTGAATCACTCTCGCTTGTCCTATTGTCAGGGGATGCAGATTTCACAGTAATTATTGGTTGTTCTTAGTGACGTATCAAAGGTGAAAGGCGATGCTTTGGGATGAGAGAACTGATAAAAATCAATCTAAACACATATAACAACTCAAGAATCAGGTTCGGATGTGCTCGATATTTATGTTCTTTGTTAGATTCAAAGTGTTTTGAGATGCATGCTTCAAGTGTTTGAGTATACCTGAAAGTTTAAATGATGACGACAAAAATAGGAATGGCAAAATGGTCAAATAAGTCTCGAATTTGTTGCTATTTGGACTTTGTGTCTTCATGCCATGAGATGTATCGCATAAGTAGGACAGATATTTGTTTAAAGAGAATGGACCCACTATAATCAACCCTAGAACTAGAATTATTTAGTAATCACTAGTCATTCATAAGCATTAAAGCTGCTGCAAGATGACCAATCTCGTGTTATCTCTCTCTAGAGAAGATCACTACCTTCTTAAGGGGGATTGTTTTTTCTTCCTCACTTTAGAGAATACCTTCAAAGTCTTACATCTCAGAATTTAAACATAAGAATTTTAGGATGTACTAAAGTCCAACTCTTTGCATGTTGCATAATTGTTGTCGGAGGTTCAAGAGAGAAAAATGTTAAGATCGATTTAGTAAATAGAGTGGACATCTGGATTCCATTTGTTTTCCAAAAGTTATTTTGCCAGAAAATATTTGTCATTTTTCTAGGGTTTGGATTATATAGAAAATTTAGTAAACAGAATGTTTGTTCGTAACCAATAAAAAATTTATGCTTAAATTTAAGAAATTATTTTAAAAAAAAGGGAAATGATTTTCTAAAATACGATTAGACATTGACGTTTGAAGTAGACACCTCGATGCTTGAGTACCATAAACCCGACACCTATGCTTGGGTCCTTGGGAACTAGGCTTGAGTCTCTTGAAGTCGAGCCAAGGGTCCATCTAAGTTGGGCTCATGTCCCTAGCGCTCGTACTCAGGTTCCTAGTGTTTGGACCTGAGAAACCTTGACTCCTACGTCCCGAACCTCAATGGCTAGGCCCGAGTCCCTCAACGTTGAGACCTTCATCCCTTCCAAGCCAAGGTCCTCAGCACTCGGGTCCAAGACCATGGCGATTGAACCCAAGCTCCTTAACACTAGGCCTAAAACCTCTACACCTGTGTCAGGGTCTTTGGACATAATGCCCAAGTCCCATGGAACTTGAAGGAGTTTCTTGTCGTCTACTAGTCACTGCTGCCACCGCCCCCTCCCCTTGCTTTGCCGCTGCCGCCCCCGCCACCACCGCCGCTCGGGAAAGTGAAATTTTTTTCATTATCAAACAAATTTCTATTTCAAAAATAGAAATTCTGTATCGTTATCAAATGTATTTTTTTGCTTGGAAATTTATCCAAGAATAGAAATAGAAAATCTATTTCTTTCCAGAAATCAATTTCTGATAAAAAATGTTATCATTCGTGCCCTTAATGTTATGAAAATTTAGTTTGATAAAACTTTATTTGAAATTTGATGATAAAGCATCATGCAAATTATGTATGTCTCTTCACAAAAACAAAAGTTTCCTTTTCAAATGGCAACAAACAATTTTCAATTTATTTTCAGGATTTTAGCCGAATACCAAAAATATGAAAAATATTTTTCTTCGAAATATCAAATTTTACGTAAACCAGCCAGAGCACTAATTAATCGCTTCTTCTTTTTTACTTCTAGTGTGAGGAAACCTTGGCTAGCTACTTGGAATAATTTGAGCACTAGCTATTGGAAAGGGATTTAAGATATAAATTTATCTTGTAATTATAGGGAATCTCGATCTTTGTCAAAAAGGGTTGCTCAATAGCGAATGAAGACTTCCCATTGTTTTTTGGTCGGTTATTAAAACTTCTTAATTTTTTTTTTGTCGGTCTTACTCTACGCCTACTCTAACGTTTAAACTTTTATCCTACCTCATTGCAAGGCGTGGAAGTTAAACCTATTCCCTAAATTAAATCGTCCTCATCTCAACCATCTCTAAAAATGTGGAGATTCGAACCCCTCACCTCTCCCTTTTTATGTGAGAAGGGTGGCCACTTCCTAGTTAAGTGGAAAGTTTCCAACAATTATTTGCGATGAACAAGAAAGCATAATTATGTCCAAAAGAGCTGGGAGCACAACATGAGAAGATACAAACAAGTATGTCTTTTTTGATGAGTTGAATCAAGAGAGAATGTCATAAAAAAAACATTATATATGCACCAGTCAAACATTTCCTAGCACTTATACATAAGGAAAATAAGACCTAGACAATCAAAAAGAAAAAGAAAATCACAAATGTCATAATTTTTGTATAATACTCATTTGAGCAATCACTTAAGTGCCATTTTAGTTAAAAAGTCCATCACTTCAGTGCTATCAACAAAGTGAAGTCGGTAAAATTGGTACAAAATGACGTTGGGTATCACATTTGTTTGGCCCAAATTAACAAATTGGGAATGAATTCGTTGTGTTCTCCAACCTAATCTCACAACCGAAGAATTGGGGCAAAATTCTGCACCTAATTTTGAAATGGAGAGCCAGCGCAGGTAAGCGGCTCACAATCGTGTCAATTTGGTCGAGACGAAGGTGAATATTATTATTGAATCCCAAGAAAAGGTTACGTGGATATCTGATGATTGAAGATGGCGCGATGATCCTTGGTGTTCACATCGCGGTGATTGAAGGTGGCACAAGAAAGAGGGACTTTGGTAAAGTTATATAAGCAAGTTATATCATATGAGCGTATGATAATGAATCGGACACAGCTCCAATATCTTCTCTGTGGATTTTTCTTTTATTCCTTCTTATTTTGTAAGAAATCCTATCCGGTTTTATCATAAGCCGAGAGGAATATCTTTATCCAAATTGTATCTAACTTATATTAAAATACATCCCTTCCAACGATACCATCATATGCTGGATATAATAAACAAATCAAATTTCAGCTTCAAGTACAACCTATCAAAGTAAGGCCAATATCATTTATTCGCGATTGCCAAACTTTAGGGAAAGGAATGTGGATGCTGCAAATTCTCATATATTCTCATTCCCTCCATAGGCAATTCTAAGATGGCCTAACATTCGTATCAGCCGCCCAGAATTTCACACGCCAATTTGTCAACTGATATTTCTATAGGCAAAGTACAAAATTCAATATAGCAAATGTTCGTATGACATCATATAATCAGAGGGTGGCCAAGTTGGGTTCTGTCTCATTCATACAAGGCGTATTAACACAGGCATATCAACACCTTTGTTGTTGGTACATGGGAGTTGCCCATTAGATGGATTTTTCAAACTTTAGAGATCAAGAGAAAATACAACAAAATGAAATCAATTTTTTACAAAAAAAAAAATCGGAATGCTTTAATCAACTTTTTTGGAAAAGTGAAAAACCTCGAATCTAAATCTTAAAAAAGAAAAGAAAAGGGAAGGAATGAGAAAAATGAGTGCATTTAAGAATAAAGGATTAGGAGGGGAGAGATTCTTGCAGGAAATCTGAACAAGGCTCGGAGTGGATGAATCAGAATGATTACGTGAAAAATGGACCCTCCACTGTCTGCATCTTTAAGGTTGCCCTAGACAATATGGAAACTTCATTAATTGCTGCAAAGTTTTCTATTTTTATTTTTATAAACAGTATATATGTAAATATCTATTTGCAAAGATCAATAAGGAAATCCACGCTATCTTGTAAAGCATGCGCCACACGTTTGATAAGCAGGAGTAATTGAAATTCCTTTCCCCTGTTCTATTGGGAAAATTGAAAAAAAGAAAATATAACGAAAATGGTTGTCGTGGATGGTACATTTAGGATTTAACTTGCATACCGTATTTTTCGAATTGGAGATGATTCATCAATGCTGAACTAGTCAAATCAAATATGACGATATTCTTGCATCAGCTGATGTTTCTCGACCTAGCTGAGACCAAAATTCCGTTCCATTGCTTGCCTCCACCTAAGATAATCAACTATTGTAACTCAAATTTTCTATTTTTAAGAACAAATTTCAATGTAAATTCACTGAATTGACTCTTCCAATAAATCCAATTGGGCCAAGTAGGAATGCCAATTTCTGTAGTGGCCTGTCTCATTCACGTAAGTCATTATCATCATCATCATCATAACCACAAATATTCATGAAATGGGGAAGAGAGGGCGACCTGTCGTATGATTGTATGCTGCATAACGCAGCATATTAAGCCCACTTGAAGAAACAAGTTCATATCTGCATGGACACCACTATACAAATTGATCGCCCCAATCATGCCATATATTATATAAATATGTATTGGGAGTGTTATCTAGCTAGACTCTGCAACAACGATTTCCCACATTGTCTTTAGTTTCTCCCACTCTGCCTCTTTCCCCAGCATTTGTCACATCTCCAGGAGACATTTATATACTCACCAAAGTAAGCATAGACGTTCTTGAATATGCAGTGATTTCCCATGTATATGACAACTAAGATGCTTCATTATCTCGAGGTGGTCCAAATCATCCCGACACATCGGCGATTTTCGACTCAAATTGTTAGAATGATCATATTGAAATTTTAAGTAAAAGATTTATGATCAAATTGGCAAAATCATAAAGTTCATGACTGAATCGGTCTAGGTATAATATGATCAAGACTAATTAGTCAATTTTCTCCTCCGTTGCCTTGTATCGAATCAGCAAAAATTCCACAATCATAACCCATGATTTGTTTTGGTGCAAGTCTAGCCAATAATAAGGATTGTGATATTTTACCTGCTTTCCATAGGTTTAAACTTATCGATGCAATCCTTGCGCGAATGTATAAGAGAATCAGCTATGGAATGAACGACTATCTTTCCACATGGGTTCCGACCATATAGTATAGTCAACAATGTCTCTAGTGTACGATCTCTCATCCAACAAAATGAGGATAAGTTTTGGAGATCTGCTAAAGTGACCGTAAAATGTAAACTATCGGGTGAAGCTCTCACGCGAGCTTTTAGCCAATTGTGTACACACACAGAGAGATACGAGAGTCTTTACTTGGAGGATAAGCGAATTGCGAGGTGGCACAAAATCTAAACAAGGAAAGCTAAGCTCGTTTCCACTATACATCCACAACCTTTATTCTATTCACATGATGTCGCATATATATCCCACAAAAGAGCATCTGTATCTATACCTCCTGCCTATAAAAGAAGTCCAGCAGAGGATTCTCTCCTATTGGAGATTCACCCAACATTGCAAGCATGCCAACTTTAGTGACGAAACATAAAAATTGCAATGTTTTAAATCAAGATTATGTCTCGGGTTAATTTCTAATTGTGCTAATTGCGCTGGATTAGCAATATAATCTTATAAAACGACACAAGAATGATTTGCAAGTTTGAGGTGTGTTTCCAATAGTGCTTTCATGTAATGCCCTCTGACCAGGCACACTAAACCTCCCCCTCCCCCCCAAAAAAAAGAAAATTTTAAAAAATCTGTGAAAAAATTCTCTATTTTAATGCAATTATAGACAGGTCAGTAATCATTTGATATGCATTACGATGACTTGCAAATGTCATGATCAGATGAAATTATATTCTCCTTCCTTTAATCGATGTTGCATTGCATTGCATTGCATTTTGTAAATGATTCTCCAGAAATATCTCTTTTTGCCCTATGCCTTATATGCTCCGTGCACTAACAAAAGTTAACCTCACTCACCTCCACATCCACAATTGGGAACATAACATGTCAAAAATAAATTAAAAAAAAAAATCGAATTTGCAGAATTAGATAGCGATGCGCCTTTTCCTTCGAATCTAAGGAATATTTATCTAACAAAACATTGGAATTGCACAAACATTTGGGCGGTGTTTCGAATCTTGGTTTGGCAGAAGACCACTTTAACATGTCGTGTTTGGGTGATTGAATCTACAATAGTTAAGATAACGGGAATAAAGAGGGGGAGGGGGGAACGAAATTAAAGTACTTTGAAGATGGAAAGGAGGCTAAGAATTCCTAGTATTCTTCCCCATTTCAGAAGGCTCCTATGATGTCCAAATTCATGCTTCCACAATTGCCCGAGGACAGACAAAAGACAGATCTAAGAGAACTGTGCACTTAAGTGGAAGTATGTCAAGATGCGCAGCTTCATAAAACCCTAATTCCACTGAAATCTCGCGAGACTCTCCTCCAAAAATGAAATTTGATCCGAGCCTTGTCCCAATTGATTTGAACTCATGCTCGTAAATCATCTCTCCACGTTCATCAAGTAAGGCTCCAACAACAAGATTGTGTAGCTCCTAACATTACTTTAAGCGGGCATTGCCGTGTTTTCCAATATTGAAGCTAGGCAAATCGCTTCCTATTCCCCCCCCCCCAAAAAAAGGAAACTAAATGTGTTACTTTCACAATTATTAAAGCTAATTTTTTCTTAAATGGATCCCAATATCACCTAGCCGAGTTGTTTGAACCTACAAGGGCTTTCTGATAGACAAAAGGAGAAAAACTGCATCTTCTTCATGAGATAGGCAAAAGGAGATGCACAGGTGGCTCATAAGCGGGCTATGATTCACGGGGCCCAATTCAAGCTGTAAATGGGCCGCAATTGATGGGGCCCAATTCACTCGAGCCGAAGTGTCGGGCCGGACTAAGTCCGACAAAGCCTCAACGGGCCCAGTTAAGGACAATACGCGATTCATTAAAAAGGCAAACGTCCTAATGGTTTGACTTAGGGTGGACCAAGTATGTGGATTAATCGACAGATTTCAAATAATCCGGCAATAAAGAGCAAACTGTGGGTGCGATTGTTAAGCCCATGGGAAAGAACATGAAAAACTGTGGGTTTCCATGACCCGTTTTATAAGCCAAGTTTGTCAAAGGTCAAACCCATGGTTGTTGGGTGGTGGTGGAGATAGACTTCGAACACCAAATCTATTTTCAATATCATTCCTTATATTTGAAAAATCACCATATAAAATACCCGGAAATCATTTCCCTTTAAAAAAATCCAAAAAAAGTCGAAAAATTATGTTACGAATTGCTCATATTTTGACCTTTATTAATCAATGCATCGATTCATTAGAAAGAGTCTATACACTATTCAAATAATTAGAAGATTAAAATCCAATTCTTTCATTATTTTGGGTCTTTTTTTCTTTTTCCATGTTTTTTTTACCTTAATATGTCGCGTGCACGACCTAACACAACAACTATCAATTCTGAGGTCATCAGAGAATGAAGTTCTTTCAGATTCCCTTATAATAATGTCCTTCACCTACCTTGGCAAAACTATACCCTCTCACCTTTTTATGAAAAAAAAAAAAAAAGAAAAAAGAAAAATTCCCCTTATTTTCAAATTTTCACCTATATATATAGTCACGTTTTCAGTACATTCAATTGTTCCAAATCCACAAACCTCTCTCTCTCTCTCTCTCTCTCTCTCTCTCTCTCTCTCTCTCTCTCTGTGCATGGCTGTTCTTATTTTCATATTCACCTTCGCTTTATTTTACCTCTCTTACAAATTATACAAAAGCCTCACCCTAAACCTCCCGCCAGGCCCACGACCATGGCCTGTCGTCGGAAACCTCTACGGCGTTAAGCCGGTACGCTTCCGTTGCTTCTCCGAGTGGTCGCGAGCTTACGGGCCCATAATCTCAGTCTGGTTCGGGTCGACGCTGAATGTCATCATCTCGAGCGCAGAGTTGGCGAGGGAAGTGCTTAAGGAGAACGATCAGCATTTGGCGAACAGGCACAGGAGCAGATCAGCTGCGAAGTTCAGCAGAGACGGGAAGGACCTTATCTGGGCCGATTATGGGCCTCATTACGTTAAGGTCCGAAGGCTTTGCACGCTCGAGCTGTTCTCGCCGAGGCGGCTCGAGGCCCTTCGGCCCATTAGGGAAGATGAGGTCACTGCCATGGTGGAGTCCATCTACAGAGACTGCACTAGTCTCGGTACGTACATGACAATATTTTCTAGTATATTGGGTTAAAATGTCGTTCATGAATTGAATTATCGAAAGACACAAAGTAGTTTGACATAATCTTTTGTAATCAACACTAAATGCAGAAAATAAAGGGAAGGCCTTGATGGTGAAGAAGTACCTGGGGGCTGTGGCATTCAACAACATCACGAGGATAGTGTTTGGGAAGAGGTTTGTGAATGGCGATGGAGTGATGGACGAGCAAGGACGAGAGTTCAAGGCGATCGTGGCCAACGGTTTGAAGCTCGGGGCGTCCCTCGCGATGGCCGAGCACGTCCCGTGGCTGCGCTGGCTCTTCCCACTGGAGGAGGAGGCCTTTGCCAAACACTGTGCGCGGCGCGACTGCCTTACCCGGGCCATCATGGAGGAGCACGCGCTCGCACGACAGAAGCCCGGCGGAGCCAAGCAGCACTTTGTGGATGCGTTGCTTACTCTCCAAGGAAGTTATGACCTGAGCGAGGACACCATTATTGGCCTCCTTTGGGTACGTTACCAAAACCTTACATTTACCATTTGTTGAGCTTGAAACCACGCAATTTGAGATTAAAGTTGACAATTGGATCATTGAATTTCAAGAAATTTGGTCTTTGCCCAATTATTTACAAATGATCTCATCGGAGCAGGACATGATCACCGGCGGCATGGACACCACGGCAATATCGGTTGAGTGGGCAATGGCCGAGCTCATTAGGAACCCGAGAGCCCAACAAAAGGCCCAGGAAGAATTGGACCGCGTGATTGGACCCACCCGCGTCATGACAGAACCCGACATCCCGAACCTACCGTATCTTCATTGCGTCGCCAAAGAGGCCCTCCGGCTACACCCACCAACGCCACTGATGCTGCCCCACCGGGCCAATGTCGATGTGAAGATCGGCGGCCACGACATTCCGAAGGGCTCGAATGTGCACGTGAACGTATGGGCCATAGCCCGGGACCCGACCGTCTGGGAAAGGCCGCTGGAGTTCCGGCCAGAGAGGTTCATGGAGGAGGATGTGGACATGAAGGGCCATGACTTTCGGCTTTTACCCTTCGGAGCGGGGAGACGGGTGTGCCCCGGCGCTCAACTGGGAATAAGCTTGGTGATGTCGATGTTGGGCCATCTCCTACACCACTTTTCTTGGGCTCCGGCTGCCGGGGCAAGGCCCGAAGAGATCGACATGGCCGAGAACCCGGGATTGGTTGCATTCATGAGGACTCCCCTTGAAGCAGTTCCCACTCCAAGGCTGGCTGCAGAGTTGTACAAGCGTGTACCTGTGGACATATAAATTTCACTTCTCTTTTTATCTTTACTTTTTTTTTTTGTGGTTTATCATGTAATCTGGAAGTCTGTTATATTTAAGTTTGCTTTTGCTTGGTGAATTTGTAAGCGTTTTTGCGCTCGACATAAAAGAAAAGTCGTTTTAAATGATGCATTGGCTTTGCCTAGAAAGGTCCTCACATGGAATCAAGTTGTCTTCAAGCGGGATTTCTGTTCTAGGAATCATGTTCATTGTTTCGCCTCACTGATTAAGCAGACAACGTCTTTCCAAGATGCTCTCTTCGTTCTTTTCTGTCCGGATGGGATGAGATCCGAACCATTGGAGCACACCCAAGGCTCAACAAGCTGGCGGGAGAACTCGAACCGAATCCAATCCATAAACCAAGAGAAACCATGGAATAAGCAGAGAGAAGCCTTCCTAACCCTTGCTTCATTTAGATTACCAAATTTTTACTACAATAATGGAGGACTAAAATAGCAGAAGCGTACTCTTCTAACATTCTCTTCGACTACATTCCCTGAGAAAATCTAACTGCAAAGGACTACATCCTTGGAGAATGATGATGTTAGCTTACAATATGGTAAAATTCAGATGCTATATCAAACCAAATGCAGAGAGGAACTAAACTCTTGCCAGGAAGCACCAAACAGGGTACAATCTTCCACATGCATATACCGCTTGTCTGGTGACGATTTGGACCTCTTCTGCTACTGATGTACTCTCCCCATGATCTCCCAGTTATCCGACCCATCTAGAGTTTCTACATGAGGCTCCTGGTTTTAACCCTCCTCATCATAGTCTTCATCATCCTCATCAATACGGGTACCCAGATTTGCTAATTGAAGAGGATCAATGGCCATCTTGTCCACCTCGGAGAGTGACCACCCTGGATATTCTTCGTGTTTGGCCTCATCAGTATTAGGTTCCTCAGATGAAACGCCAGCTGCTGGAACTTTGGCTGGGGTGCCCTCATTCTCAGTAACTTGAGTGTTCAGATCAAAACCATGTGCCCCGAGCTTGGCATCATCAGTGGCTGTGACAGATTCCTCGGCAGTTTTCTTTGGCTCGGAGCTGTGATCCATAATTGTTCCTTGATTGGTAACGTTCTTGTTCAGAGGTTGCAGAGATGTCGTTGGCTCAGATGATTCAGTTTCATGGTGTGCAGTCTCCCTCTCAGTGGCTCGGCCACCACGCCCACGGCCTCTTCCCCGGCCACGGCCTCTTCCTCTGCCACTGCTGCCAGTATGGGCCATCTCAAGCTGCAGATTAAAGAATAGAAACAGCTCTCCTTTTTAGACTATATCCAGATTATCCAAGAAGTGAGAAGTAGAGCAATCACAATGAAAGAAAAGGTCATTACCGTCCTGCTCTTTTTCGATTCCTCATCGGTGTCGTTACCATCATCAATGGTGGCCTTCCTGGATTACCAAAATAACAGAGTACATCCTATTATTATTAGCTACCCTATATGAATGCTCGATCAAAAAAAAAGAGGTGGGAAACGATATTCCAACCTTCTCCTGGACACAGCTCTATCATCAGAGACAGCATCTGAATGACCATGACCATGACCATGACCATAGTCAGGAACCCTGCTGACAATGTCCTTCAGGAAATCAAACACATTATAGCTTTGCACACAATGCTTTCTGCAGAAAATATGTTTTTGTTGCATCAGATCCAGCTCTGCTTTAAAAGTAACAAGAAATTATATTTTTCGGGGGAAAGCTGAGAGAGGAGGATTTCGTCACTAATTTAAAAGGGAAATTAAAAGCAAATCATCTGTACCAATACCAGGGAAGAGATGAAATGCATTATCTAGAAGATTCAAAAATCATCTAAACCATTAAACATTATTATCCCTTGTGTTCGCACTTCTAAGTGCACGTAATTAATGCATTTTAGGATGCATTTGGTTGATTGATGGTCTTCATTTAAATAAACCACCTTTAGTTTACCAACTTGCATTAACCCATCCACAGAAGAGTTGCACAGAAAAGGAAAACTTCATAATCCAAAAAGCTACTTTATCTCACAAAAACTAAAGAACATGGTGGCAGAGAAGACAAGAAAGAAAGATTGAGAGTAAAACATCCGTAATGTCAAGGTTCAATATGAAAAGGGAAAATCACTGGCCCTCACTAGTATTGATAACGTAATGCACAATTTACTGCCATATATGCGCATCAGATACACATGAATGCATCTCAAGGACATGCATCCACAATGAAATGTAATGAAGTTAAAGCTGATGAAAATTTTGGGAGAGAGATGAGAGATTGTGTTTCAAAAAACTGAAAAGAAGGAAATAGTTGCACAATTACAATTACTTGCACAAGGGTCCAAAAGCACTATAAAATATCCAAGGAAAATATTAAGTCTCGTCTAACTTACAAATGCAGCGAATTCATAGTCTTTGCTCCCCTTTGAAGTGTTATCTCGTATGTACGGTCACAAAGGTCTTGCAAAAATAATTCTAATGCTTTAGCTGCAACAACATCAAGGATAATCGTAAGCACCAGAGTGATCTTACAAAGACAGCAGAGTGAATTGCGAGTCACTTCTGTACTTACAGACTAGAACAGGAACTGCTAATGCAATTTTCCCTACATCTTCATCTGCTTGCATTATCTTCTTGATCCTTGCCTGCAACATTATATATAAAAAAAAAATCAAACCACAACCAGGATATATTGACCGGAAAAAAGGTATGATTCATCATTTTCATATCTTCTTCCTGCACATGAAGACCTCCAGTTATCAAGTTTACGAATACTCTCTTTCAAAACTCAAACATGGTCAGAAACTGATCCCTACATCAAGTACACCGAACCGAGTTTAACATAAATTAATAAATGTCACTTAAACATCTGAAATCCTTTTTCCCACCTACACTAGACCTAATCACCCGATCACCTGATCATACTCCCCAATGATATACAAGCGCATATTATGTTGAAGAGCTCCAGAGTTTTCAATGCTCATGCCAAGCTCATATGGTTAAAAGTTAAGTATTACAACAACATGAAAGCATTTCTGCCTCAGAACTCTGATTGAGGCCCCAAGTTCCTCAGGAAAAAGTAAGAGCTCAAAAAGATTATTCTACTGAGAAAAACACCTCTTCTCCTTCATTTCCTTTTGCCTTTCATATTCCACATAAATAGTAAAACTAGAAATACAGCTGCTCCATCTGCACTAGCGCACCATACTCTAACATTAGACCCGAGAAGAACCAAATCACATGGAAGGTTAATGGCCAATTGAACCTTCAGTAAAGTAGGAACTGGCAGTTGTAAGGCTCCAAATTAGAAAAGGAAAGAAGGAACAAGGACCGTGTTAAGCGATTTATAGAAGAAGACAAACATATCACCAATTATGAGCACCTCCAGCAACTAATGCGTTAGTTAGGAAACTAAATGAATCAGATAACTTGTGAGCTGGTCAAGCTCAGCTGCGAGTAGGACTACTCAAGCCCAGTCATCTTTATCAAAGCCAACGCTCCAATGCTTACAATGATTTTTCTTATCCATGAGCCTTGTAATCTTGCAAATCAATCTCGCAGATAGTATCCTTTAATCGTGAACTCTGCAACTTCACATCCTCCTTATGGATAATCTTAAAAGCCATAGTCTTGAAAAAACGATTGATCTTGGAAATTAATGACCAACTATTGCTGCCCAAAATATAGCTTGTCTCCTCCATTCACATTTTCCTTCCAGCTTTATGATTTTTCCTCAGTTCTTTCTCTAATTTTAAGGCAGAATGATAGCAGGCTAGCTGCCACGGTTAAAAAGCCACTGAAGGGGGATGGGAAAGCTTAACTCCATGATGAAAGATCAAGTGATCCAGTTAAGCATATCATGTTGGCACTCAAGATTAGAATTTTAATCTCTAATTTTGGCAATTTAAGTACGTGCAATGTCCCAATATTAGGAACTCTCAGTTTTAGCATTTGCACTATAAAGGGACGAGTTCATGAATTGTGGTGAGTACCCCAAAATTAGCTGTGGATCAGAACTGCTAGGGCAAAACCTTCAAATAAAGAAAAGAGGAGATCTGCCAAAAACAGCAACAGGTTTTTTACCACTCCAATCAGGAATCCAGGAATAGGCACATGAACCGCCCTCCTAATTGAAGCTGAAATTCCCGACCCTATCCCTGAAATTGCCCTAAAAAGGTATATTCACGACGAGATTGACATCTAATGGCAACAGCCCCCTCGATTTAGAGGAAGAACAAATCCACGAATGTCAACGGCGAATGGGGTTTTCAGATCATCGATCCAGGAAACTGCAAACTCCAGCAACTAATTTGACCTAGCTCCCACATATTCACAAAAAAGAAGAAGAAAAAAGACCAAAGAACAGAAACATCACCCGAGACTCGATCCCCTATGGGATTTTCAGACAGATAGCGTTCTTCCTACGAATTCCGGCTCGAAATCCTCTAATTCAGTGGCGCAGACCAGATCAAAATGGGAGAGAGAGATCGAGAGGGAGAACTCACGGCTGGAAATCGCGTGTCGAGCTTCTTCCTCATGGCGTCAGAACCGCAGCATCAAATGAAATCTGCCCCCTTTTTCCTCTCTACCTTTTCTTTTTCCTTTTCCTTTTCTTTTCTTTTTTTTTCCCTCGAGAGGAGGAGGAAAAAAGCAGCAACCAAATCTAGAGAGAGAAAGCAGATCGAGCTCCCGAACCCGAGACGTCGTCACGAGAATCGCGAGACCGCCATGCTTCCATGCAGAATCGAGGAGCGCGAACCGCAGATCCGGAAGCGAAAAGACGAACGGGAACCCTGAAAACCCAAGAACCGGAAAAAACTTCCTCGATATCGGAGACGGAGATCGAAGCTGCGAGCGAAGCCGAGACGTCGTGCTTCGACGGGATATCCGTCCGTACGAAATTTGACAAAAACGACTTTTTTTTTTTTTTTTTTTAAAATAAATTAATCGACGAGGAAAAATATGGAAGGGGGGGGGAAAAATAAAAGGAAAAAGGAAATGTAAAGGTGACAAGGGTTGGCGATTCTCTGACGTGCCGTGATATAGCGAGCGCTCCGAGACTGTGAAACGCATACGCTGAGCGTGACAGGCACGAGAAAAGGAAGAGCTGGCCGAGGAAACGTCCACGTGGCGCTCTCTGATCGGGTGGTTTCGTCGTATTCTCGAGGACCATCGCATCTTGCTTTGGTAAAATAAACTAAGCTTGGTCGGCTCAGTTTATTTCGAAAAGAATAGTCATTTGCAAAAAATATTATTTTAACAACAATAGCTCATGACGCTTAATAAAATCAACGAGTCAAATAATATTTTTTCGTTTGAAAAGATATTTAAATATAAATTATTCTCAATAATGAAAATGATTTTCATAGACGAATTATTATTTGAATATCGCGAATAAGTTACGTACTAGAATAAGTAAAAGTGGGAGAAACAGGAGCACGTGATGATCTATAGGTAATTCGGTTTTATCACAGAGCCTGCATCTGCTATCTACACTAACGGCCACAATTTGGGTTGGGTTATGTTAGTAATTTGCTAGATAAGTTTCATTTGGCAAGCATCGATCCTATCAAGAGATAGATCATACTATCACGAATTAGGTATTGTTTTTACTTTTACACACTTTATTTTTCATGTATCGCAAAAAATCTACAATAAAAATCTCACAAGAGTAAGATAATATCAACTTCATAACATAGCTTATGACAATTTTTGGATGTATTGCGTAATGGCCTTCGAGATCTTCTCTTACATAATCATTTTTCAAATTTTCAAGGAGATGCCTTAGAGAAGCATACAGCCATTAAGATCCATCGGTGCTACTATTTAGAGATAAAACTGCTCATACAATCCTTTTTTCCTAAATATTTGCTAGCTATCCCAAAATAGTTTTTACTATTATCTCGTCGTTAATAAGGATGAGTGGTTTCGAATTCTATATAGGTTTCACTTGAAACTTAGAACCTATCCATTAGAACATGTTTCCCATTTTTTTTTGGAAACCATAACCTACCATGTATACCTTTGAATTTGATAGATTCTAAGGTTTGTTTCAAATTCTACTTAGGTTCCACTTTATTATCAATTAAACAATTGAAATGAATTATCATATTTAATAACAACCATTTATTGTTACAATCCATTGGCTATAACTTACATTTAGACACATGAATAATATAAAATATTAACAAAGTAAAAATCTCAATCATAAAATGAAAACTTGAACTAGTGATTTCAAATTATATATTTATTATTTGACGCTGAGGAATACTGCAAGATCACGTAGAGACATAGACCTAGAAAAATATAAAAACTTGTTCCAAATTTCACATTCAAGGTTTCAAGTTTTAAGTTCTAAGTTCCAATTACCTAGAACCCGGAACTTACCCGTCAAAATAAATTCCTCAAATTTTAAAACTTGAAATCTGTCTTGTATACCTTGAAATCTAGAATTTGATAGGTTCCCACCCATTCAGCTTTTTAATTTTAGGTTTTACCTTAAAATCATACTCATCCTTAGTCATTAATGACCACGACAATTCTGACAAAAAGCCTATAATCCGATTATGAACATTCTCAAATGAGGGTTTACAACATCACCAATAAAATTATATGTTCAGAATCTACATAAATATTACAAGTACTAATCTTTAAGTCCGGTTGTGCCGTTTAACGAATTTGTAATATTTCTCCTTTATGGATATAACTTTTGTCATCGATATAATATTAGGAACATATGCAAATAACATGGTTATGCTAACGATAGTTTTGGGATCATAAAAAATTCCCTGAGATGTTTCTCAAACACTGAATTCCGTAGGTCCATGCAAATAATTGAATGTCCAATTGTTTCGTTTAGTTATTTAGAATGCTAATATTGTGAGTAACTTCGTATTTTTTTCCTTTTTTTCATTAAAGAATATCCTTTTTTTCGAGATTATAAGGACCCTAAATTTTATTAAAAAAATAATATAGACTCTAAGACTGTTACAATAAACCTAAAGATCTTTCTTTATCTCTGTTGATTTTTCCACTTTTCGAAAGATTAATTGACAAAAATAAACAAAAAAGATACATGAGATGAGTTGAAAAGAACTTCAATAGAAAATAAAAATTAAAAGAGAAAAAATATCACGTAGCATTAAGCACAAGGAATCGGACCAAAAATGAGGAATCTGATGATTCCGCAACTATATTAATATATGTCGAATGCTCAGTGGAGCACTGATAACTGAAAGACTAAATAATAGTATAGTGATATATCTTTTCGGTATTTATTCATTGTTGAATACTAATTTCCTTCGCAAAATGCTAATGGTCTAATTAAATATTAGTAAAGACATATAAATTATTCGTGTAATTGAAAAAAGTGTAAATAAAACATAGGAGTTTATTTTGCCAGAACAAAAGATAAGATTAGACAAGTTAAAAGACAATAAAAAAAAAAATGATATAGAGAAGCCAAATCTTCTGATGTATTAAGAAACGCTACCCACTAATCAAGAAATGACAAGTGGCTTGCTCTTGGGGAAGCTTAACCAGCAAATCTCGTTTTAGTGTCTTTGGAGATAGCATTATTTAGTTTTTCCTTTTAAAAGTTTATATTCAAATCTTTGTCCATAAACATTTTACTTTTAATATTACAATAATAACATATTGGGAAAATTTTAAATAAGGACTCGAAATAGAGCCGTTTTATCAAAAAATGACTTAAAGTAGATGTTATCTCAAATAAGGATATACAGTGGCTAGATTAGTATCAAATAAAATTCTAAACTTGTTTTCTAACCAAATCTTAGTCGGGTGGCTTTTTCGGCAAGTCAATTATCTAAAAAACCAAAAATCTCACCTCACTTTTATGGGATTTGATTGAATTAACTTTTCACTACTTTTTGATTTATTCTGCTCTTATGGCCCACACATTCTAACTATTCTTAAATATAAAATTTACAAATTTTTCACAGCATTCAAATGTAGGTACAAAAATTAACGTACATTTTTTCTACAGTTTTAGGGAATTTAACTAATGTTTTAAATTTCATCTCGTTTATATCAAATGTTGAAGACTTGCTTCTTAATGTGTGAACGCACTCCTCTGTTTTTCGCTACAACTTTCATTTTTTAATGTTTTAACTCATGGAAAAATGCATGTTGATTTTTCGGGACCCAATTTCTTAAGCATTAAAAAGCATTGCATTTATGTATTCAATTGAAACTTTCTTAATTCAATATGTTTGCAAAGGCAAAAGTAAGGGTTTAGTGCTGTTTATTTTTTAATATTCACAAATCAAAATTTCCCAAAATTTAACGATTAAAGAATTATTTTTTAAGTTTCATAGCACATTATATTCTTTTTCCTTTTTCTCTAAGGGCAAATACCATAAAAAAATTTCAAATTATGCCTACTGTGATTCAAAATACAGTTATTTTTTGTGTCATTAAAGGCCTGTTTGGTAACAATTTTGTTTCCAAAAATAATATATGCTTGGAAATGAATCTTTTTTATTCTGTTATTAAGAACAATTTTTGAGTATTTTAAGGTGTTTAGTAATTAGCAAAAAAAAATTATTCCTATAATATAAATGTGTTTGGTAAGACTCTTGATTTTTTAAAATTTTTAATACTTTAGTTTTTATGTTTTTGTTTTTTGTTTTTCCTCCTCCTTCTTTGTGGCCAGTTGTAGGCGGCATTAGAAATAACCAACGACCCGGGAGGAAGAAGAACTAAGAAGGAGAAAAGAAGAAAAGAAAAGAGAAAAAAAAAAAAAAAAAGGTTGGGCTTGATTCTAAAATTATTCCCAGAAACAAAGAATCAACTTTCTTTTTACTTTTTGATTCTATTCTAAATCTATTATTAAGAAAAAAAAATTTATCAAATAGATTTTTGTTCCAAATTTATTCCTGGGAACAAAAGAATATAATCAGATACCATTTGGCCAATTATTATGTATACCCTAAAAAATTAAAATTTGTTCACTGTGATACAAATACCCACGTCACAAAAAATCTAAACTCATAAATATAAATTCTATTTTAGTTTGAGGTTTTTATGAAAAAAAAAATTTTGTATATTTATATTGCAATGGATGAATTTAGGGTTTTCAAATAATAATAAAAGTTCGAATTATTTGGGTTAGAGTAAGCATAGTTTGGTTTTTGCCGTAAACACGTTAACAATTTTTCAATATAGTAATTATAATCAATTTTGGTCAAAAATCGTTAACATATATATTATGTCTTATGTGATATGACCATGCTAATGTAGGCAGCTTTTTCGATTTCTTCTATTTTTTAATTTCTTTTTCCTTTCTTTTATTTCTGCCATGGTCTTGTTAGGGTTGTTGGAGCTCGTCGATTGTTGGCCAGGATTGTGACCTTCGCCTAGTGACCAATAGGTCCCCATTAGCCATTGTAAAAAAGAAAAAAGAAAAAAGAAAAAAAATATTAAGAAATATGTTAAAAATTAAAAAAATTGAAATTTTTTGTCTATATTAGTGTCGGCTATACCACGCAAGACATCAACATCCATTTTAGTGATTTCAAGTAAAAGTTAGCCGGAATGATTTTATTAGCAAATTATCAAAAAATTTTAAGACTAAACTGATTAAATTAATAGGTTTATGACTAAATTGATATTTATATAACATAAGATAATTTTTTGATTCAAAGATGTGCATCTTCGTACCATGCTAGATCAATCTTTTGTTATATATAACATATAATTAGTGACTACAGCTGTTACCCTAATCATAATTAATGACACACAATTGACCATGGCTAGAAATTGAACTCGTGATCAAGATCTAGCGTGGAATTCTAATCTTATCATTTATTTTTTATATAATTTTCGGGTAGCACGAGAAAATTGCTAATGGATTTTTTTAAAGTAAATCTAATTAAGGATCTTCTCATGAAAACCCAAGCATGCTTAATGAGAAAAATATTTAATATTTCAAAATATCAACCATGCACATTTTTATTTAGAATTTTATCTACCAGGGGATTTTTAATTTTTAATTTTTGGTTTAACAGAATCTTTTAGGTGGATGTGCGAATTGGAATACTGCGATGCACGTAAACAAAACAAAAATCTTAAAGAGAGAGAGAGTTAAAAGAGACGACGATCGCGCAATTTCATCGAGAGAGAACGCCTCGCGAAGAAGCTGCTGCCTCCATGTCCTGCAACTCCTTCTCCTCCAAGCAATTCATGATCAAGGACTCTCGACAGCCTTAGCTTCTTAACCTCGCGTTGCTCCTTCTCTCTCTCTCTATATATATCTTTCTCTCTCTAGCGATCGCCCTGCGTGTATATCTCCCAAGGGTGCCGGCGCCGTTCTCGGAATTCTCTCGGCCTGATCGGCGCTGATCGTCGGGAACGTCAATGTATTGGTGAGAACGGAGGATCGGGTGATCGATGGAAGGCAATAACAATCCGGTGGCGAACGCTCAGGGTGGCGCTCCCGCCATCGAAGGCGGCGACTGGAGGCAGAGCTTGACGACGGAAATCCGCAAACGGGTCGTCAGCACCATGTGAGTTCTCTTTTATCACGTCTTTCTTTTTCTTTCTTTTGGGTTGTTTGGAGGGGTGGGGGTTGGGGGGGGAGAGGGGGAATTCCGACGTCTGTTTTCTTCACCAAGAATGTCGAAAGCAGAGGCGCATCGAGATTTAACTAACACGTCGCGGCATGGTAAGGAGTTTAATTTATTCATGGTTGTTCTGGCTCTGTTTTCTTTAGGAAAAAAAAAGAATTGCTTTTGTGATTCCTCGTGTGCCATCTTTCAAGGCCTGCTAGATTTTTCTTCGTATCGATTGCTATGGGTCGTGATTCATGTCCACGGCTTCAATCTCTCACAAATTTATGGTTTTGACGTGAAGCATGGAGAACCTGATGAAGTCTGTTCCTCATCGTGGGCAAGAGGGTCTTCACGAGCGGCAGAGCATCGCAATGCAGTTGGAGAAAAAGCTTTATACTTCCGCCACGAGTCAGGTACACGAACAGTCTTTTCTTTTCCCAGGTTGACAGTCATGCTGGTCCCATGAGATTGCACGATATAGATGTAATATCAACACAAGAACATACTCTCTTTTCAGACGCATGTTTATAGTTATGGAGTCTGGTCATTGCATCTTGGCTGCTAGATTTACAGGCTTTATTTCATATTCATCCGCTCTTTGGATTAAAGGAAGTCATGCATTTGAGTAATTATGCATCAGTGGTATTGGGAGAAAGATAAGGGAATTTTCTTGCAAAGGTATAGCATGGTTTACGTCTTTGGCTATTGGTCAAGTTGAGCATCTCCTTCATTTTCCTTTCAGCAAGATTATATAAAAAGGATATCTCTAAAGATGCTACAAATTGAGAGATGTCAGCAAAACAAAGGAGCCAATTCATTGCTGGCCAACACCAATGGGACAATCAATAGGCCTTCAGATCCAGGTACACATTTAAGGTTGTTGACGATCATGGTGATGTAAAAAGTTAATGTGACCAATTACAGTAGAATTGTTGAGAACATACATATGGGCTGAGTATAATCCTCAGTAGACCTCTTTCACTGCATGCTCAGTCTCTGTGTTGGTTCTGCCTTGAGGTGGACAGGGGAGGTGAATATATCATGAAGATGTGTATTTGACATCTATATAATGAGCCAAGGCAGTCTGGTCTAATAATTCTTTTGCCAGCATGTGATGAAATCAAGATGCACGATTTTTACCTACTTGGTAGTTCGTGTTTTTCTATGCTTTGATTTTCTTTTCAACATTGCGCAAGATTTTGTACTATATGCTTTAATGGTTTTTGTCAGTTCATCAATTTCATGTCCTTTGTAGGTACCTGGCCCCAAATTCAAAATCAAAGCCAATCAAATCCTAATCAAGTGGCAGTTAATCAGTCTCAAGCACAACATGCAGTTTTATCAACAATTACAACTGCCAGAACACAATGTCCTCCCAATTTATCATCCATGCCCCCTGCTGGCAACTTGAACTGGAATTCTACAGCAAGTGCTGGTGGACCGAACTCCAACATGCGGCACATTCCGGTGTTCTCAGACAAGCCACAGATGGGCATGAAGGGAAGAGATGTCTCCTCAAGCATGTTTTGTAATCCTCAGAGGCAGATTCATGGACCTGAACAGCAGCTGAAGCAGCAGCAATCTCAAAATCCACAACAGCATGTTTATAGCCCGCAGTTGCAGCGTCAGGCCATGAAGCAAAACTTTCATAGTTTGTCGCTGGTCACTCGATCTCAACCTCCTCAGCAATCTGTTCTGCAGACATGCCCTATCACACAGCAAATTGTCATGCAGTCATCTCCTCTGTCTAGCCTTCATCAAAATCAACTGTCCTATACTCAGCAATCAAAACCACCCATGCTTCAGCAACATCAGGAATCATTTGTCAGGCTCCAACATCAAACACAACATACAAGTGCCTTCCCAGTGCCTCCACAACAGCAGAGTATAGGACAACAGACTAGTGTATTGAATATGCCACAAAATAACTTCATTGATCAGCATAGCAGCCTGGTGAATATGCAGCAGCAAGTGCAGAATGACATTGCAAACCAGGTGAGGCAGCAACATTCTTTAGTAGCACAAAAAAAATTCTCTCCAATGAAAATAAGCTGAAGTTGGGTGCTCAAGTTGATATCTTTGGATTGCAGCAGCAGCAAGTGCAGCAACCATTTGTGCGGACTCAATATGGATGCTCTAGCAAACAGGGGGCTATGCAAGAGCCTCCCAATTCTTTACCGTCTGGTTCCTACCATTCTGGAATACAGAGAGGTTTACAAACGTCAAGATCGTCAATGCTGCACCAGAGTATGACAAATCAACAAAAGCAGTCAATCCCTTCACAAATGCCTGTTCCAGGAACATTGAGTATGTTATATTCCATTGTGTGAATCATCCTAGCCTTGTTTGTAGTGCACCTGCTATAAAAGAATATGTACATCCTGGTTTGGATTGTAGATGAAGAGTTTTGCTTCCTATTTTGCAGAATCTCTTGATTCCTTCTCTCAAACAGATACTGCTTGCATGGGCGATTGGCAAGAGGAAGTTTTTCAAAAGGTAGTTCAATGTGATTTAATCTGTTGAGCATAATTTGACAAAATTGGATGGCTGCAGTCGTGCCCTTGGGCCTTCACCGTGTTGCTAAGTTATGGAATGTAGGAGTTTTCTAGTATGATAAACAGTGGTGGTGGACTATTGTGAACTGCGAAAAAATGAGTAGATGCACGGGTTTGTAAGATGTTGCCCTGAAAACCAGGAGGACCAAAAGACTGATGGTTTTCTGATCATTCATTGATATCATTGGATCTGATGAGGTCACTTAGAGAGCTAAGTAGAGAGATTGCTGTTTCCTGCAATTTCTCGCTTTAATTCCATAGAACACTGCTAAATGTTTCTCATACTTATTACTGTAAAAAAGCTAGGTAACTTGTATGTGCACCACTTATCAAATCTGAATGGCGAACTTTCAGTATTTTGGCTTCTTAGGATGGACAGACTTAAATGAGAAGAAAGCGCTCTTGTGAGTGTGTCTTAGAAACTGCCTTGATTAAATTGACTAGCTTCTTCTGAATTTCAGATTAATGACATGAAGACGCTGTATTTATCTGAATTAGAGGAAATACACATCAGATTTTCTACGATGCTGCAGCAGGTATGTGTGCTCAGTACTAAAGTATAGGAACGTCCTTTTTTTATTTATCTGGAGTACTTGTTATAAGAAAACATGCAAGTACAAAGTTAAGCCTGCATAGTTCTCTTTACCAGTTGTATTTATATCTTCCCAGATTGGTTCTACTCCCCAGTCACCCAACTCGGGGCAATATCAAAAGCTGCAAGGATTTCAGAAAATGGTGGGTCAACTCATTTCTTTTCTGCGAGTTCCCAAAAGCAAAATCTCACCCAGTATCAAGGATAAGTTGAGTTCATGCGAGAAGAGCATTCTGAATTTCATCAATGCAAGAAGAAGTGGGAGGCTAATTCTGCCGCAGCAACCACAAGTCCCTCCAACCCCACCTCATACGCAGTCCATGCCACCTGAACAATCCCCAGCTCAGTTTTCTCCTGTCCTTTCACCTGGAATAGATATGTCAGAAACCACCCTTAATCTTCAGTGCAACCCAAACATGCACCAGTTTAATCATCTGAATCAACATCAAGAATGGCGTATGCTGCAAAACCAGCAAGTGCAGCCGCAGCTGATGCAGAAACAACAGATTTCACAGCAGCTACCTGCATGCTTGCAGACTTATCAGATGTCACAACCTCATCCAATGGGCAATTCAAATGACTCAAAGATGAGACTAGGAACAGGTGTCAGACCAGGATCTATCTCTCAGCAACCTCGTTTCTCTGGATACCGGTCTGGTCATTTAGATCAACAGTTGAAACCAGGAACTCCATTGCCTAAATCTTCACAGCTTCCCCCAGCAGCTTCCATTCAAATTGCAGAACACCCTTCTCCAGAGATTGATAAGCAAAAGCTGTTGATGGCGTCCACAAAAGCTGTAACTTTTTTACAATCTGCAAACTCACCTTTTATGGTTCCATCCCCTGCTACTCCTTTGGGCTCGTCACCAATGCCAGTGGATACCGAAAAATCTATTTCAGGTCTCTCATCACTATCCAATGGTGGAAATATTGGACAGCTGCAAACAGATGATGCACTGGCATCAACTCCACCAATTTCTACTGGGACTCCAGGAATTTCAATCTCACCGCTGCTTGCTGAATTAAGTAGTCCAGATGCGGCTCTGTGGAAACCGGCAAAAACTTCTTCTGGAAAATCAAGTGTTACCGAGCAGCCTGTTGAGCGTTTAATTAGAGCGGTTGGTCTGATCTCTTGCAAATGCTTTTACTACATACTACACTATATCGAGATGGAGATTTCCCCTTTGAAATAAATTGTAAGTGTAAGTTGGTTCTGCTGTCTTTGTTTCAGGTGAAATCAGTTTCACATCAAGCTTTAGAATCTGCCGTAGGTGACATTATATCAGTGGTCAGAGGAAATGATTGTCTAGCTGGGACCGCGCAAGGAAGTGGTTCAAGGACTGCGGTTGGTGAAGATTTGCCTGCAACATTGAAGTGCCATTTGCCATCACAAAACTCCAATTTGCAAGATGAAATAAGTGGGACAGGGAAATTGAAACGCCATGTTAATGCGATGCCTCTGAACCTGGTACCATCTCTAGGAAGTATGAATGATAGCTTTGCGCAAAGGACTGGTTCAGAAATTTCTGATATAGAGTCAACAGCATCATCTAGTATCAAAAGGCCGAAATATGAGGTTCTGATCTTTCTTTGACATATGAACCAAAAAAATTTTGGTGCATTGTAGTCATTTCTCTAAGCTAAGCATTGTTTTGGTCACTTCGGTGTGTACCCAAATCTGTTGGTATTTGGTTTTGCAGTTTACTGGCTCTCTTTCTTTGCATGAATTTATATTTCTTGAGTGTACTTGGTAGATAATAATTCTTCAGTTATCCAGGATACTATTTTCTCAAAATGCTGATGAACAGTTCTTATCTCAAGTCAGTCTGGTAGTGCTGCTTGGACCAATTTATTTCTTTTCAATATGAAAGGTTGGATCCATCAGAAATTGTGATTAATACTTGAACCATTGGGTTTCTAAGTCCATTCCTCAGGGTGTTTAGTCTACCCCTTCGTTTGTTTCTCTCTGTTGCTGTCTCCATGTGACAGGTCCAGGTTCAGTAATCTTGACAGTACTGATGTTTGAAAGGGCACTTATGTACTGGGTTAGCGACCTTCAAATGTCTTTCCTTCTCAACTTTTCCTGCCTGCTGCCTTTCTATGCCTCTCAGAGTGCCCTTCCTTTTCTTGTATTTGGTTCTTGCTTAAATGAAGTCTCATGATGGACAAAGCAAAGTTTGATTTTTTTTGGATAAAAAGCAAACATAGCAAGTGTTAAAGTAAACAGGTGCAGCCATCTCCTGGACAACCACACTTCCAAACACATCAGCCACCTGCACCTTTTCCAGTAAATGGGATTAGCAAGTGGATTTTTTAGTGATTATTTTTTCCGTAATCTAGAAAGAGTTGCTATGTCAATATTGAGCTAGTTTTTCAGAGTATTATGTGATGCAAGTCTATTGAGTGGAATGATACACATTTTTGCAGGCTAACTATGACCTCTGGGGAGAAATAAAGCAGATTAACCAGCAACTTATACTCACAGTGGTCGATATCAGTGACGAAGAAGTTGATTCTCATGCGGCTTCTGCCCATACTAAAGTAGGTGAGGGAACTATTGTCAAGTGCTCTTTCACCGGTGTGGGTATCAATCCAAATCTAAGATCAGAGACTACCTCCTTGAAGATGGTATGATGTTTGTACGAGACTTGTCGAGTTTACCTGGTTTTCTGAAGTTCTCATCCAATTTCTCTGTCTGATTGTTGTACAGTCACTGATTCAGCCTTTGTGGTTGCTTCTGCCTATGAACTATCCTAACTGCTCTCCCATAGTATTGAACAAATTTCCAGTTGATGTCAGGTGAGAATTTATCTACCATTCTCATTTGCATTTGTATAAATCAACCCTAACGTCCATTTTTGGACTAAAAGAGGAAAACCTTAAGGTCCATCTGCTGATTTCCCTTTCTTGTCTGTACTCTGGATTTTTTCTCATTTGATTGTTGAATGATTGATTGTCTGTGGAAAATCTCTGCCTTCTTTGTGTTTAATAGATATCAAATTAAGTGGCCGTGTTTCCACATTCCACCTTTGGTTCTTCCATTCTTTCCTGTCAATGTAACGTGGTGACATCAACCCAAGAGCCTGGAAGAACCATACGGGATGTGCATATACCATTACCATATTCTTCTTGTCAAATTTTGCAAAATTGTAGTAAACTATCTCATTCTTTTGAATTTTCAGAATTGCCAGTTCAAGTTGGATATCATGCATCCTGTCACTGGTTCTTGGTCTCTTTAGTACTTACTATAACCTCTGCTTACTTTCTGAATTTGTTCTTGCAATTATTCCTTTTGCAGTAAAGAGGCTGAAGATCTAACAGCTAAGGCAAAATCAAGGCTCAGCCGCGCTCTCAGAATGCTTCCACAACCCACGTCGCTCGGAGGGATAGCGCTGAGATGGGAAGAAAGTGTCCGAGCAGTTGTTTTGGATTTTGCGCGGCAGAGCGGTGGGGGCACCTTCAGCTCCAAATATGGAGCTTGGGAACAATGCGGCTAATTTTGAGCCTAATCAATCCATCGAAACATACTTTTTTCTTTCTTTAATCAACACCATCGAGTTACGCAGCTCAACTTGAGATCTGGATCGTCCACTGAGCATTTTGAATCTTTACCATATATTTCTTTTAGGAGTATGGATGCTGATATATCTATCATCAATGATTTCCTCTGTACTTTCTGTACTTCTTCTGCTCTGGATTTTGCTTTTGAATTGCATGTTCGGTTCGGGGGGGATTTGCTTGGTACGACTGTTTCCTCAAGAGGTGTTGGCTTTGGATGGTGGAACTAGAAGTTGAAGCGGCTCTCAGTTAATGATTAGTTGACTACATTAGAAGCCAGTGATTATTAATTTATTATTTATGTGGGAAGCATGTTTTGTAGTTGTGTTTATCCTTTTTTCTTTTCTTTTTTTCAATCTATCGAGTCCTTAGAGAATGTTAAATGATGTCATTAACTCGTTCAACTAATCTCCAAACATGCTTAAAGCTTGTATTTCTTTAGCTTTTTAAAAACAATTCAGAGTCTAAGCTTTTATTAAAAATTCTACGAGTATATGATGGGAAGTAAAATTAGGGTTTTGATTTATTTAATTAATAATGTTGGTTATGAGATCAAGACATTTTGTCTATTCATGTTTTAAATGATTATCTAAGTGTCCCGAGTACGGATGTATGTATACGCGAAAGGTATCATTAAGAAATTCAGGAAGTGAAATCGATTAATTAAATTAACTCCGAATTTGCCAATAAAGAAATAAATAATGGATTTATGCAAACTAGAAACACCGCGTGTGAAAATAACATATTTTATAGTATCTCAAATGACTGAAAAAGTAAGAAGGAAAAATCTTATATATATATATTATATTATATTATATAGAGGAGAAAAAATCGGGCTATATGGATATGGCCGTTCTGAGCGCGAGCTACTGCTTATGGAGGAGACCGCCTTTAATCTCGCCGCCGCCGACGCCGACGCCGACGCCTCTCCCTCCTTCCCGACGACACACGCTTTGTGCCCGCACCGATCAATCGTCTCTGTCTCTGTCTCTATCTCCTGTTCAACGAACCATTTCGCGCATCGAGAACTCTGGCATCATCGCTTGCCTTCGCGCCAATAGGTCTCTCTCCCTCTCCCTCGACATGATTTTTGCTCGATCAATGTGTCTGAATCTCATTCGGAACCGATGTGATTGATAGTCCGGAGCTGGCATTTGAAGCTGCCCGCGAGGCGCTTGGAGCTGGCATTACGGTTGTGAGTTCTCTTCCCGCCACCTTTCCTGAGCTTGAACGGAGAAATTGTCAAGAGTCTCTCATATGCTTGCTCGCGTTACTTTTAAGCCTTTTGCTTGGAATTTTCGCACGGAATCCTTTTTTTCCTTTCGTTGCTGATAGACAGAGGTTTCCTGCCAAGACTTTGAACTGAATCCTCTAAATTGCATCATGACTAGTGTGAATCGCGTGGTTCCGTGGATATCACTGGCTATTGCTACGTTTTTAGAGACTCTTATATGCGGATGCATGGGTAGAGTTAGAGAGAGCGGTCCACACCTTGTGTGTGGACGGAATGATTACTCTTACTTGGAGTTATCCTGAAGTGATTTCTGTTAGTTGAGAGGATCAGGATTCGGGTATGTTTTCTCTTGCTCGTTTGCTGGTTTTTGCATAATATTGGCAAAGAGTTGCTCACTGGAGAGTTGGGTTTTCGTATGGGCTTCATTCTGTTTGAGAGGAGTTGAGTGTGGTTGAATCCTCCCAAATTTGAAATTTTGAACCATAAAATTAACAGCTCATGATAAAATGAAGTGCTTATCGGAGAATAGGGTAACATCGCCTGCTTGTAGTCATAGCACACGACTCATGCTCAAGGTTTTTGATGAGCTTTCATTGTATATTGCAGCTGGAGATAGTCAGGTCCACCCCAGGTGTGTTTGAGGTTGTCTGGATTCTCTCTCTATCTCTCTCTCTCCGTTTTTTTTTGGGGGCAAGATCTCAGTTTTGCTGGATGACTTACTGGAGAGTTAAAACTCTCTTTTGCATGGTGCGCAGGTTTTGCATCAGCTGATCGAAGATCACCCTGCAGCAACCCTCGGAGTAACTTGCCTACCTTTTCTAGACTTTGTGTGCATTTGCTTCTGTTTTTTGTGATCATTCAAGCATTACATGTGAAAAGTTGGTTTGGGCATGCAGGCATGGCTTTTAATAAAGAGTACCTGACATAGCTTTTACAGTCATTGGGCTTCTCTAACTCTTTGTTTTTCCTTTTCCTTTTCCTTTTTCTAAACAATTCTCTAGTTCACATTTACTGTCCCAATGGAATTTGTAGTTGGTTAGGTTAACATGTGGGTTTTCTTGACTACTCTCCTGATTTATGAGTGTTGCTTTTACATGGATTACAAAATCACTGCTTTGTATCAGATTCTTTCTTGGGTTTTCTAATCTGATAATTTTGGTCAGGTCGGGACCATTTTGAATGCTGAGGATGCTCAAAATGCAATAGTTGCCGGAGCCAAGTTTTTGATGAGTCCTGCAATGGTTAAGGTATCCACTATGGTACTGGAGGCATATTTTAGTATTTTAACCTGCGTGACGGGATACAAGGTGTTGAAACCTATCTCAAGTTTCTGCTCCCTGAAAGAAAATTTGTACGGTACATCTGCCTTCCAGCATTTCTCTATGTCTCTGATCCTTTTTCTGTTGCAAGGACATTTTGTCTGACTCGCAAGATTGTGGAGTCCTATACATTCCTGGAGTGATGACCCCCACAGAAGTAGGTGCATTTTTTTTTTGCAAGTGGAACCTTCCTTTTATTGTCATTCATTTGGCTAATGATATGGCATAAAGCTTGTTTCTGCAATCAAGAGTGCCTAATTTCTCTTCTGAGTATTATAGCATTGCTTTGTTAAAGTTCACGACATTTTAATCAACATTGAGTGTCTTTAGTTACGTTAAACATCTTTTGCAGATATTGTCTGCATATGATGCGGGTGCCAAGATTGTCAAGGTAGGCATGCAGTCCTCCATAATGATGACTTTGTTGCACCAAATTGTGTCTATCATTCTTAAGTAATTGCATGTTTCCTTCAACTGAGTATCTCTTTGTGCCCTTTGAGTAGAGTTTGGCAGAAATCTGTTGTACCTTACACTTAGTCATGAAACTCTCCAATCATCATCTAATAGGGAAGCCTCTTCTGCATGCATCTAAGTTTTTTTTTCTTTGCTAATCTGCATCATTTCTGTCGATAGGATAATACTGAATTTATGGGGTTTTGATCTCTTTGTCAGAGAGCCTTTTTTTTCTCCAGTACTTCTTTTCATTATTATTTTCAGACAAATTATCCTTCTTTGTTTATTTAATTCCTGAACATTTTTCCGGAATCAACCTGTGATTCCTACATACTCTTGGACTATGTTTTTCTATAGGTCTACCCTGTTTCAACATTAGGTGGAACTCACTACATATCAGCACTTAAGAAGCCTTTTCCTCACATTCGCATGGTTGCTTCTCAAGGCATTCCAATAGGTTTGTTTCTTGAACGAAGTCGTTTGGTTATAAACTGTTAATGGTTTGCATAAGATGCGTGAAGATCATATGTCATTATTAGGCTGGCCATTGATGACTGTTTGTCCTGTGTAGTTAACTTTTGTCCTTCCATGAATGAAATATTTTTAAATGGCCGCGGCATTTCTTGAATGATTCTCATTTTATTCCTAACTATCATTATGAGAAACAGATGCCAACCCTTTCCATCTAAATCTATGGTCTCTCTCTCTCTCCCCCCCTCTCTCTCTCATATGAACCTTTTGCATAACCTTATGTGGATCAGCAGAGTTACTGTCATAACATTTGGTCTGACATAGGCCAAAGGAAAAAAAAACTTCCAAAGCCACATTCTCAGCTTCTAGCAAGAATTTTTTATTCAATCTTTGAAGCAGCGTCTGGTAATCCACCTTTCACTGATGGAATAATTAATTCCTTGGCTCAGATTTAGCTGGAGAATACATTGCTAAAGGAGCATCTGCAGTTGTCCTCTCAGATGCCATATTCACTACAGGAGCAATGGCTCAATGCAATCTCAGTGAAATCTCTAAATTTGCTCACATTGCAGCTTTGCAGGGCAGGGAAGCTGTTGATCAGTGAGTTGCTTCCGTTGATAAGTTTAGTGGTCGAATCTGGAAGATTAACTAGAAAGTGGTTGGAGACTGCTTTGAACAGCATAATGAAACCTTTTGTCATGCTAGAGTTGATGTGGTGTACCAATGTAGTTGTTGGATCCGCACACTTGAAATGTTTTTCATGGACTTTGTTAGGATTTTGTACCATCAGATAACACAAATTCCTTTAGTCTTAACCTTGTGATTTTCGCTTACATGCACATGAAGCCATGGTCATTGGGCTTGTGAGTTATGAGCGAATCCTGGACATATTTGTTTTTCTCTCTCCTTTTTTCATCTGGTGTCTTCTAACTGATTGAATTTCTTACAGGAGGAAAAGATGCTTGGAATAGGAATTTGTTGAAGGGCTAATTGCTTTTGCATGACCTGCAGAGGTATAGAGGACCTGATGAATGTTCATATGCCTGATGGGCATTGAAATTTCAGGTACAGCTGCATTGTCGTTTTTCACTAAAGATGAACCTTGGAGTTATTGTTTGTTCTTTGGTTATTTGATTGTGCGCTTTCTCAGATTTCTAAAAGTCTACTGATTTCCATGACATTGTTTTACTGGAAATTAACACTTCCTTTTGGTTCCTGAAAACGCTGCATTCTGATCTTTAACCTTCTGGTGTTTATCTTGGAAGTAGTTTTTTCATTTATATATTCAGGGGTGTAAGGTTTGTGTCCATCCAAGAGGATTGTTCGCTTTCTAGTGAGATGGAAATGCTCAGGAACCTTCTTACATTTGCAGGTGCTCTTTGCGTTGATGGAGTGAATTTTCTTGCTGGATAGTGTGGTCATTCGGTGATCAATCTCTTGTGACCGTGATGCAATATTGTGCAATCACTCGTCTCCCGTACATCAATCGATGGTTGTCCTATCGATGACTCGGGTGGCATTTGAATGCTTTCCCAATTGACCAGTTTTTAAGGAATGTGCCTAGTCTTGGGCAAATTCCATTTGTGGAATTTGATGCTCGAGCCATCATCCTTGTTGGAGCTCTAGGCTTGTCTCATGAAGAAGTCGAGTCCCCAATGTGGAGGTGCACACGTTCAGTCTGTAGTTTATACTGGAGTTACAGAATCGGGCGCCAGATCTCTGATGATATCGACGATCGTGGAGTTAGCACTCGGCGGAGAACCTATAGTTTAGTCATGAATAATCTTTATTACCCTTTCCAGATAATTCCTTGTGCATCGATTGCTCTATATGGATATAAACGAAATACTATACGTCCGTGTGCATCTTTACTTATGTACGTAACAGGGAAACCCGAAACTGACGGTGATATTGAGCAACTTTGCGTTTTTGGGTGCTCGGGCGTGACGTTCCTCCGTCGAGTTACGGTACCACTTCCGGGGGTCGGCGGCGACACGAAACATGGGCTGGAGCAAGGCCCTTGGCGACATTCTTAAGCGGGCCCATCGACGAGAGGTCGAGGCCCGGCCCATAAATCACAATTAAATTAAGTAATAACTAAGTCCGAGGAAGATGAGTCTCGGGTGCCGACGCGTCCCAACGACCCTCTGCATCCGCTCAAATCCCCGTCATCTTCGTCACGCCCAAACCTGAAAACGAAAATCAGCTCTTCTCTATCTTCTCTGGACGTCCCAGATCCTAAATTTAGGCAAATTGCAAGACAAACCAACGGAAAAACTCCCCCAAAAAAAAGGGGGCGGATCCCCAAACCCCAACAATTAAATCCAACCTAACAATGACCTCACGTCCGCAAGGCTATTATTATTAATTAATTAAATTATTAATTAAACACGGCCTTAATTAAAAAAACACGTACACACAGAGGGAAAAAAGAGAGAGACTAAAATATTTTAAAAAATAATAAATAATAAATAAAGACGAAAATGGGAAGGAAAGGGAAATTTGCGCGTCAACGTAATTAAGCCATCGAAAATCCAAAAAAGTCCCCAAACAGCGAGGAGGAGAACGAACAATAAAATACGCCAACACCATAAGCGCAAGCCCAGCCCCACTACTACGAGCGATCCATCGAGACAGAGAGAGAGAGAGAGAGAGAGAGAGAGAGAGAGGACTAACGCTTTGCCGACCGCCCCCTCCATCATCGTCCCATCGATCTTTCCGGTTTTCAGGTCAGCGTCTGATCTCGCGGCCGCATCTGTTCGATCCTCGTCGCTCTCTTTCGATTTCGTCGTCGGATCTTTGTCGGGCGAGATTTGGGTTCCCTCTTTTTTGTCGAATTTCCCCCTTTTTGAGGGTGGAGGAATGAGGAGGGGCATGGAGTTCCGCGAGATCGCATTGCCGGTGGAGCCGGATTCTTTTGTTTTTGTTATCTGTGCGTGGCGGGTTCTGATCTGTGGTGTTTGGTGGATGCCTCGATTTGGGTTCTTTGTCGATAAGCGCTTCGGCACGCGTTCGTGTGTGCCTTCGTTCGGTCGATTAGCTCGATTTGATTCGGTTTGGGAGTTTTCTGGGTTTGCTTGTTCGTCCGTGATTTTTGTTTTCTTGATGTTGTTTCCGGAGTTTTCTGGTTTGATGGTTCGAATGGTTTAAAGGGTGTTGTTGAAGAAGAAGCTTGATGATGGAGCCGCTTGCAGCGGTTTTTTCTTTTTCTTGCATCGAGAAAGTTCGCTGTTTGGATGAATTCATTTGAGTTCATTTTTCGGAGATGTTCTTACCTATTATACCATTCATGCTTCGATGGACGGCGTGCATCGTTGGGGGCATCCCTGTTTACAGGACATTCTTGTGCTTGTTCATTGTTATTGTCTTTGTTTTCTTCAAAGTACGATGGATGCTATCTGCTAAACAACATTTTTTTATTTTTTTACAATCGTTTTCTAGCCTTCGTGGGTATACTTTCACATGTCTGTTCTTATTTCTTTCATGCTTTTCTTTTTGAGGATTGTAGCACTAAATAAAGCTGCTGCTGTGTGCTATTGCAGGAGGAACAGCGTATTTTGTGTCTGCGAATATGTCTCCGGCGAAGTCCAAGTCAAAGTCCAAGAATAAGTCCTCTGCAAGGGCTGGAAATGAACAAAAGGTTGCTTCTAAGACTTCTGGGTCTTCAAATGGAGGGAATGGCAGTTCTGCGAGTGCTTACAATCCGGTCTCCGGAACATTCCATTTGTTGGAGGCCTCATCATTTGATCCTTCACCACCTTCACAGAGTAATGGCCGATTTCAAACTATAGATGACCCAGATGAGCACTCGAGTAGTCCTCATGGAACTGTTTCGGAGTATGATTCAGTTTCCAACAACGGTAGCTGGTCTGGTGAGTCAGAAGACCTCAAAGATAAGGTAGGTTCCACTCCTCAACGGGAAACAGTCCCTGGTCCTGACTATGAAAGGCGAGAGAAGATTCGCTTGAAGAATGAAAAGAAACACCAGCGGCAGAGAGAGAGGAGAGCACAAGAATTGCACGAGCGTTGCAGGGGCTACTTAATGTCAAGAAAATTGGAAGCACTTTCTCAGCAGCTTGTGAGCATGGGGTTCTCTTCGGAGCGGGCAACCTTAGCTCTTATGATGAACGAAGGCAGGCTGGAGGATTCAATATCCTGGCTATTCGATAGAAACGAAGAGGAAGCTCTTGACAAGGGTAATGACAGTGGAAGCAGAGGGAACTTGAAGATTGACATAAGTGAAGAGATTGCTCGGATTACAGAACTGGAGATGAAATACAAGTGCTCTAAGCAGGAGGTGGAAAGAGCAGTGGTTGCTTGTGAAGGTGATCTGGTGAAGGCAGAAGAGTCTTTGAGGGCACAGAAACAGGATTCACAAGTTACACCAACAACGTCAGAAGCTATGCCTTCCCCACAAACCCTAGTCAGACCACGGGAGAAGCATGTAGCTACTACAACGACATTGCAGGGAAAGAATGAACGAGATTTGAACTATAGTAAGGCAGTTCCCATCACACCAACAGACTTAGAGCTTGGCACTTCCAAGTTGCAATCTTCAAAGATAAACCAGCAAACATCACTAGTGGAGAAAAGATGGCCTCCTTCAGGATCAAGCTTTTTGCCTTCATCAAGTATCGCAATGCAGACACAGGTCTCACCTGCAGTAACGAAGCCTGATGTTCATTATGGTGTTGCTGAAGAGAAATTAAAGCAAAATGCAGCATATAGGGAACCTGTAATTGTGATGCAGCGTCCCCAGTCGATGATACCCAGGTCAACCGTTGTCTCAAGCATAGGTTCCTCACCTTCAGTATCAACTGCTCACCATCCAAATGATGTTTCTCGTGCTGAGATCCTAGGGTCAAACATGAAGTTGCCCCATGCTCAGAGATTGGGAAGCCTTGGCCTAGAAAATCAGGGGTTGGAACAATTCTACCATCAACCTATATACAAGGAGAGTCCATCAATGCTTGGTCCATTGGATACAATGGCTGAGTTCGGTGGCTCGTGGAACACAATGGGCAGATCTCCTCCTAATGCTGTTCCATCTAACCATGTAGCTTCTTGGAACAAAATTGGCACCTCTGCAGCTTCACACGCGATTCCTTCATCGTCTCTTGGACTATTTTCTACTTGGAGGTCGACAGGAACATTGGGCTCATCCTCTCAGGTGGATTGGAATATCAGCGGTGCAATGCCGGAGTTTGACTATACCAGAATAGATTGGACCCTGGATGCCAATTTGGCGCATTCCAAGTCGAGTGGAGTGTGGCTACACCTCTCGTCGATGTTGAGAAACAATCCCACAATGATGCTTGGAGCTGCCAACAGAGTCCGCACTACAGACACATCACCAGGTGCTTCATGTGAGTGGACCTCTCCATTTGCAGGAAAAGACATCTTTAGCTTGCCCAGGCAATTTGTAACTTCTCCATCTCCCTAGGCCCTTGGTCTAGGGATGGGAGAAGAAAGAATAGAATAGTGGAACAAAAGCCCTGGTGGTGGGTTGGATGAATGTGTTGGTGTGTTTGTTTCTGGTTTCCCTATTAAAATTGCCACTAGTGATATCTGGCCTTAGTATTTATGTCCTCTTGTGTCCGTTTACTTCATAAATTGATGGTGGTGGTGATGATTGTGGTTGGTGGCATGAGGTCGGGTGGGGCTGTCAATACATGTTGATCAATTTGACCAGCTTCTATGATGAGTAATGAGTATTTGCTGGTTTATAGTCAGAATTGAGTGTGGTAACTGATTCTATATTGATCCAATGCTTTAGATGAGTGAAACCCAGTTGATAACATAAACTTGAGGTTAGGTATCTCCATCATATGGGAAACTGAAAAACGAGACTTGAATACCTTAAATAACTGAAGGTTAGTTCATTTTGGTTGCACAAAGATAGGACTACAGATGTGCATATTGCTTGCATCATGCTATGTGTACGTTGTCTGGGTTTGCAAACTCTTAACTGCAGTCTAGTTCCGACGAAAATAGTTCATCGGAAATTCATTTTGGGAGTATGTGAATGTCTAAATAGATACTTAACTGAAATCAAGGGGAGTAACTGAAGCAAGGCATAGGAATCTACCATTTGCATATGCGCGAATGCGGTGTTTAAACAACTCACACGGCATTGGATTTGCATCCAGCGACGATCAGAAAACTTTCCAAGCCAGACGCTACATGGACAGGGCATACGATTGGATAAATTTAGAATAATCGCCGCTGGACACTATAATATATGCTTAATTCTTATGTCGAGGGACATATATTCATTCGAGTTCAATGATTTGCTTTGAAAAATTAATGTTGTCTTTTTACTGTCGACACGAAATGCCATCATATGAAAACATATGAGTGGATGGCGCTCATGTCATGGCTAAAGGATAAGTGTCACAGGTTCCAATGGCCGCTTCATCTGTCAAGTTTTTTTTGGGTAAGAAAAGGGGCAAAGCCCGAGTATTACATTCACACTTCCTAACAAAGCTTGAACAAGACTGATTTCCTATCAACAGGGAAATGGCTTATCTAATATCGAAGTGGTATTTACATCGCATGACCGAATAATCTATTTTGCACACGAATTTCCTAACCAAATTAAATGGGGCTTACACTTCAGTGGCTACGGTTCATCTGTCATTTTAACTATGTTGTCTTCCTCAAAAATCATGCTCATGGGTGGAGAGAACGAATAAGAATCGGTGACCCAAATTTCTTGCTATATAGCTAGTTATTACTCTTTGTTCACTTAGCATAGTCTGTACTTATTGGCTCGATAATCAATAGATCGATATAAAAGAACTAGCATTCGTGTAAAAATTGCAAACTATGAATATATCAATATTCACTTTATTGTGGAGAAATAACTCCTCGCATATGAACATTATTGACAGCTCAACAAACGAGTATGCCCGGCGACGAAGGGTGCTCATTCATCTAACGATTGATTTCGAATCTTGTTGGGATGGTGAAGAGTGCTGCTGTGAAAGAAGTTGGTCATTATTCACTTAGATAAGTATGACTCACCTTTTAAACCAAGCCTAAAACAATTTATGGGCTCACACGTTGAAAGCGCATAGACGTAGGAATTGCTTCCTGTGGTTATGCGAGGAGTCCTACGATGCAAAGATTTTTGTCAAGTCTTAATTTTTAGTCGACGAGTCTCTTTATGCTTTGCTCGCGCGATGAGAAGAATGCAAGCAAGAAATGTCAATTGCCGTCAGTGACTGTCAAGATTAAGACAAGTTCCTCTTCCTCTCTAGTCTCTCCAGAGCATTTCAGTAATGTAGAGATGAGTACCATGCTCACGCCCACCATCTCCTTCACCAAAACTAGTGCCGCCCATATCTCGCAGAAGCCATCGCCACCTCCTATTCACCACGAATTGTCCCAAAGAATCCACATTCCTTCTCATGTCTACAAGCACCCTGCAGCCATCCTCCTCGAGCTCTGCACTTCCATGAAAGAGCTCCGCCGAATCATCCCTCTCGTCATCAAGAACGGCCTCTACGACGAACCCCTTTTCCAGACCAAGCTTGTCAGCTTGTTCTGCAACTACGGTAGCGTCGCCAACGCGGCTCGCGTTTTCCAGCCCATCGAGGACAAGCTCGACGTTCTCTATCATACCCTGCTCAAAGGGTACGCAAAGAACTCGTCTTTAGACGAGGCACTGTCTTTCTTTTGTAGGATGAAGCGTGATGATGTGAAGCCGATTGTGTATAACTTCACTTACCTGTTGAAAGTTTGCGGCGACAGTGCGAACCTTAGGAGAGGGAAGGAGATTCATGGGCAGCTGGTGGCTAATGGGTTTGCGTCTAATGTATTTGCCATGACTGGGGTTGTGAATATGTATGCAAAGTGTAGGCAGATTGGGGAAGCGTACAAGATGTTTGACAGATTGCCGCACAGAGACTTGGTCTCCTGGAACACGATAATTTCTGGTTATGCTCAAAATTGCTGGGCGGTTCCAGCGCTGGAGTTGGTTTTGTGCATGCAGGAGGAAGGACATAGGCCTGACTCCATCACCTTGGTCACAGTTTTGCCTGCTGTTGCTGATGTTGGGTCCTTGAGGATTGGCAAGTCTATACATGGTTATGCTGTGAGAGCTGGATTTGATTGTCTGGTGAATGTTTCGACTGCTTTGTTGGATATGTACTCTAAGTGCAATTCAGTGAAGACTGCTCGAGTAATTTTCGATAGGATTGAAAAAAGGACTGTGGTTACTTGGAATTCTATGATTGATGGTTATGTAGAAAATGAAAATCCTAAGGAAGCAATTGCGGTTTTTGAAAATATGTTGGATGAACAGGTGGAGCCAACAAATGTAACTATAATGGGGGCACTCCATGCTTGTGCTGATTTGGGTGATCTTGAGCGAGGGATGTTTGTTCACAAGTTGTTGACTAGGCTGAAACTTGACTCTAATGTTCCGGTGATGAATTCTTTGATTTCTATGTATTCCAAATGTAAGAGAGTGGATCTTGCTGCAGAAATATTTAACAACTTGCGGCAGAAAACCCTCGTCTCTTGGAATGCAATGATATTAGGTTTTGCACAGAACGGGCGTGTGAGCGAGGCTCTGAATCACTTTTGCTGGATGCATTCTCAAAATGTAAAACCAGATACATTCACAATGGTGAGTGTAATTCCTGCTCTTGCAGAATTATCCGTGACCCGGCAAGCAAAGTGGATTCATGGACTGGTCATAAGATCTTGCATGGACAAGAACATTTACGTTATGACTGCTCTTGTTGACATGTATGCAAAATGTGGAGCAGTTGATACTGCCAGAAAGCTTTTTGACATGATGGAAGACCGGCATGTCATAACCTGGAATGCTATGATAGACGGATATGGTACACATGGGCTTGGGTGGTCTGCTGTGGAACTGTTCAAAGCAATGCAGAAGGGGATGGTCAGGCCAAATGATATAACTTTCCTTTGCATCCTTTCTGCTTGCAGCCATTCAGGTTTGGCCGATGAAGGTCTTCAATACTTCAACAGCATGAAGCAAGACTATGGCATAGAACCTACAATGGATCACTATGGCTCCGTGGTAGACCTTCTTGGTCGAGCTGGTCGTCTCAAGGAAGCTTGGAATTTTATCCAAAAGATGCCTATTGAACCTGGAATTACCGTCTTTGGGGCGATGTTGGGTGCCTGCAAGATTCATAAAAATGTTGAACTGGGGGAGATGGCAGCAAATAAGCTGTTTGAATTGGACCCACAAGACGGTGGATACCATGTACTGCTTGCTAATATATATGCCACAGCCTCAATGTGGAGTAGAGTGGCCGAGGTGAGAAAAATCATGGCGAAGGAAGGGCTTCAAAAGACTCCTGGTTGTAGTTTAGTGGAATTGAGAAATGAGGTCCACAGTTTCTATTCTGGAAGCACAGAACATCCTCAGTCTAAAAGGATTTATGCATTCCTTGAAACTCTTGTTGATGAGATTAAAGCTGCTGGTTATGTGCCTGACACCCATTCGATCCACGATGTGGAAGATGATGTGAAGGAGCAGCTGCTTAACAGCCATAGTGAGAGGCTGGCTATTGCATTTGGGCTTCTCAATACCAGCCCTGGCACAACGATACACATCCGCAAGAACTTAAGAGTTTGTGGGGATTGCCACAATGCAACAAAATACATTTCCCTTGTGACAGGACGAGAAATAATCGTGCGCGATATGCAACGGTTTCACCACTTCAAGAATGGAGCATGCTCTTGTGGAGATTACTGGTAAAACTTGTATTTAGGATGAGTAAATAATTGGGAATCGCTAAAAGTGTTGCTGCAAGTTAGTGAGGAAGTCTTGCAATTTTTATGCTGAATACGTTAAGTTGTTCCGAAATGTCGGTGGACCTTGCAGATTTGGAGAGTAAAGGGAAGATAGCAGGGAGTATCCCTATTTTGTAGTTTGTACGATCACTTAAATGAGTATAGCCCTGATCACATATTCATTTACTGACTTATACTGTGTTCCTTTCCCTTTTGGTGACATTTGTACGAATTTGTATATTTCTCTATATGATCGTACCACAATAAACTGATATTAAGGTATATTACTATATGCACTTTATAATTTCACTCATTCCTTCCTATTTTCTCTGTCTAAACTACTGCAAACATAAAAATCTTCCGCTTTCTCTTTTCTTTCATAAAAGGGTGCATCATTGTCATCGATGTAATCTGGGTAAAACATCAAGTGCAAAAAGCTTTGAATTTGGAAGCACCCTGGAGTAAATGAGTATGAAATCCATTTTGTTCGCCCAAAGAAAAGAAGTAACAGGTGCTCAAATCTGAACCATTGGGCTATTTTTGGTAGTCAATAGTCCAATTGAGCCTGAATATTATATCTAGTATTTGGCGACATCTTCTAAACCTGATAAAACACCGGATAAGAAATTCGGGCTAAGGGATAGGATAGATTCAGATTAGACAAAAAAAGTTTAGAAGGAAAAAAAAGAACAGAATAATTTCCTTCCAATCATAGGATGAGGGAGTCTAGCTTTGCTGGCCACCGCATAAGGACCATTGCCACAACAGCCTATCACTCTTGATTATTGTGCAATCGTCACCGTCTCCAACCAATGCCGAGCATCAATATCGCTCAACCGGTTATCCTCTGATGACTGTCAAACCAAATTGGCTATCAATGATGAATGACCAAATCGATTGGATTGACCTGAAAAATCATCTTTAAAAAATAAGAAGAAAATAATATGCACGAAGTTTTAGGCGTTCGTTTGTTGGTCCTAAACGGTGGTCACCTGAGTTTGCCGTGATTTCGGATCTTGTCCTCCACTCATATCTGAGACTTTGTGCTGATGGTCAGAAGATTTCAAAAGAGAATGAGGAGAAGGAGCTTCGGCAAAGACGGTGACCGGTCAAAATAGTGCTAGTCTCCAAGATGCTACCTTAGATTTGGAAAGTTTCACCTTCATGAGCAAGTGAGATTTTCCAAGATTTTAAATCCTATCTTAGATTGCACTACACATGGGAATGGATTTTTTACAATGCGGAGGATATTTCAACGAAACACAATTCAAATTCAAGCAATCAAATGTAGACTTGAAAAGAGATCTGGTATTAGGAAGAAACGAACAAAAAACCACATACGAATTTGTAAAAGAAACACAAAAGGGAACTCTACACCTACTGCAACCTTCACAAAGAAAATAGGCTGCAGAGGCCAAGCAAAATGTGCATTTTTACACATGTTCATCCACTAGTTCACCTAATTACTATACAATCTCCACCAGGCATGCCGAATTCAGATTCATGAAACTCCAGCAGGCTTTCGGCCACACAGAAAAAGAAAATCCAATAGGCTTCTCCGTCCCATGAACTCTGAACCAAGGCAAGGGTGATGGTCGGGTATCACTTCCACCACCAAAATTGTCTATATAAATAGATCTTTCGCATACGAACATTATATGCCATGAAGGCTCTAGCTTTGATAGGATCGGCATTTAAATGCTCAAAGGCATACATCTGTTTCCCTTCTTCCAACCCATCAATCTCCATCACAGCCTGCAACAGTTCTGAGGCATCAATTGCATTTTTGTTTCGATCCATTGCATCAGCCAACCGCTGAATGCTTGACGCCACTGTAAGCAATGCCTCTTCAACTGTCTCCGAACTTTGAGCTCGTTTTGGATGCTTTCTGAGAGGCTGGGCAAAAGGAGGAGGGTCGGGATTACCATCTTGCACGTATGCCGGAGATTCCGTGTATGACTCTGTTCCATCTGTCTCGCTAGGTTCTTCTGAACTTGGTGAAAGAAATGAGGGAGAATCTTCTTCACAATTCTTCAAGTCACTCACATAGCTTTCTTCCTTCATCTTTGCCCAACGACTAGGAGCTTGATAGTTCCCACAAACAATTTTTAGTTCATCATACATCTCAATCTGCTTTCCTCGAAATACTCTTGCATCCGGGTGTGCCTAGTCAATTCACTGAGGTATATCATCAACTAATAAACAAAAGCAGTAGTCAATCAGAAGAACGAAAATTCATTGCCTATCGAACAACAACTTACTGCAATGTATCTTTTCCAAAGATCATCATCATCACACTCAATCATCTTTGTGTTGGGATTCCATATGAACCCATCTTGGCTGAGCAAGTCTCTCATCACTTTGTACCTTTTCTTAATTGTCTTGAGGCGATTAATTACTTTTTGGTTATTCAAATTCAAATTAAAACGAGAGTTCACACCAACACAAGCAGCAGTATAGGCGTTCTCATTGAAGCATTTGTCTATTTTATTCCCATTTCTTGCCTGAATAGCAAGAGCTTCAATTAGACATTTGTCCATTGCGATGGACCATACAACATTTCTTCCTTTGTGCTTCATTTCCCTTCTCTGAGCGTGCAAGTCATATTGGTCCATACCTGCTGAAACCAAAGGACCAGTATTAGAACTTCGAGGATCCCTCCCTAGATGAAGCAGCATTTATTAAAAGAAAAAATACATGCCAAACAAAACATCATTTATAGTAATTCATAGACTACGACGACCATTTCATCGCACATAACACCACATACAGCAGAAGGTTCATGCTCTGCTGTTCGGCACAGCCTTTAAGATACCAGGCTATTCAAAAGCCACAATGATGAACGATAACCAATGAGGCGTCGAACAACTAGAGCGAAAACATAAGAAGTTCACTGAATATAATCAGAAAACAATTTGGCATTATTGTGCTTATCTTGCATAATAATTTCCAGTACCTCTACTAAATGCATCTCCGCATTGGGTACATTAATGCTGACAACATTCAAACGACTGCAAAGACGGTTGAACCGGATGCACTCACGAGATCATAACACATTAGTTCAGTGAAAAAGAATCTCTCAGCAGCAGCTACTTACATGGTGATCTTAACCCATTCATCATGAAACCGAAATGCACTATCTCAACCCTCCAATGAGCAGGCTTTGTGGAAACTAGAAATTCGCAAAAACCATTTCAAAACATCGGATCATTGCATGAGATACAAATCCCCAATCCACCTCAACTTCGTATAATATGCAAAAGCTACGTATCAAAAGCAAAAGAGGGGAAAAAGAAAGAGAGATGCAAAGGGTCGATGCGAGTGAGAAAAGGGACAACAGGAAGAGGTCAATGCCTGTGATGATCACTGTCGGATGGCTGATTCAACGCTGGCGAAAATCTCCCGCTGGTCGGGCCGCCGCTGGAAGAAGGGGGCCGGATCTCGACGAAATGAAGCGGCAGCGTCAGGACGGACGCGGACGGAGGAAGCCGGGAAAGTTCATTGCGGGTCTGAATTAGGGTTTCCTGTTTTTCTCGGGAAAATGGAAGGAGAAATTTTCTCGCCGCACACTTTCTCGAAGAGAAAAAAGCGAAGAGGGAGAGAAAAAAAGAGAGACTGCTAGCGTGAATCGACGGTCACCCGATCTCGCGTGACAACCTATCAGGAGTTGCCACGTAACTAATGACATAGGCGCAACACAAGCTTATTAAAGGATACATGGGCCGGGCCGGGCCCCGTGGAGTCCAAGAGCAGGCCCAGGCCCGATGGAGTGCGTAGGACCGGCGAATGCCGTCCTGCGGCTTAAAAGGCCTGTTCCTTTCGTCTCCATCCTCGTCTTCGTCTTTGTCCAGGGGTTTTAGGGTTTTTCCGAGCTCCCTCTCTCTCGGCTGAAATCATGACTGCTCAGACTCAGGAGGAGCTCCTCGCGGCTCATCTGGAGCAGCAAAAGATCGATGTGAGTTCCTCGGACTTGTTTATCTTCTCAATCTGCTTCGCTCACTTCGTGTGATCCAAGTTTGACTACTTTCTGCGGTGGGGTCTGGTTGGAGATGCGTGCGAGTTGTCATGGTTTTCCATTGGATCAGTTGGATTCGGGGTTTACATTTACCAGCAATTTATCCTCTTTTTTCTGTTGATTTTACTGTGCAAGCTTCAATTTTTTTAATCGGAACTGGAGCCCTCTGTCGTGAATCAGGGAAGCAAACGCCAAACTTGAAACTTCGTGTGTTGTGGCTGCTGGATTTTATTTATGTCTGGTTTTTTTTCCCGTGAATTAAAGTGATTACCTGGAGCATCTGATCCAACGGCGGGCAGTTTTGGAAATGCTTTATTTGCACGAATTTATTGTGATCGTATATTTTGGGCTTCTCTAACTTAATCTTTTGGTGTGTTTGCTCGTTGGTCGAGTTAGTGGTACATGAATCTCAATGCTGGTAAATTACATATGTAATTTTTTGATTCGTCACACGGTTAGTTGTAGTTTCTGATAAGGGCCAAGGAATGATTATGGAATGCATACAAGAGTCGTCAGTGCAGTCATCTGGACATTTCTTATCTAGAGGAATGTGGCCACGGGGATTTCGTTTCACTGGATACAATAATAATGAAGGTTCAAGAGGATTCTCGTTGGATGATTTTATGAGCTCTAATTCGCATGCTGGAAGTTCTAAATACAAATAGTAATGTTGATCCAAAAATTACAAGTCAACCCCACAAATAATGAATAATATCTTGAGAGAATTCTGCTGTCTTAGTGAGATTACCATTTTATTCTCTCAAACATGGTATTAAAAGGAATATGATCATGTACAGATCCACCAGAAAACCTAATGAGGATGGCAATGCATATTTTGATCCAACCATGTATAGGAATGGAACCCGTGTTTATAAATCACCCATCATTTATTTATGTCCATCCTCTCAGCCCCCATGCAAAAGTTACATTGTCATTCTTGGACAAGATGCATTTGCCGTTTGCTTTAATTACACACTTCATGAAAAGGCTCTAGTTGGTTGCAACAATTTAATACCTTATATTGAATAGTGTGTTCTCTGCTTGATCTATTTACATCTTTTTCCTCTTGAAGTCTGATGAACCTGTGGTTGAAGATGAGGATGATGATGATGATGATGATGATGAGGATGATGATAAAGATGAAGATGAAATAGAAGGTTTGTTTATTACAGAAATTTTAAGCAAAGCAATGTACCCTTGGTTTTCCCTTGTCTTTTTCTCTGTTTTCTGCAAACCTTGTTATTGGTTTCTTGTCCACCGTTGTTCCTCTCTTTCTTGCAATAAATTGGTGAATTCAATGGTTTGGTAGCTTGTGAATTGATGTGATTGCTTTCACTTGATATATTTGGTGTTTAGTGTTCACAATGGATGTGAGAATCTGAGCAACATGGTTTCAGGCCAAAGACATAGTTTAATTTTTCTTCCAGAAATTTATGATGTATGGTTGGTTTATGAGTTCAATACTCGGTGTTGGCAATGCAAACGCCTGACAAGGTATCCTCAGATAGGACCCTTGAATCTCTGGATGTTGCTGTTTTTCTTTTATTGCCCTGTGGAGACTCAGGCTTTCAGAAAAACTTGTGGTTTTACTATGTGTTCTAGCATCATTTTTCCTGAGATAATGGGCATATTGGATGTGGCTGGGTCACTGCAATCATTCATGCATTATCTTCAGTGACATGGTAAAGTTTCTCTTAGGAAATTTTAGATTCACCAGAGTTGTTGGTTGTTTCTTTTGTGCTTCTTCAGAGGGATCCACAGCAATACATCACTAGGGGTCTGAAACTCTAAATAATAATGCACAGTATGGAGCCATATTAGCTATCACTCTGGTTACAGAAGATTTCAAGATAGTTTAGTCCTGCCAAAATGTGATTTTGCGTTATTTTCCTCAGGACAAGGAGATGGTACTGGTAGGTCAAAACAAAGCAGAAGTGAGAAAAAGAGTCGAAAAGCTATGCTGAAGCTTGGAATGAAACCCATTACTGGTGTTAGTCGTGTCACTGTAAAAAAGAGCAAGAATGTGAGCGCCCTTTCCCTTTTCAAGGTTTTATTTATTCTCACTGCCTTTTAAGAATTTTGCTTGCTGATGAACTCTTCTGTGTTGCTAGATCTTGTTTGTCATCTCCAAGCCAGATGTTTTCAAGAGCCCGACATCAGACACATATGTCATTTTCGGGGAAGCGAAGATTGAAGACTTAAGCTCACAGTTGCAGTCTCAAGCAGCTGAGCAGTTCAAGGCCCCCGATCTCAGTCATGTCATCTCCAAGCCTGAGTCATCAACAGTGGCTCAGGATGATGAAGAAGTGGATGAGACAGGTGTGGAGCCCAAGGACATCGAGTTAGTTATGACACAGGCAGGAGTCCCAAGGTCGAGGGCCGTCAAGGCACTCAAAGCTGCGGATGGAGATATCGTTACCGCCATCATGGAGCTCACCAACTGAGAATAAGTTTTTGTTTGGGCAAGTTGGATTTAGCAGCCTCTACGTTTCTTCATGGGTTTTCAGATTTTGTGTTCTCAAGCCATCCTTTTTTCTCGACCAATCATATAAGTTTCGTCCCATCTGTTGTAACAATCTTATATATGGATGTTTTGATCAAAAGGTTAATGGCGTCTGTGACTTTGATCGACTCACCTAAAGATATTTGTTTGTTTCGGTCTTGCTTTGGTCATTCTTTCATTTTTTTGGTTAGGCATGTCTTTCATGACTTGATTTTCCAAGAATTGAGCTTGAGAAACAAGAGGATACTTTTCATCATGCCGGATGAAGCCCTTCTATCCTTCTCGTACACGAGAAGCTTGGGAGTTTCTAATTACAAACTTCCATTTTAAATTCGCACTGTTCAAATAAAACTTTATTGCGCCCTAAGCGCACTGTTCTCAAATGTAACCGCGATGTCCTTGGAAGACCATTTTGAGCTCTCACATTTAGAGTTCACTCATTGAAGACTGAAGCCATGACCTGAGTATACCAACATCAAGCACCACGGTGGCGACTTATGTCCTTCCACAATCTTAAGAAATAGCAACCATCCAATCTGTTCTTGGCTGCATATCAAGTTCAGGGAATGCAATGTTCTCATTGTTTATCAACTCGGCTCCAGGCTCTAATTTGTCACATAATTTGAGAAAATCGAGCCTAGGGATCTGAGGAAGACTTTCATGAAGAAAAGGTTTCAGTTTCATGTGACTTAATTCTAACTTCGTTCTACTCCTAAAAACTTCAACATGAAGAATGATTACTTCATTGATACGCAATTAAAGCAAGAATAATGAAAATAGAAGTACTCGCATTTAACATTGACTAATCAGTGGGTTGCAATCAGACTCGACTCGACTAGAAACTAGAGATGAACCCTTGCTGAGTCCTTTTCCCTTGCCACATCAATTAACAGAACAATAACAAAACTATCTCAAATCGGTGGGTTGCAACTTGACTAGACTAGAAACTAAAGATGAGATGAACCCTTTGTCACATCAATTAACAAAACTATCTCAGATTACGAAGGTGTCAAAAGCTTCATAACTAAAGGAATCCTATTTGTCTTCCAAAATGAGATGCAATCAGACATCATATTCTGACTGATGAGAAACATTACATACGTTGAGAAATCGTCCAGAAACTAGTCAGGAGAAATGCTCAATATACAAGGAAATCTAAGCTAAAACTGAGATTTCTTAGTATAATTTTGTTAATGATATCTCATTGTGTTTGTGCATCGTCTATACAAAAGAAGAAGATGCAAATGGAAACGTGGTCTGCAGGCCACCGATAATTTGTTTCTTCCCCAACTAAACAACTGAACCAGCGCACATCTGAGATCTTTTGCTAAACAATCTGCAAGCCAAAATTGGGCAAAGTGTTTTGCACATCCAGAGTTAATAACATAACCTTCAACCTTTGCAACTTCTCCCTTCGAGATTCCTGATGCAGAATCACATGATGGACACATCAATCCTTAATTGTCCATTCGACTAGACTTCATAACATGAAATGTTTAGCAAAATCTAATATAGCCAGCGATGGATGCCGAATAAGGGTCCTCAAAGTCTGGCCCAAAGGTCATGACAGATCCATGCATCTTCTAATTCAATCTTGATCACAAAAACTCAGATCCAAGTGCCTCCGGCTTTGATGGGAGCATTCAATCAGGCATCCAATCAATAGAACAGGAACATGACAATCAGCTTGTGTAGAAAATATCAATTTAAGACCCCTGATTTTCTATTAAATACTAACTTGAGCAGTGGCAGAGCCCTTATATATCTCCATCAGATGTGGAAATTGCTCTGTATGCTTCATCACATATCTCTTCACGAACAACTCCTCAGTTAGTTGAAATGGAGTTACTACGGGCTTGTCCTTTTTGAGAAGGCCCTTGGACAACAAGAATGTAATCACATTATGCCTTGGCCGAAGCCTTTTGTCGACTGAGAACTGAAGAAGTAGAGGCTGGCTGACTATAATCTCTCGGGCTATAGATGCTGTGTTCAGATAAAAATCCAGTGTCCTCCTAATCTTCTTTTCGGAAAGAGCCAAACAGTGCGGGCGACGCACAAACATGGACAAGAATTCCTCTTGAGACCAACCCAAGCTCTTGAAATTCTCTACCTTCTTATTCCAAGTCAACTCCTTCATCGACGACATCACCCTGAGACCATGTATGAAATTCGCAGAGGACGGTTCCAATCCAAGACCTTTGACCGATTCAACAGCAGAAGCCATCTTCTCAACCTTCATCACTAATGTCCTAGGTTGATACAGCATCAGGAGGACTATATCATCAAATCTCACTCCCTCCCTCGTCAAGAGATCAATATTAGGTTCCAAGAAATACTTGCGGTCAACAGTTAAAAGCCATGAACAGCGCTTAATCGCAATATCCAACGCAGTGGAGGTCCTCAGATAGTTCTTGAGGTAATCAATCTGCGGTTTATAGTACGAGTTCAAGCTTCTACAAAAGAACTTACTGTTCCCAGCTATCGTACTGAGCAAGACTGATTCCGACAATCCGATCTCACGGAAATACTCCAACTTGGGCTTGAGATTCGATTCCACATTCGACAGGAGAAGCGCCGGTCCATTGGTGACCAATTTGGCCATCTGGACTTTGCCGAATCCGCAGGAACACGAGAACCTGAGCACGGCATCGGCCTTCTTAACGTCATTTCGGTGGGCGCCGACTTTCTCAGAGATGGAAACAGCGGACTCTAAAGGAAGATCGAGCGATTTCACCAGACAATCAACCAACGACGACGAGGACGACGGCGGCGGCGATTTCGGAGGTTTAAGGAGCGCGGCCGACGTTTCAAGAAAGCGTCTTTGGGCGAACAAGAAGAGATTTTTAGCCGAAACTCTGAACATTTGGCGAATCGGAATTGATGGCAGCGCGGTGACGGGTGCAATGCGAAAAGGGTTCTGGGATTCGAGCGGACAGAGATTGAAATCACCTCGGTCGGCGACCAGGAGCCGCGATTGCCTCCTCCGCTTTTCGAGTCTTCTTCTTGCTTTGTGGTGTCCTAGGGTTTTGCCAGGAACGTGAACTTTTGTTGTGGCTAATGTGGCAATTAGCCGTTGTAGGACATTTCAAATATCTAAACCATGTGTCGATCTTTTTCTTTTTTTTGGGTCAAAAAAATGTGTCGATTTTACTTGCTACAATTTGCTTATGAGATGGTGATTCGAGTGGTGCCATTGCCATGTGAATCGCATTGTAATTTTTGCCCTTTGATTCGTTTCTTCATTTAATTAAATTTTGTTGAACTCGGCTTTGTGCTTTAATTCATCACGAATTCATTCACTTTTTCGTTTCGCTAACCCCCACCAGCAGTCTTGAGGCTGAAGAACGTACGATCCAAGACCATGCGACTCGCGACTCGTGCAATACCTAAGATTGGATCGTCAAAATCGCTTGCAAGAAGACTGGCCATTGTTGAACATCAATCATGCACGATACAACGTGTGGAACGCCGCAATGGGATTCCTCTTTCAAGGGTGACAGACTGCATTACAAGAAACCTCATATAATGACACAAGTTTCTCCTTGAATCAACCAGAATAAATGGAGTTCTTACATCTTGTCCTTTAGACAGGACATTGTGTGGAGACCTGCGTGATGCTCATTCACAAGCATTGCCTGCCTGACGGAGTGTCCAGAGCGTGATGTTAGCAGATTCAAATGCTGTGCATCGTCAACAGCAGAGAGCAGTTAATCATACTGCCTTTCTAGAAACCCCGTTCTTATGTGCAAAACTAATGTTTGCAAGGGGTTTACCATTATCTGATTGCGCCGAATTATCACAATTCAACAGGCGGGGGCATCACCCTATAAATACCGTGAGCAAATCAGAAGTCTCAATTACCCTCCTGCTTTAATGTGAACATTCAACCAAGCTTCTAATCAATATTTGACAGGACTGCCATCAGCTCGCGTGGAAGCGATAAATTCAAGTCCCCGATTTCTCTCAGATAACCTTTTCATGCGGTGGCAGAGGCCCTGTATATCTCCATCAGATGCGGAACTTGTTCCAGGTGCTCCATCACATATTTCTCCAGGAACAACTTCTCGGATAGTTTAAACGGCATCACATAGGAAATTTGCTTTTTAAGGAGACCCTGGGACTGTAGAACCATGATCACACTATGCCTTGGCCAAAGCCTCTTCTCGACTGAAAACTGAAGAAGCCAAGGCTGGCCTACAATACTATGCCACAATTGTTGAGTAAGTTAGTGAGAAGCAAACAAGCAACTGGCTCACAAATCAAAACAATCTTTCATCAATCAGTGTATCTCCTACCCTTATCTCCCTTCCATTTTATTGCCACTGGCTTGGAAAAATGATCTGCTTAAGGCTAACAAGGCTAGGTTGGGCCATGTTCTTTTCATTCTGCAACTTCCAAGAAGCTGTAACAATGGATTTGAACTTTCGATAAGAACTCAACCATGCAGCCTCAGAGCATGTCATGAGTATAGCTTTCATGCATCAATCTATTCTATGGAGGCAAGTACATGAGCTTGTTCGTGATCAGTGATCAAGATTCAAAAGAACGTAGAAGCTGATATTTCCCTACAAAATAAAATGTCATGCAGAATACCGAGTCTCCATAACATGTGCACCAGTACCCTCAATGTTCAATCATAGATCCTGCAACAAGAGATACGATCTTTCTACCTAGTTGCAAGAAGCAATTTTCATCGAGTCCCTGAAGGCAGACATACACATAAAATGCGTGATACGTGGAAGCAGCACTTCCTTCATGTGTATGGACTTGAGCATTTCAGAAGAAATGCTTCCTTCTCCATTCATGCAATTTAGACATCCCAGGGAACTTCTTTGCCATTCTCAAGTGCTTCTACAATGCTGATGCCCAGAGGAACGTATCAACTGTGAAGTTATAAAACTTGGCATCGCCGATGATAACCTCTCTTGGATCTCTTTACCTACAACTTTTCCCCCCCAAAACTGCCGGAAAAGAGTGAGCATCCAAAAATTTCCAGATTCCAATCACCACAGCCAACTGGAGTGACTTAGATCATCGTCTACATAATGCCCCACGTCTCATTCATAGACACCACTGCATATGAGAGAGAAGGAAAACCGCAAAGCTTCTCAAGACAAAGTGGCAATCCCAATGCCTGATGCCAGGAGATGTGGACTGACCTTTCCCGAGTACAGTAAAGTGAGAGATAGGAAATGACTAGCAAATATCAGCCAATAAGGCACAGATTCAACAGAGTCAAGTTTCACAATCTTACAGGACCATTTCAAGTTGCATCCAAGATTGACACGACAGTCATTCATCAAGCTGCCATTGAGCAGACAGGATCCCCAACCCCACAATGAGCTCATGTAGATAGGAACAAATGTCCCTCGATTTTCAGTTCTCCTACAGGGTCACGGAGCCTCTGAATACCTCCATCAGATGGGGAACCTGGTCCAAGTGCCTCATCACATGATTCTGCAGGAACAACTTATCAGATAGTTTAAACAGATTAATAATTCTTCTATCCTTTTTGAGCAAGCCCTCGGACAGCAGGACTTTGATAACATTATGCCTAGGCCAAAGCCTTTTGTCTATTGAATAGGTAAGATACAACGGATGAAACACTATGTCCTCCCGAGGTATCAATTCCACTACTCTCCTGACCTTGTCCTCCGAAACAGTCAAGAAACGGGGATACCGCATAAACATAGAAACAACCTCCTCCTGACGCCAGCCCAAGGTCTTGAAAAATTCCACCTTGCTATGCCAAGTCGACTCGTTCATGGACGACATCACTCTCACGGCCTTCACAAACTTCATCGACCCCGGCTCGAACCCCAACCTTTTGACAGATTCGACAACGGAAGCTATCCTATCAACCTTAAGCATTAGAGCTCTCGGTTGCCGAATCATCAGTAGCGAGATGTCGTCGATGCTTACTCCTTCCCTCATCAAGAGCTCGATATTCGGGCCCAGATTACGCTGGTAATTAGCAGTCAAGAGCCATAAATTGCGCCTGATGGCAGTATCGAACGCGCCCGCGCTCCTTAGATACTTGTTGAGGAAATCAATCTGCGGTCTCAAGAACGAATCCACGCTCTTATTAAAGACCGCGGGGTTCACAGCCATCGCGCTGAGCAAGACCGAATCCGACACCCCGCTCTCGCGGAGAAACTGCATCTGCGGCCCGAGAGTCGATTCCACGTCAGACAGGAGGAGCGATGGCCGCTTCGCGATCAATTTCGCGAGTCGGGCTCCGTCGTAGCCGCAGGATTTCAAGAACCCGAGCACGGAACCGGCTCGCTCGACGTCGACCGGGAACTTCCCGTCGGTGGTTCTGAGCTTCTCGCAGATGGAAGTGGCGGATTCTAAGGGGAGACCGAGCGATCCCACGAGGCGATCGAGCAGCAGCGGCGACGAGGAGGAATATGGGGCTTTGAGGAGTGCAGACCATGGTGGCAGAAGGCGCTTGGGGAAGAGGGAGTAGAGATTTCCATTGAAGAAGCTAAGCATTCTGGGAATCGAGATCAAGATTCAAATGGGCTTTTGCTTCAGGATTCTGGAAGAAGAAAAAGATGAAGGTGGTGGTGATGATGATGATAGGACTCCTCTGATGTTCCATATCGCTGAGCTTGTTTGTTTTTTTTTTTTTTTTTCCTTCCTTCCCGTTACTTAGTTCGTAGAAACACGAAGTAGATTTTGGGGGGATCGGTTTCAGGATGATCCGTTCCCGTCTTGAAATCGGATCGGGCCAAGGTCAATCGCAGAATTGACGATTACTACCTTTTTCTTTTTTCCTTCTATTCTCTATAAATGGAAAATTTTCAATATTCAAATAATAATAGTTCAAAATAAAAATGTTACGGGTAGATACGAAAATAATAATGAAATTAAAATTGAGAAGAATAAAGGAGCACCACAGATGTATGTGAAAACCCTTATGAGAAAAAAAAATCAGGAAAAAAATCACAAAGAGAGGAGAAGCAAAATCTACTATAAAAATCAAGGATTACAAAAGACAATTCTAAAAAATTGAAATTCTTTCTATCTTGACTTCATATATTCAGGCAATAATCAAATCCAAAGTAAAAATCCATTTTTAAGGAAACCTTATCCAATTAGAAAAACCATTCAATTAGGAAATTTATTCAAAATAAGAAACCTGCTTGAATTAGGAAACTTTCTTTTTCAAGTTCAAACTTAAGACATATTTTAATGCTTACCTTAGATGCTGGCCAATTTCCTCGATCATTATTCTATCACGCTCTTGATAATATCAAGATTATTGTTCTCAATGATACTAGCTTGAACAATGCTCGAGGTGAAGGTGAAAAATCCGAAAGAAGATGATAAAATGTCATATTGTGCTTGATTACAAAGAATAATCTCTGCAGCTATATCTCGTGGATTGGATGAATCATCGTTGTTTGGTGAAGACGGTGTAGAGTTCATCTACAATGTCTTCTTCTTCAGTTCTTCCAAGAAGACGTGATGTGATATGAATCACAATGACACGAGGAGTATGCATCGATGAAATAAGGTGATAGATTCCAAGTTGAAGAAATTTTCTCCGGCTCTCATTTGAAAACAAACAAGGATGGTTTAATGAATAGCAATATATAATTACTGGAGATAGTATTTGGACCCAACTAGAACTAGTGGGGTGAAGGTGAAAGTGGAGCAGTACCCAAGGAGGGTTGCCGCTTATGTGGTCGTGTCGTAACATGCCTCATCAATGTGGTTGGACCCAATCGTATTTCTTGAACACGTAAGCTTTAATGCTTAAATTTTAATATCTGCTATTAGGTTGTTAGAACTTCGTTTGTGACGTATACAACCTAATATAGTACCTCCTGTGAAACTTCATTTGTGAGGTACAACCTAATAGCAGATAATGTTTTTCTCATCCAATTCTTTCTAGGTTTTTTCTGACGTGCTTTCTGATTTCTTTTTCTTCAAACCTTGCCATGTAAAAATGGCCAACATACAAACCTAACATAGGTTGAAACCACCGCTCCCATCAAATTTCTCAATATCAAATTTCATTATTTAACTTGAAGCCTTAACTAGAGGTGTCAAAAACCGAACCAAAATATAAAACCAAACCGAAATTTCGTATGTTTTCAGTTCGGTTCGGTTTTGGTTCGATTAATTAAAAAATAACCGTTAACATTTTCGGTTCGCCTTTGGTTTTCGCCGCCCGCTTAACCGAATCGAATTGGAATTATTAATAAAAATTGAATAATTTCTCTTTTTTATCATCTTTTCTTTACTTAAATTCCAATAAACAAAGTAAAAATAGGAAAACCAAAAACCGTCTTCGGTTCGGTTCGTATTCGGTTCGGGGCGCTTCGGTTCGGGATCATTTCTTATCAGTTCGGTTCGGTTTTTTGGAAAAACCGAACCGAACCGAACTGTTTACACCCCTAGCCTTAACCAGAAGATTGAAGATTGAAAAAAATCCCTAAGCTATGATATCTCTAAGACCAAATTATTACGACGAATGCAGAAAAAATAACGAAATTAAAATTTAGAAGAATAAAAGAACACTAGAAATTTACTTGGAAATCCTTACGAGAAAAAAACAGGGGAGAAGATAAGTAAAATCTACTAAAGAAATCAAATCAAGGATTAGAAAAGATAGCTCTCAAAAAAATTTAAACTCTTTCTATTTTAAGTTCATATCTATAGGTAAAAAATTAAATTCAAAGTAGGAAATCCTTTTTTAGGAAACCTTCTCCAAATAAATAAATAACATCCAATCAAGAAACCTATTCAAAATGCAAAATGAAACTTTTCTTTTCGAATTCAAACTAAACCGTTCAAAATAGGAAAACTAATTCTATTAGAAAACTTTTATTTTCAAACTTAAATTTGAGATATATTCTAACAAAAAAATACGAAACAAATTAAGAAATCTCGATCGATTCATCAATCCAATTCGGTTTCTTATGAGGAATTGTGAATTGGACCAATCCCTTGAGATTCACCAAAAATCAATTGGTTCAGTCTGATTTCCCAACCATGAAAAAGCGAGAAATTTAAAAGTGATTTATAAATCACGTTATTTGTATGTTTAATAGAGAAGAAAGAGAGGATTAAAACGGTCTTGGTTGTAACCAAACTTGAATTTGTGAAGAGTATATCATCGCATCCAATTCCAACATGCTCACTTAAGAAAGCGGGATTGTCGTTCTTGAGGTCCATCCGGATCAAGCGCGATCTTGCTCTGAGCCCATCGGTGATGGCAAGCATGATCTCCTCTGTCTCTTAAACGAATTTCTCGAGGCCAACGTTGTTGCTAAAATGGCTACACTGATGGAGGATAAAGAATATCGTTACCTAAATTCCATGATTTAGGTGAAATTCCATGTTTGATCCATACGTTATACACATTTCCATCCATAAAGTTTCTAAACCCTTAATTTGTCTAATCAAATTATTGAACTTGCACGACTCCTCTTACGTGATCATTAGATATGTAGAAGAGTTTGTAAATAGACAAATTGGTTGAGAAATCTCATTGCTCTAGTTGCCTCCCGAGATTCTAGTCTTATGCATTACTCAATTCTCCTTAGGGGATACCAGCCATCTGGATAGTGTTGTTGGTTCGCGCTCTCTTCTTCTCGCAAAAGGTCGAGAGTTCGAATCCCGGCTTCGTCACAGGTGACTTACCTGGTTGCGTGTATGTGGTAACTAGTACGGGTGGCCCCAGGTTTATTCCCCTAGCTGTCGGCGGGTACAAATTCATGTCAGTGTCGTAATCCTGCTGGCTCCGATGAATTAATCAGAAAAAAATTACGAAGTGCAACGTAATTCAGAGTGGACTTCTTATTGGAATTCAATTCGATACCAGTCGAGGCGGTCTCGCAGAGCGACCATGGAGAGAAGGCAGAACCACCAGCAGCAGCGGAACCCTCGTCGGAACCCTCCTCCTCCTTCTTCAAGCCAATCGTCCAACCACAGGTCGCGATATCGACCTCCCAACAGGGCCGGCGGCGATGCTCGAGCACATCATCGCGGAGATTCGTACCTCGATTCCAGAGACGCGGCGGCCGGCGACCAGCCTCGGAATGTTGCGCGGCCGATGCCTGCGCATGCCGCTGAGGCAGCGACCAGGATCTCAAACGGCAGGCATGATCAAGATCGCGAGGATGAGCGAGATTGTCGTGAACTCGCGTCCGTTGTTGGGACTTGTCCTCACATGTGCCCCGGTAGTTGCGAACTCTCTGCTTTTGGTTTCTGGTTGCTTTCTTTCGCTCTCCTTAGTAATTTGCGTGATGGGTTGGGCTAAATCAGTGGGGTGATATCTTAGCATCAAAGTCGTCGGATGAGGTTGAAATTTAGGATTGGGAAATTGTCGCCCCTCTGCTACTTCATTTGGGTCAATGACTTGGCCGGCAAAACACTCGTTCGCAGTTTTCAGAGCATGTTTAGTCCAATTCAAGTTCCTGAAGTGGAGTTTTGAGGTGCCGTTTAAATGGTCCCAGCCAATCATATAATCCCTTGCACAAGTGCAGGGGAGCTGAGGATGGCTATGTGAATGCTTTACCCTTTTCTGGTGTTTAGATTGTTATGGTTGTCTGCGTGGCTGTTCATTAATGTGTTATATTTCCTGCGATTTCTTTGCCACGTACTGCAGTGGGGGAGATGGCCCAGCGGGAACGGTTACGCGATTTAGCTGTGTTTGAGAGGTTGCATGGTAATCCGGCTAAAACATCCCCCGAACTTGCTGTCAAAAAGGTAAACTTTACTTCAATTTTACTTCAGGGAAGCATGTAACTTCTTCTTTGAAAAATGTGAATGAACTGTTCTGGAAAAATTTCCCTGGAAACATAACTTATGTGACTTAAATGGTGAAATTGCCTTGCATCAATGTCTCTAGTTTTGCAGGACAATATCCACAAAGCATGGGCAGTTATCGGATATACGACCTTTCTCAGTGTTGGGAAGCACTCTAGACTACCTTATGAGCTTGATGAATTCTACACCAGAGCCTTTTGAAACGGTTCATGACTTCATATTTGACAGAACGCGTTCCATAAGACAGGATCTGAGCATGCAGAATATAGTTGACAAAAGAGTGATTCGTATGTACGAGAAAATGGTATGGTCATCTTGGTGAGACTTATGCACGTTTCTCTGATTCTTTCTCTGATTCTTCATCATGCTGTGAACCATGTTATTAAGTCATGTTTCAAGCATTTACTTGTAGAACATGGAAGTCAGATAAAATGAAACTTTTAAACTCGTGAAAATTTATACTTGGCACAGTCAAGATGCTGGTATTTAATCCAATGGAAGGATGATGTGGCAATATGTCTCCTATTGTAATTGACAATCTAAAGCTTTCTGGGTTGTGCTGTACAATGACATGGTTCCCTGTCTGTCTGTCTGTCTTTATGTTCCTGCAGGTTAATTTTCATGTCATTTCTCACCACAAGCTTAGACTTAGAAGCAGTGGACCCGACAGTTTCAATATCTCTTCATTGCATCACCTTAATATGGAGCAGCTAGCGAAGGTGTTGACATCTTTGTACAATCTTTATGATCTGAACCGAGATCATAACTCTGTGGTGCACAAGAATGAACCAGAGTATCGCTCACTTTATGTGCTGCTTTGTCTCAATTCTGAAAGCCTTCCAGAGGTTTGAATATTAAGTTAATCATGTCTTATACTGTTAATTCTTCATATTTTTGGGCCCTAGATGAGTAAGAGCCACTTCCTCTTCACTGACAGGGCGAGAGACTTTCTTTGTGGTTCCGTCGTGTGCCTTCTCCTGTTATCAAGTCCAAAGAAATGTCTTTCGCCAGAAGAATTTTGAGGTGCATTTATAACCTATCTATCTTGGAAACTTAGGCGTGCATGACAACATTTCTATTTCTATTTCCCAAATGAATTTCTGAGGCAAAATAAGCGTTTGATAAGGATATAAATTTTCTGTTTCTGAAATAAAAATTTACTTGACAATATTATAAAATTTCCCTTCCCGAGTGGCAGCGATGGTGGTGACGGCCAACGACTGGCGACAGCGGTGAGCAGCCGGCGGTGGCAGTGGCCAGTGAGTGTCCGGCAAGGGATAATGAGAGCAAACAATGAAATAAATTTTTGTTTCTCACTTTTGTTCCAGAATTAGAGAAATAAAAAAATTTAACTTCTAATTTCTGTTCCAAATCTATTTCTGAAGTAGAAATTTGTTCTAGTAATAGAAAAATGAAATTGCGTTTTCAAACGGATTTTTATTCCAAATCTATTCCCCAGAACAGAGAAATAGAAATGTTTTCATGCACACCCTTATAATTTTATGCATTCTATTATGCATGATGATTTTTCGTGATAGGTGCAAAAGACGAGCTTTCAGAAATTATTTCTACTTGACAGGTACTTCAGGATGGGCAATTATAGCCGCTTCTTTAGTACCATAGCAGCTGAGGCCTCCTATCTCCAGTATTGTGCCCTCGAACCTTATATTGATAAGGTTGTTCAGTTATACTGTTTCTCTTATGGCCTCTTCTTTTGGCGTTCTAGTCGTATAAACTTTTACTGGGACCAGCCTAGCATACACTTCATCTATTCCCTTCTTGGATCCAGGGAGAGATGATGGGCATCTTCTTTACTTGCTCACCATATAATTTTTCAAATTGATCTGTTTTGCAAAGCAGTTCTCTTTATTAATGAATAGATTGCATCAGGATTGTAATCTTTAAAGTAAATACATTTTTTTGGTCAATCAACTCTATTTGAATGTTTTGTTGGTAATTAGATTTGCTTACTATGAAAGGTTCGAGCTCTGGCTGTTTTATGCATTAATAATGGCGGCTACAAGCTTCATCCATACCCCATGGTGCATCTGTCTAATCTCCTGATGATGGAGGTATGGCCTCTTCATTTAACAATGACTAACTAATGTATTCATGTCATGTAGTACTCTCCCTGAGTTTGTTTAGCTGTTCCTTTCTCTGCCGTGAATGTATTGAAGAATTTTTGCTTCCCTAGGAATCAGAAGTGGAGTCATTCTGCAATGCATGTGGCCTCGAGACCTCCTTAGATGAACAGGGAAATAAAGTTTTACCCACCAAACAGCCGGCCTTCAATCATCCAAAGGCAGGATACGGGAAGTATGGCTTTTTGGGTTTGGAAAATATTTGCAGGTAAATTTGACAAGTTTTTAGGTTCATTTTTTCTTGCTATGCAGCTTTTATCAGTAAATAACCATGTCTTAGTTTCGATATAGTATAAATCCTGTTGCTAATCATCACATTGGGGGTCTATATTAATTTAGGGGGAGAGAAGCTGAAGAGAATGTCTGAACATTGATCATTCATCCAGGGCTCACCTGCTCTTTCAGGACTCTCTGAATTGCTGGCGAGTAATGAAAAATTCAGAAGCGTAGGATCTTCTATGGCCATTTGATATCTTCAGGTCACAAGATCCATCCTGAGGGGCAAAGGTCAATAGGACATCATTCTCACCCATCCTCTTCGCTAGTCAATTCCAGAGAGCTCCTAACGCTGATTCAGCTCGAAGGTCTACTTCAGGCTACCCTTTGGCTAACAATCCTCAGTTCATCTCCAAGTCTAGGATGAAGAAAGAAGCTCCCTACCTTTGAAATTTTTGCTATAATCATGGGCTCTTGTAATGTTTTGATCTGAATCAATATGTTGTGTCCCACTAGTCAGCTGTACGTTTATGAAGTCCATGACCACCCCAATAGTTCTACCATGTATCTCCGTGCTGTGCTCATAACAGATTGGTCACGTTCTGATTATCGTGGGAATTAGCCAAAAGCTTCTATGCATCAGTTGGCTAATGATGCAAACAAAGGTCAATACTTGATGATACATTCACAATAGCAAAATGAAAGAGCTGATGGCACAAATTTGATCTTCAACATTTGCAAAATAAGCCAAATACGCTTCTCAATTTCAAAAGGACCCGCGTCTTGGTCCAGCTACATCGAACCAAAATCAATGAACACATCATCTTTGAGGGGCTATCTTAAATCCGCATTTGAAACTATGGACCATAATGGTATAAAGCTGCTGTATAAACATGATATTGTCAACGCATATACCCCCACAACAAAAAACTCTGACCACTAAACTACCATGTTCCCCAACAAATAGAATGCATTGTCACGCTGAGATGAGTGTCACAGCCAAAAACAGCAAGATGGCCAGGCCAAAGCAAAAACCCACAATTGCCAAGAATGCCTGCAAACAATTTTGAACACAAACAGGTGTGTAATTCTAGAATGACTGAGTTAAAATTCAATGGAACCAGGAGAATTGTAAAGACAAATGACCAGAGTTCGAAGAACTCAAAGTTTCAGCTACCTTCTCCTGAGATTCAAATTTGTATCTTGTAGTAAACCAGGACAATCCTCTATCTACAAAAGGCGCAAGAGCAAGGGCCCTGCATGAAAAGCAACTCAACAATGTTCACTTATATCTTGCACGTGTGAATGAGAATGGACAATGCCAACAGATGGACCACTCATATAATCATTCTTAGCAACAATCCTGGGAAATCATCATTCACAAATTTGATTTGTCTTGATGAGATCTATTCTAGCATATAAAGATTAGTCGCATAAAAGAGGATTCTAATCTAGCAGCTTACCCTCCGGCTCGTATAAGCTTTGTGACTTGGCTTCCAGCCCAAACCATGGCCATTACCTTGATGAATCTGCAAGTTACTTACATGATGACATCCCATATTAATCCTCACCAAATGACCAAAAGAATGCATACCTTTCAACTGCAGCAAGGTAGCCCATTCTTCCTGGTGCCGCTGCAAAGAAAAACCTGAAGAACTGTTTAGATTAGCATATGATATCTAATATGTATTAATGATCATGAAAAAATGGATTCTCTCAATATTGTCGTGAATGTATGATAAATATTAATTTATAAGTTTATTCTCCACCGAGGAAAGATGCATGACAAGATAGATTCAACGCACTAGCAGAAGTTATTAAAGCCAGATGCTCAAACAAACTAACTTGCTTTACACCACTGACTATATGTCTGCAATTACACTCCCATAAAAGTAATCTTCATGTTTAAGATTAATTATCAAGAAGGGGTGATCCCAGTGCTGACTAAAAGACAAAAGCAATTATGCCATATGTAAGACCATCACTCACCAGACCAGAAGAAATGTTGTAAGGTAGTAAACAGTGTTCAACAACCCATAAGACAATATTCCAGCTATTCCATATCTCTTCAATTTCTTCAGTGTCCTACCCAAAAAAGAAAGAAGATTAAACAATGCACTCAAGATAATACTACAAACATTTTGAAGAAAAGGTAAAACTATGCAAAAAAGAATATTGATGATTCCAAGAAAATCAACATTTTAGAAAGGTGAAATTAGTAAAGGCTACAATAATAAAGAGACCAAACTGTAAGCAAGACTTGTTTAGATCATAAGTTTAGACTTGAAGAAGGAACATAAAGCTTAAGGAGTAGTGTTAAAAAGAACAGTCCTCAATTAACCCTAAAAGATCATTACCATCATTTCTTTTCTATTTCATTTTTGTTTGGCCATTGTCACCATCGTTGCTTGAGCAAGAAAAATACAGCAATCCTATTTTCAAAGCCTTAAACAAAGGATACAGACAATCCAGGCTTGCAAAATTTAGCACAATCCACTTTTTACACATCAAGGCTCAAACAGTGTAGAACTCTTATATTGTCATCGTCATGATATGCTTTTATGTTTACAGGAGTGCATTGAAACTAGATAAAGACATCACTAGCACTAGCACTGTTTAGTGTAATAAGATTCTCATGCAAACCATCAATGGCATGTTGAGAAAATCCCATCCAATTAAGGAAAATATAATTTATTCACTTCACAGTACTGTCCTCCATGCTAACCATGCTCTGCTGTGCTCTCTCTCCATGACCCACCCATTGGTGGGATAAGATAGCCATAGCATTTGGAAGCCAGGTGCATTAAGAGAAACTCTCAAACTTATTCTCATCCTTAGAAGAGCAAATCTGTACAGAGCAGTGCAAAGAAACTCATTGAACCTTGTGTTTACAGTGCTCATATTGATTTTTATTTATTCCAACATATCTGAAGAGTTCGACATCTTTGAAGCTAAAATCAAATAATCTCACATGAACCATGAAAGAACTAGTACAATTTCCAGATGACATGAGATGAGTCGTTTCCATCCTGCAGCATTGACTAATGAGATGAAATCACTACAAGTGATCAATTGAACTATCTTATAGGGCATCCTGAGAATGGGAGGAAGTTTCATCCTGTTCAGTTGAATTGACCAACTAACGCATTGTCTCTATTAAACCCAAGTGCAATTTTGACAACTAGTGCTCATCAATATAAACAATTCAAGGTCATGATCCCATGGTTCCTGTTCCTCCTTGAATAGAATGGTTAATTAGTAGCTCTTACATAGCCAGTCACAGATAGGCTTGTATTTTGTTTGTCATAGAGCAGATTGACATGACAGACTCATAGTTTCAGAATCATAAGTCAAGCAGTAAGTACTCATTCGACGCCAGTGGTCCTCCTTCATGTCTTCCACCGTGATCAATGCCTTCTTCACTGGGGCAGCTACTTTCTGCATCGGATGGACTGTAAGCCTGAAACGAAGAAGAAAATCTGAGAAATAGAAGAATAGAGAGACCTTGTGGTGTTCAATAAGAAAGCTTTTCCAGATAACCAAACAAAGAAGGGCAACCAACTTCAGCTAAAAGCTTACATCTCATCAGTTAACAAAAAACAATGTTTCGATAATGACAAATATGATAGTCAGGTGCAGCTTTCCCACTCGAAGGTTGTTCTCTATTCTTTCAAACCTATGCCTCAACAAAAAAATTCAGCAGTCTCCTTTATCCTGCAAATCTTTCACCTGCTCGTCTATCGATGCATATTCTCTCACCTTCCCATGCCATAATAACGTGCGAGCTTGCGCAACAGATGTTTTAGCATTTCCGTGCAGAGTCAATGAAAAATGTGCAGACTGCAGCCTACAGAAATGCAATCCTCCTAGTGCCACGGATGTCCTAACTGAAATCGACATCAAAGGCAGCCAAAACAAATCCTCGCTAATCATCGTTTCGCCGGCGAACCACAACGTCCGTCACGACTCACGCTCACTTCCACTCGCGGGATCGAAAAGCACTAGCGAAGCAGGAACTCACATTGCCATCGCCGCCAACCGAGCAGAGCCGTCCGTACCGGCAGCGATCGGCGGGGAGAATCTTCAGGCAATCCGGTCGAACGCTTGCGGGAGCCCTCGGAGCGCTCGCGAAGATTAACTGATCGACATCATCATCATCATCATCGAGTTACGTCCGGCGGCGAGGGAATTCCGGCGAGGGGAGAATCGTCGCGAGGAGGACCGCCAGCGACGATTCCCACATGCGCGTACGGAAGGAGCAAAATGCAGAGAGGGGAGAAGAAAGGGAAGTACCTGAGGTTTGGGATGGCCGAGGCAGGGGAAGAAGGCGGCTCTGTGCAGGAGAAGCATCTGAAGAGAGAGAGAGAGGCGCCTAAACCATGGAAGAGTCGATAGACATATAAATACGCGAATTCAAAGGAGATTCATTTATATATTTATTTTCCCATAATTCGTAATAATTATATTCAATTAGATCCGTTTGTTTTTTAGAAAATATATCATTTTTTAAAAATATTTTCAAAAAAGATGATTTTCTTTATCGATCTTTAACTAAAACTTGAAAATGAAATAAAAAATATTTAAATATTTTCCATTATTTGACCAGGAAAATTTGATAAAAAAATTATAAAAACTTTCTTATTTTTTAAATTAAATTTCTTTTATATATTTTTTTCTTTTTTTCTTCTTCCTTGACTAGTCCCAACCATAAGCGAGGTCAAGCCTTGCCCAAAACCGGCAATGCTCAAGCTCAATGGAGTTTCTTTTCTTTTTTCGTCTTCCATAACTAGTTATGGTCACAGGCAAGCTCAAGCATCACCCAAGACCAACCATGGCAATCTCGAGCCTCGTTAGCCTCAAGCTCACTCGAGGTTCACCGCCAGAGATCACGAGCTCATCAAGCATTATTATGGCCAATGACAGATCGAGGAAAAGGCAAAAATTAAAATAATAAAAAGTTTGATTTAAAAAAATATATAATTTTATAAGAACAAAGTTTTCATTAACCAATGATTCACTCGTGGCCTTTGTGGACTCAAGCCTAAGGGTAGGGACTAAAGCTCGAACATTAGGTACTCAAGCATAGTCTTCAATAACTTTAGTTCACATGCACGAGCATTGCGTAAAAACACTAGCAATTTAGGCTTGACCTCAATGGGCTCAACTCGAGCTTGAACACTAGGGGCTCAAGAGTAACAAGGTCCTGGGCCTAGTCTTAATAGACTCGTGCCTTACTGTCAAAGACTCGATCTTGAACGCTGAGACTCGAAAAGGTTTTTGTACTTAAGTAAGGTGCTGATACTTACTTATATTTTGGAAAGAATTTTTCAATTCTTTCAAAAGGATATCATTTTCTTGAATTTAAGTTTTAATAGGATAACCTTTTTCGTTAACTCTTTTAAAGAAATATTATCCGTGGAACAAACAAATCCTAAATTAAGACTTTGTTTATTTTTGGAAAAATGAATGACTAGTAAAATATTCTCTATAGACGATATGAACAAAATTTTTGGAAAAGTGTTTTTCGAGTCCTCCATTTTTCATGAAAAAATGCACTGTATGATTAACTTGCTTTTTTAAGTATGAGTCATATTTATAAAAAGTCGTGCGATCTAACAAGTCTGATTATGTTTTTTTTTTTTTTCCCAAAACGCGAGTGATGTGCTCTTCATCGATCGACATTCCATGGCAAAATTAGCAAAAGGAATACATTCCATACAAAAAGCACAAGTTCCGATCTCATTCAAATTAGGAAAAAAAGAGAGAGAGAGAGAGAGAGAGAGAGATCTTCAATAGGCGAATGGACACACGATAAATTGGACCGGTGGAAATCGAAAAAGAAATCAGGCGGAATTTTTATTTTTGGCTTTATGGTGGAATTCCATGAAATTGAAAGAATTCCAAAAACAATTCCAGGCTTTGTTAATAAATATCGAAATGATTATTTAAAATATATAGAAGAAGAAGAAGAAGAAAGAAAACCCGGATCCTCGGGTTCTTCCGAGAATGGGCCGGGCCCAAATCATATTTTTACGGAAATTGCAAATTGGTCCTTCTCCGTCTCGGCTATAGAAGCAAAAAGGCAAGAGCCACCGTAAACGCAGAGAGAGAGCCAGCCTCCAGAAGAAGTCGCAAAACCCTCGGCCCTCTCTCTCTCTCTCTTTCTCTCTTCGCCGTATAAATATCGGCGACCGAACCCAGTCATTCCGAATCAAAGCGAAGGAGGCAGCCTGGTGCTGAACACCGCCGAATCGAATCGAATCGCATCCCTCCCTCCCCTTCGCTTCCGTCCTCTGTCTCTCTCGCTGAGGTTGTGAAAACCCTAGCTGAAGGTACGCCCGCTGCACTTTAGCTGAATTCGATGCACAGTTGCCTTTGCGGCGGCTTTTGTCCGGACGTGGTCCCTTCTTGATGGAGTGTTTCGCTTTGTATTTGCTTTCTCTGCTGTGTGTGCGGTCTCGCGTGTTATGTTGGAGTACCGCCGCCGCCGCCGCCGCCGCCGTCCGTCGTCCGTCTGTCTAGTGGAAGGGTTTTGGATGTGATGAGACGACTTCCGTGCGGCGGTGGGTTTTGTTTTGTGGCTGGGTCGTGTTCGGGGCGGTGATTGTTGAGGATAGCTTGGTGGCTGTGCCGTTCCGGGAATCCGTGAAGTGCCCTTTTTGTTATTTCATGCTGTGACTGGTGGTTGAAGATTCTCCCAATAGTTTCCCTTGGTGCATTTGGATGTGAATTTTCCTTTGGAGGCTTGGTCCGCCACATGGCGTAGCCTATATACAGTGCAGCGTGCGTGTTGATTTTTGGGGATTTGGGTTTCAGCCCTGACGCTAGTTTCTTTGTTCTCATTGGTCTTTCCTGTAATTTCATCCTTTTAATTTCTTAACTATCACTGTTAAGATTGTGTGTCGTTGGGCGTTACCATTGTGAGTTTGTGCGACGCAATCTTGTGGGGACTTGCTTCTAGGCTCACCGAGTAGTTGCCCAGAGTAAAAAAGGCGATACAATTAGCATTGGCCAGCTGGCCTAACACAAATAGTGCAACTCACAATAGGTAATTTCAAGTGAAGCGTAACGGAACTAAGGAATGGAAATCCTTATTCTGCCTCGTGATTAGCAAAATGACTAAAATCCTATTTCCTTTTCTGGACATAATGATTAGATTGCTATTTAAACCTAGCTTCTGAGACAAATTCCATTAATATTTAGGGGGGCCTATAATAAGTTTGCTTTTCTACATCCTCTTTGGATTCTTTAAAGCTTGTTGTATACTTTTCACTTTTGATATAGCAGGAAGGCTTGATTTCATCTAGTTTGGTGCAAATGTTAGAAACAGTCTTTTGCGCGTAATTTTATGTATGCTTCTGCCCAAAGCTGTTTTGTATACAGGCGGTACCCCCTTGGTGCCTTCTTAATGAAATCTTACTTATTATTCAAAAAGAAATAATGTTTGCATTTCATGTATGTGTTGGCTCAGCCTCTCCAAGAATTGGAACGTTGGTTTTATTTCCTTTTTATTTAATGCTTCTATTTGAACGATATTGATGTAGTTTTGATGGCAAATGCAGTTTGAATTGTTGGGGGACTGGAGTAATACCACTGAACAGATCTGCTTGTGGATATCAACCTCAGAACTTCTTTTCACGGTTTTTGTCATCTCTTATCCGGTGAAATGGCGATTCAAACAAGCAGGCTCATTTCCTACTCAGACGAGATAGTTGATGGACAGCCAATTTATGTGGCTTCAAATTGCCTTCCTATGAAGGCTTTAAAATATGAACCTGCTGGACATGCCTTCCATGCTGCTGCTATGAAGCTCCTCGGTTGTGAGGAGGAGGAAGTGGATGGTTCTGATCAGACTGTTGTCGAGGATAAAGAGCAGACAAGCTTGCCGTCATTTGATTCATATAGCAGCAAAGGTAAAAAGAAAGCTGGTTCGGGGAACAAGCAGCAAGATCATTATGCTTTGCTGGGTTTGAGCCATTTGAGGTATCTTGCAACAGAAGATCAAATTAAAAAAAGTTACAGAGAGACGGCCCTGAAGTATCACCCTGACAAACAGGCCGCACTGCTCCTAGCTGAGGAAACTGAAGCTGCAAAACAAGCTAAGAAGGATGAAATTGAAAGCCACTTCAAGGCCATCCAAGAAGCGTATGAGATTTTGATTGATCCTGTGAAGAGGAGAATCTATGATTCCACTGATGAGTTTGATGATGAAATACCGACTGATTGTGCACCACAGGACTTCTATAAGGTCTTTGCTCCTGCTTTCATGAGGAATGGTCGCTGGTCAGTTAACCAGCCAGTCCCATCATTAGGTGATGATAATACACCAATTAAGGAGGTGGACAATTTCTACAACTTTTGGTACTCTTTTAGAAGCTGGAGAGAGTTTCCCCATGCTGATGAGTTCGATCTTGAGCAAGCTGAGTCTCGTGACCACAAGAGGTGGATGGAGAGGCAGAATGCAAAGCTCACAGAAAAAGCTCGAAAGGAAGAATATGCACGGGTACGCACTCTTGTTGGTAATGCCTACAAGAGAGATCCAAGGATTCTGCGGAGAAAGGAGGAGGAGAAAGCAGAGAGGCAGAGGAAAAAGGCAGCCAAGTATCTGGCAAAGAAGTTGCAGGAGGAAGAAGCTGCCAGAATTGCTGAAGAAGAGAAACGCCGGAAAGAGGAGGATGAAAAGCGGGCTGCTGAAGCTGCGTTACAGCAGAAGAAGGTGAAAGAGAGAGAGAAGAAGCTTCTACGCAAAGAGAGGACACGCCTTCGTACAATTTCGGCTCCTATCATATCCCGGCATTTGCTTGATCTCTCTGAAGATGATGTGGAAACACTTTGTATGTCTCTTGATATTGAGGCGCTGAGGAGCTTATGTGATCAGATGGAAGGCAGAGAAGGCTTAGAACGTGCAGAAATTCTCAGAAATGCACGAGGGGGAAGGGGCAAACCTGACTTGGAGGATAAAAAACAAGGTGATAAGAAGAATGAGCAACCGAATAGTTCTATGGAGGCAAACGGCAGTGTCCCGTTAAGCAACTTTGAGAAGCAGGAGAAACCTTGGGGAAAAGAAGAGATTGAGCTCTTGAGGAAAGGAATGATAAAGTATCCCAAAGGAACATCTCATAGGTGGGAGGTCATATCAGAGTACATAGGTACTGGAAGATCAGTGGAGGAAATTCTGAAGGCAACAAAAACGGTGCTTCTCCAAAAGCCGGATGCTTCCAAAGCTTTTGATTCATTCCTTGAGAAAAGGAAACCAGCACCGTCAATTGCATCTCCACTTACAACTAGAGAAGAAGTGGGAGAAATAATTACCCACACAGCTGAAAGTACTGCCGTCAAGATGGATAATGGAGAAGCATCTTCAAGAAAACTCGTGAATAACCAAAATCCTGAAGATTTGGTAACTGAAAACGGCAGTGCTTCGAGTTCTGACCCAGATGTTTGGTCTGCTGTTCAAGAGAGGGCACTAGTACAGGCACTAAAGACTTTTCCTAAGGAAACCAATCAGAGGTGGGAGAGAGTGGCAGCTGCAGTTCCTGGGAAGACTGTGAACCAATGCAAGAAAAAATTTGCATTGCTGAAGGAGAACTTCAGAAGCAAGAAAAACACGGCATAATGTGCTGCACCCCCTTGCGGGCTTATAGGAGTGCATGTGGAGATTGGCCGTTTCTGGATGTACCCTTTGAGGTCATATTCTTCTCTTCTCATGGCAGGAATTCAATTTCTGAAATGCATGTCACCTGCGAGAAGAGCATTTTTTCATGAGGACTCATTTTTGACATACCATATAGGCAATATCAGTACAGAGGGGCTCTGTGCATGGAAGTTTTCTATTGCCCCAGTTTATAGAAGCTTCTCGATAATTATGTACTTGCATCAGTCAATTAGCATACACCTTGAAAAGGGACTCCATGCGAAGTTAGTTGGCATGCTATGAGATTTATGGAATTATTCGGTCTACTGCGAGGTTCTGAAGCAGAGATGCAGATGCCTTTTTGAGTTAATAGCGATGCTGGCTTCTTCTTTTGCTCGTCTGATGAATTTTTTGTACCGTCTTTTTATAGTTAACCATTTCTATTTTAATGTTGCGAAACACCGATCCAATGGTGATGTTCTGGTCCAATGTCAGTGAATGTCACCTGGAATAGAGATGCTGCATTTCTTTTTCGTTGGAGCAAGGGCTTGCCGCTAATCTGTGTGGAAATGGAGTTATTTGACCAATGCTCTGCAGTCATTTTCTGGGAGATAGGGCTTAGGCTGTAATTTTTCGTGCTCGATCCTTACTACGTGAATGAAAAGCGTTAATGTCGGATTGTCGGATTGATGTGAACCTCACATGGCTTGGGCACTCTCCTGTGCCTGTGATCAAAGTGGCAATTTTCCATATGAAGTCTAGAGAGCTATCATGCGTCCAATTCTTCCTGAAGGATAAAGTACTGTCTTTCTTTTCATGGTTTTCGACAATTGGTCAGAGTGAATTGGCCTGTGGCAGCTTCCGCAGCTTAAAACCTCAGTTCTTTCTGTGGAAAGGAAAAGAGCTAGATACAAATATCTGTCGCGTCTCTTAACCAAAATATAGACAGCATTGAATCAGAGGAGTACAGGAGTGAGCGAACCAAATTGTCCGCTCTCCTCAGACGTGGCTCTTCGAATCCGCAATTCACAATTGCTACCGAACAAATAGTCAAGACAAAGAAAGGATTCATCAGATGTGGCTCTTCGAACCGTGATTCACAATCGCTGCCGAACAAATAGTCAAGACACAGGGAGAATTGCTCGTGCAATTAAATGAAATGATTGACAGACAATAGATGCCGTCATGTGTCCTTTCTTCGTAAACTAGTCGTTTCTTGTAAATAGTCTCATCAGCATTTTCTCCAGCCAGTTGTCAGGATCCTTAATGGGGTCCGTGCGATAGCGACCGACACGAATAAACATTCCAAGCAAAACCGGTTCATAATATTGAATTGAAAGTGTCAAAGCATAGAGATTGTCAATGGCGATGTCTTCGAAGTGATAATGTCTTTGCTGATTCAACGACCGGTTGTCCTGTGCACGTACCACCAAGTGAAAGTCCAGATAGCATCTTTAAGCTCCTGGTGCTGGACCTGTCCTGCTATGTGGAAATAATGTAGACAAACCAAGTCTAATGAAAATTTCTGCTCAGTGAGGATTACAGGAAACATTCATCCACGTCTTTCACCTCGAAGGTAACGGGTTTCAATGTAGAGCGGTGTGTTTCTTTAAGGATGGGAGAGGGGATACAACCTTTCGGCATTTGTTGGTGCCTGTCCTTCAATGCGAACAGACTGAAGATGTCAATAGACAAAGAAGTGGTCAAAGCAGTTTTGAAGAGAAATAAACCAGATGCGGAAAATTGGCAAATTGGTCACATTTCTAGATGAACAAAAACACTCGTAAATTTTTCAGGATGCCACTTCACAGTTTCAAGCCATTGAAAACAACTAATTACTTGAAATATCTCATCCTGACATCCTCTGACAGTGGAGGAAGCCATTTTGAAGTTTTGGTCCTAGTGTGAATCAATCTCCAAAGAAGGATGTACCTGAACTAGATTTCAGAATTGATTCACAATCAGATTAACAATGATAAACGTCTTTATAAGGATTCCGTCCTTGTGTAGAACATATGATAAGGACAAAAAAATCACTGACCAATCAAACTGCGAAACAGTTCGATGTTCGCTTTACTTAATTCAATTGTCACGGTCATCCACCCTTCCAGCAAGCAATTGAGTGATAATATATGGTTCAGTTGCCCACGAAGAAAAAACTTCCCAGCTTTGTGTTTATCAAACAATTCATTTACCTGTGATGAGGCTGCCAATCTGTCTGGAAAAAAATAAGATACTCATTCAATCCTAGGAGTCATCAACATGAGGAAAGTGTACTTATGTTCTGTCCCACAAGACACAGAAACTCCCAGGGCCATTCCTAGAATATCCGAATATGCACTCAGGCCATCCCTTGAGATCCTGCTCAGAATCACCACCATCCTATATCTCAACTGCTTTCAAAGTTCTGTAATCAAGATCTGGACTACATCAACAAGGAACCTGCTTTTCAGTTCCTTGTGAATATGTCGATTTCAGTCTTCTGTGCCCATCTTCTCATTGAATCTAGTCTCATGCAACAAACGTTTAAGCCAGCTATGCAAAAATTCAAATGTGACTGTCTTTAAAATTTTCTGCTATAGGGTGGTCGCAGAAATCTGAAAAGTCATCTTACAGAAACTTTTAAAGCAGTTTTTGAAAACAACTAATTGGAAAACTATTGAATTGAGCTTTCTACCCATTTGGTGTTCTTTTTTGTTTGCAATATTCACTTCTAGTTCAGTGAAAGCAGCAGCACAAAAATATGTCCTTTGAAGTTCAAAGAGTGGTGGTGATCATGGATGCCTCAAAAGATGTCGACTTGAGTGCAATCAAATGGGCCCTGCAAGGCTTACCACTTAAGCCTGGACATAAGCTCCTGCTTCTTGGAGTTCTCCACCAGGTTATTAATCCTAGTACGTTATCAAAGGCTGGAAAACTGCGTAAGATTTTCATACTTTTCTTCTCACTCAGGAAACGTGTACAGGGAAGAGAATGACAGCACAATTCACCATTTAACCAGTTTTTGTTTGCTAACTTCTTCTCTCTCTTGCCACACTCTGTTCTCTTCATATATCTAGTGGGCTACAAGAGCAAAGTGGATTCAAGGTCCATACTTGGAGCAAACCACAAAACCATAAGGGAAGAAGTTGCAAGAAAGAAGGAAGAGTACATGAAGAACAAGGAACTTAAGCAGATATATCAAGAGTGCAAGAAAGCAGAGGTAATATACCAAAAGTCAGGCTTTACACATGCTGCTTCTTTCAAGATCTTTTTACTTGGCAAGCAATTAACCACACAAAAAGGGTAATGTGAAGGATCAAAAAGAGATCTAGAGATAAGCCCTAGAGAATGATGCTGCCAACTGTGCTTCCATGACAACAATATACCTTTACCATTCTGATCTTCTAAGATAAGGCCTTCCCCTTATTTTCCAACCTTTATCTGTCATAAGTAGATCGATTCGTTTCATAGGAATTATTCTTCTATCCAACAAACAACGAGTTCATGCACTTCAATCCAGGAAATAGCCCATCTCTGCTTTGAGATTAAGATGATCATGGTTACTTTTCAGTTGAACTACCCTGTTAAGATGCAACCAATTTTCCTCAAAATTAGGAAGTGCACTAAATGCTGCTAATCTAATGGCCAGTGCAGTGTACAGGAGATATTTATTTACGAACATATATTTTCACCATATAATATACTGATTCATTAATTATTTATCCTCGCAATTAATTGTTATACGTTGGTACATATGTGGCTTGATAGTTTAAAAATATTATATGGATGGGACACAATCTCCTTGATGAAAATGTTTTGATGACATAAACCAAAGTTTTCTGAGAATGCTATCACAAAAAACATGCAATAAAGAGAAGTTGCATAGCTGGATTGTGTAATAAAATGATCTAGTTTTTACATGCCAATTAGTGACACTTACATAAAGTAGCAGTAAGCTTACCATCCCTGCAGCTTCTCAATCATATACTATACGCACAACAAATTTATTTTAGACGCATCCAAAAGCTACTTGGCTATTATGAACTTTTATTCAGATTATACTAGTCACTTTATAAATAAGTTTTAATTAGGTCCTCAGTAGTACTGAATATGCTATGTGTAAAAGGTTTGCGTCGTAAACACCACCAGGGTAAAATAACTCTACACAATCAGTCTGAGAATCAAAATTACACATGCCATTTCAATATCCTAATTGTGGTATTTTCTTTGCTGCACTACCTGCGTGCAGGATATATGTCCATCTGTGAGAGACCCCCAAAACAACCACAACATATTTGCCAGCTAATGCAAAGATAAACTCCATTTTTTTTTTAACTCAGGAGGAACCGAGGAAACAAATTTAACTAACTTGCTTCTCATTCTCACATTTAGAATAATTTGACAATTTAAATGAGCACACAACCAGAAGCAACTCTGTTTACTTTGTACATTTATCTCTGGAGACATGACCGTAGATATATAGCTGATGACGTGAAGGAAATAGCATAATGCTAGATTTGTTGCCCGATGATGTTCACAAGTACTTCTATATGCATGTGAATTCTTCTTTTGTAACGTGAGGATGTTAGGTAGCTGCTATGGTAGAGTACTGGGAAAAATTGATGCCAAGATTTTATTGTTGTAAACTATAGGGTAATGAAACAAACTTTTGTTTATGAAATGTCAGATTGACTTCCTAATAGATGTGCAAGCTGGAGCTTCACCTAAAGTTGTTGCTGTAAAGGCTGCCAAGAGTTTTGAGGCAACATGGGTGATACTTGACAGGTTAGCCAAACTATCATGTTATCATGAGACCTTCCACAATTTCTCTGAATAAGGAACTCTTTCTACAAATGTTGCCCCCAGAATTGAAATATATCTGGGTTTGAGAATTACCTTTATCTTAGAAAGCAGCCATGAAGAGCAAGATGAAACTTTGACTATGGGTTTGAGACTTACCTTTATCTTAGAAAGCAGCCATGAAGAGCAAGATGAAACTTTGACTATTTGTCTAGGGATTTTTGCTTGAGTAACGTAAGACCTCCATTTCTATGCAGTAAAAGCAAAACATGCCAATCAATTGACGGTTTTGTCTATATGCATTTTAGTCCATAATGCGAACAGGTGATTATTCTTCCTGTTTTAGACCAGTAAGGAGAAAAATTGCATCAAAAGCACAACACCCCCCAAAAAGAAAAGTTTTAGACTACTATATGTTTTATCACATCCTTGGTGCAGGCAGATGAAGAAGGATAAAAAGTACCTCGTGGGAAATCTTTCATGTGGAATAGTGAGGGTAACAAGCGATAACCGCATTGAAAAGTTGAAAGGGCAAAGAGCCAGTGTACATGGTAAAACGTCCACCAGGAAAAGCACTGGTGAGAGTAGAAGCTCTCCAGGTCATGTCACATATTTTGAAATGCTACCCAGCAGCACAGAGGACGAATTGTCTCCCAGGAGTAAGTAATTTATTGCCTCTTGTATCTTGTGTGAGCACGTTTGAACTCCTATCAACAACACATGCACTTCTTTGAAGATACAATTTGAGCCTATTAGAAGCTTCAATCTGCTTCAATGGATAAAATTGCATTCAAGTGATGAGCTGCTGTCTAATTGAAATTTTCTCACCTTCTCTTTTAGAACTAGCTTAGACAGTTGCATAGATTGATTCTACAGACATTAAAGACAAAGTCCACATTATGGGATGAGTTCATGATCTATAGTCAGCAGTCTTCAAAGTTCAAGGAGTCCAAATGCAACATCTGATTGGTGGCTGAAAATGGGGCAGATAAATGCCTTTTTCTTCCTTTTTTCCTCCCAACTAGTCTGTACAACTCCTCCTGAAAGAAGAAAGTAGAATTACATTCTAGTGTTGGAGACATCCTATATTCAAGATTTTTACCTCATAAGAATCAGAACATAGGCATGCTCAATATGCCAGTACACAGGAAGGTGTCACGGCATCATATCCATGAAATAATGTTCAAGCAAAGCACACTGTCAAAATTTCTTCTGAAGTTAAGACTGCAACATAATCTATTCCATGTTATTTCAGGATGTGCCAGTCTTCAGAAAAATGATGAAACAAAAGGCAATGGTGCTGGCGCAGAACCCACAAGGCATCCTCTTAAAACATCTGCATTCTATAAATCTTCATCAAGTGAGCAGCTTATCACACCTATAGTTTCAACTTCAAGCCTGGGCAACACTGAAGCCTCGAGTTCTAGCTTTACTGAGGACCAGGGCTCCCAGTGTACTTTCGCGATGAGGAGACTACCACAAACACAGAACATGAAACTGCCGGAGAGCAATCCCCATTACTTGCTGCAGACGTGTTAGAGGAAGATAGAGCAAATCCAGATAGTGGGTTCAGTCTGGAAGATCGTCAACAAAATGAGCAGTTTAAAAACCCTATATGCTCGATTTGCAAGAATAGACGTCCAAAGGTTGGATGGAAGAGAGACTTCACTTATGCAGAGCTCCAAGCTGCCACAGAAGGATTCTCTCCAAAGAACTTCCTCTCAGAAGGTGGCTTTGGTTCTGTCTATAGAGGAAAGCTAAATGGGCTGAAAATTGCTGTCAAGCAACATAAAAGTGCCAGTTTTCAAGGAGAGAAGGAATTCAAATCTGAAGTTAATGTACTCAGTACAGCCAGGCACGAGAATTTGGTCATGCTGTTAGGATCATGTTCAGAAGGAAATCAGCAGTTGCTTGTATATGAGTATGTCTGCAATGGTTCTCTGGATCAGCATCTGTCCAGTAAGTATCTAAGGTGTTGAAGGCACATGATTGTCCTAATTGTGCACTATTCTACTTCCGAGTCACATGATAATTTTCCTCTCACACAAAGTGTGGAACAAGTTTTTCCTGATTATTAAATGCAGATAAAGCCAATAACGAAAAATTGATTTCATGGTGCAGAACACTCTCGCAGAACCCTTACTTGGGAGAAAAGGATGAGAATAGCCTTGGGAGCTGCAAAAGGTTTACAGTATCTTCATGAGAAGAACATAGTCCACAGAGATATGAGACCTAACAACATCCTAGTGACGCATGATTTTGAATCACTGGTAAGTCCTACAGGAAATCCTTGGATCTTCAAATATTCACTTGAGTACTTTTTCAATGAAAAAACTAACAAAATTGTGAGATCCAACAACTCTTCTATCTTCCTAAACAATTGTAACTCGTTCTTCCAATTTGTCCTCAAGCTCTTGAAAAGTAAGAAATTAGGGCAAAAAAATATGATGGTATTGTGACATATAAGTTAAAAAATTTTATAATCGGAAATGGATGTAAAAACATCCTTTATCTGGGACACATAAAACCTATCTTTGGTCATTAAAAAAGTTCTTTACAAGTTTAGCATCTAACTTAAACTTTCATGCAAGGTGCCATAACAAATCTGGCTAGACTAATACAACATTTAACTCAATCTATTATCCTGTTACAGAAACTATTTTGCCAAACTGAAGTTTGACTAACAAATTGTACGTGTATTAGCTAGGAGATTTTGGTCTTGCAAAAACTCAACATGAAGACTTGGAATACAGCTCTGAGACAAGACTTGTCGGAACTTTAGGATACTTAGCCCCTGAATATGCAGAATGTGGGAAAGTTTCTACCAAGACGGACGTGTACTCCTTTGGGGTCGTTCTGTTGCAGCTGATAACAGGACGGAAGACCACAGATAAATCTCTTGAAGGAAAAAGTCTAGTAGGATGGGTATTGGCTTCATTATGCCCTGCAATATATAATTTTTTGTTGGCTATATTACTTCTATATCTGTCTGCAAATGTTGGGTTATTAAGTTCTCCAGGTAAGGCAGTTCTGAAAACAATTTCTTTAAATTCAATATAACATCAAGAAAGAAGGCCCCCTATCAAGCATAAAGGAATGGAGCTGTTAGAGGGTGATTCGTTTTCATTAAAGAACAAAGTTTACATCCTGTTTTTGGTTCATTCGTTTCGGACTGCGAACAGTGGCATGTTGCCGAAAAGAGGCAGTCTAACTTGCTCTTCCTTTTTTTCCCCTACTTGTGCAACTCAGTCCTTTCTTCTGTATACAATGTTTCTCTACTGACAGTATATCACATTTTGCAGGCACGACCGCTATTAAAAGAACGAAATTATCCAGATCTGATTGATCGCAGGATTGGGGAGTCCCATGACGTCCACCAACTGTTTTGGGTGGTTCGAGTGGCAGAAAAATGTCTCAGCAAGGATCCTCAAAAGAGGATAACTATGGATGCGGTCAGTCTTTCAATTTCATTAGTATCTTGCAAGACTAACAACAATAAAATTCAAAATACATAAAATTTGTATGCTGTCTACACCTTTAAATTGGACACAGATGCTAGTGCGCTTTCACATTCTGTAGTTCTCTGTCACACATCTCCTAAGCTAAAAGAACACGAACTGAAAAAACTAAGACATGATCTGAATGTATGAACCCCACAACAGAACCACTTGGCATTCTAAAAATCTCGCGACAGTTTTGTCCTATACTCGTTTTTCTCTTGTCCTAGATTAATTGACCTGGATTCTGTAAAATGTGCAGTGTCGTAGGTAAATGAATTACTTTTAGTCTAACCTTATAGCGGAACAACTCCTTCCTGATAGTCTCTTTAAAAATTATCCCGCATCTCTTACATACAAGATTATCATGGCTTTAGATACATGTAGCTTCACTTCAATTATCAATTTAAACATTCAGGTCGGACTTTTTAATACTATCCTAGATTAATTGACCTGGATTTCTGTAAAATGTGCAGTGTCGTAGGTAAATAAATTATTTTCTGCCTAACCTTATAGTGGAACAACTCCTTCCTCATAGATAATATCAATTAAACTTGTCCCGCATCTCTTAAGTACGGGATTATCATGGCTTTAGATACGTGTAGCTTCACTTCAATTAACAATTTAAACATTTGGGTTGGACTTTTTAATATAGTATCAGACCTAATTTTCAATTCTTTCATAATTCATTTTAACTTTGGATTCTTGGTCATCATATTACCCATTATTTGACTCCAAGTCCATTCTTCCATCCGGTTTCATTCGAATTTGCACATGAGAGGGGCGTTAATGTTATTCCACGCTGCCTGCTTACGAGGTTTATCAAAGCTACATGTATTAAGTAGTTGGGTTTGGACTGGAGCGAAGGAACAAGCATCTAAATGTCCCTGAAAATGCAAAGAGAAATTAAGGTGACGTTAAGACTAGATTATGCAGGTTTTCAAGAAGTGGGCAAAGTCGCTCAGAGGATGTTAAGACACCAAGCTTGATCAGGAATCTGTTTCTTGCTGATTTATTAAGAATATCTTACCATTATAAATCACTTAGGAGGGTTTCCTCAGTCTTCTTCCAAATCAAATGCAGGTAGTTGATGTATTGACTTACGTAATGGAAGGCAAGGCATGTTGCTCCATTAAAGACTTCTCCCCAGCAAGATCAGATTCAGCCGGTAGCATGCCAGACTCCACTGAATCTCAAAACGATGATAGAAGTTTCAATTTCGACACAGCACCAATGTATGGCATGGGTTATGCGAGTGGAAGGCTTCCACCATCACCTTCGATGAAACCCTCTTCTTCTGGAACTTCCTTAAGTGATGCACAGACCACAGCCGGCGGCGAAACAACCAGCACAAAGAGCAGAGAAACACTGGGGGACGCCAATGCAGAATCTTCTAATGATTAGTCATCACTGTAAGATATTGGCTATAGCTACCTTCATCTGGCTTGATGCCACCCATAACCTTTATTACCAAAGTATGTTCCTTCAATTATGCGAGACCAAAATGGCAAGCGCACATGACATGATTTCCGAGGACAATCTTCGTAGGAAAATTACACTAGAGTGGACAAAAAAGCATGGTTTTGCAGCATACCTTCAATGCACGTCCAAAGGCGATAGACCCAGCAAGCAGACAGGAATGCGCGCATGAAGTTGGCAACTTCTTTCCTTAAGAATGCCAGCCTAGTAGTCATCAACTTAACTGAGAAAAAGGAAATGCATTTCAGGTCCAATGTGAAGAAGAATCTCACCCATTCTTCAGAGAATGTAAAACCCAAACCTTCCGCGGTTGTTCTTGTCGCGTTCTTCATCGACATAAAGATTCCGACACTCGGGCTCATCTGGGTTCATCTTTTCCGCACGTTCTGGGATCTTGGAACGGCAAAAGTATAGCATATCAGGACGGCGAGAACTCGATCAAACGGAAGGACAAATTTTTGTTCTCTTGTCATATAAGAGAAAAGATCAAACTGATCTTGCAGTGGCTAAAACTACATCGATGGCTTCAACCCAGAAAATTGTTTTTCCCATTGACTGGCATTCACACGGCATTGTGCTCTCTGCTCGGAAAATTCCTCGGACCACTTTCGTGATGATCCAGTTCAAACCGAGCAAAAGATTGATAACAGTCATAGGCAGAGAGAAAATCGAAGATGACGATGTATTCATTCCCCTGAAATCTCTCTCTCCCACCCCGGATGAACTACAGATGATCGTTCGCTCGAACAGAGCTCGCGGGAAGTCGGCGAGGGAACTTAATGGTCATTTCGCCCGGAAAAGAAATGAAATTCCTAATTTCGGAAAAGGGGCTAATATTATTTCAAAAAATATAAAAAGCTGGCGATTGATCTTGTCATGATAAATAGCGGCGATCGGATTTAGGAAAGATCGATTCCCACACTGAAAGCGAGAAACGAAATAGAATGATCAATTCTTAATTTATGAAATTAGGTACCGGCTCACCTGATCTTAGACTTATCCAGCAACAAATAGTATTACTTTTTTCTTTTCCATATAATAACAAATAGAACAAGCTCGAAATAAGCTAAATATGTTGATCATCTCTACAAACAAAGCTCTAATGATTATAAGAAACCAAGCTTGATAGGCATTGAGCCAAGAGGGAAATGTGAACACTATGTGATCGAAACTAAGAGAATTAAGAGTGTAGGGCGTGAACGATAAGTATACATGATTAAGTTTGGACGAAAAGGAATAAGAACAAGAGTTTTGAAAATTTGGAATAATAAGAATAAAAAAAAATTAATCCAAGTGACTAAATTCGTACTAAGAACCGAAAAAACCGCACCGATAATTACTAATTCCTGATTCGGTTCACAATTCTTTTGCTCACCTCTAAATGTAATTGGTGACTAGATTGGGAAAAGGACAAGAACAAATTTTGAGCATAAATTGTTAGATTTTTTTTGCCGTTTTCCTTTCTTTGATTAATTTTTTAAAGCGATATAAATAATTATGTTGAGAAAACATTTTTATAATAATTCAAATTTGGGAAACCAAAAACACCTTTCGTGTTTACTTTTAAATCTTGTTCAACGCGATAATGATATATCCTAATTGGAGGCTTGAAAAATGATGTATAAAAAGTTGGATATATCACGGAAGAATTGCAAGACTTCAAAAGATTTTAAAAAAAAGAAAGAAAATGGGGAAATACCAAATAATTACAGAATCAGAAAACCCAAAAGAAAATAACGCGAACGATCTTAGACCGCGACAAGCATTCATTACAGGATATTCGGTTATTCAAACAATTATAGAGGAAAAGGTCAACATACACCTAAATGCCTCTGTAGTCCAAAGTTTCACACAGGGCAAATTCCAAATACCAGATGTCTTAAAGAGCAAGAGAACTAAGAAAACCACAGCCAGAATGGCCTCATGGTGGCCTTTGTGTGTACTGTGCACGACTCAGATTGACTAGACATATTATCGACAGGAACATAAGTCAGTTCAGACCTCAGCGAATTTCGGCCTAACAAATTCTACGGGAGTTCAGGCATTTGACATGCAGAAGGCATGTTGTTCCAGGCACACGAATTAAGTCTCCATCCTTGATCAGAAGTACAAGTTCCGATGCTTTGTTTGTAGTCGTTGCAAAGGTCATCTCCAAGAAGCGACACCATGGAATCAGAAATGGCAGATTCATCCTTCAGAGATCCAGAACCGAGTCCAAACCAATCTGAAGCGAGTAAAGCATCAGGCCGCATCAAGTCGCAATGCAAAGGAACTTCATGCTTGCTCTCAGGAGACTGAACCTGGTTAAAAGGTTCCGGTTTTGCATTGTATGCTGCAGAACAACCAAAACAATTGTTATATGCTCAATCCAGGATCCATATGCATCCACAGCCTGAAAGAAGGAAAATTTAGGAGACTAGAAAAACAAAAGGGTAGAAGGCACAGTCTATAGCAAACAGTAGATAAGGAATTGAAGATATTTGCAGCCCGCTTCATACAGGAGCCATTAAACTCAAGGATGTTTTAAGTAATGGAACTCGATTAAGTTGATACATCCATTGTATCAAATTCCTAAAAAAGCAAGAACATTTGCAACCAGAGAAAAAGAATAAAAAATCATTTGTACATATTCTCACCAGCGAAGGAATCGTGATGTGGTTGTTCATCCAGTGAGCTTCCACTAGTGCTCAAAGGAGTGCAACCATTGAAAACTGAAGTCGCAGAATGGCCCAGAGGAGAGATGGGGTCACCATACTCTTCCCATTCAGACTTGCAAATATCCAAGGTGGAACTGCTTATATCACCAGGTGTCAAAGCAGATGAATTTGAACTTTTTTCAGGCGAATTATTTTTGGCACTGCTTATAGTCTTGGACTCATGAACTAAAGCATCCAGCAGCCCACTATTACGGGGAGAAAGACACTCTGATTCAGCCTTTCCAGTTCTAGCCGGAGACAGGATAAAATTGTCAACAGATTCAAGTAAAGTAGGAGGGGAAGAAGAAGTGTCCCAGCTACCCAAATCGGGTTCAGAATATTGGAGTGAAGGGAGCTCCAACTTCAAAGCCTCATAAGAGGGCTCAGAAGTAGAGGAATTGCCATTTGAAAAGGAATGGCTACCTTGAACCACACCAAAGGGCAGTGGGTTCTTATCTGGATCATGATCAATTGGAAAAGGATGGACAATAGAACGAGAAAGTTTCTCCTGGGAATCATCCTCAAATTGATGCATCGAGGGAAACGCATCTTTGAAAATACCAGCATAGCCAGGGTAAAACGATGCTGATTGACGAAGACGTTTGTTACGAGGCATCGTAGGCGGCACTAAGTCACCATATTGAGAAGAAGCAAGACCTTTCATCAGCAAGTTGGTTGGAGAAATGTCGGAAATTTCAGGAGCGTAAGGTAAGACACCATGGTTGGCCTTGAAACTGTCAAATACAATATCTGGAATCTCATAACCATTGCTCTGCAAGATCTCATGATGACCTTTATTCCCATTGGTCATCCTGCAAAATGTCTGACCTTGTTGACCATCCTGCAATGCTTGCATGCACAACTCAGAAGGATAAAGAGGTAAGCCAGCACGTTGACGTCTCTTGATTCGCGTGTTCCAATAGTTCTTTATCTCGTTATCTGTACGACCCGGCAGCTAAGAGATGCCAAGAAGAATTGAAAAGGCGAAGAACATCAGTATCTTGAACTATCCACATAGAAAGGTGTATAGTAAGACAATGCCAGTGAAAGAACAGGAACTGACATAGCTAACTATTAACAACTGCAGGAAGGAGAAGGAATTGAAGGTAATGTGCAATCATGCACAATCAAAGAAAATCATCAAAGTTATCCAACATTTCATCAGTTGTTTTGTGAATGATCACTTTCATATTCTGAGTCATGAAATGAACAAGAAAAAACAAAGAGAAAGAGAAGTGTCCCAAATCCTTAATGAACCCCAAGTCCATGCAAGGATGTAGGCCAGTAGAGTAATTGTCCTCAAAAGGTGCTCTTTTGCTGTCCAGTGTACATGTAAAGGTGCCCTCTACATTGCCTTAATGTTTTTTCAAAGCATGCATAAGGAGTTAGGCCATTTGCATTTCTTTTGTGAATTCTTTTTTTTTTTAATAATACACTCATCCACCCTATTAAAAAAAAAAAAAAACGAAGGAGACATGATTGGGGCAAAATGCATCCTGGCTTGGATAGATATATACAATGATGCTTCTCATAGTGCAAGAATGCCATCTGTAATTAGCAGCAGAAAGTAATAGCAGAGTTGGCTATTATTTTCTAACTCAAAACAACAGTTTCAACAAAGCATCACTACCAGTAATCATAACAGTGAATTCCAAATGCTAAATTGACTTCATCTACAGCTGAATGATCCAGAGGTCTTGCAACCTGAAGCTCACCACAGACAATTATTGCAAAGTGCAACCAACCAATAGATACTTATCTGACACGACACCATCTTAAAGGGTAAACTACTTTTTTTCGGGCACTGCAGAATCTTCACATCAGGGAGTAGAGTTCCAAATGATTGTTTCATAATTTTCAAAAAGTTTAAGTAAAATATATACATGGGAATTTCTACATGGTAGAAAACTGACCAAATTCAGAAATCCAGTATAAACTTTTTCAGACTGGAAGCAAATTATTACTTTCCAGTCATCTGCCTTATTAAACATACCTATAATCAAACAGCTTCCAAATTCAATGCAAGCTGACACTGGCAATTTCAACCACGCAAGAAGCTACACTGGATACTTTTCATCTAAATCAAAGGAATATTAGACTAAAAGACACACATTAGATGCAATCCAACCCACTAACTAAACTATATATCGCATATCTTGTGCAATGCAGATATGACAAAATCCTTGTATTTTAATTTTCACTACAAAACTGTGCAGGAAGCAAACAATGATACTAACGAAGACAGAGAAAGCTCCTCCTTCAATATCTAGATAAGGAAGTCGAGCAGTTACATGTGCAGCCATGCGGGCCCATTTGTTTCCCATTTTTGCATGGAGTTCCACAATGAGTCTTTCTTCCTCTGCAGAAAATGCTCCTTTCTTCAAGTTTGGCCGCAAGTGATTTGCCCATCGCAGCCGGCAACTCTTGCCACAGCGAGAAAGCCCTGAGAACTTTTGAACAGCATTCCAATTTCCCTCCCCATGCTTCTTGACATAGTCCACCAAAATGGCATCTTCAGCAGATGTCCATGGACCTTTCTTCAGAACTAATCCACCATCTGCACTTCCTCCACTCTTACCTTTATCTGTCAAAGGGGAGCCAATCTGATCCTGGGAGAGTGTCCCATCATCACACTCAAATGTTGTGTGGCTCATATCTTTCAACTGTATTTACACAGCAATCCTTTCCAGAAGTGCAACAGGGCTGTGACAATCTAACTGCCAGAAAACGAATTTGTAACAGAGCATGTTAGATACAGCACGGTAGCCTAGGGAGACATTCTCAATCTTTCAAGAAAACCATCCAAACTGATGACGTTATATAAGAGTTCCCTCTTGGCCAAACAAGATAAAAGCCCCCAAAGAGAAGAGACGCCAATCAAAATTGGAGAAGGCCCTAAAAACAAAGCGTATAAACATCTGACAGAAAACGCAGGTAGAAGCAAGCTTTCATAAAATGCTAATTAAACATATATTACAAGACAAGTCATCTTTTGAGACTGAAGTCCAACAAGAAGATTGGGGTAATGAGGAATTAATAATCTCTATGTCCAAAAAAGTCTCATCCAACTAGGCATATCAATAAAAGCAAAGGAAAAAAGCATGGAAGTAAATAAACCCAGTCCAGTGCTTTGAGACACACTTAAAGCAGAATTCATTTTGCTCACCAACCTTAGAACCACAACGCCATCTACTGCAGAGAATTCCCAACAATTATTACACAACAAAACTGCGCAGACTTCAATGAACAAATTACTAGATATAACAGGGCCTTTCTTAGCAAGAGTAAACAATCTCATGGGACGACAATTGAAACAAACTTTAACCAATTTCTACAAATCAGATCCAAAGTCGCAAAAGAGAGATTCCCCCCCCCAAAAAAAAAAAAACCCAACGCTAAGGAATTGCGCACCTGAATCTGGCCACGACAGAGAAGATACAAGATTTCCGAATCGGCAAAAAGGAAACTGCTTTCTCTGACCAATCAGTCCACCGCCAATTGGCAATAATTGCCAGGTTCGAGGGTCTTGAATTGAGCTAAGCCGCCCAGGAATAGCTACCCACAGAACACCTGAAACCCAAAAGAAAAGAGAAAAAAAAATCATCAAATCGACAGAGAAAACCAAGAAGCTCCGCAGCTGGAAACTCGTTCCGAATCACCAAACTCTCGCGGATTACGGTGAAGGGGAGGGGGCATCTTCATTGAACAACAACGCAATCAACAGCAAATGCGGCTCCGCAGATCCGGAAAATGCAGAAACACCCCCCCCGGTCCCTCAAAACAAGAAACGAAAAGAACAGGCAAACGCAGAGAACGAAAAGGAAACCCTAAGCCCGACCTCGATACTAGAGAGCCTAGGAAGCCGCGGACCCTCGCGCAGAAAGTACAGAACGCCGAGATCCAAACACACGCACACACACATACACCAACACACAAACATTCACATAAGAGAGAGAAACAGAGAGAGAGGGGAAGCGACTTTTGCTCTCTAGAGAGAGAAACAGGGAGAAGGCATGCCTTACCAAAAAAAAAAAAAAAAAAAACAGGGAGAGGGCACGAGGGAAGAGAGAGAAAGAGGAGGCGGGGGAGATTATTCAGGGAAAGAGGGGGGAAGGAGGAGGAAGAGGCGGATGAGGAACGAATTCGATTGAGTGGAGAAATGGCAAAACCGGAGAAAATTCAGGGGAGACAAAAGCGGAGAAGGCAACAGCTTTTTCCCTCCCCTCCCCACCCTCTCTCTTTTTTTTTTTTTTTTTTTGGTAAATGCACCCTCTCTCTTTTTTCCTTCTTCTTTTTCATTAATTCCACCCCTCCCTTTTCTCTCTCCCTTTCCTTCGTTTTTTCCCTCTTTCCCGATCAAGCTTCCGCCGCGTTCATGCAAAAAACACCGTCGTCATCGCATTATCATTTATCATCATCATCATCGCTTCCGCCGCCGCCATGGACGGGAGGGGGGAAGAGGAGGAGAACCGGGGAGCTTACTTACGAAGATTTTTCACGTCGCGGACGCCATGATCGATCCCTCGATGCTGCTCTGCACAGAAGAGATAGAGAGAGAAGGGGGGGAATGAAATCCTCCACTTTCCCGGACCTTTAAAAGACGCATGAGCAGGAGGAACACCTCTCTCTCTCTCTCTCTTTCTCTCTCTTTCTTCTCTCTTTCTCGCGCGTTCGACTCGAATTCGCGAGGGGAAGAGTAGAAGAAATTATTATTATTATTATTATTATTATTATTTAAACATATTAAATATAAATCGTTTTGACCGAAGTCAAGATAATTATACCGAGTCGCGATGCGCGTACTTTCTGAGTTTGGCGAGTGGGGCGCGTGAATTTTCACGCGCTTCGCGGCGCGTGGGGATTGGGGGTGGCTCAACGTGCATGCGGGCGCGATGATGATTGGGCACGCGGGGTCTGCACATGAAGAGAAAGAGAGAGAGGGAGGATTTCCCGAATTTGGGCTTTCTTGCGGCAAGGCGCTTTATTCATGGGCTTGATGGAACGAGCGGGGGTGATTTTTTTTATATTTTTGGTTTTTGAAGTTATTTTAATCTCCCCGTAAGATCAATAAATGACACTGCTTAAAAAAAAAAGTCCAGCCAGACATGCCGCTTTAATGATTATCTAATGTTATTTTAAATAATTTCCAATTTAAAAATGCGAAAGAGCAAACAAACCTCATTAAGAACGGAGACCGCATCTTACTTACATTTAAGAGATTTTATTTATTCAAAATATAAAAAAAAATTCATTTCTATGAACATGACCATTTTTAAAAACTGTCCTGACGTCAAAATTTGAAGTGTGCCGAACTTTTTAAGCTATACCCAAAAAAAAAAAAATCTATTTTTGTCACACTAGAAGTGCCCATTGGTCCCTACCCAACATGACCGTGACAATTCGAAGAGCTACTTTATTCTGTGGACTCATGCCCCTGGAAAGTGCTGAAACACCCAAAGAAACACGAATTCACCAAAGATCGTCCCAATTTTAGCAAAGCCACCAAAGCCATGTGGGCACCGAGTGCCATCCCTTTCTCCAACTCCCCTCTCTCGGTCAGACAAAAGACCAATGCGAATATTCCCCCTCTCGGAAAAGTTCATATTCCCCTTCATCGATTTCCCATTTATAAGCTTCGCTTCCCGTCACCCCCATTCGTTTCCTCATCCGGGCTCGACTCGTCCCACTGGATCCGAGCCTTAGATCCCGCTTCACTAGGGCCCGCGTTTCGGACAAACTCGAGAGGCGTGAAGACCGAAGCGGAGATCGGCGGAATCTTTTGCCTTAGATGGGAAGGTGGGAAGTGGGGGGGAGTGATGGGTCATGCGAGCGATGAGAGAAAACCCTTTTTGACCGCATCCGGAGTCGAGCATTTTCGGGGAAGAGAAGGGAGGATCGTGTCTGCACACGATGGATCGATCCAAAAGCTGACCGAACTCCGAAAGGGGGAGAAAAAACTAAAGGGAAACGGGAGCCACCCAGTTGTCGTTTGTCTGCTCTCGAGTTTCGTATCGAGAAAGGCAAAAGGCTCCAGATTTACATTCTCGGGCAAGTTGACGGCCGAGCACTGGATGGGCAGGGATCACCACCGCAACCTCCATTGTTATTTCCATTTCGTCAGGCAATTACGCGAGTGGCAACGAGGGAAATTGCTAGGAAATTGCCCCTGAGGCCAAAATATGTCGGAGAAAATGACATAAATAGTCATTGAACTTTAATTGATGTGCAATTTAATAATTGAACTTTCAATTTATTCAATTTAATCTTTGAACTTTAATTTAATGTACTATGAGGTCCATGAACTTTTAATTTATTCAATATAGTCCATTTCCATTAATTTAAAACCAATTATTGCGTTAAACATTTTTATATAATTAGGGATCAAATTAAATACGTAACAAAGTTCAAGTATTATATTAAACAAATTAAAAATTCAGGATCATGTTATATATTTGGTTAAATTTTAGAAATCACATTAAACAAATTAAAAGTCCATAAATTAAATTATTAAGTTAAAATTTAAAATTTAGTTTATGTCATTATCTCATTAGGATTTTTTTTCGGAATACGACAGGCTTGGGCCCAGAAAAAGGAGGCTGCCTAACCTCAGACGAGACGAGAAAGCGAAGAAGGGCAGATTTCCGGAACGTGGTGCGTGGAAATCGTGACAAAAAGACAAGGATCAAAGCGAAGTTCGGAGGGAGGGGATGGTTTGTCGTGATGAGAATCGAAAGCCCATACGCATCATTTTCTTCTCTCTCTCTTTTCTTTTTTAAAATTCCAAGTGGAGAGAAAAGGAGACCCAACTGCGGGCACATGATGTAAGCGGGGGGCCTCGCCAGAGGATGCATGCCCGCCTACGCCGCGAAATATGCATGGGAGAGCGTCATCTACCTTGTCTTCTTCTTTCTCCTTTCTTGATGGGAGGAATTATCTTTTGGCGTGATGCATTCCTTTGGTCTTTTTGTTCCGGGGGGGCGGGCTTGTTCTTTGATTGAGAAAAAGAGACGACACGAAAATCACTTAAGGGAGACGCGAAAATAATTAAAGAAACGATAGCTCGTGATTCGATTGGGCCCTCTTTATTAGTGACGGACTCGATAAGTTCGGGCCCAACGGGACAAGGATTATAGAAGGTCGCCGAGGGTCGACTGCATTCTGAAACGGAATGGAGAGATTTTGTCGGCTCTTGACCAAAAATGAGAAGCCTCGGCCGTTCATGGAGACTTGGATGAGCCGTGGGCAATGGAGATCGGGTACTCTTTCGGGCAATCGCCCTAGCTTTGTACATCTGGGGTTTCTAATTAACTGTCTTTGAAAACGCAAGTAAAACAGGAGGAGCTGGAACTTCAATTTCGGAAGACACGGGCCCGAACTTTTGGACTGAATTCGACATGAGATGGTGCTGCCAAATCTCGTTGTTTGTGCGCTTGAAGAAGAAGGGTTGCTTGGCTTTGATTGGATTGTTCTCTGCTGCAGATAATCAACCTCGACTATGCAGCTTCATGTGAGCTCGGGTTTTCCTTCTCTTAGAATGAGACAACACAAGAAATTGCCTAGAGCTTGTTTAATAATATTTTCGGGAATAATTGATTATATTCTTTTATTTCCACGAATAAATTTGGAATAAAAATTTGTTTGGTAAATTTTTTTTTTTCATAAATAGGTTTAAAACAAAATCAAGAATAAAAAATAAAAAGTTATTATTATTCCTAAAAACAATTTCAAAAATCAATTTTTACTATCTTCTCTTTTCTTCTCCTCTTTTTTCCCTTTCCTTCTCTTCTTTTTCTTCCTCCTCCCAACCCAATGCTGCCCCATCTCCACCCATCACTGCTCCTTGGCCACTACTATCACCACCAGCTGCTTGCTAGCCACCACCAGCGGTGGCAACCGTCCACTAATAAAGGAAGAACAAGAGAAACGGGGAAAAAAAAAAAAAGAAAAAAAGAAAATATAAGAAAACTATAATAAAAATATTTAAAAAATTTAAAAAATTTAAAAAATTGAAGAATCCTATCAAATGCAATTTTATTCCGAGAATAAAAATTTTAGACGGTCTACCAAATGCCTTTAAATACTCATAAATTATTCTCAAGAATATAATAAAAAAGAATTAATTCTAATCAGAAATTATTTTCGAAAATAAAATGGTTATTAAATAAACTTTAATTCTCTTTCGGTGCTGATGATTTACCTGGAAGTGGAAGTATTATTCCCGGTTGGAGTCTTGTCTTCTCCGTTTCATCTAAACCAACAAGAGGAAAAGAATCGAAGAAAGAGAGAAGTGTGCCGGAGGTGGGCAGACGCAGTTTCAGGGCCGGAAACCGGGTAAAATGGGAGGCTGGTCTCTTCAACCATGGCGCGAGCCAATGAGGTCCCGCCGCAACCTGGCAGTCCGAGCAACGGAATCCCGGACATAGGCCTACTACAGCCTCGGGGATCACGCTGCAAAAGGATCTTATTGCTCAGCAGCTCCTTCGTTCCCCTTTGTTGCCAAGCTGTCGATCCAAGTCGAACCCAAACCCTTCAGTGGATCATCGTCTTGCTCGAGTTCGTGAGGGTTTGGGTCATCGTAGCTCGCTCGGAGCATCGACTTTATCGAGTCGAACTCTGGCTCCACGTTCCGCTCCTCGATCGCATCCTCATCGTCGATTGTTCCACAATTGCCTCCTCCCCGGCCTCTTTTTCTTCCAGGAACCCGATCTCTCTTGCTCAGTTCGTCGCCAGACCGTAGTTCCGATCCTGTTCTCTTTCGCGATCTCTTCTCGCGGATGATTCTAGGGCTTTGCAGACGGCAGTCGCAAGGGCTGTCGCTTTATACTCCGGTACCCGAGGAAGCTCGCGCAGAGACGCCTGGCGAGATCTTCTGCGGTCAAGCCATCGTGCTTTGACGACTCCAGTCGGCGGGCAAGGAGGCGCTTGCTCACGGCTGCCGGCGGCAGTGGCCTCTTCCCATTTGCACCCCCGGCACGAACGCGATCGCTGATCATTGTGAGAACTGAAATGGCGGTCTCTGATCGTGAAAATGATTGGTTGCGTCGAAAGTTCGTAAAACCAACCGGCTTTGGCACGCACAGCGCTTCCGTAAAATATATTTTAAGGAAAATTTCCCGCTAAAATTGAAAAATTATATGCATTGGATATATTTTTTAATGTTTTCATTTTGAAAAGTCACAGGTCTTTCGAATTTAAGGAAAAAAGGAGAGAGAGATGAGTTAGTAAGGAGATTTAAATTAAAAAGTAAAGTTTACAAGCACAATACAATTCATTCACAATCGTAGCAAAAAATAAAAAAAACATTTGATAATAAATATTGTGTCGTATTATATCAACTCAGTTATTTTCTTCTTATAGATCAAATTTGCAAGCATTGTTGATTTATTACCCACTTGAACCCCTTTCTTTTTACTTTTATAACGTGAATACAAGAGATGCTTAGCATACTCATCTAATTAACGAGCGGGCTTAGATGGGGTTGCTCTGATACCAAACCTAATGGTACTCACCTAACCCTGCCCGTGATATTTCTTCATAAAATGTCATGGCCTAATTAGTGTGCAAGTGTCATAGCTCAATAAAACAACACAATCCATATGTTTTTGAAAGAAGGCCTTCATCAATCCATGAACAAGCGACCCTCAACATGTCATTTTAAAGTTTTCCCAAGTGTTATAGAATACTCTTAGGGCAAATGATATGATAATTGTATACAATTGTAATTAATGAGGGTAGTTAGTGATTGAGAACATCATAGTTAAATTTGAGAAGATATTTATGGATACGGTATACCTTATATTTGTATATATAGTGTGTATATTGAGGTCTCATCTCCTCATTATATCGTCACAAATGAAATACATTCTAGAGCTTATCTCTAGAGCTGGGGCGAATTAAGTATGTCAATAGGCCCATGATCCAATTCTTTTATTAGTACCATTAATTTTTTTTGTTATTATCCGATTAGCCAAGCAAATTGATAGGTCGATTTTTTTTTTTTAAAATTGCTATATGTTCGAATATATATAAGAAATCATTTAAATTGCCGTCCCTTTAAAATATAGACCATGTATGGATACATAATTTCAAAAAGCGAGACAAAGACGGACAAATCAAACTCCTCCTTAACATGTTCATTCGGTCGGTCAAAGATTGGTCAGAATTTACATGGCAAGCACAGGCGTTATGAATCATAAGTATCTAAAAGAGTATAATTTTTTTACAAAATTGCAATACATGATCATAATTTTCATTAGTGGAGTAGCCCTAATGCAAATAATACAGATAAAGATCACCATATTTATCATGTGGATTACAATTATTTTACAGCTATGACTTTCTCAATGCCAATATTAGTGTTGAGTATGATTTGAAAAAAGTAATTTGACACACGGAATAGTTGGGATTGTAATTTTCACATGATTCCATTTATGATTATTCTATTATTATGGCAACTCTATTGCTGCGTCAATTGTGCTGCTAGGAGAATGGGACACAACTAGCCAATCCATTTGTAAAGGAGGCAGATTGGGCAAAGACGGAGAGAGTGCCAAAGGGGCGGCACGATGGTCCGTCACTAGCTGCATATTGGTCAAATCTGTCATGTGGGTGCACTTGATCTTATGACTATATTAGGCTTGTCAAATATTTTGGTTGTCATTTAACTTCCATGATTTGTTGCCCAATCGACAAACTGGAGAAGATTCGAGGGATTTTATTGCCTTTTGATATAGCAAGGGATTTGATTCTCACATTTTTGTTGGACCGGGATGTGACTAATTTCTTCCCGATTCTGATTTCTATTTTTTTCTGCATCATCGTTATGTTGTTTTGCATTATCTGTTGTACACTTTTTTGTTTCTACAATCTTCATGGTTCCATTCTACTTATGTTTTCATTAATTGTACCTATTAATCATCAACTTGGAAATGCCGTGGATTCTCTTCCCATTGACTTTTATTTGGTCACTCTATGCCATTACTTTACTACGAGATAATATACAACCGGCGCTTGTTTGTCCCTGTTCACGTGAGCGTCAAGCGTCAAGGCTTACGTGACGTGCCCCCTCTTCTTCTTTCTCCTTTCTCCTTTCTTGATTGGAGGAATTATTTTTCGGCATGACGCATTTTTTGGGTCTTTTTGCCGTAGGGGACTTGTTCTCTGATTGAGAAAGAGATGATTTGAAAATCAAGTTCAGAGCTCGGAGGGAGGCATGAAAATAATGAAAGAACTGATAGTTCGTGGTTCGATTAGGCCCTCTTTATTAGCGACGGACTCAACAAGTTCGGGTCCAATGGGACAAGGAACAGCAAGCATGCTTTGCATAAAAAAGATTTTTGTAGTTGATAGGTGATACGGATTCTCCACTTCATGTTGCTTCGTCCTCCATGTCCTGCTCACATTAAAATGAAAGGGAGATTAGGATTCAAAATGGTACTCAATCACAGAATCTCGCATGACGATTTTTGGAAGGGCGCCAAGGGCCGACTGCATCTGAAATGGGACGGAGAGATTTTTGTCACTGCTTGACCAAAAATGAGAAGCCTCGGCCGTTCATGGAGACTTGCATGAGCCGTGGGCAATCGGAGGTCGGGTACTCCTTTCGGGCAATCGTCCTAGCTTTGTGTATCTGGGCTTTATAATTAACTTAGAATTCGGGCAGTGCTTTGCTGTCTTTAAAAAGCAAGGCAGGCCAATGGAGCATCGCATGAAACATCTAGACATCGCAACTAAAACAAAAGGAGGTAGGACTTCAATTTCGTAAGACATGGACCCCAACTTTTCGACCGAATTCAAAACGAGTTGGTGCTGCTGAGACTCGTCGCGCGGCCCGTCGCTTCTTGGTTCGCATTTCCGCCGCCGGCACGAAAGCGGTCACTGAATGGTGCAAAAGATTGCTTACGTACGAGTTTGGTGAAACCAGCTGGCTTTGGCGCGCGCAGCGTTTTCGTGAAATATATTTTAAGGAAAAATTCCAGCTAAAATTTGAAAATTAGATGCCTAAATGGATTTATTTCCAATTTTATCGTTTTGAAAAATTAGAGGTTAGGTATTTCAAATTAGATAAAAAAAAGAGACTGGTGAATAATGAGACTTGAATTAAAAGGTGAAATCTTACTAGCACTAGACAATTCATTCAGAACTGTCTTTAGCTTACAGTATAGTGAAGTTAAGGTCGACTTCACTGACCTATCCTCTTTCTGAAGCATTTCAACTTATGTGGACTATTGGCAAGGGCTACCAACAATAGTCCCTCTAGCAAAGGTGCATGGCTTGGCTGCATTTTTTTTTTTAATGTATTGATGTCCACATGCCTTATACTCATTGTTCTAAGTTGTAGATTTTTCTTCCTTGGTAAGGTGCGAATGCTCCTGTATTTTACGTTCCAAAGTTTAGATGAAACAATTTAAAGATAATGAGATTTGAATTAAAAGGTGAAATTTTACAAGTGTTGAATGATTCATTCAAACCATCTTTAAAAAAACATTTGACGATAATATATTGTGTAAGTGCATTAAGATGGTAATTTGAACAGTAGATAAACTTCAAATTTAAACACTAGGAATTGTCTAATCCACATTAAAATTCATCATATCTTACATTAACTCGGTTAATTTCTTTTCATAGATCATATTTGCAAGTATCATTTGATTATTTCATGCCCGAGGTCGTTTTCATCGCGTAATACGAGAGACACTCAACACGCTCACCTAATCAATGAGCAGGCTTAGGCGGGCTTGCTTTGGTACCGAACCTAATAGTACTCGCATAACCTCACCCGTGACATTTTTTGTTAGTACTGTGATTTTTTTTTTTGTTATCATCCAATTAGTCAAACACGTTGATGGCGCCATAATCGATTTTTTTTTAAAATTGATTTATGTTCAAAGATAAATAAAAAAAATCGTTTATATCGCCCTCCCTGTAAAATACATACACAACTTGCAAAGGATAGTTTTAGAAATTCGAAAGTGAGATGGAGGAATCAAGCTGTATCTTAATACTATCAAGGACTAATGCTGTAGATACGAGTCATGTACAAGAAGTTAGAAGGCTGATGGGCAATAACCTTTTTCTCAAATAATTTGAAATTAGTGAAAGCATAAGTTCAAGACGGTGGGTTATCTTAAACTTGCGTTTAAAACAAGCAGTTCTACTCTTACCTATCGAAATAATTATTATCTTTCTATTTTTTGAAAGCCTGTAATTGTTTTTTAAAGATAATTACCCTATTTAGTATTTACGTGGGTTTAAAATTTTAAAATTGCAGCTAAAGACACATATCTCCATCTATCTATTTATCTACCTATCAATTAATCTATCTATCTGCAGATATTAAATCTATTTATGGTAGTCAGTAATAATTATTTTCATCTGAAATACATTGATTACCCTCTGAGCCTATTTGATTTGTGGTTTTTTAGGTAGAAATTTTAGAATCCTCTATGAAAAAAGATGTAGTAGTTGATTCAATATGGCCTATTTTATTAGCCTAAGGATACTTGCGTTAAATCTAGAAAAAGGTAAAATACCATGTAGATTTGGTGGATTAAAAGATGGACTAGACCGTTGTAAGATAAGCGGCGTTTCAAAGTTTAGAGAGAGAATTGTTTATGGTATTCTCAACTGCTTTTTAAATACGGTATCGTGATATATTTTTCTGTTATTATCCAATTACAGTTCATCTAATGAAACTTATTAGAAAAAATTCAATATTAAAATCATCTCCGAGCTTGATTTACAGATGGAAGAGAGTCGGAATACAATGCAAAAAGAAGATGAAATGTCGAGCTAACTCAATAAATGCAAATAATTTTAATGCGTGTATATTAGCATATAACTGATAGGCTAAAGTAGGTCGAAAGTATGAAAAAGAAGTATAGAAAATTCGCGAAAATAAAGACGTCGTGTACGGAGATAGTTCTGCCTTCGAACGACCAAAAGATCCAAATGGGCCGAAGCGATTTGGACCGTCGGATGCTTTGGACCCGGGGAGGGGGACTGATTAAACGAGGGAGAGGGGCGGGAGCAGTTACTGTAGCCGCGGAGCGAAACAATGGTACGCAACAAGGGGAAACGTGAGCGTGACAAACAACAAGATTCTCTGAAAACAACGTGAACGCGTGCCCTAGATTCCCTCGACGCCTCCAGCCTCCTCTCCCATCGGACGGTCACCAAGCGACGCGGACGAATTTCCCCCGTACGCAACACCACACCCAAAACAAATCACCGTCGTATAAAAGGGCTTCTCCCCTCTCCTTTTCTCTCTCCAATGTAAGAAGCCAAGAGAAACTCCGACCATCCACTCTCTCTCTCTCTCTCTCTCTCTACACCTCCGTCGCTGGCTGTGAGACTTTCACGTTCCGTGTTCAGTTTCTCTCCGTTCCGATCGAAGCGAGCGAGAGAAAGCGAAGAGAGAAAAATAGAAAAAAAGAGGGCTCGACCGCCGCCGTCCGCCCCCGCCAATCGGTAGTCCGATCTCAGATCCGCCCGGCGCTCGTATCGGAGGAAGGAAAATGATCCTGGACTGCTACTGATAAAATCGCAATCGCCGATAGTGGTATTGTCTCTGCGCCTCTCTGGGATTTGGCTTGATTCTGTGCCGTCATCTGTCGTTGCTTCGTGTGGTTCGATTCAGACCCCGGGGGCGGGCCAGGGTGCGGCTTGCGCGCGCTAGCCGCCGGCTCCTCCGAATCGCCATTCCCCGGAGTTCGTCCAGTCGCGTCGCTTGCTTGCCGATGCGCATTGCGACCGATGCTGCGCGCGATCGGTTGCGTTGACAGTCTCGGAAGTAAGCCTCGTGCATTCGGACGGAACGCTGACAATCGGCGGTTTGCTGGCCGATGATCACTGCGGTTTTGGTTTGGGGAAGTGCGGTTTTGAGCAATCCTTTGGCGAACGGCGGGAGTTGTGTGCCGGCGGCTGATCGATGCGTTTGCGTGGTTTAATTAAGTTCATCTGGACCGAATATTGACATTATTGATTAAATACGGTTTTCCGCGACAATGGCCACCGGAGATGGTTCTCCTCATGCCAGTTAACAAAGCTTAAAACTCTGCTAAACTCCCGATTGGTACTTAATGTGGCCCTAGTTTTGGTAGGGACAAACCAACTTACGAAGCAAAATGGTTTCAACTTCTTTTCTACTTTTGAAAGAATCAAAACGTAATCTTTGAAGCGTTTGCTGGAATTTCGTGACCTTCAAGCCAGTTACTTGTGCGAGGATTTCGGTCCTCCGTTTATCATGGACAGATTGGCTGTCTTCTAATAACTTGGCATTTGTTTTTCTGGTATCAGATTTAATAATCATGGAGAGCTTGGCGCAACTTGAGGCGCTGTGCGAGAGGTTGTACAATTCACAGGACTCAGCTGAACGGGCGCACGCCGAGAACACTCTGAAATGCTTCTCAGTTAACACAGATTACATCTCACAATGCCAGTATATCCTTGACAATGCTTTGACTCCCTACGCGCTGATGCTTGCTAGTTCAAGCTTATTAAAGCAAGTCACTGAGCATACCCTTGCTCTACAGCTGCGTCTTGATATCCGTAATCTTCTAGACTCCCAACAGTCTATTGACATACTCATTTAGTTACCATGTCGGCATTCTTTTATCTTCTATTTTTGGATTTGTCTCATTAACTAAATCTGTCGGTTTTCTTCATAGGAAACTACTTAATTAATTATCTCGCCACCAGAGGACCAAAACTACAGCCTTTCGTGACGGCGTCATTGATTCAACTTCTGTGCCGTATAACAAAGTTTGGGTGGTTTGATGATGACAGATTTCGAGATGTGGTGACAGAAGCTACGAACTTTTTGAGCCAGGTCCACATTACTATTCATTGATTGCTCTCAGTTGTTATTCATGTACAAATTCACGCTTTTGAACTTTGCTGCCAGTTGTGCATGCTCATTAATTGATGCATTTTATGTTAATCCACCTTGGCGTCTCTATGTTAGATTAGTGTCCCTGAACTAATCTATCGTACGAAGGAAGGACAATTAAACCAATGTCAGATGTACGTGGATATCTAACTTGGGAAAATGTCATGTCACCTGAATATCGTGATTAGTTTGTGATTCCTCTGCTTATGGTCCTGCAACCTTTTCAATTTCAATCCCTAGTAATTGTTGATCTTGCCCTATTGGAAACTGGTGCTCATGATTCTAGAGCGGAGGGTTCACCTAATTTCAGTTAATGACGCATTCTTCTCGCTCTTTTAATTCACTAACAACCTAATTGCATTTATGAGCGTATCATTCTTTAGGACTAGTTTCACCTTGTATTTGACGATAGACTCATTTATTATGAGATTCTTCTGTTTGAATCGTTACCTTTGTTTATTAAGAAAGGTTGCTCCACTGTTTCCATCTACAGCTGAGAGTTGATATACACGTTGCATGAGATATGTAGGAACTTTTCTAAAACACGTGATCCCATCTGTAACATGTGCACTTTCTTATAGAAACCAGTAAGAAGGGCGTGATTTTCACCTTGATGGGTCTTGCTCTAGGCATAGTCCTCGCGTTGGATGGAGCTGTCTCCACTTTCTTGTTATTGTAACTACTAAGTATATTCTGTCATGACGGTCTTCCCTTTTTGATATTCTATTTTTCAACAGGCAACATCTGATCATTATGCCATTGGTTTGAAGATATTGAATCAACTTGTTTCAGAAATGAACCAGGTCGGGATGTTTTCCTACCTTCTCTCTATTTTTCTTGAACACTATTTTAATATTTGATACAAGAATTATTTCTTGTTCTATGACAATTTGATAGTGGTTAATTTCATAAGCATCCGATATTATGTTTATCAAAAGTAGGAGTCAACAGGAGTACAAGATTGGACTACATTCACTGATTTTTCTCTGCGAGATATTGAATATTGTTGGTTTGGCTCTAAGGGTTCTTTGTGGAGGAGGAAAAAGCAATGGTTTTTTTTTTGAGATTGTTTTTGTTACTTCTCTTGTAGGAAATATAGTGATGATTACTGTTTGGACTATTCTTCCTTTTGTTTCCTTGGAATTTCTTAAAGATTTCTTAATTTCATGGTCGTGCAGTCTAACGTAGGCCTGCCATCAACACATCACAGAAGGGTTGCTTGCTCCTTTAGGGATCAATCACTTTCCCAGATATTCCAGATTTCCTTGACATCTCTGCATCAACTGAAAAATGATGGTAAGTAGGCAAAGGAAATAATCAGAAAAATACTTTTTTGACCTTTTATTGAAGGAAATAATCAGAAAATTACTTTTTTGACCTTTTAATAATGTATCCTTCTTAATAATCTGTTTGCTTCTATGCTGTATGTGCAGTAGCAAGTCGTCTACAAGAGCTAGCACTCTCACTCACTCTTAAGTGTCTGTCATTTGATTTTGTGGGGACCTCTATTGATGAAAGTTCAGAAGAGTTTGGTACGGTTCAGGTATGGTTTGTAATTTTTATTTTTATTCTTTTATTATGGAATACTTGTGTTGAATAGACTTAATTTGATATTATGACTATAGATTCCATCATCTTGGAGGATGGTTTTAGAGGATCCTTCTACTCTCCAGATCTTTTTCGAGTATTATGCTATTGGAAATGCTCCTCTTTCAAAAGAGGTATGGTTTTCCACTCATTTTTTATAGTGCTTGGCGTGTCACTACTATCTTGCCTTCTAGCTTTAAAACTTAGTTGCTTCTTTTATGATAGCATTTGTAGATGTAGATTAAGTTAGCTGTTAGCCATAAATGCATTGATTGTCCCATCACACTCTCTGTCTCGGGAAGTATTGTGTGTTCCGATAAGTGCGCTAGGAAAGGTAAAGATCTTTTTTGGAGCGTTCTGTTTTAAGTAATTAATTAATCAGTCTATTAATCACCATAATTTGCTTGACAATAGAGATTCAGTTGAGTCAGTATTTCTCTAAAATTTTGCTTCGGCCAGTTATCAACTGTGGCGGTTTACCACTTTTTCAGATTTAAAACCTAGAGATATGGACTTTGTGATGGTTTGTTTGAACTTAAATTTTGTTGTTGCATATTTTGGAGGGTACAGTATCTATCGTATTCTACTCCTTAAGCAGATTTTATCTGATGAATTTGTGCAAATCGACACTTCAGATAGTCCTGGACATGGTATTCGCCGTTTACTTGATGTACTCTTAGGATCTATCCTATTGCAATGTTAAATTGATATTACTCTCAATTACATCTCAATTATGAGGAGGACGACATGAGTTTTGGGTTTAGGTTGAGATGCTTGTCTTTGCAATTGATAGAGTAATTTTTTTCCAGATTAGTCTAGCTTGATGAGGTATCGTGCTTTTTCTTATGTCTTTTTGAACTTCGAAGTTGTGTTGAGTTGAATAGTAATTAGTACGTGGAAGTAAGAATGGGTTGTTGGTAATGACTTTATGCTGTGTCAGGGTGTGTGGATCTGTGTTTTGCCAGCATATTGGGTTATTTATCTGTGTTTTCTTCATGACTGGCATGATGAAAGTACTTAGTTGTATCTATCATTTATTTATATCTTGGCTACATTTTTAGGAAGAGACTCGATGTTTGATTTCAACCCTATCTATGCAGTATTGTGATTTATCAATGAGCTTGCTGGAAATTTCTAATAGATCAGAAGTTTGTACCTATGTTCCTCAGGCACTTGAATGCTTGGTGCGCTTAGCTTCAGTAAGACGTTCTCTGTTTACAAATGATGTTGCTCGTTCCAAGTTCTTGGCACATCTGATGACTGGAACTAAAGAAATTTTGCAAACAGGACAAGGTAGTATTTGCTTGCTTGGATTGATAATTTGTCTAAATATTGCATTGTGCATGATGAAGTTTATTAAAATGGTAATTGCTAACTATTATGGAGAAATTTTTTTCTGCATGACGTGCTATGCTTTTATGACTTCTCTCCTCCACTTCTAATTTAAAAAATTCTTCGATCTGGTGTTAGGTCTTGCTGATCATGACAATTACCATGAGTTTTGTCGACTTCTTGGGCGCTTTAGAGTAAATTATCAGGTATTGCACATATTGGCTGCTTCTTTACTGTGGTGCTATCTGTACTTCACCTCTTCAAGTTTTAGTATGACCATGTGTTATGGGCGTGTCTACACTTGATAGGCATATGGATTTATGCACTTAGCATTGTGCTTGTGTTTTTGTTGCTCTTTCTTTGTTCCTTTTTCCATATACACTTGGTAATTGGACAGTGAATCAACCTTTTGAGACTTAATTGACTGGAACTTGAAATGAATGAAACTAAGTAAGACCCAGACAATGCTAACTGGACCTAAGGTGACTGGAGTATGAAGTGTCCCAACCAGAAAAACAGAACCCAAAACAACCGAGGCTTCATGCTGTTTGTTTCCCTTTATTGTAGTTTATGAATTATTTAATACAATTTTGAATCTACCCTGATTGTAACGTCATTTTTCTTGAAAAGTGTGAATTAGATAATAATGATTTTTGGTTATGTAATGAGTAAGCACCCTTTTCCTATGTTCTCACATATTCTTGGAGTGATTGTGCCTCGTGTTTCTTTCCGACTCATTATCTAATTCAATAAGTGTCATTGTTTTGCATTTGGGACAATCGGTCGTGTTCATTTGAGGTCTTGAAATTCTGATGTAGTTGTCAGAACTTGTCAATGTGGAAGGCTATGGTGACTGGATACGGTTGGTAGCAGAGTTCACTTTAAAGTCCTTGCAATCTTGGCAGGTTTGTTGATGCCTCGTTCTATTTTTTGCATTATGATTCCCATTGTGTACATACTAATAATTGCCTTTTCATCAGTGGGCTAGCAGCAGTGTATACTACCTTCTGGGATTGTGGTCAAGATTGGTGACATCTGTACCCTACTTGAAGGGTGATGCACCAAGCTTGCTGGATGAGTTTGTGCCTAAGATCACCGAAGGTTTTATTACTTCACGGTTTGACTCCATACAGGTTGCTTATTGTTACGCTGACTATGTGTTGCTTTTGTTGCTTTTCAGAAGGTATTATTTATTGACTTCTAAATGTGCTGCACAGGCTGGATTTCCAGATGATCCTTCAGAGAATCCATTGGACAATGTTGAACTTCTTCAGGATCAGCTTGACTGCTTCCCTTATCTCTGTAGATTTCAGGTTCTGATATCTTTCTCATTGTTTATTTATTTCTATTTGTTTTCAATTATACTATTGCTGGTTGTTTTCGGTTTAAAATGTGCAGAAGAGCCAGCAAATTATGATAGTGAATTTTTGGTCGAATTGCCTAGATTCTGTCTTATGGAATCTCTCTTTTTATCTTGTGTTGCAGTATGAGAGCAGTAGTTTGTACATAATACAAATGATGGAGCCTATTTTGCAAACATACACGGTATTTATCTATTACATTGGTGTATTCTTCCTGAATTTGATGAAATGGGACCAATATGCAATCAATTGCTTCGCTGTAGGAGAAAGCACGAATATCAGGAGGTGACAGTAATGATCTGTCGATTATTGAAGCTAAACTGGCTTGGATTGTCCATATAATTGCTGCTATAGTCAAAATGAAGCAATGCATTGGTTGCAGGTAACATTTCTGTCCATATCTCCCTGTTGCTATTAATGAATAGACCCATAATGTTTTATTTGGAGGCAACATATGAGGACGGTTCCATTCATGAAAGTTAGGCGCATATGGATGTTAAATGTTTGTATAATTTACTTTTGACATCATTTGGTGCAGTATGGAGTCACAAGAAGTGCTTGATGCAGAACTTTCTGCTCGTGTTCTGCAGTTAATCAATGTGACGGACACTGGGTCGCACAGCCAGGTAATTTGGCAAACATTTCCAATCTAGAAATTTATTCTGAAATGAGACATTGAGGGTTCATTTGGCTATGGATGAACTTTCAGTTTTCATCTTATCTAATAATTATGGACACTTTTATTTTCTGGGAATTTCTTGGTATGTTTTTTCAATCTCATATGAGATTTTTTTTTCACAGTTTTTACTCATTTTTGGTGGCTTCAAACTGTCATTAACATGATTTTTTATGTAACTTTTATGAGGAGGACGTGATACTTAAGTGTATGTTTTGGTTTATGAAGTTGAACGGTCAAGATATCCTTCTGAGATTTGCTGTGGCTTTGCCTTCTTCCCCTTTTCCCTCACATCAATAAGCTAGATTCTTATAGTTCCAGTTATATGGATGGGCATCATGGCAAAAATTGGTCCTATTCCTTTTGCTCCTCTTATTGGATCAGTTTCTCTCTTGAGTTACTGAGTTCTGGTCTTTTATATTCCTCTCCTGGTATATTTTTCACATATAAGGCTGTTTTTATTTAAGAAGTAAGATTGTTATGTCAGGTACTCTTTGCCAATACAAATTTTCCTACTTCCTATAAACATTCCAAATGAAGCGTTTGACACATTGTTTTGGCATTTAAATAGCTGTTGCTAATTGGTGGAGATTTAGTCACAATTAGATTCCATTTCTTTGTTTTTCTATCACTCTGTTTGTAGATATTGCTTGTTAGTTGATATGCAGTTCTGCAGGTCTCTATTGCATTAATAATATAGCTTTGTCATTCCTTGTCACAGAGATATGGTGAACTGAGCAAGCAAAGGCTTGATCGAGCATTACTTACCTTCTTTCAGCACTTCAGAAAGTCTTATGTTGGTGATCAGGCGATGCATTCCTCAAAAGTAATTATGTTGATGCTATGTTTACGAGATTTCTTTGTCTATTCTCATGCATATCCTTACAATTTCTTGTTGTTCTGTTGCAGCAGTTATATGCCCGGTTGTCTGAGCTTCTCGGAATTCATGATCATTTGTTACTTTTGAATGTGATTATGAGCAAGATTGCTACAAATCTTAAATGCTACACTGAGGTGAAGTATATTTTATCTTGTTCTTTTGCCATATTTATGGTTATTGTTTCTCTATTGGTTCTTTATTTGTATTTCCATTATAGAGTGAAGAAGTCATCGATCACACCTTAAGTTTGTTTTTGGAGCTGGCTTCGGGGTTAGTCATTTAATAAGTCTCTTCAACTCTTGAGCAGTTTAGTTGTTTTTGTGTCCTTTACAATTTTAACATATTTTTTATTTCCTTCTAATTTTTATAGCTACATGACTGGAAAGCTCCTTTTGAAGTTGGATTCTGTTAAATTCATAATTGCAAATCACACGGTAATTCTAGTTTATAATTTTTCTGGTTCTTAATTTTCCCTACCCTTGCAGGTGATTTGCAAATTTTAATCTGCTTTTTTTGTCCCATGCTTATGAATGCAGAGGGAGCACTTTCCATTTTTGGAGGAATACAGATGCTCACGCAGCAGGACAACATTCTATTATATTATCGGCTGGCTAATTTTCCTGGAGGATAGCCCCTTGAAATTTAAATCATCGATGGAGCCCCTATTGCAAGTAAGCCTTCTTTTACGGTGATTAATTTAACTCTTTCCTTTCCATTCTCATGGGTTTTTTCTTTCTTTGTTTTTATTTTCCTGATTTGGAACGCGTTTGGTCCTGTTAATGTGAAATGCTTGTGTCAACACATTTTGATAGGATTTTGTCAATGAGAGTGTGCCCATGGACACTAGTTAAGGTTCAAATCAAGGAAATTTGGCAGTTCGCTATACACTTGGTTGACATAAATTGGGGCCTCAGCTTTGTTTTTTCCCTCATGATATGAGCATTCTATACTGCAACTTGGGTTTAGATGGAGGGGGTGGGATGTCATAATCCTTAATGGTCTTAGCTTTGTCCTGCAATGGGGGTTGGTTCTCATTTTGATCTGAGGGGGAAGCGAATGCAGTCTCAAATATACTTCCCTTACAATTCTCCAGAACAACGGAGTAATCGTTTTGATCCGAGACGAATCCCTTTTTGTTTGCTTGATATCCTGTTATGTGTAGTCACTGCTTTGAAAATGGATTATATTAAATCAAGTATACTAGATGTGCACTTGTTCTCTTTTTGTGCAGACTTGGGGCACTTGTTAACTTGACTCTTTCTATTGAATGATAAATGAGTGATAAAGATTGATATTTTAGGCACTCTTGCATCTGACATTTTCAGTCTGTGATAACGAGGCAACTTATATGCCTCTAATCAGCTTCCCCATGGCATATGGTGGAGTTTTTCAATCTGATTTTCATTCTAAGTTGTTTTTCTTTGCGTTTCAGGTTTTCATAAGCTTGGAATCAACACCTGACTCAATGTTTCGTACAGATGCTGTAAAGTATGCATTGATTGGCTTAATGAGGGATCTGAGAGGAATTGCAATGGCTACAAATAGGCATGTGATTTAATATTATGTTCAAATGTGCTTGACAGTGTTAAAGTATAATAAGCTGTGATAATGAATATCTTTGGTCTTGCAGTCGGAGAACTTATGGGCTTCTTTTCGATTGGCTATATCCGGCTCATATGCCACTTCTTTTGAAAGGCATCTCTCATTGGTCTGATACGCCAGAGGTATGTTTTAGTCGGTTAATTATGTTTCATGCAGAGAACTGGACACATGCACACTTTCGCTCTCTTCCAGTTGAGTACTTGAAGCATGCAACCTTTTGTCTTTTAGTTTTTGAAATGTTAAATATTTTGTCTTTGGATTTTTCCCAGTTTGCCTGTGGTCATTTTTTTTATTCTTGTTGCTCATGCTAGGATGTGAATACCTCAAGCCCCCAAACTTCATCCACTAGGTTGAACGCCTGTTGGCGTGTGTTTGTCCTTTTGGGATGCTGTCCTATGATCATTACTTTTTGAAGCATAGTTTTTTTTGTCCTGATTACTGTTGGTTAATCATTTCTCTTATTTTTGTGTGTGGTGCAAATGCTCTGGCTGACACTCATTGGTTCTTGTCTTGAATATTTTGCAATTGATAGTTGTATTATGGTTGAAAAATGCAGGTCACTACCCCAATGTTGAAATTCATGGCTGAGTTTGTGTTGAACAAAGCACAGCGTCTTACTTTTGATTCATCTTCGCCCAACGGAATACTTCTTTTCCGTGAAGTCAGTAAATTGATTGTAGCCTATGGGTCAAGAATATTGTCTTTCCCAAATGCCGCTGATATATATGCTTTCAAGTACAAGGGGATCTGGATTTCTTTCACTATTCTGTCTAGAGGTAAGAGCACAAAAGAAGCAGCTATATGTTGGTGAATTTAATGTGATGCATGCTTGATTAGGTGCTATTGTGAATTTGCTCCCCTTTTTCTGTTGATTATAAGTATGTTCTTCCTGTCTCTTTCTTTCTGAATGGATAATTTTAAATGTCCCACATTTAAAATTCAGCACATGTTTTCTTTGTTTTTGCAACACTGATATAACATAATAATGGGAAGAATTAGGATATATATATACGAGGAAAAGATAGGTTTTTAGCCACAATGGAATGGTCCTGACTCTATCCACTTTTAGCTCACTTTTAGCCTTATTAGAGGGCCATTGTCCTCCATATTTTGTTGGCAGCTAGGCATAATGAACAAAAGTGGCGACAATAATTCTACCTTTGTTGTCTACTTCCACTCAATTCAGTGAGTTGAGTAGTAGACTTTTGGGTCTTCGTCAGGTTTCTGTTCTACCAAGCAGCTGATAGTGCCTACACTACTGTACTACATTAAGGAAAAAGCAAACAACTAATATTTTGATATTGGGTGACTGAATTTTTCTCACATCTGAGTGCTTTGATATTTTCAATAAAGTTCGTTGTTTTAATGCACACCCAATTTCAAAAAGTATATTATCATTAAGCAAACATTGATTCTTTCACTTATTTAATGCTGATGGCTTCACTTGAGTCACCATATCGGCAATGGGACAAAATCTGTTTTGAGTCAATGTAGTAATTTATTTGTTGCTTGTTCACTGCCTATAAAGTCACTCTACAGTAGCGCCTTTCTTGTGGGTGTAGCTCTTGCTTACCTGAATGTGAGTGTTGAAATGGTTTAACTCCCTCCTTTCTTTGCTGTGACATCCATTTTGCTATTCTATTCTGCAATTTGATGTAGGATCCTATAATCTAACGGCAATATTCAGGATGATTGATTACTTGTCAGTCACTTCCTCAAGACGCTCGAATTTCCAGTTAATATGCTTGTTGATTGCAGCTCTAGCAGGCAATTACGTCAACTTTGGTGTGTTCGAGCTTTATGGTGATAGGGCACTTTCAGATGCACTGGATATAGCCTTGAAGATGACACTTTCAATTCCTCTGGCTGATATCTTAGCATATAGGAAGGTATGTGAGACATGGGTTCCTATGATACGGATAGCTTTGCTATAGCAATTCAATCACTATATATCTTTCTACACTAGACTGACTGTAATAGTAATTTCTTTTGCAATATCTTTGGTATTTTACGAACCGCCACATTGATATCACCTTTTGTATCTGGCCTGGGATGATGTAGTAGTGCTGCTTATAGGAATAGGTTTCTGTAATTTTAGTATATTTATCTGGAAAAAGAAAGAGCATCATGTTATTATGTCCAGGGTGCAGAATTGATGACATTTCTAATGAAGATGTAGTTTGCATTTCATCTATAGTGGCCAATTGTATCCATTATTCTTTTTGGCTTGATTGACAGGCCATGCCACTGCACATTAAATTCGTATCTTTTTCTCATTTGCAGTTAACAAGAGCCTACTTTGCATTCCTAGAGGTCCTATTCAGCAGCCACATAGTTTTTATTCTGAATCTCGACACAAGTACCTTCATGCATATTGTCGGTTCACTTGAATCGGGTCTTAAAGGTTTGGATACAAATATCTCATCTCAGGTGCGTATTTAGTTGATCCTTTCTTCTTTTTAATGGGGTCTGTACCAAGATGTTGAACCAAAAAGTGAGAATGGATAAAATTAGCCTTGGAACTGTGAGTTGTCTTGGCTGGTTGGATAGGGAGGATCTCAGAACATGATATATAATTGCCTCCATTGTGGATGTATATCTTTCAGACAATAGTATTATGGAGCTTTCATGAAGAAGCTCCGCCATAAGTTTCTGAATTACCAGAAAAAGTTACTTGATGCCTGTGTCATTTCGGTTCAAGTGCCAACACTTCTTCTGTATTGTACTAGCAACACGTTAATTTGTTTTTCCATTTCAGTGTGCATCTGCTGTTGATAATTTGGCGGCATTCTACTTCAACAACATCACGATGGGTGAGGCACCCAATTCACCTGCTGCAATAAATCTTGCTCGACATATTGCAGATTGCCCGACTTTGTTTCCAGAAGTAAGAAAGCAATCCACATTTTTCAATATTTTTATTTTGCTAAGTATGCCTAGTGCCCTAGCTTCTTGGTAATGACTTGCGGAGTAAGAATGACAATTATATAAACTAGAAAAAGTAGAAATCTTTTCCTGCAATTAAAATTCCAGGGCTATGACATGCATTAAAGTTTGATTTTATTATAAAGTTGTCTTTTGTTTAAAATTTAGTGCCGGGAAAAATGTATTTCTTGTTTAATCATGAGCTCAAATTGAAAATGTGCACTCAGACTTTATGTTTTCCTGTATAGATTTTAAAGACTCTGTTTGAGATCGTTTTATTCGAGGACTGTGGAAACCAATGGAGTCTTAGCAGACCAATGCTCAGCTTGATCCTCATCAGTGAGCAAGTAAGATTTTATTAGCTTTTACTATTGGATTACAGTCGCTTTTCTTTCCTAAACTTGTTTATTCATGATGAATGTTTTCTTTGGTATTGTAATGTATGTAATGTATTGCACCAGTATCATTATTGCAAATTGATACCATGTCATTGGGTAACTCCTTTAGTATCATTTTAGAGCATCCCATATTCCCCTCTGTGGGTTAAAGAATCTAAGTTAATTGGTGTCATTTCCTGCAATTTTTTATAGGAAGGGGAACTGGCAACCACGATTATAATTAGAGCTCATTTTTTACTTGTATCTAGAGTTAGATGCTATGGGTTCTCATCTTTTTTCATGTTGATAAGTATTGTCATTTCCGTTTGGAATCCCTTTATGCAAGTTTGATATGTTGTTCTTGGCACTGATGTTTAGCTGAGACTTTTCACATCTTTTGCAGATATTCTCGGATTTGAAGGCTCAGATTTTGGCATCACAAGTAAGTTGAACTTTTGTTATAATATGTGCTAGATATTTGTATGCAAGTAGGAAGGTTAAACTTTAGTTTAAAAGGAAAGTGGACTGTGTCTACAATCAGACTATCTTGGGTTAATGTCTGCTTATCATTAGCCTGAAGTTGTAAACCAGGATAAGTGGCTTCACGTATATGATTGAATTGGTGGATGGGAGTATCCTCTGTTGACTGCAATATGAGAAATTATGCAGTATAGAAGCAATTGGAGCAATAGTTGTTGGTGGGATGCTGGGTAATGGAGACAACATTTAGTTGAAATGAAAGCACAAATGAAAAGGAATAATTAGGTTTCTACAACTGCAAAACCCCTTTTCATTGATTTGTATTTATAGTAATGATCCCATTTTGTAACAAACGACATTTGGTTTTCCAGTACAAATAGTTGAGGTTTTCCTTTACACTTCCTCTTTCCTCTTTGACTACTATTTTGCCGATTGTCAGTATGTGTTTTGTAGCTAAAGGAGTGATTCATTGGTAAGCATGCTTGATTTCTGGCATAAAATCTTGCACCTAGGGTTCACAAGCATTCATGTATACATACAAAACTTGAGAAATCTTCTTAAAGTTGGAGTTGACTTGTTAATGAGATGAAGAATTGCTGAAGGTCGGTCAGATTTGCTTGCACCCAGTAATAGTCCCCATCTCTGCATGTGCTTGTCAGTTTCAACTGATGAACTTTGAAATCTGGTTTTCATGCTTTCTGATTGTTATGTGTTGGTGTGGTGTGAACAGCCGGTGGATCAGCATCAAAGGCTTTCGCTATGTTTCGACAAACTGATGGCAGATGTCACTCGAAGCCTCGATTCGAAGAACAGGGATAAGTTTACTCAGAATCTAACTGTTTTCAGGCATGAATTTCGGGTCAAGTAATGTGGCATATTCCTGTGACGATGACTCCAATGGTGCTCTGTTGGCCATGCACATGGATTTTTTGGTGTGGTCCTTAAACCTTATTGGCAGACACAGAATCAAATATTGAAAAAGCTTGGCAAAAAGTGGGGGAGAGATTCTGTATGGATGGATTATGGGTATCTCTGTACAGTAGTTTGTGGTCCTTTTGTTTTGAGATGGATGCTTTGCTGGGTTTCAGGAGGACTTTTCTTCTATATGATCTTCTTTAGTGGTGGGTTTGGTATAGCTGGCTTAGAATTCCCTTGGGAGACGTATTCTTTTAGAATTGAAGGTGTAAATTTTGTCCACCTGTGATTCATAGATTTTTAAGGTTTCTGTAAAGTAACCTGAATATTCTTTGTACTTGTGTATAAAAGGGGGGAAAAGGAAGGAAAGGGGAAAAAAGAAGAAGAAAGTGTTAAAACTTCATTTGGTTTTTTTAGCTCTGTCCATCATCCACAGGCCGTAGTTAACCACATTTGCTCAAGTCTCATTCCAGGATTTTGATGAATGCCGATTTTCTCACCATGGCACACATGTGGAGCTCGTGCAGTCGCTGTTGTCCTCGGCCTTCATATTTGACAAGGCGAAAAACGGGAAACTGATGGTTCCATCCGCACGAGTAGGGGTGACAAAAAAGGGCCTGTGTTTTAACTCATATTCCATATTTAATGAAATGGATAGAGAATGGGTTAGCTGTTAACTTTATTATGGGTTTGAAATGGGTCAATTATAATGAAGTCAATTGAAAAATGAGTAGGGTTGGGGATAGACTTATTTATGACTTATTAATAACTCAATTTAGATTTGTTATTTTTCAGTTTTTCTTTGTTTTCCTTTCTTCTTCATTAACCGTGTGTCCAATCGACCATGGTAGCAGCCGGTGATCAATCACAAGTAGGTCGAGTCTCATCATAGGTCAACAAGCCTCGAGCTCGCTAGATTTCTGCGAGGTTGAGACTCCCCTAATAAGGTGAAATCGAGCTTGCCTGATTGGTCTTGAGCGAGCTTAGGCTTTGCCAAAGTTGCTGGTGAGGCTCTAGTGAGGCTTGAGCTCGTTGGCGTCGGGTGAGCTCAGCCTCACCAGCTTATGATGAGGCTTGAGCTCGCTTATGGTCGACAATCGGCTAATGAAGAAAAAGAAGGAGAAAGAATAAAAAAAAAAAAAAAAAAAATTAAAAATTGATTTAAAAAAATATTTAAAAGAGGCGTGAAGAAAATATTTTCCTTTCTCGAATAGTGAAAAATGCTTTCTAGTTTATTTTCAAGTTTTAATTGAACACAAAAAAATATGATTATTTTCTTGAAAATGGTTTTTCTAGAATATTAATTTATTTTAGTAATACAAGTCAAATCAGGCACGAGTTGAATTGGATACGAGTTATTAAATTTATATTACATAAAAATGAATAAAAACAGATTAATTTGATTGATATGGATCGAACCATTTTCAACTTAACTCATCTGTTTAATGACCCTACGCATGAGTTAGTAATAAATTAGGTAGGAGTTCTTGGTAAGTGATTCCTAAAATGACCGGATTTTGTGGATGAGTTCCTCGTGTGCAAGCACGAACCATCCAACCAGTTAGGCTATATGATTAGCTCTTTTTGCGCGGCGATGTTGGATCTAGCTCATGGAAATTAGCAAAACGTTACCATCGCCCCTGGGGACGATAGACATCAAGAAAAGACCTCATGTACGTTCATGATGGTCAACATGAAGTAAATCAATTGGGACTTCGTAAATTATTTTGATAAAGGCGGGGAAAACATGTAGTCATCCAGCGAAAATGAAATCATTGTAATCATCGCTAATTACAGAAGAATGTGCTAGCCATATCAAGAAGCCGCTCATCGGAGGTGAAAAGGAAAAATAAAGTCATCTGCCCTTCCACCTAAATCGATCTTTCCCAGCATAAGAATGCCTCACTTATGTGCGAACTTAGCATAGAGAGGAGGGAATGACTGGCAAGCGAAACAGAATCCATGCGACTGGAAGCCACTCCTAACAACTTCTGAATCCATCAATTTCCCAAGATCCACCCAACCTCTCTTCCGGCCATCTCCTCAAATTTCGTTACCCATGAAAACTCGCGGATGGTAGGTCCATAGCAGCTTCCACGAAAGGGGACCTGCAAGTCATGGAAAAGGAAACTCACAAAAAGAAAATTGTTATTTTGATGAAATTTACTGTAATCCTTCGTTGTAGGTGGTGAACTAGAGAACCGCCTTATCTGGATGTGAGTGCATAACACTGACGACACAACAAAGCTAGCTCGTATAGCCAAGCATCCAGAAGAATGCTCTAACCTTGGTTTCCATGCGAATTTGGCATAATGAAGAGGACTCAGACAACCGATGAACTTTTTCTTTATCCCATTGATGGACATATAGCATTAAGACAAGAGAACACATCTGCCCGCCAGCATTCAGAGTTTGGGGCAGTCTGCCAGCATTCAGAATTGGGGCAGCTCAATCTTCTGAGGAGAGCAATCTGCATAATGTGATCAGATTAAAGCCATTACATGTTTTCCTAGCCTTTTGTTGAAAGGCCTCTTTATCAGGCGTAATGTGAACTTTGTAAGATTTTGTGGGATCACTGCCGACTGTTCTAAAAACTTAAGCTGTTAGACTCCCTCACGCTTAATCTGGTCTTTTGCCTAGTATTAAGCATGGAAATTTAATTAAGGAGGCAAATGGGGCCTGATAAGATTTGAACTCAGGAGCTCCAGCTCTGATACCATGTAAGATTTTGTGGGACCACTGCCGACTGTTCTAAAAGCTTAAGCTATTAGATGACGGCGTAGTTTATTATTTATATATTCTAACAAACTTTATTCTGCAAAAATCTCTATGCTCATTTACCTTGTAAGTTCATGTGACTGACTTCACTGATTCTGTGAGACGCCCATCTCCAAGCTCAGGCCGATCTACATAGAGTTAGATGATGGACCATCTTGAGTGGTCAGGTCTTCAAGTACATACATCTGAAGTGAGAAAATAACACACGGATACTTGAGTAACTTCAATAAGGCCACATGGACCAAGTGACCAGTAAGCCAAAAATTTAATGATATTTTCTCTCAGAAGGTAAACATACGACAAACATTTAAATGGCACAATTAAAGTTCAAAGATCTTACACTATATGCTGGGGCATCTCCAAAGCAACTATAGCGCGCACAATTAGAAGTCAAGCAGTCAGACACAAGCCAGGGCATCTCCAAAGCCATTACAGTGCCTCACCTGCCACGTTGATTTACCATAGATAAGTATGCATCGACACCTATGTAAATGCCATTTTTTGCTAGTATTTCTTGCAGCTTAGAGTGTGCAGCTTCTGCAGGATTTCTGAACTGCTTCTTTTCAAAGCCAAGGATAAGTGCTCTGTGAGTAACATCGTTCGGATAAATATCACCCTGCACCATCATATTGACCAAGCAGCATGCATCTTCCACGCATCCAATCTTACAAAATCCATGAATGAGAGTATTGTACAGAATCAGGTCAGGTTTCAGTCCAGCATTAAGCATCTTGCGGAATAGTGCATTTGCTTCTTCCATTCTACGTGCCCTACAATAGCCACTGAGAAGAGCACTACAGGTTATAATGTCAGGCTGCACAGGTACTTGCATGGAGGACCACATGAGAAGAGCTTCCTCAAAATTCCCCCTTCTTGCAAATCCATCTATCACACTAGTGAAGGTCACAACATCAGGAGAGAAGCCCCTTTGGACAAGTTCATCTAAAATCTCTCTTGCCTCATTCACAAACCCATTCCTCATTAGGCTGTGAATGATGGTGTTGTACGTGATGATATCAGGAGAAATATTAGCAGTTGTCATCAAGCCTAAAAGCTTAAAAACCTTATGCAAGCAGCCATTCTTCCCATAGAGATGCATTAAAGTGTTGCAAACAACAACATCTGGCACTAAACCATCTGTTATCATTATTTGAAACATGTGTTCTGCCATTCCCATGTCCTCTATTTGGCAATTCATATCAATGAGCACTGCATATGTAGTTATGGATGGTCTATTACCACTTTTCAACATTTTCCCAAAGTACTGTAAAGCTCTCTTTATATCTCCAGCTTTACAGTAGCCCTGGATCATGGTAGTATAATTATAACAATCTGGACGTAAGCCTACTTTGGGCATCTCAAGAAAAAGTTTTGACGCATCCGACATGTCACAATCTCTGCATAACTTCGTGAGAAAACTATTATACAAGAAATTGTCCAGGGGAAGGTTGCACATGCTTAAAATATGAATTGCTTTTCCTAGATTTCCCACCTTACAATAGCCGTCAATGACTGAATTAATTACAACAGAATCCAGGAAGAAGCCCATCTGCAATATCTTAAACAATAAACATGTTCCTTCCTTTAACCAGGACATCCTGCAGAGATGGTGAACTATGATAGAATATGCAACCATATCAGCTTTGATCCCATAGTTTTTCATTTCTGTGACCAACTTCCAAGCACTTCTTATGTCACCCTTGTTACAGTAGTGATTGATAAACACACTGATAATCGAGGCATTCATACCTATTCCTTGACTTTGCATTTCCTCCAAAAAATCCCAAGCCAGGTTTGATTGATTGGATCGTAATAGTGCCTGCAATAAGGAATTACAGACGGCTGCCGAAGGAAAAATTCTAAGCAATCTTCCTTTAAAAGATGCTTCAAGGGCAATCTTTAACATGTCCTCCTTGACATAACAATCAATGAGCATACTATATACAGTTTTCAGTACTCTTCTTTCTTTACACGTATCAAGAAAAGTATCCAACAATAGAGTGGATGAGTCCTTCTGACCATGATATGTTCGTACAAGATATGAGATAAGACGAGCTGCTGTATGATTCATGTTCCTTGAGGCAAAAATATGAATCAATTTACAAGTAGCTTGTATCCCATTTTTTAATCCTACAGCAAGTGCAGCTTTTGAATTCTGATCAAAGAGCTTATCCAAGCCCCGGGCCATATCAATCTGATTCAATTTAGCCCAATACAACTTTTCACAACCTTGAATCCATTCGCAGTTCGTGTCTGACATTTTCATGCTTTCCATCTCAAATTCCTCTGACTTCTGATATTCATAAAACAAAAAAACCTCCTCAGCAGAACAATGATCACCACAATGAAACTCCAATTCATGAATATTCCCAGATGAAATGCACCCTTTTTTGGGAAGAACTTCTTCATCATAAGAAATGGAGGTTTCATCATTGAGCATGCTAAAGCACATAGCTGCTGAATTCCCAGATGAAAAAGGTCTAGAAATCTTTTCACTCTGAAGTATCAGCTTGAGTTTGGCAGAGCAGTGATGAATGAGAGAAATGGAACCCCTCATAACCAATAGATCAATATTAGGGAAATGAACTTGTACGAGAAAGCCATTGCCTTCTTCTCCAGAAACTGCTACCATATCTTCTCATTCTACCTATAGATATTAAATGGCTCCAAACAATGCAGTTTCCACTTCAATTAATTCTCACACAACTGTCCACGTTCAAAGCTAAAAGTACTGCTCCAAAAAGCATTGAAATTTACCCATATATGTTCCTAGTAAATTGAAAACCCAATTAAGCACACCTCCAAACTACTTGATTTAGAATCCAGAAAACCTCTTATCTCCACGATGGTCACGTACAAACCGCTCGGCATGCCAACTTCACGAATTCAAGGACTACCACGAAATCCTACACAAAAGCAAGAGCCGGAAAGTCACTAAGCGCTTGATTCTTATGTTTATCCAAATAAAAGTGCCAATATCGCGACAAGGTACAGCCTTTTCCAATCCAAACCACAGGACACACAACAAAACATCATTGTAACAAACAAGTCTCCACCTCCACCTCCTCGCGCCCCGCTACGCGCGGAAACGGAAGGGAAAAAAAGGGAACACGAAGAGCTCATAGATCGAAATACTCCCAACGAACGAAGAGAAACGAAATAGCAGACCAAAATTAAACAAAAAAAGAAAAAGAAAAGAAAAAGAAACGCACAGAGATGAAACTCCACACCACCTGCGCAACATGCCCAAGTAGCCGGCGCAACTGCTAGGGCTTCACGAGGCGTAAAGCTCAGCTCAAGCTCAAGCTCAAGCTCAGACGCAGAGATTCCGACAGCAGAAGAACACCGACGAGCTCCAGCGAGAGAGAGAGAGAGAGTTAACGGCTTCTCTCCTCTCCTCTCTCAAACCGTACAAAAATGGAGGCGCCCCGAGTCTCCAAAGCGGGTCGATATTGGGCCGGACTAACTTAAAAATGGGCCGGGCCTAATTTTACCGAGGCCCGTTTTCGATCAGCAGCCCGAGAAATTTAAAGGAGTCGAAGTGAAAAAGATTATCTTATCTTCAAAGTATTTCGTCATACATATTCTTTATTTTTTATTTTTTTTAAAAAGCACAAAGGAATTTCATCTTTCAACATCTAATTGTAAACAACTGTCCCGCTTGTCGCTCTTGTGTCTCAAATCACCCATCCATTTTTTTTTTATTTTTTTCAAAAATTGCTTTAAGCCGAAACGCTCCAAACGTTTCGAGGAACATAAATATCTGCACGTAAATTCACGAAAAGATTTTCTAAATACTTTTTCAGAAAAATTCCAAATCATGCCGTTCGGGAATATTATTAGGTGAGGTAATCATTAAAAAAAAAAAAAAATCTCCCAAACAATAAGTCAAAAAAAGAAAAGAAAAGAAACGCGATAATAGAAAATCGAATGGAGAAATTTTAAAAAAGAAAAAAAGAAAAAGAAAACAAGTGGTGCGACTTGGGGGGGAGAACTGAAGCTTTTCGCCATTCGTAATCCTAGACGACCTTGCAGACGAAGGGGGAGGAGGAACGAAGCAGCAGCAGCAGCAGCAGCAGCGAAGATTCATCGGCTCAACAACCTCTCTCCTAGGTCTCTCTCTCTATCTCTATCTCTATCTCTCTCTCTCTCTCTCTCGTGACGCTTTGTATGATGGAATGTCCGCCGAAATCGTTGCATCTGTCGATCCTCGCACTCGAATTGCCGATTGGTTTCGCGATCCGTTTCGTTTGATTTGATTACGGCGAGGGATCGATGGTCGCTGACGGATTCGTTGCCGCCTCTCTCTCGCGGGGGGTAGTTGCAGGTTCGCGTCGGTGTCGTTTCGGTAACGGCCTCGGAGTTTTGGAAGCAGCCTTCAGATGAAACCGGTCTGCCCGTTCGTGAAGGCCTCGCGTCCCGAGGACGCGCCGTCCAGGAAGCACCAGAAGGAGCCCGGCGCGGATCCCGCGGGCGTCTCTCCCAAGTGCCCCTTCGGCTATGACGCCCCGGCGGATTCTGGGGCCATCTCTCCCAAGTGCCCTTTGGGCTATGACTCCCAGACGTTCAAGCTCGGCCCTCTCAGTTGCATGCTTTGTCAAGCCCTTCTGTTCGATTGCGCCAAATGCGTGCCCTGCTCTCATGTCTTCTGCAAGTGAGGAACTATTAATATCATTCTGTTCGTGTTATTTCTATGTCATTAATCGTGTCTCTGCTATTCTATTAAAGGAAGTTTACATACGAATTATTGCTTGGACGACGTGGGGAGATTGGGTTATGGTTAAGTAAATTGCATATCTGTTATTTGTCCAGTGGTGCTTGTCTGAATTTTCCTCTATAAGCTTCGTGGACCTTACGATCATTTTACTTGGGTTGTTGAATGTAGAGCATGTATATGGCGATTTAAGGACTGCCCACTATGTGGAGCTGATATTGAGAGCACTGAAGCCGACCCGAATCTTCAGAGCACAGTTGATCGGTTTATCGAAGGCCATGGTAGAATTAAGAGGTCCCATGTTGAGAATGTTGATAAAGAGGAAGTTAGCGCGAAGGAGACGGTGATATATGAGGACGTGTCTTTGGAAAGAGGTGCTTTCTTGGTTCAACAAGCCATGCGGGTGGGTTTATAGGATCACATTTCTGAATCATTGGGACTTTATGCTTTGCCTTATCACATCTTTTGTTTGACAACCCATGCTCTTAAGTTATATACCCACTCGTGTAGGCATTTCGTGCTCAAAATGTGGAAAGTGCCAAATCAAGACTCACTCTCTGTGCTGAGGATATCAGAGATCAGATAGCGAGAACGGGCAGCACATCAGAATTGTGTTCTCAGCTGGGTGCTGTCCTTGGCATGCTTGGTGACTGCTGGTTCTCTCTCTCTCTCTCTCTCTCAACAACCAGATATCTAGCTTGTTCCCATGTGTGAACTTTAAGTATCATATTAGCAATTGGACTTCCCCTTGAAATTGCAAAATCTGATGTATAGGTAGCTTAACCTAATAGATAGACTTTCAGAAAAGCCTACTTTTAGCCAGCAGTAAATGGGGTATATTTTCTGTTGCCTCATTCCTGTGCTTAGCCGAGGAAAAGGCTTCTCTTGTTATGGATGGAGTTCTTATGTGCAAGAGATAGGTCAATTGAGATAGTTTCTTTGGTACGGGAATTAGTTATGGTTGTGGTGATAGATCTTTGTTGCATTGTACGCTAGAGTTAGTGTTGAGTTGTAAGGTGATTGAGACTTGAGACTGGGGCCTTTGGCTCTAAGATTTGTAGTTAGTGGCTGTTTTTGAATTGATATTGATGCGTTGCTGTCAAAGATGTAGATATAGTATCTTATAAAATGTGGAGTTGATAGAACTTTCTTTGCATTCTAGAAATTCCTTGTGCATTATGAATTTAAAGTACTTAAATTACTGAGACATATTAGATGATAGAAATTGATTGTCACCATTACATGTCTGTTGCAGTCGAGCAATAGGAGATGCTCCTTCTGCAGTCACTTATTTTGAGGAAAGTGTCGAGTTTTTACACAAATTGCCAGCAGATGATATGGAGGTAATTGCGTTGCATTTAGTTGGTCTGTGCTGACATTATACTCAATAACTCTTGTCAAACTTGCTTCCATGCAGATTACACATACACTTTCTGTTTCCCTTAACAAAATTGGCGATCTTAAGTACTATGATGGAGACCTGCAAGCCGCAAGATCTTACTATGACCGATCCTTGAATGTCCGTCGAGATGCTGCAAAGCAGAGTCCAGATGTTCCTTCGCAGGTTCGTTCTTTTTGCTGCTTGTGTGCGTGCAGTTCTTATCCTTCATCATGAAGTTCTAGTATATCTTTGATTTGCAACAATGCCTTCATGATGAAGTTGGAAGTATATCTTCTATTTATTGCAATGTATCTGTTAGCACTTGTTGTGAATATTTATTTGTTTGCTATCCATATGATGTCTCATCTATTATCCACATTTACTGAACGATAGTGGGGAAGAGAATGGACTAAAAACAACAAACATAATTTGAAAAACAGAATGTTATATAAATCAGGCTTGACCTAAAAATTGTGTTTAGATGATATGCATTGTCTCACAATGATGTGGTCAACAAGTATTTTTGGTATTGCAAGTTAGTTGTAGTTGCAATGCTATTTAAATAGGAAACTTGGTTAGATAAACTGACTTCACCATTGCAATGAGGTTCACTGCATGAACCAGAGTGCATCAGATGATGTTTACTTAATTATGAGTTATTATTCACACAACTGTTGTAATCTTTGTCTGTACGAAGTATGCATGCTGCAACATTAAGGTATATTAGGGTAAAACTGGCACACAGTACCTTAGTTGCTTGTACAGAATGTGTCTTTGCAGGATTTTTATGTGGGTTCTCTCTCCCTCTCTCTCTTCCTCCCTGAGTTTGACCTTTTCTTTCGTTGCACTCCTTCAAGGTTGACTTATGTTTTGGGTCAAAAAGCAATGACTGCCGCTTTAGTTGGATGGGTGTTATCAACAATTTTTTTGAATTGGTACTTCTGAATTTTTGTGGTTTTCAATGTGGCGTTCAGATTTGTGTTGTCACCTACTCTTGACTGAGGAGAACATTTACAGATGACTGGGTAGAATCACTAGAATGCGACATTCCATTTCAAACACCGTGTTTGACCAAAATAAAAAATAAAAGTTCAAACACCATTTGTCGTGTACTGTAGATTGTTAGTGGGTGAGCTAGGTTTGGGTTTTCTAATGTGGTTACACCTGTGAATGTATGTAGATCAGACTGAGTTTACATTCAGGTATTTGTCCCTTGGTCGATATAACCCTGTTTGAGCAAGTCTGATATTTGGTCAATCTTTAGGGCCAGTGTGGCAGTCTTAATATTGCTATTATTTTCTGCAATCATGGATAGTAAATTCTTTGCCATTCTCTCCTGGACAGACTGTCAAAAGAGTGAACCTTGAATGATGTTTTTGCTTAGTGTGTATGGAACACTATTCACTCGATGGATTTGATTTTTCGTGTCGAGCAAATTCATGTTGGCAATTGCTCGTACTTGTTGAATTTCTTTAGTTGCTATTAACAGTTGGCGACTGTCGATGCTGGGACCTTTATGTACATGTTTATCCGTCTGTCAACAGATTTTAGATGTGGCTGTTTCTCTGGCGAAAGTGGCGGATGTTGACAGGAGCCTGGGAAATGAAAATATAGCCATTCAAGGATTTCAAGAAGGCATAAAGCTGTTGGAATCATTGACACTGAAATCTGAGGATATTGGTCTCGAACAGCGTGTAAGATGAACTTTCTTGGTTTGATCTCTACTTTTGCTACTAAAGCTCTTTTTAACATTTTTAGCACCCTACACAGCGGCAATCAGTGCTGGAGTTTCTGAAAAACCAGCTGGCGGAGAAAGAAGCTAAATAAAACTCACTCAGGTGAGGTTTCAGACGTTCATCTACCTTCCTCTGCTATTGTATATTCCTGGCCTTCTGTGTCAGATAATAAAATCTGTTTCATGAGAAACTGCAAGAGTTGGAAGTGTATCTCTGATATAACCCAAGAAGATAGTCCTGCAGGAGTAAGTGATGGGTGTTGTCAGCAGCAGAAAGGCATTGACATGCTTTGTAATCTGTGAGTGACCACCGAATGAAGCTGTCGTGGCTCATCTGTTTCCCTCTTGTTCTAGTATCAGTCTGTTCTTGCGGTTTAGTAGCTTTCTGGCTTGAAGTCCCAATATGTAATGTTCTTCTAGCCTCTCTCTTTTGTCAATAAATGGTTCCTGGGATTTTCGCACCTGAAGCTATAAGGTAGATGTCAAGCGACATCTATAAGTTGAATGTAGAGTTATGTTCTTCTCGATCCCTAGCCTTTCTTTTTGGGATACTCTAATCTGAAGTTAAGAGGACGTGGTACAAATTTCAGTGAAGTTGATCATGTGGGCACTTTTAGATAGAATTTGGTTCTACGTAAAGGAAGCAATGTCTTGTGACTTTTCTTTTGGTTTGAACAACGCTAGAGGTACTAAAACTAGTCTATGAAAAAAAAAAAACAAAACGATGGGGCAGATTCTTATGGGATGCTTGACCACTTGTTTATATATCTTATTAGGGTCCTCAACGTAACTTAATAAATCAATGTCGTAATCCAGCCTCATTCTCGGCGGCATGTCTGTGATCGCACTGTCCATCTGCTGTCTTGATCAAATCTGTCTCAGTGAGAAAGAAGGTGAGCAAGTAAAACGAACCAATCAGTGCAACATCATGACAGCATATAAAGAGTTATTCAAGTTCAAGCAACATTCGGTCTGATGGCCAAGAAAAAGCAATCTGTAATTTGGGGCGTCGTGGGTAAAAGGATCTGATGTGAGTTTTCACTCTCTTACCCTCATTTAAGGACTGACAGTGTATAATGATGTATTATGATGTGACAAATCGGTGTGAGCTAAAGCATCAACCAAAAGTTCTTTGGGGGTACAGCAAATGAAGCTGTAGCGTCATCGCTCAACTTGAGCAAATGAAAATGAATCTTGAAACACACCGATAAGTCTGGTAATTACAAGCTTAAGAGAGGTGAAGTTAACACAACAAAGCAACTGTGTGTGGTGTACTCCACAGTAGAGCAGAGAGAATATGGAAAAAGACCCTAGGAAAGGGAGGAAAGGCAAAGAGAAAGAAAAAGCATTCAAATTGTATGAGTAGGAAAATCAAGAACGTGAAGGAGAAGAGAATGTTCTCGTGTTTGTCATATGGGAATAGACTAAAGAATGAAAGGAGAGAATTTTGCACCTTTTGCCTGGTGAAGCTTCCCGTCATCTTATCTCCTTCGTCTTTTGCAAAAAGAGGCGCTAGCGCATGCCCATTGCTTACAGAGAAAGTAATGTATATCCCTTCGGTTTGTGCCACGAACGAGACACTACTTCACGTAGCATCGCTTTCCAACTTCGTTTAGGGGCTTGTCCCGCCTACAATTTCATGCCAAATAGCTTTTCCACTTCTGTAATTGTGTCCTTGTCAAATGCACCTATAAATAAGACACTATTAGTCGATCATCTCTCCTAAAAGTTTAAGAGAGTTTCAGAAAATATCTGCCAAAACTCCCGATTTTCTTTCAAGCAGAACTCGAGCCAAGGCGAAAGGCTGAAGCCACAACACACTTCTTCTCACATGGCTTATCTTCTGCAGCGGCAACTACTACTAGGAAAAAACATGCATGTGCAATCTCAATATTTTGGTCTCAAGATTAGACCGAAGGAGAAGGCGATGCTCTTGATTTTTTTTTCTGCGTGTCGGACACATGGAGAGAGAGAGAAAGAGAGCCCACGTGCCGGAACAAAAGCACTATAGTTTTCGCTTTGCTTCTCTGTTGCAGAAGCCTAGTCCTTAATGGCGTCGCATTCATGCACCGACGATCACACCATAAAAAAAAAAGTGTTGCGTGCAAAATTACCATATTTTAGTCATTTTAAAATGTCTCGAAAATGTAAAATGTTATTATATTCAGTGTAAGGCTTGATTGATCATGCTACGACCCTACATCATATTTTATTTGTGGTCCACTCGCGCAAAAGAAGATAAAAATGCACCTTTGAAATTCAAAGAATTAAAAAGTTGGACAAATGATATGCAATACATTTAATAAGCACACAATTGCTACTTGGTTGAAATATGCTATCTCCAGTGTGAATTTTCAGTGCGTGTATCGTATATAGTTTCTCTTAAACGGTCGTTTTAGTTAGTGTACTATTGAGTTGAGAGCCATACAGTATGTTCTCGATAGGGTGAGGGTGAGGCTTCGTCTTTTCTTTTTTCCCCAAAAGAGAGACAACTTGCCTCTTAACAGTTCCCTCCAGATTCTAGTAATCAGGTGTTATCATCTCAATCTAAGGTTTCACATGGAAATAAGTCTTCATTACGCCTCAATGAAGAGCATCAACCGACAAAGACAACTGTTTGGGCATGCCCAAACAAAAATTATTTCTTGGTGGGTCACACCAAGATAATTGTTTGCCAGCACAGGAGGAGGATGAGAGGAGAGCTTAATGTGACAAAATCAGTCAAAATGACAGGGTCATCACACATGTTCTTACAATTCTTGCACTTTGGATCAGAAGAGAGTTTGAGAAATAGTCTAAAAGAAGAAGAACCAACAGTTCGAATTTAATCATCCCTAGTTTTGTGGCTTTTCCACTTCCTTCTCATATTCAGTGTCATGGCTGTACTTTCTTGAGGTGGGCAACTTAGCTCACACTCAACCATATATTCTATTATCTGATTATGTTATTGCCCATGATCCAATGCAAGTGTATTTAAATGCATGGTCTCTCATGGAGTTCTTGCCTTCTTCTTTACTTTCACTGCTTTTGGAAGCATACTGTGATCTCTCTTACCAATGGCCTCCCCTCCTCCTCTTCTTCTTCTTCGATCCCTCCTTTTCCTTTCTCTTCCCTGGTTCTTCATCTCTTCCACATCTTCAAACCCAACTCCACAAGTAAGTGCAAGTGCTTGCATTGCTCTTTATAATTAAAAGAATCTGTCTAAATGAATCCTTATTGCTGGAACTTACTCCTCCTTGTTGCATACTAAAATGAAAGTTCAGACTTCTTATTTTTTTCTTTTTTCCATTTGGGAAACTTGAAGCCTTATGTTGTGTACATGGGAAGTTCATCAAACGGAGACAGAGAAGATGTTGAAGCTGCAGAATTATCTCACCTGCAACTTCTGTCCTCCATTAGCTCAAGGTTTATATATTCTGATCATCTTTGTCTCAACTTATTACTCCTCTGATATCTTTTCTAATTGTTGTTTAATTTATACCCTTTTTTCTTTGATTTGGTCAGGCAAAAGAGCCAGAAAGTGTCTCTACTCCACCATTATTTCCATGCATTTAGAGGGTTCTCGGCCATGCTCATGGAAAGTGAAGCTTCTGAATTATCTGGTAATGAGTGTTGGGTTCATGAATACTTGGTCATACTACTGTGACCAGTTAGTGCATAACATTTTATCTACGGATGCTGGGTGTGGAGTGTCTAGGGACCCATTTCTGTAAGCATATCATAGTCTATCGTTAAATCATGTTTTTCTGCTAACATTTGTTGTCCAAGTCTATCAATATCTATTTGTTCTCATCACCAAAGCCATGAAGAGGCGAAGAGCACATATGGCATCACTGACCACCAGCTAATTTTAGCCATGTTTGCAGCTTTATAAGTCAAGATTATAGATATGGAGAAGCTGATATAGCTTTCGTTTTCTTGCTTTTTGGAAAAATTTGTCCTCTTGTTAAGGAGTTTTGATAATGCAAACGTGTTACGTGTTGAAAAAAAAAAAAAAAACCAGGACGCTACAATTTCTAATGTAAATGTTGGACTGTGTAAAACCAGGCCATGAGAAGGTGCTATCAGTGTTTCCTGATCCTGTGCTTCAACTTCACACAACACGTTCTTGGGATTTTTTGGAAGTGGGGTCAAGTGACCAAACAAGAAGCCAATATCACCATCCATCCAATGATGTCATAATTGGAGTTATTGACACAGGTATTTAATCTTTCGTAGATATCCTATCCTAAATTAATGTCATGGATTCCATTATTTGCTTCTATAGCAGAGCATAAGTAATAAAACCTTTGAGCAATAAAATTTTGGACAAGTCAATTGAGGTAATGCGTGTAATGCCTGTGATCTATAGAGATATCTCATCTCTGAGTTCACTTTCTACGATGAAAATCCAATGACAAATAACTCCCAGTGCTTCTTGGAGAACACATTGACAGTTCCTATCATGTTTTCAGAAGAAAACGAGAGGCTGGTTACTTAAGATAAATTGACCCATAGGAGGAAAAATTTGGAGTTGCATTCATATCGAGACAGGCCCCCATAGAGAAAACTCTATCTATTTACAAGCTGACGATTGGTCAGATAACTGTCATGTTGCAAAACCTTATCTTTCATTCCCATGCCTACGTATAGATGCAACAAACCCAACGTGTCATGTGTTGCTGCAGGAATATGGCCAGAGTCTCCGAGCTTCAGCGATGAGGGAGTTGATGAAGTCCCTGCAAGATGGAAAGGAACCTGCATGGGAGCATCGGATTTCAAGAAATCTAATTGCAACAGGTAATTAATCATCCTTGTCCCAACTTTTCTTCAAAGGAATACACCAAAAGAAAAGTTTGTAAATTTAGCAGGTGAGACTTTTATATTCCACAAAGGCTTCAAACCCCCTAATCTTCTGTCATTGCTGCATTTGGGTTTGTTTTGATTGATCGAAGTTTGTCATTGTTTTGAGCACAAGTGCAGAAAACTAATAGGTGCAAGATACTATGGCATCCAATCAAGCAGCTCTAGTGGCACTGGCACCGGCACTGAATCAACTAAAGTCTCTGGGTCACCAAGGGACTCGGTTGGCCACGGAACACACACAGCCTCCACAGCAGGTGGTGCACTGGTGGTCAATGCAAGTTATTATGGTTTAGCCGAAGGAACGGCAAGGGGCGGTTTGTCATCCACCAGGATTGCGAGCTACAAGGCCTGCACCGAAGAGGGTTGCTCTGGCTCGGTCATCCTTAAGGCCATCGATGATGCAATAAGAGACGGAGTCAATATCATCTCCATTTCAATTGGGTCGAGCTCAATATTTCAGTCTGATTATCTGCACGATCCTATTGCTATTGGTGCATTTCATGCGGAACAGATGGGAGTTTTGGTGGTTTGCTCTGGTGGGAATGATGGGCCTGACCCCTACACTGTTGTGAATACAGCTCCTTGGATTTTCACTGCCGCAGCTTCTAGCATCGATAGGGATTTTCAATCTGCAGTGGTTCTTGGCAATGGGAGAACATTTACGGTAATTTGCCTGAACGAAATCTCACGTTTTTAAGCAATGTGGAATTTTCTTTTTTGAACTTTTGAGCTCGTCGTGATGACACAGGTTAGTCATTTTCTGAAAATTTGTCTTGTAGGGATCTGCTATCAATTTTTCGAACCTCACTCGCTCAAAGAAGTATCCACTTGTGTATGCTAAGAGTGCTGCGGCTAATTTTACCCCTGCAGATGAAGCAAGGTAGTGATACTTCATACTTGCAACTTTAGCGTGTAGACATGTGGTGGCGGCTTATGTGAGAGTCCACTCCAAAGATTTTATTGAATGTCTGCCTTACAGACATATTTCTCTTTAGCTTTATACAAGCTGGAAATTCCCCTTTTTTTCTCTTTTCTTGTTGTTAAGCTCCCTCCAGTCATATGACTGTATCTTGTTCTTTAAGTAAGCATCTATTTCAACTATATCTGAGTGCCAAATATTCTACCTGTTGTCTAGCACCTCAAAACAAAGAAAATATGACATTACGTTGAATCGACCATGACCAAAGAGAGTTCCCAATGTTTATGTATTGATGTTCTGCTGATTGCTTCACATACGAAATGGCATTGTTTGTTAAGATATCTGTGGTAGAGGTGCATAAATATTCCTTAATTTGCAATACAAAAGAAAAACCCAACCTGGTACTTCTATGAAATGCAAAATTTTACGGGGGTGTTTTCCAGGGATGATATCATTTTGCTTTTACCATTGTGCAGGAACTGCTTACCAGGATCAATAGATCGGACAAAAGTTGCTGGAAAAATTGTAGTTTGCGTTGACACCTATCCCATGGGGTCTAGAAAAATAAAAAAGCTTGTTGTTGAAGATGCCAAAGCCAAGGGGATGATTCTGATTGGTGAGAATCAAAATGGAGATCCTTTCGATTCAGGTGTTTTTCCATTCACACAGGTTGACAACGTTGCTGGGTACAAGATTCTAAAGTACATCAGTTCTGCCAAGTGAGCATATCTTACAATGTCCTTGCCATAATATGCCGTGTATAATGCAAAAAAAATTGATCCAATTAGCTTCGATTAGCTTACTCCCTATGCAAAGCCTATGACAAAATGAACAGGCAATAGTCCAGATGATCTAAATGTCACTGTCCATGGCAGGGATCTATTCATCTGATGAAGTTTTCATTCTTTTTGTCATGGGGTAACATAATTGAAATGAGTATTGACGATGCTGCTCTGGCTGCCTGCACCATTTCGTGATTGAATTCCTGAAATAAATCTTTAGTTTAATTCATGTACCTCTTATTTTGACATTATGCAGTCACTCATCCTCATTTTCCACTAACACAAATCAACCTGTTACACTGGATGGGCTCTCCATCCTTATCGAAAGCGAAAATTAGAATGATCGAATAATTCCAATCGATTGAAGAGTTCCTGTTCTTCTTCTTCTTTTTTTCCTCGGCAATTGATTAAAGAGCTCATCAGTTGGTTGTTTTTGTCCCCATACTTGAGCGAGTATGTTATAACTGACACGAGAACTGTGGTCCCCTGCTTTTGTTCCTTTACTACAGATATCCTACTGCAACCGTTCTTAAGACAACCGCAGTTTCTGACCAAAGACCAGCACCAACTGTTGCAAGTTTCTCATCAAGAGGTCCTGGAGAGTTAACAGAAAACATCCTTAAGGTCATTTCTTTTTCTGATATACACGGGTATCCACACATATTCCTGAAGTTGCATGACAATTTCTTTCAACCCGTCACATTTGCAGCCCGATATAATGGCACCGGGAGTAGCCATTTTAGCAGCAGTCATTCCGAAGAATGAACCCGGGACCGTTCCAGTTGGCAAGGAGCCACCTAAATTTAGCATTAAATCCGGTACTTCAATGTCTTGTCCTCACGTCTCAGGAGCCGCTGCAATAATCAAGTCAGTTCACAAGGCATGGAGTTCTTCAATGATCAAATCCGCACTTATGACAACAGGTATGCTATTGATAAATAGTTCGAAGATCCTTGTAATCTAAATATATTGATGATTACTTGATTAATTTGATGGTCCATATGATGAAAAGTATGATTATGCAATTGTCATTGACGTGTCGCCATTGCTTGACGTCTTCAGCGACCTTTGTCAACAACGAGGGCAAGCCATTGATGAACAGTTCGAAGAGCCTCGCGAACCCACATGAAATCGGAGTCGGAGAAATTAGTCCTTACCGAGCTCTTCACCCGGGATTAGTATTCGAGACCACCCCGAAAGACTACCTCAAGTTGCTCTGCTACTTAGGCTACTCACAAAAGAACATCAGCTCTATGGCCGGTTATGAATTCCACTGCCCCGAAAACTCCGGCGACGAGCTCATATCCGACGTCAATTATCCGTCCATCTCCATAGGCAAACTCAGCCGGCATGGATCGGCAAGAGTAGTCACAAGAACAGTCACGAATGTGGGACCCGCGAATTCGACATACATTGCCAGTGTGGACAGCCCCATGGGACTGACCGTAAAAGTCTACCCGAGTAAGATTGATTTCAGGCCGAACGCGGGAAGGGTCTCTTACAACGTCTCGTTCCAAGGGAAAGAGGCTGCTGGCGGCTACAACTTCGGGTCTTTGACTTGGTCCGACGGCAGACACTCCGTCCGGACAGTTTTTGCCGTTAATGTCGAGTGACGTCGTGATGCAATATAGTTCTCTTGATGATAAGGCATTTTATTTATTTATTTGTTCATCAAGAAAATTAACCAGCAAAAGTTATCGCTATTTGTATCCCTAACGTTCCTTAGAAATAAATTAGAAATTCTGATATTCATTATTCGTGATGAGAATTCCACAGGCCTCAATCCCATTTATGATATCTGCTGATTATGCATCCCATGATTAGATGTCACTAATCAATGCTAATTAATGCCAAAAAGCTCCTATTTTTCATTTGGGCATTAATCGATCGCCACTATAGATGGCCTGAATTCCGAAAAATTAAATATTTTTTTATTGTGAATATAGGAAGATAATTTGAATGGGTTAATTCTACGAATCAGTATCCATCAAAAGTGAGCATAATCAAGATATACTCATCAAAAGTTATTTAATATTTTTCGAAGCATCAAATGTATTGAGAAGAACTTCAAGTATAGATTCTACTTTATAGCAATGGGATTCCAATACGTAAGAGAAAGAAATGCGACTTTCTGGTATGAAATGTAATTTCGTCAAAATTTATTACCGAAAAAGATGAGGGAAAATAAGATCGTTTGTTTATGTCCTAAAAAGAGTCCTACTTTTTGGACCGGCAAAAACAAAACAGGGGGAGAGAGAGAAAGAAAGAGAGAGCGTATGCGGATAGATGGCAGCTATAAAAGCGGCTTACGATCTTCGTTACGCAAGCAAGAACTAAACCCAGAGAGACAGTCCCACAGAGAAAATGACATGAGGGTTTGAATTTTTGGAAGTGGCTCGTTGTGGAGATAACTGGGTTCAGGAGGTTTTGCCGGTTTAGGCCATCGATCCCTGCCTGTTCCAGCCTTTAAAGCCCTAGCATGATGTCAACCGACCAGAAAAGGTGAGACTTTTATCTTTATCGCTCTCGTCTCTCTTCTTTTCCCCCCTTGAAATGCGTAATTCTGTTGTCCAGCGACAGAAAAAATGAGGTTTTTTTTGGGGTGTAGATCTGGAAATTCTTTCTGGCTTTCAAGTTTGAAGCTTTGGGATTTTAGAACCCTCATTTCCTTTAAAGATCGTTGCTTGATCCGAAACCTGGGCTTGAGCTTATGCTGCATGTCTTTTCACGCGATTAAAGAATTCGTTTGAACGAACTTTTTTAAGCTTCTTTTTTTTTATATATGTTATTTTTTTCTCAGGTATGGTCTCTGGGTGACTCTTTGACTTTGCCCTGATTAACAAGGTTGTATATGTCAGATTTACAAGATTCTCCTGTAAGCTGCAGTATTCTTGAGTTTCAGGGGAGGAGAATGTATTATATCATGAATAAAGGTCATCGAGGAGGATTCCAGGAGTTGTTATGAGCGAAGCTACTTGTTCCAAATAGCTCTTCAGGCGGCGTGTTGTTGTTGTTGTTGTTGTACTGGTAATACATCGGCTTTCTTTACAGTGTAAATCTCCCCAGAGTTTGTAAATGCAAGGAGGTTCAGGTTTCAATGCTGTTCCCCCTGCTTTCGATAAGTCAAGGGTTTTGGATGTCAAGCCTCTGCGGAGTCTAAGGCCTATCTTCCCGAATGCCAATGAAGCTCCACCCTTTTTGTGTCCATCTCCCAGCGGTCCCTTTCCCCCGGGTTATTCACCATTTTACCCTTTTAGCATGCCGTCACCTTCTGAGACACCTGACGTCAACCAGCCAGAGGAACCCCCAACGTGGACTCCTCCGGCTGCTCCAGCGCCGATTCGTGCTTTTAGAACCCCTGAGATGGCAAATGGAGATGTAGATCAATCGGGGAAAGAAGCTGGGCCTTCCAATAGCAAAAAGCGTACTTCTTCTCGGACACGTGGGTCTACTTCTTCCCAGAAGAAGGAAAAGAGGAGCAAATTTCATCTTGATCCAGCTATCACTGCAAATTATGTTGTTCCAATTAGTCAAGCGCAACGAGAAGATGGGACCAGGGATGTGGTTGATTGTGTACTAATCACATTCGATGGGCTTCGTAGAAGGCTTAGCCAGTTGGAGGATGCCAAGGAAGTTCCTAGTGGATTAGCAAGGAGGTCGGACTTGAGGGCTGCCAATATTTTGATGACCAAAGGATTTAGGACAAACATGAGGAAGAGAATTGGCGTTGTCCCTGGGGTTGAAATTGGTGACATTTTCTTTTTCCGGATGGAGCTGTGTATGGTGGGTCTGCATTCTCAGTCTATGGGAGGAATTGACTGGATAGGTGGCAAAGGTTCTTTGGATGAAGAACCACTAGCCGTAAGCATTGTATCGTCTGGATATTACGATGATGATGCAGAAGACAAGGATGTTTTGATCTACAGTGGCCAAGGTGGGGCCATGACCCGAGATAAGCCGGTTGGTGACCAGAAACTTGAAAGGGGTAATCTTGCTTTGGAAAGAAGCATGCGTCGAGCCAATGAGGTCAGAGTTATTCGGGGTATCAGAGATGTGGCCAATCCAAATGCAAAGATCTATGTATATGATGGCCTTTATGTTATACAAGAATCGTGGATGGAAAAAGGCAAATCTGGTGCAAATACTTTTAAATACAAGCTTGTGAGGGTACCACGGCAGCCTGAAGCCTTTGCTGTCTGGAAATCAATTGAAAAGTGGAAGGAAAATGTCTCATCCCGTCCTGGACTTATACTTCCGGACTTGACTTCTGGTGCCGAGACAATTGCCGTTTCCCTTGTTAACGATTTCGACGATGAAAAAGGACCTGCTTACTTTAATTATTGTTCTACTCCAAAGTACTCCAAAACATTTGCAATAGTGCAGTCCTCTTATGGATGTGGCTGTCGTAAAGGATGCACAGCTGGTGATCTTAACTGTTCATGCATCAGGAAAAATAGTGGCGATCTTCCATATACTACCAACGGGGTTCTGGTGAGCCGAAAGCCACTCGTGTATGAATGTGGCCCTTCCTGTCCATGTGGGGCTAACTGCAAAATTCGAGTCTCACAGAGTGGTTTGAAAGTCCGTCTGGAGGTGTTCAAGACGAAGGATAGGGGTTGGGGCCTACGTTCGTATGATCCTATTCGAGCAGGAGCTTTTATATGCGAATATGCTGGTGAAGTCATCGACAAAGACAGACTAAAGAAGAAGCTGCAGGAAGGTGATAATGATGAATATATCTTTGACTCAAGCCGCAGCTACGAACCATTCAAGTGGAATTATGAACCTGGATTGGTAGGAGAAGAGGCTACAAATGGGGCTTCAGGGGATTCTGATATTCCTTCCCCAGTAATAATGACTGCCAAAGACTTTGGAAATGTGGCTCGCTTCATGAATCATAGTTGCAACCCAAATGTCTTTTGGCAACAAGTTATTTATGAAGAAAACAATGAGTCTTTCCTTCACATTGCCTTTTTTGCAGTTAGACATATTCCTCCGATGACAGAGTTGACTTATGATTATGGAACTCTGTCTCAAGAAGGTGATGATAGCTTAAACTTGAGGAAAAAGAAATGCCTCTGTGGAACATCAAAATGCCGTGGTTATTTTGTGTTATAGTTCTCTATACTGGAAAGCTGATGAGCATGATGCAGCGTTGCATGGTCTAAGCTATAAGGTTGGTATTCTTTTCACACTGTAACTGACACCAAGCTTTTTGAGAAGATGCAAATACTACTTTATTATCTCTGTTCATGGCAGGTGGTGTTCAATAAGATACCCATATGGTAAGGATCTTGTGGCTTACACATCAAAAACCCTCTTGTTATGCTACTCATGTGGCTTGTCGAAGACAATACTAGAAAACTGAGATATCTTCTTTTCCTTAGTAGAAATTAATCTTCAACATACATGTCCAACCCCCCCCACCAAATCTTTTGGAGTGTTTCTTAGACAAGCAAAAGTGCCAACTGATGCTCAGTCTCTTGTTCTTAAGTATTAAAAGGAGTTGTGTACTTCGCTTTCCTGTGGCAAAGGTTAATCAACCTATGCTTTTTTGGACAAAATTTGGCTGAATATAAGAATGGAGGATTTGAAGTTTATTTTGCATTGCACTGGAATGTGGTTTGAATTTTTTAGCTTCTCTTTTTTGTTTGCTGGCCTTGTCCTGCACTATCTTTGTTGTGCTTCCTATATATTTGGATAATGTACTCCCCTGATAGGTTTTATCTTTTCAGGAAAAAAGGGTATCGAATAAGTATCATTTTTTAGCTTCTCTTTTGTATTCTGGCTTTGTGCATTTTCTTTGTTGGACTTCCTGTATATTTAAGTAACCCTCTTTTCCTTGAAAAATTTTGTTGCTTAGAAAAAAAGGTTGTAATAAGTCTCTCTCTCTCTCTCTCTCTCTCTCTCTCTGTGCACTTGTGTGTTTTGGATTTAGATTGTTTATTTTAGATGTTTTGAATGATGAGTGTAGTCCTCTTCTTTACTCATGTGGAATTTAATTAAAATCTTATAGGAACCTATTGTATCTTCTTCTTTTATCAATTTAGATCTTTAAGGACAGATGACAGATTAGCTTTGTTTATTGGGAAAGTGAAGTTTACAACGTCATATCAATATACCTATAATTTATGTCCTGTGTAGTAGTGTGCATGTTTTGTTGGCTGATTCTGTTCATCTCTCATTGATGCATGATATGAGTTGTCTACATACATCCGTTTTGGTGCATCTTTCCATCTGTTGCTTGTGCAAATCACTCATTTGAACCTCTGTTATTCAAGATAATCCTTTTACAGACATTTTCAATAATGTACAACTCTCATGCTCGGGGGTATTTAAATAGGAGTGGACTCGGAGGTATTTACATAAGAGTGGACACGTGTAATTGGATTTTTCTTGAACATTAGCTGCAATTTTCTGTCTTTTGGGACAGTTAATAATTTTTACAGCATGTGATAGAATGATGTTGCTTCTTGAACATAGTTATTATAGTGGTTCTGAAAACTCTTACTGTGGTATCGACTTATCCGAAAGTGCTTCATCCCAGTTGTGGTGTGGTCCTCCTACTAAGCAAGTTTCCAAGAATCTGGTTTACCGTCATTATTCATAAAGGAAAGAAAATCTGGAAATCAGATTGTTACTTTGCTTTCGGTGTATTTTTCTCCTCTCGATATTCCATCTTGATTGTTCACATTGTTGAGCTCTTCATATTGACTGTCTTTTCATGTTTCTGTTTTCAGTATGTAAACAGCAATTTTGAGTCAGAACTTCCATCGGGGACTGTTTGCTCTGCAATGTACCCTTTTGGAAGCGATAGATGGTATGTCGATCAAGCTTCATTTTGTAGCATCCACCGTTGATATAACCTAATCACAGCTGGGGACTTGATGGAATCCTTTTTGGAAGTACCCTTTTGCTTTTGTAATTTGTGAATAAGGGTATTGACTTAGGTATTGCCTATGTCCTGTTATGGCCTTTTTGTACAACTAGCTTGGTTCCCCTTTGAGCTTCCACCTCCGAAATTTTGCGTCGAACAAAGACTTCTGGAGGTAGTTGACGCTTGTAATGAATTACATATTCCCAGTATTTGAACGTGGAATGAAATAGATGAAGGGGGTTGAAATTTCGGTTCATGACATCTGTGATGAATTACAGATCCTTGCTATTAAAAGATAAGCACTGACTATCAAGCATGAAAACGACCAAAACGTTGAATTTTGAACTTGGAGGACCAAAAATGCCTGACTAATGATACTTTTTTCCCAACTTCCAATTGGCTATAGATGATACGATGACTTTGGTTTTAGATATCTTTTCATCAAATTAAGACAACTACTGCCTCTGATAGCAAAGGATAACAGCCCCGATGACAATGACTCGACGAAGCGTGTTGATCCCGGGTATGGCTCGTACAAGAGAGTTCAGTAGAATGGAAGTTTCAGGGTTTCAATGAAAGTGCTGGGTTCGTCGAGTATCGATAGTTTGCGGAAAATTAGGAAAACGAATTTTTATCTCTAATTAGAGGAAACCATATTCCTAGGAATAAGAAATCTCTTAGCAAGGACGTCGCTTCATTTTCTCCCAGACTCGTTATTTCAAATGATATTCAGAGACCGCAAATTGTTTTTAATTGCAGCTTCCCGCATATCACTAAAGAAATGAAATTTAACTAATTTTTTCAAAAAATGATATGAGAAATATTTTCTTGTATTATGAAGCTTTACGTGAAACAAACACGTCCATATGAGTTAACTTAAAACTCCATTTGCCTGGGATGGTTTGTACGGCTTTTCCTTTTTGCAAAAAGAGAATTCCACGAGTAAACCCAGTGCTAGCCGATAAAACGCAATTCCGAATGCCATCTCTTCCACGTTAGTTTTTTGCCGCACGGTTAGGACACAGATGGAAGAAGAGAGTCCATGTAAGATACAAGTACTCCATCAGAACTTGCAAAGTAGATGCAGCAACAAACAATGGAAGAGAAACTCAGAATTTGAATAAGATACACTATCATGATGATTCAACATAGTTTCTAAAATGAATAGATGTCATGACATTCTAAGGTTCAGTTGTTGATAATTGTAACGAGTCTTCCTTTTTTCTTTTTTGGTTGAATTTACACGAACCTTCACTGACAAAACACGCCCGCCCGGATGGATGTGAGGAAGGGGGGCTCAAATCTATCGAAAACAAGAGTCAGAAGCAGGTGAAAACCGAGATATCACATGGATTATACAACTCTAGACCTATACTGTGTGCCTTGGGGTTGAAAGAGGATGAAACTGTTCGAGGAGCCGAGGTTCAGCTATCCTTAGAGGTTATCGGAACTTGGTTTCACTTGGTTTGCTGCCCCTAAATGCTGAGAGAGAGAAGAATGACCTCGACGCTGAAAAAGAGAAGCATGCAATTATTTAGCATCTACACCACGCCAATTCCTGACTTCAGGAGAAGTGGATAGGCTAATATCAAATAGAAAGATCTGCAACAAAGAAATCGAGAAACTCGCCAAGCATACCCACCTTTCGTTGTAGAAGCTCCAGCTGACATGTGACTGTCGGGAAACTTATGACCACCCAAATGAGCTGTGTCAGAAGAATTCCAGAAGTGAGAACTACAAGATTGTGATAACGCACTATGCAGTAATCTTGCTGATAAAATCAAGTCAAACCAGCAAAAAGTAGTTTTAAAAGCAGGGATGTGGTACTCTACAAGTTCTTGCTCAACATAAATGACTAAAACCATCAGAAGAATTTTAAATATGACGAAGAAAGGACCAGAAAAAATTTAAATTGAACAGCTGGCAGAAAAAAAGTGAAGTAGTAAAGTCGAGAGGCAATTCACCAGAAATTTGCTCATGAGCTACAAGATTCTTAGCATGAAGTGCCTTCAATAGATTTTCAGTGCTCCTCTTGCTAGAAACTTTAGGGTCATCCATATCATCCTCTCCCTCAGAATATACAGATGGGCTAGACCAACCAGATGCGTTTCCATCCCCCTTGCTCTTTCGAGCAAATTTCAATAGTCTCTTCAATCCTTTAGGAGCATCTTTCTGGTACATCATGGAAGGAGGATTTTCAGCATTACCCCACTCACAAATGTCAGGTTCACTACTTTCTTCTTGCAGCATCTGTGACAAAGAATGTCGTATGCGTGGACTTGACGATCCAATTGGTACCACATTGGGTTGAGATAGTGCTTCAGAGGCAGGGTCATCACATAGATTTGGTGGATCCTGCTGCTCTTCAATTTCTACCCATGCCATGGGAGAGATGGTTGATTCTTCTTCAGTTCGGACATCTAAAGGTTCTGTAATATTTTTTGAACCATATTCAACCTCATGAACAACTTGATCCATGTTCTCAGCTTCATCACGTTCCTGAGTGCTACTTTCCTGTGTTTCTGGCTCCACAGTAGTATCAGCTACAACCACTGATATGCCATCTACCACTTCATGCTGACTTGTCAGGTCAGAAACAACACCAATTTGCTCATTCTTTTGTTCTTCGCTCGAATCTCCACACCTAGTCACTGGTTCCTCCACCTCAGTGGGTTTTTTCTTTGCAGAAGGAGAAACACCAGCACCATTTTTAGAGCTCTTACGGAGAGGTTTTGATTCCAAGGGCACCACACTGCTTTTCTTGGTTACCTTGTTATAGAAACTAGGCTTAGCCAAAACTGCACTAGAGCCATCTAAAGAAGTGGTCACAGCTTTACTTTTCCCAGTTCTGGTTGTTTTAGTTGCTGGTTGCAGCTTCTTATCATCCACACTCTTCAAGATCCTCTGCTTATTTGATTGGGCTTCTCTGACATTCTTTTGTTGTGTGAGTGGTTTTTCTGACTTGGGTTTTGGGCGAGAGAGAGTTGGCGTAGGACCCGCTGGCTGAGGTTTTCGACGAGTTGGTGCAGTGCCTGTAGAAGATAGGGCACCAGAAGTCTTAGCTGGTGATGTTCCTGTGGTTCTCGTTGTTGGAGTTGATGGCCATGATTTACGTGTCGCAGGTACAAGGGATGTTTTTGGGGAAGTCTTCTTGGTTATGGAAGGATTTGGGATTTCTTTCTTAACTTTTGCAGGTTGAGATGCCGTATTGAGTGGCTTCTGGGGCTTCTTTAAGGAAGTCTTTTTGCCAGTATCATTTACATTAGTGGAGGCCATTTCAGCTTTCCTCTCATTCAGAGTTCGTTGCATGGCTCTAAATTGAGCTTGTTTTTCTGCTCGTTTTCCAGCATTCTCTCCTCGCAGCCTCTCATCCCTCTTCTGTTTATATCGATCATAAAACCCACCTCTCTGCTCACCAGGAAGTTCTTGACTTCCACTGAGTTCAGCTTTATTAGAAGTATTCTTACTTTCCATCATTTTTAGCATCATCTGGTTCAACTCCTCTTCTTTCTGCCGATTCCATTCAGCTGAGGATATTGACCTATCATTATTTTCTTCTCCTTGGACTGCTCTACTGTCTGAGACATTACCTACCAGAGGAGAGCCCCCCCTTTGCCATTCTTCCAATCTTACATCTTCATCAGTCCCAACGATACGTTGACTTTCAGACATACCATTCACTTCCGCAGTCACTTCTGCTGAATCCTTTGGAGCCTCTTCCACAGTATCGCCTGAACATACTGGAGTACTATCTGGATTAATCTCTGACTCATGTTGGAACGAGGAAGAGCCTCCCATACCAGCACTCCATCGCCTCAAAACAGATTTATTTGCACCTATAGATATGTTAACTAATGACCTCCTTTTCTCAATCTCAACAGCCTGATCCCTTTGCTTGCTTTCGAAAAGATTGATTCGATCCTGAACACTCATTCGTAGATCATTTTCTGGTTTCTTATTAGGTTGCTCAGATCCCTCTTCATCAATGTCATTAGCAATGGTCCTTTCTCTACCTGGAAAATAATTGAGGCTCTTGATTGTTAGGGCAGCAGCCCTACGGGACCCACCTCTCCCTATTTGAACCCTGCGCATTGGAGATGCGGACCTTCTACGCGATGCAGATCTTAACATACTTCGACTTCTTTCTGCAGATGTTTGATCTTCACCATTAGAGTCTGAAGAATCCTCACTTCCTGTTGAGCTCGCTCGCTCAATCTGTGCAACTTTCGCTGGCGAAACATTATACTGTACAGGTATTTCTGTGTTTACTGCCTTTGATATGAAATTACTCCTCTCCTTCCTAGCAAAATCCGCATCCTTCGAATCACATTGAATTGAGGATTTCTCCTCAGAATCTACAAACTGGGTGCTTTTACTTGTTTCTAGAACCCTATGCAAAGCATTCCTGCAATGAGTATCCACTTAATTTACTATCATGAAATCATTCAGAGGAAAGAGAAACCTAGGAAGATATAAGGCCCTTGGATTGCATGGCTAACTTACTCCAATTCTGCTGCTCCAAGAAGTTGAGAGAAATCTGCTATGTTGTTCATCTCTTCAACAGAGTGGGTGTCACCTGCAACTTGGCCAAAAGCAGCAGCTAATTCCCCTCTCAACACCTCGAGCCTCAAATCCATAGCTCGCAACAGCTCATTTCTGATTTTAATTCAATAAAAATGAGCAAGGTCCAATAGTCATGATGAGCAGCTAAATAACATTGAAACCCAATTATGCCAAAGAACAAGAGTCAACCTTGAAGCATCTGCTGATGCAGCGTCTGTTCCAGGCTGTTAGGAGGAAAAACATGTTAATTGCTCGTTCAAAGCATAAGTTTATATATGAAAAGAGGAATTGTAGGACATTGAGACACAAAATATTTACTTGGGGGAACAAAGAAACTTGAAACTTTCTAGCTTCCTCCAATTGAGACATCTCATCTCTTATCGGTTTGGTTACAGTGGCAAGACTGCGTGAACCGACAATACGCAGAAAACTGGGACAGAAATCAAATTTTTTGTATGTTAAGATTCTAAGAAATCAATACCTTGTCTCAACCAAGGTTAATACCAAAAAAAATCAAAGTAATCAAAAGGTATGTACTTGTTAAAAGTAGATTTTGTGAACCATCTTGACCCAGAAAGATTGTCCGGAAGCTGAATTTTAAAGTTACAGTTGGAGCCTTCCGTGTACAAGTCTCTCAGAGCAGGTATGTAGTGAAGTAATTGATCCAAACCTCCAGTTGCCAACTTTTCCACCTTGTTATCAATACAACCGTATGCTTCAAACCTGGGAAATCCCCAATACGCTTTCAGGCAAGTATATGTAGTAGCAAGAAATTTCTCAAGAAGCACCCAAGCTAAAAAAAAAAAAAATTCAGATGCCAAGATGTCTACTAATAGCAACACCAGCAAGATGGAAAGCAATAGAGTGAGCATTATAGAACTTCTGGCAGCAAGAGCTTCGCTCTTAGATTGGAATGAAGAGACAATTTAAACATCTCAAGGCAGCCATCAATAAAGCTTACATGAAATTCTGTTAACCTTTACATGAAAAGAGATTCAGCAATATGCCAGCCGAGTTCTTAAACAGAAGAAGGCAATAGCAAGCTACTTATTAGATAACTTAAGAACAGTAATAAGCATCCCCATTAGTTGCATCCCACTTTGATTTAACCAACCTATAGGTCAGAAAAGTATAAGCTCGAAAATTTGCAGTTGAGATCTTTAATTCCATACTTAATAACTTCTCAGATGAAAATTCTCTGTAAGATTGTCAGGATGGTCATTGTTAAAAAATGAAAAGAGGCCATTTTTTTTATTTTAGCAGTGACAGAGCCGGCCATATATCAACAAGGGCACTCAAGTTCATGACCCCATCGTCATCAAGGATTGAAACTAATTCTTTCTCATATATGAATTCCTAGTTTATTGCATAAAACAGTCACACGTGCAGAGAACTCTAGTTACTTTTACATTGTGACTAGGGTGGGTAACTCTCTACCAAACCTCCCAACTGAAATTCTTGCAAAAAGAAGCTAGACTGACCTCTCCTGCCCGGATGAAATCTGAAATGATGCGTATTCCAAAATGGCATCTGAGTCTATATCACCCCCCATCTGAGAAACTTAGGCACCTGGAAAGCAGGAAAATAAAGTCAAGGAGAAGAAAACTGTGCAGATACATCCAACATTGTCATCTATGATATAACTAAGGAAAGTGCAAGCACAGAGAGAACATGGGGTGCCCATAACCATTGATGATAAATCCCAATGGTTCCAAAAGAGTAATTTGTTTGGACTTAAGTCAACTACCTGCAGTTGAGATGAATCGGAAAGTTCAATTGTCAAATCGAATGAGAAAAGCAAGGCCCGGTGCCAAGCATGCAACAATCAAGCAAAACTAGGATACTGATGAATGCAAAATCTGGCAGACCTACTATTCTATAAAACCATGTTCGTCGCAGCTACTCACACGCTATACCATCCAAACATTGACATGTGCTTGTGCATATCACTTAATGATTCGTAATAAAAGTAAAAGAACTTGCACTTCCGGGACAACTTTGCAGCCGACAAATCCAATCAAGAAAAAAAATAAAATTGAGAAACCCTTTTCTGCCCAAATGCTTATGGCTTAAGCTTTTGGACAAGGCTCCGCTCGATGTCACTTCACACAAGAAACAACCAAGAGAGAAACCGAATGAAAACCAAGCGAAATTCAGTACAGCAAAGCTCATTTCCACTGGAGCTCGCAAGTTTCAAGCACCGTAACCATATACTCACATCCGATATTTCTCAATCGCAACTGGGATGAACTGGATTCAGTTCAGATCTAGCAAATCAAGAAGAAAAAGCGACCAGCACCGACACCACTCGCGAGGAACAACTACAGTGACCCAACTCATCAAGAGGTGGACTTCAAATCTGACAAAGATGCAATTGCAAGCTTTGCTGCAAAGAAATGCCAGTGCCCTCTCGAGCAAATGACCAAGAACCGGAAATGCAGGGCCTTGCAAAGCTCACTCAAAGACCCACAACGCCAAAAAAACAAAAAAGGGAAAAAAGATTCAAACTTGAACCTTCGACCTTCGACCCAAAGACAGAAACAATGAGATGATGATGGGATTTGTGCAAGGACGAGAATGCACTATACCTGAACGGATTTAATAATGCCGATCAAATCTGAAAGAGCGGTGGCGAGGCTAAGACAAGAACGAAAGCAGAATAGGCACCAGAGAAGCAACGAGCTAAATACACTCGGATTTTTCAAAAATGGAAAATTGAAAAAAGGGTAAAGAAAAAGAAAAAAAAAACGAAATATAAAAAGCGGACAACAGCGCGATGATTGCGTTCCCAACTTACCATGATGTCCCATGGGAGTATTACGGAAGGGGAACACGGCCCACGCGCCCGACCCGGCGCGTGCGCTTCACGAGATCCTCCTTTGAAGTTGATGTGCCAAATGCTCTTGTCCTCCCCACAAGTGGTCCTCTCCTCTCTCTCTCTCTCTCTCTCTTTTTAATTCTTTTTTTTTTGCTTTTAGTTTCATTATTTTCCCAATTTATTATTAACTATATTGAAAAGGCCACATGCTTGGGCTCTTGTTAAGAGGGCTTAATCTGAAGTGACTGTTGTGTCCAGTTTCTTCCGTAAATAAATTATTGCCTTGAGAGACCCATCTCTATCTAATGCCATAGGATTCAAATTCTTGAAACTTTTTGAGGGGGAGAGGGAATTGAATATTATTGTGAATAATCAATTTTCCTGATTATGATATTGGATTTGACTGACAATATAAATCTCCAATAATGGAATCTTGGGCTTTTTGCCACTGATTTGAGGGAAGTTTGTCCCCACATTAACTTTTTAAAAGAATTAATGAGTGAATCTGTCTTTTCTGAAGTACTGTACTAGAAGTTTAATTCTTCAAAAATGGCCATGTCCATATTTTGGCCATTCTCATAAATATAATTTCTGAAAATCAAAATCCAGCCTTTCCTTTTCTTTTTGTTTTTCTTTTCCGATCTTGTCGGTAGGCCAATTCGAACGCAAACTTGGCCAAGACGTTAATCCATAAACTTTGAAAGACGAGAGTTAAACTACATATTCAAGATTTTCCAATATGTCATGTACTAAATTTCAGTCCAAACCATGATGAATAATATATGTTTAGCATTATACTCCGTTTATGCAATTTGTAAATCAATGTTTCTTACCAACTCACGTAATGTCGGTTCAGGGATAAACTCTGTTTACACAGTTTTTTACCAATTAAAAATGCATCAAGAGATTGATCAAAAAATAAATAAATTTATAATTCTTGGGGGAACTCAGCAGGGCAGCCTTCTAGAAAATTAACCCCGAGGAGCAAGACCCGCATAAAGATGATGAAACTTATAGCTAACCTCCCAGCAAAGATTTAATTATTATAGGACCCCACAACCATTCATTTGACTTTGCTCCTGCGATGTTCGTATCTGTGTCGCATCAAAAGCACGAACCTCGCGGCAGATTTCCTCCTCTAAAAAATCCGCTACATTCATTTCTTCTGGGCCTTTCTTCCAAGAGGCCTATGAAAAAGAGAGAAGACCAGTCGTCTTTCTTCATTTAATCTTTGGGAAAATGACATCGTCAACAGATTAAATAGACAATTTGATCCCTAAATATTTAATTTATTTAATTTGATCCATAAATTTTAGTCTAATATGTAATGTGATCCTTGAATTTTAATTTATTCAATGCAATCCATAAACTTTTGATACACGTTAAATATAGTTTATGAAATATATGAATATATTCAATGTAACCCGTTTTCATTAATTCAAGACTAGGGACAATTATTGAACATATATTAAAAGTTCAAGCACTACACTGAATAAATAAAGTTAAAGTTCAGAAATCACATTAAATAAATCGAAAGTTCAATGACTAAATTGCATATTTAGCCAAAATTCATGAACTATTTTGAATTGCCATTTCAAATAATGGGAATTTGCAAGGGAACGAACATTTCACAAACGCTTAGGCATCAATATCAGTGGGTCATTAGATCGAAATGCCTCAGGAAAATCCCACTACATGTGAAAAGGTGTGAAGAAGATAAGGGATTGGCAAGTGCTCAGAGGCATGTTTGTCAGCTTTGGACCCCAAATGCAAACTGGCAAGCAGGCCCTAACACACGCACTCTCTCCGAACGACTTTTTGCACCTTTTAGGTTTCTCCAGAGAGAGAGAGGGTGTTGGAAAACCGTAAAGCATCACCACATCGTGATGGGCCAATCATCACGCTTTGCGAGACTTGCAATGCATGTGAAGAAGCCGTGGATCTCTCTTTTTCCCTTCCACCTCTTGTACGCCAACTGTGGTGCGAATAAACAAGAGCTGGCGATCCGAATTCCTTCAGATTGGCCGACCAAACATTCTCCCACGCCCCCCGCATGTAGAACGCTTGGCTCGAACCAGAAAAGACTTCAATGGCCGATATAATATGGCATCAAGTCATTGAAGTCTGATCCAGGAAAACGTTAAGATGTGATTCTGTAAAAGGCTTGTCACATGACCCACCATGTGGACCAAGAATGCAGTCAGTCAGTCTGCCCCAATTTAATTGAACAGGGCCCCCAAAATTAAGTTGAAAAGCAGCAAGCCAGTACGACATTGCATATCTTTTTCCTACCAATTTCATCCGTAATAAGCGCATTAATTTTAAGTGCATTACAAGTCCTAAAATTTATCAAGAAAATGTAATTTAGTGCTAAAATTCTTTTAAAAGATACAATTAAGTTATAAAACTTGTCATGAAAGTGTAATTTAGTCTTAAAATTTGTGAAATTAGTCCAAACAAATCCTTCCTTCCAATGATTACATTTTTTGATTTTTTTAGGATTCAATTGCATTTTCATAACAAGTTGTGGAACTTAATTGCATTTTTTTTAAAATTTTAGGATTTAATTACACTTTCATGGTAAGTTTTAAGATTTCCAATGTACTTTTTTCTATTTTTAAAGTGATGACCTCATTTCACAGCTACTAGCAGCTTCATATACATCCCACAGGAAGAGAAGAAGCTTCGCCTAATTTGCACGTTTCCATATGAACAGACACAACCATAAATCCAACAAGTAGGACAACAATTGACAACCATGAGAGAGAGAAAGGAGACAAATCCCGAAACAGACAAAGGCAAATTAGATAAGAGGTACCAGTCACTACATCAGCACTCTAAAATACAGCTTATGAAGCTCAAACTTAGCCGATACAAGAACTGATTATAGACTTAGAAGGGTAATCGTGCGAAGGCAGCAGAATCATTATAAACATTCAAGAAAATCATAATGAATCCTCGAGAATTTAAATCTATAAACTTGAGAACAATCAGTTAGACCATACATGTGCAAGGCCATGCCTATTGCCTGTATAAATTTTGTTTCGCTCCTCATCGTAGAAGCGATGTCTTCCAAGGCTTCTGCAACTGTGCTCCTAATTCTGGAGGCACAGGCACTCTTCTTGGAATGGCCATCACCACCGCATTCGCTGCTACAACTACATTCATCCTCGACAGGTACACTGTTGCTTGCTTTTTACTTTAGCAAGGCATTTCCCTGTCAATATGTTGCTTACATCGATGGATCCTGCTGCAAAAACACAGTAATACTATTAGTGGTACCCTGATATCTGCAAGAACATGCTACGACCAAATAATATAGCCAGAGGATAAACATCTGAATATGATAATTCTAGATATAATCCAGCTATCCTTTGACCTCCTACGAAAGAGCAAAGAATTAGACGATGCAACCAGCTTATAATGTCAAATTCGAGAGGCAGGAGAACCTATACGTAGAAAAAAAGACTATTCCCCCCCTTCCCCCAATGGGTTCAATTTCAATAAATGAAAAGTTGATACCGACATACCATGCAAAAGAACTCCATCAGATGAAACTTCCCATTCTTTTAATATCTTGTCTAATTTCTCGATCTTGTCAGCATTGAAGCAGAAGGACTTATACAGCAGCTCATATTCTTGTAAAGATCCACAGAGTTAGACCTGTCTTCGATTTCAGCGAGTTCCTGGTGTGGATATTCGACCTTAGCTGGGTTCCTGGATTTGAAAATGGTTCTGTCCAGGAATGGTGGGATCGATAGAGGCAAGCCCCTCGCTCTTTCTGCCCTTGAATTGACGAATTCCATCGCTGCAATCCCATCAAACATGCAATGGTTCATGCGCAGCCCCTGATTATATCCTCAACATTTGAATTTTGTCACCTGTTGGATATATAAATATCATAACTTGAAGTTTTCATGAATTACCTTTGATATCCAATCCTATTCGGAGGACATAAGCCTAGTTTAAGAGATGGTGCATACACAAATGCACATGCCAGCAGATAAGGGAAATAACTGAATGTCTAACACTTGATAGCAGAGTGAACATTCTTGGTGGTATCTTTGTATCAAGTTGAGTTTGAGTACCTAATCTCAGTCATATACTCACCATGATACAGTAATACCCCACGACAAGATGCACATAGTTGCCCAGCCAGACTCAAAACTAGCAAATGCTCAGACAAGAAGGTTTTCAATAAAACTTAGACTGACATTGTAGGTACAGGTATCAGATAACAATAGTTAGGAAAGTTTCACAAACCTGAGACATGACAAGAGGCATCTCAAGTGTTCTATTTGCACCAGAAATGTCATAGACCAACCTTCAAGTCTCTCAGGATTGGGCTTTGTCATGTCCCTGAGCTCACTCAGCATGCAATTCGCTTCAGCCACAACAAAAACTGCACCTTCTCTGTTGCAATCCACCATCAGCCTCCCTGTAGGGCTGATGACGAGCCTCCCTGCAAGAGGGTAGTAATCCACAAGAACCTTTGCCAATGCATTCTTGATCACCTCACCAGCCTGTTCGTTCCCTTTTTCATTCGACTTGAAGCAATAGACGGTTATGTCACCACAATATACAAGGTAAATCCCTCCAGATTAACAACAATTTAAGCTAAAAGCATCGTGCACTGCACAGCCATTTTAAGTTAAAAGCTTTAGCAAAAATGCAAGCACTAATCAAGATCACGGAGAGATATATAGTCATACTACACTAATCAAGATGAAAAGAATATGTACCTTTCCCAGATATGACTTCTTTCTCTGTCTGCATCTTAGGCCAATCTAGTGAGAACAAGCAACCGGATGTCAAATAGAATGAAGACAAGGGAGAGAAGAAAAAGGGGAACGAAAGGTTAAAATACAGAGAGAAATGCTTCTTTTATGGCTAAAGCTGCTTAAACAAGATTACTGACAAGCACCCCATTTTTCCTATGTCCTAACTTCCTCCCAGCAACTTTCAGTAAACGGTGGTCGGTGCATGCCCAGCCAAATGGAGCATCACGTGGCTTGAAACATAAATTATTTTTACTAAATCAAGTTTCCAGCAACTAAAGTCATCAATAGAATTTCCTCTCTCATGGGAAATAGCAAGTTTGTCAAGAAGTTACATGTGAAATCAGAAATATGTGCCCACTAGGAGATGACAGATGAAGAGGTTAAATCCAAAAAACTGATTCAACAATCACGAAGAAATAGTGTTAACCAAAATATACTCTTGCACAACCATGGCAAACATCAGTAAAAGAGAACTTGCCAGAGAGTGTGGTAAAAAAGCCAAAGAACTTTTTGTCCATATCCTTTAGAGACCCAAGCTTTCTAGAGAGGGCAAATAGTGTTCAAAGTGGGCATGCACAGCTGCAAAATCATTGAAAGCGCCAGCATTGTTTTACAACAAGGGGGGTGCAGGCGTAGCAAGGACAAAGGGAATACCTTTCCTCCCACTTGCTTCTCTCCCTTCATATCCACAGTCTGTATCATCATCAATCCCTGATTGATCCCTCGAAGGCCACATATGATTCTATTATGATCTAAGCGAAGCAATTAGGGTATAACATAAATCAGCTCACTATAGCTAAGCTTGGACCTCCTCCTTTTGCTTTCACAATTTGCCAGCTTCACCAATTTCTCCTTCTCTTTCCCATCCATTGACTCTTTGTAATTTTCGCTTCTTGTCATGAAGCTTATCCACACATCTATTATCATCAACAAAAGAAGCATGTATTGCAAGTGAATATGCATAAAGGAATATTCTAATCAAAGTTTTTCGCCACATCCGGACTCACAACAAGATTAAGGAAGAACAGCGTTGACAAGAAGAAAGTCTCTGAGAACACGCGTGAAGTCATGTAGGCAAGATTTTCCAGTCGCAACAGCAGCACATGCACTAATACCACGCTATCCCATTTCAGAAAATGGAAGAGTTTCAAGAATGAACACCCCAATTCACTCTCCCAATAGTAAAAGTTTAGATAGGCAATGAGGCAAAAAAAGCAAGCACTGACATTTGTTGCAGCCATCATCAACACATTTTACGAATCATTGACATAGCAATTGGTGAATTAAATTAATCATAAGAATTTTGGGGAGATAAAACAGTGATTTCCACTGAACTCTCACAAGTTACCAATTTTACCAAGGCCCGTTTGTTTTCCCCTGCTTCAAAATAAGAAAGGATTACCTGCCATGTAATATCAAAAGATCTGATTATTAGATACTCTACCACAAGTTTTTTTTTTTTTTTGTCGTACTCTACCACAAGTTGACCGCCATAGCAAAGTCAAAATCTAATATCATGAGCGAAATTCTGAGGGGAAAATCCAGTCAGAAAGTTGGAAAGGCAAAAAGGAAAGGAGAAAGAGTTCTCATTCAGCATCCTCGACTGATTGAAGCTGTAACTTATTGAATACTGGAGAAATCAACAGGCCAAGAATGACTCAAGAATCAAAACAAGTTCCTAAGGTCGATTGCTAAGAATGTAGGGGTCTAGCATATGGTAAATGAGCAAATGAATATATGCACAATTCAACAAGTTCAATTTGAGGTCATCAGCCTAAAAATGAATGAAAGACTGTATGTTATCGATTTAACAATGGAAGTATATTTCAATCTACACATGTTATTACCGTATTAACCTTGGGCGATGGGCAGCGAGCAACGAGCAGGTGGGCAGGCGGTGGAGGGGTGGTGGAGGGAGAGATTTGGGAAGTCTGCAACCCGGGTTCCATTTTGTACCTATGCAAATAATGTTTGATTATGGGTACGAGAATGTGCAATCCCTCATCATGGACATTATACCGGATGAGCATGTTAAGCGAGCCATTAATGAAGTTAATGCTGGTAATCCTGAAATTTCATTCGCCAATTGATTCTGGATAACTATTTGACATGGTAAAAAATTTTGTTTGGTGCTTAAGAGCTACTTCAAAGATACACCACTACATGGTTCATTAGATCGAAAGGCCTCCAGAAATCTTACATCATGTCAAAAGGTATGAAGAAGATCAGGGATTGGCAAGTTCTCAAAGGCATATATGTCAGCTTTGGACCCCAAATGCAAACTGGCAAGCAGACCCTAAACGCACTCTCTCCGTATGATTTTTTGCACCTTTTCGTTTCTCGAGAGAGAGGGTGTTGGAAAACCGTAAAGCATCGCACATTGTGATGGGCATCACACTTTGCGAGCCTTGCAATGCATGTGAAAAAGCCATGGATCTCTCTTTTCCTTCCACCTCTTGCACGCCAATTGTAGTACGAATAAACAAAAGTTGGCGATCTAAATTCCTTCAGATTTGCCGACCAAAAATTCTCCCACACCCCCAGCACGTATTACTCTTCGCTTGATCCAGAACACTTCAATAGCCAATATAATATGGCATCAAGTCATTGAACTTGATCCAGGAAAACGTAGGATATGATTCTGTAAAAGCTTGTCACATGACCCACCACATGGACCAAGAAAGCAGTCGGTCGGTCCCAATTTAATTGAACGGGGCACCCAAAATTAAGTTGAATAAGGAAGCCTGTACAACATGTCAAATCCTTCTTCCTGCCAATTTCATCTGTAAGATGCGTCTTAGTTTTAAAGTGATGACCTCGTTTCACATCTATTAGCAGCTACTAATACTCACCACATAAACTAAGTCACCCCGGCAGAAGAAGCTTCGCCTAATTTGCACGTTTCCATATGAACAGATACAACCATAAATCCAACAAGTAGGACAAAAATTAACAACCATGAGAGAGAGAAGGAAGACAAATCCTGAAACAGACAAAGACAAATTAGATAAAGGTACCGGTCACTACATCAGCACTCTAAAATACAGCTTACGAAGCTCAAGCTTAATCGATACAAGAACTAACAATACACTTAGAAGGGTAATCGTGCGAGGGTAGCACAATCATTATAAACATCCGAGAGAATTATAATGAATCCTCGAGAAATTAAATCTAAAAATTGAGAACGGTCAGTTAGACCATACATGTACAAGGCCATGCCTATTGCCCGTATAAATTTCATTTCGCTCTTCATCATAGAAGAGTGCAGTGATGTCTTCCAAGGCCTCAGCAACTGTGCTCCTAATTCTGGAGGCACTGGCACGCTTCTTGGAACGGCAATCACCACCGCATTCACTGCTACAACTACATTCATCCTCGACAGGTGCACTGTTGCTTGCTTTTACTTTAGCAAGGCATTTCCCTGTCAATATGTTGCTTACATTGATGGATCCTGCTGCAAAAACCAGTAATACTTTTAATGGTACACTGATATCTGCAACAACATGCTCCAACCAAAAAAATATAGCCAGAGAATAAACATTTGAATATGATAGTTCTAGATATGATCCAGCTATCCTTTAACCTCCTATAAAAGAGCAAAGAATTAGATGATGCAGCCCACTTATAACGTCAAATTCGAGAGGCAGGTGCACCTATACGTAGAAAAAAGACTATTCCCCCCTCTGATGGGTTCAATTCCAACAAATGAAAAGCTAATGCCTACATAACATACCATGCAAAAGAACTCAATCAGATGAAACTTCCCAATTTTTTTAATAGCTTGTTTTATCACTTCTTTTAAGGACTATTAGGGTAACAGACTTCTTGGAATTGGAAAGACAGAAATTACTACTTATATCAGGGCCAACATCCATACCAAGGCTGCCAGCACATATAACGATGGAGAAAAGAAATGACTCCCACATAAACTAATCGACCCAAAGAAAGCAAAGTAATGGGAGTTACCATTTCCTTCAGATAAGGGATCATCAGAATCAGCCTTGCAGTAAGAAATGATAAGGTCCTGATCGCTTGTGATGTATATGTTGTTGGTATTGCAATCTGGATGCCACAAGAGGTGATCTTCAAAAGATGTTACGAGCTCTCCACGAAAGTTCCACACAGCAACAGTTCGATTTCTAAAAGTCAGGAATAACTGATTTTCATAGAGGAAAATAAATGCTGACGGTGTCATGAAATCAGATCTGCTAACTTCCGTTAGCTCAAAGTTGCGAACCTGCAACATTATAGCAGTCAGCAACTGGATTTCATAAGTCCATATCAAGATATGCCTCAACAGAATATCAAAAGAGGGATACTTACATCAAGAATCTGGAGATTCTCATTCTCTTGCTTGACTAGAAGCTTTTCATTGAATTGTTCAATAAAATCAACCTTCTTACTCCGATGAAGGAGATGATTGAACGACTTGAGAACAGTACCATCCTCTATGGAAAGAATCTTAAGAGGAACGTGGCCACTAGCTTTTGTAAATATCAACAACATGATTCCCGGGCTATTATAGAGAGACATACAAACAAACAACATAAGAGCGTGATCATCAGGGGCAACAAGATGAGGGAGGACTTCTAAAGCAACAGATTTCAATGAGGATAAAAGGTGAAGAAACATGATCCAGCAAAAAAAAAAAAAGTACCTGATCTTTATTTCTTTAACATTTTTATCAGATATGGAGTACAACATCGTGTAATTCTTGAGGTCAAATACCTTGTATATACTGCAGGACAGAAGAGGAGGTCATAAGAAGATGAAAGAAAATTACTGAACTTGGTAAGTTCTACAAAATCAAACTTCACCTGCACTGCATGCAAACATAGACATTAACAAGATGAACAAAGAGAAACTGAATAACCATATTTCCAGGGTGCTAATAATTCCAAGCATGGACCTGATCTTGCTTTTTACCTGTCTTGGGCAGAGTAGGTAAGTACTTTCCCATTCACATCATCGAACTCCACAAAACCAGGCCATTTCAGCGATTCAGATTCAAAAAGCGCAAAGCCGGCATCAGGTTTTCCCCTCCTTATGTACCTAGACATCAAGAATCATAATTAAAAACAATGCAGTGGTGGGAGAAGAAGACACCACATAAGATGTCCTTCCTTTCTAGAATTGAGAATTGCAGCTTTTATGTGCTTCTGTAAATTTTTAGGTTCTCCTTATAACAGCAGGTGGTGTTGCATAAAACTTTGGTGATGGAGAAATTGACTTACTCAATCCTTGTGCTTCTGCATTTAAGGGAACTGAAGTTGTCAGATGCATAAACTGAAACTGTGATAAGTGAGTCGTTGTTCTTGTTATAGAACAGACTTCGAATCACTTCACCATGACTGACATTTAAAAAGCAGATCCTTTGATTTGTCTCTGCATTCCAATAAAGAATCATAAATCACAAAACTGGTACAGATATCCATGGTTTTGGTAAAGAAAGCAAGAAAACCATGATTACTACCTCGACTAAAAGCTGCACAAACACCAGATTGAGCAAGGGCAAAGATAATGTCACGTGCTGCTACAATCTCAATAATCTTTGACCTCTTTCTCAAAAAAGTCAAGACCATGGAACAATGACCCTTTGGGTCATGGGTATCATATTCTTCCTGTGAATAAGTCCCATGATCATTCAAACCAGAAAACCACAATCAGCATATGCAAAATATCCCCATAGAGAGGCTTTCGTCAATCTCATAAAATGAAACATTTATCTTTGAGTTGAAATCCCACATCCTAGTTTTTAACAAGAAAAGAAGCTCTCTTGACTGACTGATAAAGATGTGACAAGACACCAGCATACATGACTCAAGTAATGCCAGTAGATAAATTTTTCACATTTGCCGTAACTTTTATTTAGAAACTAAATATTCATCTCCTAATCATATCAATGATCAGGGGACCAATATGAGCATCACATGAAACTGAATGAGGCCAAAGCACCCGTCCAAAAGGTCAATCCCACACATGAAGCATAACATAAAAAGCCTGAATGAGGCAAAAGCGCCCATCCAAAGGTCAATCCCACATATAAAACCAAATATTTTGCACAGATGATATCTATATCTCCCAAAATATTGCCTTGTCTCAACTAAAGATCAAAGGCACCGTGGTTCAACACCAGCCAAGATTTTAAAATTTTTGGCATCCACCACAGCAATTTTCACTGCCCTTCCCTACCCTCAACAAAATCCAAGTTATGTCGACATTCACTCTTGCCCAGAAACCAAATTTCTGATTGATACCCACATAATTCCACAAGTTAACTCTTAGATCATACCAAAACCACTAGATCAACCCTAAATGTTACGAAACTCACGGTCAACCTTGAAAGCAAAACAAGCACGAACAGCATCTCCAAATCTTCATTCAGACAGACACCCCCACTTAATAAAGTCCTACCAAGTAAAAAAAAAAAAAACACTGAAAATAACAAGAACCCTCCGCACTATACCTGCAACCGAATGTTTCTGAACCGCTCCTGGGCGTCGGTCATCGAGAAAGCGCGGTCACGCTTGGAACTGATTTCGCGTCTCTGAAGCTTCTTGACGCTGTTCACGAACCCATCCCCGCTGCAACCCCACCTCGGCCTCTTCTTCGAAGCCAGCACCCTTCTTCCGCTGCAGGGTCTCGGGCTCGCAGATATCCGCTTCCCCTCCATATTTAGCTCGCTCGCTCGCCTTGCCACAGCTTCTGCGGCTCCCACTAAACCCTATTCCGCCCTCGCCCCCCGGACCAACGAACAGACCAAACCCCCCCGGGACGGGGACGGGGACGGAGAACGGGGTTTCCGAAGGGGGAGTGAGTGCCAGTTCCACCCCCCTCCGCCGCCAGCCGCGAGCGAGACGACGAGAGTGGAGGTTTCCGACACTGTACGCTGTGGGCTCTCTCTCTCTCTCTCTCTCTCTCTCTCTCTCTCTCTCTGTGTGTGTAAGAGAGCGGATGTTTCGTCCCGGTCTCGTCTCCGATCTAGTTTCAAATCTGCCGGATCGACGCAAAGCTTAGGAGGACGCACGGATCCGATGGAGACCGGAAGATTTTGGGCTTTTTTTGCAAGCTACATACGAAGCCCAGTCCCGGCCCGTGTCTCGGCCCAACTAATCGTGAAAAACCGGAATCGGCCCAAGACCCAAGAACCGAATCTCCTTTTTTTTTTCTTTTCGGGGTCGATCTCCGATCGACATTTTTCTAAACCGAAACTTACCGACAGAATCTAATGATGGTCTTCGCTTTATTCTTGTGAATGAGATGTATGCTACTCTTCAATAAAATTCACACTGCAAATAAAATAATTTAGTGAATCAATCATATCCTTTTTTCTATATTTGATTTAATTATTAAATGATGGGTCGAAAATCAAACTCATCATTGGATAAGTTTCAAGAGGCCTTATTGATTTTCAGTAAATTTAACCATTAATTTGAGGCATTCTTTAATTAAATCCTACGCTGCATTTATTATTTCATCGATACATTATGTCAGAAAATCTGGAAATTTAGTGCTGATTGCTCGGTGTTGTTTACATTGCCATGACCTACAAACTTTTCATATTAAACATGCACAAAAAATAGGCAGCAGAGCACTTGGATTTTTTTTTTTTTTTTTTAGGGGGGATGAGGGGAATGAAAATTTAGGAAAGAAGATTTTGCAATTTCTATAATTTTTGTGAGAATGGGAAGAGGATATTTTTAAAACTCCGTTTATTTCACTTTGAAAATGTGATTTTTAAAAAATTATCTTTAAAAAGTCATTTTTCAAGAAAATGATAATATTTTCTAGTATTTTGTTAAAATTTGAAAATGAATTAATCAATTATTTTCTGTCATTTAGTATAGAATATCTAATTTGATTTTCTATATAAACATATATTATTCAATGCATTAATAAGTTACGTATGGGCAATCAAGAAACTAAGTACGGGCACTGGAGTCCCAAGTTCGACCTCAATAGATCTTGACCAAGGCGCCAAGTATTAGGGCACAAACACTTCAATCCTAAGCTTTGCCTCAATGGACTCGATTACAAGCACAAGGTCCCAATCCCAACCTTTATAGACCTCAGCACAACCTTTTATGAACCTAGGGTTGGGTGTAGGGGTAACAAGCACAAGCATCAGGGCTTCAGGCCTAGCCTCATGGACCATAGTGTAGGCACTGAGATCATCCACTTGGTTCAATGGATTCAAGCATGGGCACTCGAGTCACAAGCCTACCCTTGATGGACTAAGGCCCGAGCGCCAAGACCTAGTATTTGACGCCAAAGACTTGAGAATTAGTGTTGGGATTTCTGTACCAAAATGTAAAATTTCGTGTAAAATACTAATACCTAATCATATTTTTTAAAACTGATTTCCAATTTTTTGAAGAGAAAATTACTTTCTCGAATTTCAACATAAATTTTCTTAATTATGAAAATATTTTTTGATGACTCATTTTCTTAAGCAAATGAAATACAGAAAAATAAAAAAATATATTTTTCATGAAAAAATGGGGCTTAAAAGTCGGCCCATTATTTTCTCTCTTTCTCTTCCACTTGTAGCCTTATATAGATCATCTAAATCACATAGTGCTATGATATAAATAAAGATAATTTTTCATGCCTTTCGTATTAAATCTCCCTTGTCGTATATCAATTTTCAAACTAAGCCAACTACTACATCCTAATACTTTTGTGCAAATTTGATACTTTTTAACGGATGGCTCTTTCAGTAGTTTATTAAAAAAGAAATTCACAAGATAATCCGTCCATATAATTTTATCATTAAATTTCAAGAAAAATTAATGTATATTACTAAATTAACTGTTAATTAAAGAAAAGTAGAGATGGAAATTTTTGTATGCGATTAAATTTTTTTCATTTTTTCAAAATTCGATCTTATCAGTTTTTCCATTTTTTTCTTTTCCAGTGCCATCGCAGAAGCACCGCGATTGCTTGGCCACGATTCACCGAGAGATCCGAGACGACGCCCGGATTCGATACACGAACGGCGGTCGCGCGCGATGGCGAACGCATTCGCCGCCGCGTAAATGCGGCGGAGAGAAGCGGAGATTCGCGCCGGGGAAAAAAATGGCGTCCGCCGCCTCTCCGAAGCAGATGAGCCACCGCCGCCCCAGCTTCTCCACAACCATGGAGCTGAGGTGGGCGAAGAGACCCGTCACCCGCAAGCCGCACGTGCTCCAGTTCCCGCCGCCAACCGGCCCGTCGTCCGTCCCAATTTACATCTCCACGAAGCCCGGCCACGTCGACCCCGGCGCCCTCCGGGACCTCTACGCCTCCTGCAACCTCTCGTGCCACCGGTTCCCCAGCTTGGGTCCCGGCCGGCGAGTCTCGGAGGACGGCGGCGTCGTCGGGCTCGACAAGCTTCGCGTCGCGCTCGCTCACAGCGCCGTCGTCGTGTCCGTCTTCAGCAGGGACGCGGACTTGTCGGAGGAGGAGGCGGAGCAGAGTGCGGCGGTGGGGATTGGAGGTTTGGTGAGTAAGGTGTTGCCGAGAGTCGATCCGTCGGATGGCCGGTTGGTGGGATTTGGCCGGGCTGTTTCGGATTTGGGGTTGACTGCCTCCATTTACGATGTCATGGTATGCTGTGAATTCTCTGTTCTGCTTTTGTTTTCGTGCGAGATATGCATGTCAAGCTTTCTGTTTTTTCGCTGGAAGAATGTATGCGAAGCTTAATGTTTATGGAAGTTGTGATGTTGTGATGCTGTGAGAACCAATTCCTTTTTTCTCGAGTTCTCTTCAGTTGGAGAAATGATTCTAACGAGGAAAGATGACATGGGTAGAAAGTTTCGAGTGAAACTATTGGATAAATCAAGTATCGAAGCTAAATTGTTTTCGGAAAAGAGACGAAGAGAATTGATTTAAAGAATCAGAGATCATGTCGAAGAAGTATCCACATTTGAGTTTGACTGTTTCCAACTGGAGAGAATGATGCAGGATCATAATCCTAGCTCTAGCTTTAATCTTTACCCAGGCTATTAAGGTTAGTAAGTGGTCATGTGGTAGTCATTTGACTCTTTTAATGAGCTCCGGTGGGTGAGATCAGAAGTTACTATTTCAGATTAAGAGTTGATATTGTGTTACGAATGCATCCCCAGTATAAATAGGCATTTACATAACTTTGTCATTAGTTCTTGTTGATTTAATAAGCGTGGTTGATTTGTATAAGCCCTACAATATATTAGCCTCGTTTTCTGTTCTTTTTGCTATCTTTTGCTCCTCTGACCATGTCAAAATTGGTATCAGAGTCCCTTGTTAGAGTTTTGCCTATATCGTTCATGCAGGGTACATTGCTTAAAGTTAATGCAGATCACTTTACATGCCGGGCTGTAGGTGAAATTCCTAGTAAAAATTTTTTGTCAAGGCAATGATTCAATCTGATGTAAAAATAACTTGATCGTGTGTAGTACTTGTGGATGGAAGCAAAAAGATTGTAGAGCTACTGGGGCTTCATTTAGGATGTTGTGCTTATACGGCAGTGGTATTTTGTACCCTTCGAGTCTATCTTGCTGGATCTTCGCATGATGGATATTGCTTTTAGTTTGTTTGAAATGACTTTATTGTTTATATGCATATAGTCATGTAACCGTGCCTCAGTGCCTCCCAGGTTATTCCTTCGCTTCGAGGAATGGGAATTGGCCGGATGATTGTCAAAAGAATTGTAAGGTCTGTTGGTTGATTGAGTTCCAATCATAAGATGGTTAGCGAATCCCTTTCCACACCCACTCTGGCAATTCTCAGTTAACTTCAATTCTGCAACTTCCTTGATTGATTCGGTTGGCTTCTTTCTTCCTAATCCGTTACAGTCATTACTCTGATTATTGGGGATTAGAGATATTTAAGAATTTTTCCCTTAATAGAAGAAACAATTTATACATACCCTAGGTTATTAATATCCAGCCACCTTTAGCAAGCACATGAACATCTTCCTCTGTTCTCTCACTAAGGATTTCTGGTATTCTAATAGAAACCTCATCCTTGCAGGATCCTCACAAGTAGAGACATATATGACATAGCGGCTCTTTGTTCGGAAAATGAGAGGTAAATCTACTGTTCCTGAAATTTAAGTGTGAACTATGTAATTGGTTTTACGAGAAACTTACGGGAAAAATTTCTGAATCTTTTCGGAAGCTGCTGACTGCTGAGTTCCTTGCTTGCTTATGTCCCCAAATGTTTGAGTAACTTGCATGACTGTTGTTAGGTCTCTCTCTGTAATGCTTGCTTATATGATGATCTCATTACTTGCACATGAAGCGTAATTTCACTAGCTACTGAGACATTTAAAGATCCCAGTAATATTCCACTTCTGTGCATATATGAAATAGCAAAGATTATTTGGAGTTAATTACTGGGGATTCCATATCATTCCAAATTCATAGGTTTGCTCATTTTTTAGCTGAAAGAGCAGTGTGGCACCCAGCATTCTCCATGTGTATATACTAATACATTGAAAGGCAGCCAGTAAATTTTTTCTCATGTACTTTTTGTTTAAGGCCACTTTTTGAAGCATGTGGATTTGGAGATGACGTTTTGGGCTCCACGACAATGATGTATACAAGGACTGTATCCAATGGCCATGGAGTGGTCAAGCATGCTGATCGAAACCTTTTGCTGGTCCCAACACCTGAAGATCCCGCTGCTTCCTCAACTTCTAGTAACTCATTGAACTGACAAACTCAATGTTGTATGAAGCGGCGGCGACTATTGGAGTTCTTTGTCAACTTTTTAGAAGCAGAAGTGAGATTCTATTGCCCAAGTCAAAATGGATGTTTGTTTCAGTTAAGCTGTTGCACAGTGAAGGAGATACATGTACATACTTGAATTCTAGAGGCAAAGATTATGTAAAAACCAATGCATCTGGACTCTGGTCCTTTTGTTCTGTTTATAAAATGAGCTCAAGCTAGTAGGGATGATGTACTTATTACGTTTCCTTTTCTAAGGATGCTTTTTAGTATTGTTTTTTCGCTGATCAAAAGAGCCTTTACTCACAAGCTATGCCCGGGGTTTAGACTTAAAAATTGCAGAGGTGGCATCTGAAAGGTCTCCCCTTCGTAATGTTGTTTACGCGTCAAGAATTCCCTGATATTCTGAAGATAAGTATTCTTGCATCCGATGCAAAACATCCTCTACCTTTCTTTTCTCCCCGTCAACTTTATTCCCAGAACCTTCCACAAGACAAGGTAATATCGCTCTCACCACCTCGTATTCCTTCCCAAACTTAGCATGGGGAAGATCTGGATCGAAATAGGATTAGTTTCTGCTCGAGGGCTCAAACGACCATCACTCTTGAAGCTCCAATGGTTTGCCGTTGGTTGGATCGATCTGAAAAACAAGTATTGCACCAACATCGACCGCTCTGGGAATGCGAATCCCATTTGGAAGACAAAGTTTGCTACATTGGTCGATGTCTCTAACTCGGAATTCCAAGACCTGGCTCTCCATGTAGAAGTATATAGCAGGGAGCCTATTTTCCTTCGAGAAAGGCTCCAGGGAACAGCTACTATTGTCCTAAGAGAGTTTCTGGCAAAGCATGCAAAGAATTCTGATGTTTCCAGGGCAACCATTGAAGAAGTGGGGAGTTATCAGCTAAGAAAGGGAAATTCCAGCACACCCCAGGGATTTGTCGATATTTCCGTCCGGATATCAAAAGAAGGGGCCGAGTCACATAATCACATAGGTTCTTCACATGTTTCCTCATTGAAAATATTGCCAAAATAAGTGTTTTCTTAACTGCGATCATTCTAGCTGAACGTGCTTTTGAGTCCCGTGAAAAATATTTCCTCCTAACTTTGCTACTGAATTGCCCGTTTTCGTTTAAATTCGTTTCTTCTGGTGGGAATCAAACAAATTATGTTACTTCATTAGGGTGATTTTGTAGGCAATGGAGGACTCGTGCTCAAGGATCATGGGAATCACATAACCCTAACACGTGAAGATACGTCAGCTCAAGCCTTCCCAACGCGACTGCCTATAGTTCAACAAAGTCGAGAAAATCATATGCAGACAAACGTCCCAGTAATTCATACAACGCCATTACATGGTAACTATCGGAACCCATCTGTAGGTGGACCGAGCAATTATCCAATTAGAACAACTCCACCACCACCGCTTCCACTGCCGCCTTCAAATGTTGGTTTCGTACCCACCTTTCTTAGGGGGACAGAAAATCTGCCAGGGGGCCATATGAACATGTCTCCATCTGGAGCAGAAGGTGAACGAGGCAGAGGACCAGGGTTTGGAATGGGATTAGGCGCAGGAGCACTCGCAGCTGGTGCTGCCATTTTTGGTGAGGACTTCATGTCAGGATTTGATGCTCCTAGAGGCTCACAGGACGATAGTTTTACTGTGTGAATGGATCCTCCCTTCTGATGAAACAGCATATCGTTTCACTACATGAAGTGTTCATCTCATGGCATTGAAATTGTCATATCCTTGTTCCAACCGTAAGGGTGTATCTACTATCTGCATAGCTAGACCATTCAACGATTTGCTAGTCTTGCATAAGTCTAATTGCGCCAAACCTTGTCGGACACTCAAGCAGAGATTGTAGCGGAAAACCTCATCGCAAATAGCAATGTCATTTATAAGATTTAGCCACAGGCATTTCACAGATTAATACATAGTACTAAGCTCCCAAAAATTGTAACAACAATGCATGTCAATTTCTGCAAATAGCAACAATTAATTTTATTGTTTCGCTGACCTAAATATTCCAAAATAATTGGCATCATCCGGATTCTAAAATGTGGATGCGACTACTAAAGAGGTGGGGACACAAGCTCCTTCAGCATTTAGAAGACCAACTCTTTCTAAGTTGATCCATGATATCTGCTTGAAGCAGGAGGAATGGCCTTCTTCAAATATAAGAACACTAGGATACAGCTTGCAGAATCTGTTGCTCCTGTGAATCCCCGAAAGCCCTTTGTAGAAACTTCTCAACAGCAGAAACAAATTCTTCCACTTTTTCCTCATGGGGAAGGTGTCCACATTGCTTAATTACTTCGAGACATGATCCTGGTATGGCTTGTGAAAGTCTCTCGGCATTCCAGGATGGAACCAGCCGGTCATTATCACCTGTGATAATTAAAACTGCAGGAAGAAGCAAAGACGTTAGAAGCAAGTCAATGAATCGATCATTCCTAGGCCTGTCGGAAATAGACACCCCACTAAAACTTCTCTCTTTGGTGGGGAGTAATTTGTATACCGATATCTGAATTCATTAACCTTCAACTTCTTTCTCTTCTTCAATAGTGAAAATCCAGACCAGAATTTTCATGCCCTTAGTTTGGCAATAAAGGAGATGACATCACTACAACAGCGGGATTGGTTGTTCTTTTTCAGCAGTGCAAACTAGCTTATTTAGAATGAGGATTCAGTGTTTGTGCAGTTGAGACCCTGTGGAGATGGAAGTATTGATGGAAAAGAAAACCTTTTGAAGATTTAGATAGAACTTGTAGAGAAGGATTATGGACTACGTGGACTACAATGGAAAAAAGCATTTTTGTCAGTCCCCAACTTGTAGAGCCACTAGAGAAGGTTTAAAAGATGATGATTTTTGCTCCAATTACATTAGGCAAGACTAGCCAACAATATAGTTTATCTTTACTGAAACTTTGGTTCCCCTCAAGATAATTGATGTCCTGGAATTAGCATAGTCAATCCACAACTAGAGTAGGCACCAATTTTCATCAGTTGGTCTTCTTAAGGTGTCCTCACCCTACAGTCCTAATGTCCTCCCCAGTTCTGGCCAAGTCGCCTTCCCAAAAAATATTCTTTCAAGATTATGCATTACATATAAGGTTTGCGTTCTCACCTGGACAAGAGATTTCAGGCAGTCTTTCTGCAAGTGGGGGTTTTGATTCAGAGTCGGCATCCAAAAGCATTGCAGTGGTATACTCCAGGAGAGCTCTGTCCCAATACTTACTCCTTAATGGCTGAAATGTGGTTTCATCAATAAAATGCAGTCTCATCAAAGCGAAAAGAAGTTAGTTGGACAAAGCACTCTTAATCCATTTCCCCCTCCAACACAATAAACAGAAGATCAGAGTTATCATGACATGACCGAGTACCTTTGTATATCCACGTAGGACATGTTCGTTGACTTTGTTTGGATCATGCCATGCATTTTTTATGGCAGCTATACCAAATTTATCAATTACCATCCTTACCTGAAGACCACGAAAAGACATCAACATGAGTATAGCAAAGATTCTACAGCTAGGGTCCCATAATACTATCTACTATACTGTAGTTACCACTTACCATCCAGCAATGAGTTTCTAACATATATAAATCAGAAGATCTATACCACATTCCACATCCAATGTTGAGAGAAAGAAACAAGGTAATAACCTAAGTTGTTATTGAGTCCATGACCGAGTCACTTAAATGTGAATTAGTATTAATCTTTGCCAAGCTACAAGAAAAACATGAGGTGATATCTCCATGGGAAAAGGGGAGAATGCAACAAGCAATTACTGCTGAAATTTGTGCCACAGATTACAACAAAAGCAATAACACAAAACACTATGGGATTAAAACTCTGAAAAGATTACTTATCTGAAGCAATTCTAGAAAGAAATTTTACCAGCATAACAGCAAAAGCAGAGCGCAGGAAAGTCGACAACAGTTTCTTATATAGAGTGGAAAGCATGCCTCCCATCCCCTTCACCATTTGCACTATCATCTCCGAAATGTAATTAATTGTCTGTGACAAGAACCTGAAAATTCTCGAGAATGGGTTCCCTGCAGCATTCAAACTGGATGATTTCTCTTCTTTCTTGTTCTCTCTTCCTAGATCACTACCTTTGTCACCTCTACGTGAAAAATATGGTGCAAGAATAGCAGGTGCTATGAGAATTAGTGCAGCAACACGTTCTGGAGCCTCAAAGTATGTATTGACTGCAACAAGGCAACCAGCGGAATGCCTGAATAACAATTTACTTCAAAAGTTCAGATGTCTAATACCAACGCATAGCAAAATGACACGACAAAATGGGGGAAACGAATTCTCCGGCAATATTTGGCAGCCAATGGGTTGTGTGGGCTATTTCCAGATAGGGGGAGAATTATATATTTTGAATACCTTGTCGAGAGCCATGTGCATAACCAAGTACCTTTCCTTTTCTCTAAATGACCAAACTGGAAATTGCACAGTTCAATGACCACATGCAATCTGAAAGAGAGGTGGATAGGCAACAAACAATGTATAAGTATAAAGAGAAATACATTACCTACCCCACCAAAATTGCTCTATCTGATGCCAAGAAGTCAATAAAATACAAGGTAGCTAGCACTGAAAATGCCATGGAATATGGATTTAGAGGTTTCTCATCCTTGCTTCTAGATGAAAGCTCAAATGATTTAACCCTCGATGTCAATCCAAAAGCTGGTCTATCAAAAGCGAGAATTCTGGAACCAGTTAGGCCGGCCAAATGCTTCATAACCCTATTCCAGGAGAAGACAGAAGCTCCAAACCCATGCAACAAAATCATAGGAATATGAGGCAGTTGCGTGTGACTCGCCGTTTCTGAAGAGTTGTGTTCTTGCAAGGCCACATCATAAACCTTGTGGTGTATGTGGACCCCTTTAAACTCGCAAAAATGACTGTCGGGATCTGCAAGGAGTGCCGGGTCCAATAGCTCATCTTGATCTATGTCAGCGACTGTATTCTTCTTTTCCTTCTTCCTCACATCCAACAATCCCCCTGCATTATCATGTCTTAAAGAGTCATTCCCATAGCTTGCCACTCGGCTGGACTTAAAAAAAAAAAACCATCAATTTCCATACTTCATTCACTGTTCCTGTTGAATGTATATCAAGGTAATAAAGAAAAAAAAATTGAAACTTGCTGTTCAAATTTTTCATCCGCGCCCCATGGACATTCCAACGAACATTCAATGTTGTGCCTTGTGCTATACGACCAACTAAACCAAGTACTTCAGAAGAGAAACTCCAGCTACTCATCGATGTGCTCAACAATTTAGCACGTGCAATTCAGCTCAAATTCTCTTACAGTTACAACATAGAATAGAAACCCAAAGAACACCGATTTTCACAGATTCACCCAAGCAAATATAAAATTGACTCAAAAGCACAGAGACTGCGGATGAAGTACCTGAATATTCTGCACCTGAGCCACTCACTGAAGAAGTAGAAGCAAGAGCTACAAGCTTCAGATGTGAACTTGAGTTTGAGTTTGATTTCGCACGCTGCCAAGATAAGAACCTTTTGCTGATCTTATTCTCACCCTTGATCGTCGAAGAACCATCATCACATCGTAAAAGATTAAAACTTTGACTCAGAAACACCGTCCCACTCATATGGGCCAGTGTTTTTGAGCCCCGTGACGATGCAGTAGCTGTAAAGACGCAGTCTTTTGAGCGGAAGATGGACAATTGTTGGGCCGAGCAGTTCTTGACCTTGATCGGCCGGAGAAATGGAAATTTTTAATCTTTATAGACGCCTTCCTCCCTCTGTTCGGAAGATAGATAGCACTGATTTGTGGGAAACGCTCCGCCACGCTTCCGCTTGAAACAGCAACGTCTGCTAAACGGATGTCTTTACTTTATTACTGGGTGAAAACAACAAAGACGAGAGACCTGTATCATGTGTTGTTTTTCACCAAGAGTTGCCCAATGAGAGAGAGAGTAGTTGAGAAACGGATGAGGCAACCATCAACAGTAAAATTCGTGTCATAACTCTTTTTATTGAGCGAGAAGCTTTTTTTTTTTTTTTTTTTCAAGTTTAGATGAGGAAATGGCTCATTTTGGACACGAAATTTTCACGTATCAGGCATGCATTGAGAATCGCTTGAATTGAAAATCACTCATATCGATCGATTCAAGCAACAAGATTAGTCCAATTCCCGATTCTATGGTAGAAAATAGACTAAAATAATTCATGAACTTTACTTGATGTGTAATTTGATCCCTGAACTTTTAATTTATTTAAAGTGATCTTTAAACTTTAGCCCAAGATATAATGTGGCCCTTGAAATTTTAATTTGTTCAATATAGTCCATGAACTTTATATACATATTTAATATAATCTTTTAACTCTATGAAAATATTCAATGTAATCATTTTCCATTAATTCAAGACTAGATATCGCATTAAACATATTCATACAATTCAGAGACTAAATTGAATATGTACTAAAGGTTCAGGGATTGCATTGAGCAAATAAAAATTTATGGAACGATATTGCATATTGAGCTAAAGTTTAATAATCAAATTGCACATTAAGCCAAAGTTTATTGACTACATGTGTCATTTCCCCCTATATATTTTTAATAAAGCTTAACTTTCTGAATTTCCCTTAATCAGGTTGTAATCTCGAGGTGTAATTTCTTGCATCGGTCAAGCCTAGACAAAACTCTCTTCTTCGTCGTCGTCTAGCAATTGGCTAAAGCTTTCCTTTTCTCATCCTTGGCGATGATTCAGCATATTTAGAGAGAAGGATACCAACTTAGGGTGTCGATTAGTCTTGTGCTGCTGTCCTACGCAAGCACGTGAAAAGAAACATTTGACATAGTATGCCATTTTGTAAGGTACGTGTCCCATGCAAAAACAAGAGAAAGCACTTCGACCTCGTAAGTCCTCGTGAAGTAAGATGCTGCACTTCGACCTTGTAATTTGTTGAGAATGAATTAGCAAAAAGTTCTCGCTTTATTACATTAGTTATCAACAAATTGACCGGTTTCATCGGACCAAATCGGATCGAACCAGATAGATTAGTCAATCCGACTACCAATTCCAAGACCGGTAAGTCCAATCCCAGTTCAAGAAACTAGAAATCAAACACCAATCACCCATATTTCTAATTCTAATTTTCCCTTCAAAATTTTAAAAATATATAATTTTAATGTCCAATAACATCTGAAAATCTCAATCATAAAGAAATCTCAAATCTTTCACACTAATGAATGAAGTTAACTTGGCAAATGTTCCTATTTTTCTTGGTAGATTCTACTCATAAGACAAGCTAAACTCAACTCTCCAAAATAATAATAAATAAATAATTCAACGCATGAGTTAAATCATGCTTTGACAAATTCTAGATTTAAAAGCTATCAAGATTCTTTGCACTCCCGCCATCTATCTCTCTCTCTCTCTCGTATTAGTGCCGACTAAGAGTGTAGTGAGAACAATCTCATCTTTTTCCATCGCTCAAGCCAACCATGGATGCTTTGCTCTACAAGAAAGTGGGTGATCCTACTCTTCCCATTGGTCTCATCAGCCTACCCTCCTCCATCGTTTTTCCATCGCTCAAAATTCAGCCATCCACAAGCCTTAGATGCTTTGCTCTACGAGAAATTTGGTGATCCAACTCTCGCGCCAGTCTCATCGGCCTATCCTCCTCTAGAGATATTTTTACCTAAAGGGCAACCATGCCCCATGGCAAGCTCTCTAGTGAACTATCTCATGTTTAGACCCTTTTAGCCTTGTAATCATTTTTATATTTGAATATGGCCGTTAATGATCGATATTTTAATCAACTCCTTATTTCAAGTTGTATATTTTTCCTCACCCCATTTGTAAATCGTTGGAATAATACACGTCTTTATTTCAACACTCCGGGGTTTAGATGAAACAATTGAATGACTTACTCATATCACAAAAATTTGTTCCAATCATACAAAATCCTCCATCTTTTTCCATCGCTCAATAAATAATGCTTTACATTTGGGTGATCCTACTCTTGCGCTGGTCTCATCGGCCTATCCTCCTCTAGAGATATTTTCACCTACAAGGGCACCCCATAGTAGTCTCTCTAGTGAAAAAGCTCGGTTTGACTGTTTTTCTTTTTTTAACATATTAATGCCCGTATGTCTTATACTCCTTATTTCAAGTTGTATATTTTTCTTCCTCGATAAATCAGGAATACTCTTGTATTTCACAGTCTAGGGTTTAGATGAAACAATTGAATGACTTACTCATATCCAAAAATCCCAATCATACAAAAATCTCAAATCTTTCGCACTAATAAATAAAGTTAACATTGCAAATGTTCTTGTTTTTCTTGGCAGTTCCTATTCAAAAGATGAGCTAAACTATACTCTAATGATAATAATAATTCATCACGTCAGCTAAATCGTGCTTTGACAAATTCCAAATTTGAAAGCTATCAAGATGCCCCTCTCTCTCTCTCTCTCTCTCTCTCTCTCAATTTGAAAACTATTGAGATTCTCCTCTCTTAGCATTTCTCGTTCCCCTCTCTCTCTCGCTCTCGTAAATCAGTGCCAATTGAGAATGCAATGAGAACAATCTGATCATTTTCTGTTGCTCGAGCGGACCATGGATGTTTTTGTATGCAAGAAACTAGGTGATCCTACTCTCACGCCGGTACCATCTCATCGGCCTATCATACTCCATGAATGTTTTCCACCTACGAAGGCTATTAGCGATAGTCCCTCCAATGAGGGCGCTTGGACTAGCTTCCTTCTTTATTTTAATATATCAATGCCTACACGCATTATACTTCATTGTTTCAAACCGTATATTTTCTTCCCAATAAATTAAAAATACCTTTGTATTTTATGTCCAATGGTTCAAATGAAAAGTTTAAAGACTTGTTCATATCTAAAAATCCCAATTATACTAAAATCTCTAAATTTTGCACTAACAAATAAAGTGAACCTAACAAATGTTCCTATTTTTCTTGGTAGTTCCTAATCAGAAGACAAGCTAAACTAGACTCTCCAAAATAATAATAACAATAATAATAATAATTCATCACATCAACTAATCGTGCTTTGACAAATTTCGGATTTGAAAACTATTGATGTTCCTCTCTCACCTGTCGCTCCTCCCCTCTCTCTCTCTCTGATTTGAAAGCTAACCAAAATTTTCTCTCTCCTATCGTTTCTCCCCACTCTCTCTAAAAAATCCGTGCCAATTAAGAGTGTAGTGAGAAAAGTCTGATCATTTTCCGTCACTTAAGCCAGCCACGGATTCTTTACTATTAAAGAAATCGAGTGATCTTGCTCTCTTGCAGGTACCATCTCACCAGCCTATCCTCCTCTAGGGGATTTCTATCTATGAGAGGCGTCACTTATAATATCTTTAGTGAGGGCACCCATCCTAATTGCGTTTTTTATTTTAATATATTGATGTTCGTACGTCTTGCACGCCTTGTTTCAAGCTGTATATATATTTTTTCCCTAACAAGATAAGAATATCTTCATGTTTTGCATCCTAAGGTTCAAACAAAATAATTTAATGACTTACTTAGATACGAAAGTCCCAATCATACAAAAACCTCGAATCTATCGCACTAATGAATAAAGTTATCTTGGCAAAATGGGCCTGTTTTTCTTGGTAGTTCCTATTCAAAAGACGAGCTAAACTAGACTCTCCAATATAATAATAATAATAATAATAAATAATTCATTACATCAGCTCAATCGTGCTTACACAAATTTCGGATTTGAAAGCTACCAAGATTCTTCTCTCTCCCGCCATTACCCTCCCCTCCTCTCTCGTAAATCAATCCCAATTGAGAGTGTAGTGAGAACAGCCTGATCATTTTTCATCGCTCAAGCCGACCATGGATGCTTTGTTATGCAAGAAACTAAGTGATCCTACTCTGTTGCCGATGTCGTCTCATACTCTCTCGCCAGTACCATCTCACCGGCTTATCCTCCTCCTCCAAGAGTGTTTTCATTTACAATAGTTGTCAGCAATAGTCGTGTATTAGTGCTCGCATGCATCGTATTTCTCGTCTTAAGTTGTATATGTTTCATCCCTAATAAGGTGGGAATATCTTTCATATTTTATGCCTTAAGATTAAATGAAATAATTTAAAGACTTATTTATATTTAAAAGTCTCGATCATGCAAAAATCTTGAATCTTTTGCACCAATGAATAAAGTCAAACTTGATGATTCCTATTCATAAGACAGCAAAGCCAGACTCTCCAAAATAATAATAATAAATAATTCATTGCATCGGCTGAATCATGCTTTGACAAATTGCGTATTTGAAAGCTACAGACATTCTTTTCTCTCCTGCCGTCTCTCTCTTCTCTCTCTCTCTCTCTCTCTCCCTCCCTCGTATGTGAGTATCAACTGAGAGTGTAGTGAGAACAGTCTTTATCATTTTCCGTCGCTCAAGCCGGCCATGGATGCTCTGCTATGCAAGAAACTGGGTGATCCTACGCTCTCGCCGGTGCCATCTTCCATCGAAAACGATAATGGCTCCCCAATTGTTCTGGACCCGAAACACCCGATCCCGGAATTGAAAACGCCCACCTCTGTTCTCGTGCGGGTGAAAGCGACGAGCTTGAACTACGCCAATTATTTGCAGATACTGGGCAAATACCAAGAGAAGCCGCCCCTCCCTTTCATTCCCGGCTCCGATTACTCGGGCGTGGTCGCAGCGATCGGCTCTAGGGTTTCCAATTTCAGGGTCGGTGATAAAGTCTGCTCTGTGGCCGGTCTTGGGTCGTTCGCTCAGTTCATTGTCGCCGATGAGTCCGAATTGTATGGATGCATTCGCTATCTTGTTATTTTAGCTGGTTGCGTTTTGTGGGGTTGCCTTGGCCAGGAATTTTTCATTAATTTGAGTGATAAAAATGTGATTTTTTTTATGTTGAAGGTTTCGGGTTCCAGAAGGATGTGATCTTGTGGCAGCTGGTGCCCTTCCTGTTGCATTTGGAACCTCACATGTTGCTCTTGTTCACAGAGCTCAGTTGACCGCTGGTCAGGTATATGTCCTACATTTGAATATATATTTAAGTGCTTTTTGGTACTCGTTGGATTTAGCTTTGCATCTTTGGCTCCTGGTGATTTCGGCCACATGGGTTACGTTTAGTTAACGCCGGTTGTGAATGATCAACATGTAGGTCTTGCTTGTTCTTGGTGCAGCTGGGGGTGTTGGAACGGCAGCGGTGCAAATCGGAAAGGTTTGTGGTGCCATTGTTATTGCCGTTGCCAGGTATTGACCATTTTTAAAATATATATGCCCTTGACTCCTTGTAGATTGATAGTCTTCGATCGGAATAAATTTGCCGCTATCCTAGAAAGTAATGAAAGCCGCATCCACTGCACATGCGAAACTTGCAGGGGAGCTGAAAAGGTGCACTTTTTGAAGTCCTTGGGTGTCGATCATGTAGTAGACGCGAGCAATGAGAATGTCATTCCAAGTGTCAAGGAGTTCCTCAAGGCAAAGAAGCTTAAAGGGGTTGATGTATTGTATGATCCAGTAGGAGGCAAGCTTACAAAAGAATCCATGAAGCTTCTCAACTGGGGAGCGCAGATTTTGGTAATAGGGTTTGCTAGTGGTGAGATCCCGGTGATACCTGCAAATATTGCTCTTGTGAAGGTACGCCAGTTGGAACATATCGTCTTTGCCGTCAAACTATCTTGTTTTCTTCTTGTTTATTTTATTCTCCGTTTTAATCAAGATGCTTGTCTAAATTTTTTACTGGAAACTTTGAGTGAGAAGTGATGGTGACTTGTGGGTTTGGAAGTATTGACTGCATGGCTCGTTGAAAAATTGTTACTCGTGGACATAATTGGATTTTCACTGAATCGAGGCTTCCTATCTTAGATAATCAGAATTGAAGGAATGAAGTGATCCGGTCATTGAGTTGTATTGTGATGGAGATAGCTTAAAACGATTCGTGTGAGTATGGCAATTGTTTCTCTGATTCATCAGGATGTTATCTTTAGAAAGAACTCGGGCACAGTGCTGATTTTTGCTAGACCATTGCTCGCTACACTATGTGGTGTCTGTGAGTTGAAGAAAGAAAAGAGATTCCTTTATGGTTAGACTTCCTTGCTTTATTTGAAGCAGTGAAATGAGAGAACACAAATATTAGCTCACCAGACAAATTTATGCCAAGAAATATCCATTGAGGAAACTGGTGAGTTTTCATTTGGATGCCAATTTGAGAAGAAACTGGGCAGGTCATTCAAGAAGCTGATGTAGATATTCTCAATAACACAATTAAGCAAATAGTATTTTGGCCTTCCCCTTTATTTGCCCTTCCAAATCAAATCACAGTGTGCTTCTTTTCAGCATATTTCCTTCTGTTTTAATTTGACTTGTCTGCTTTGATCCAGAACTGGACGGTGCATGGGCTGTATTGGGGCAGCTACAGAATCCATCGACCCCCCGTTCTTGAAGATTCCCTTAAGGAGTTACTCTCCTGGTTGGCAAAAGGCTTGATCACTGTCCAGATTTCTCATGCTTTTGCCCTGTCGGAGGTCAGGAGAACCCCAGACTCTCATCATCGTTCTTATCACTAGAATGAACTTCTATTAAATCTCATCGTGTTTGACAGGCCAACCTTGCGTTTGCCGCTATCAAAGACCGGAAAGTGATTGGGAAGGTAATGGTCATTTGTGAAGGTCGTGGGAGCACAAGATCTAAGATTTGACATGACAACAATGAGGCAATGCAGGGATAAAGAATAATACTTCAGAATAATACTTCTACAGTTCTTCAAGATAAGATTAGTGTCAGTAATACTTCTACAGGTCTTCAAGATAAGATTAGTGTCAGTACTCTGCATTTGTCGCATGTTTGGCTTCTTTAATTCACCTAAGAAACGAACTCCATGCCAAGGAGAATTACTATGTCAAAACTCAGTATCCATCTGTTGGTTAGATAATCTGAATGTCGCCCTCATTACATAATAAAGATTTGCTTTAAAATTGTCGGAGCTTTGAAGAATGCCCCTCCAGGCTCCATACTAATCTTTTTATTTCTTTTTTAACTAAGAGATCAGTGTAAATACAAACTGATTATTTTGAAAGACGTACAGAGGACCTGAATTCAGGGTCTCATCCAATGTGATAAAAGGAAAATAATTTATGAAAACATAATCAATATAATATATATATATATGTACTTTTTTTTATTGCCTAATGTAAGGATGATGCTGAGGTTTCATCTTGAAAAGAATGCACAATTCCATCATTCCAATAGCTCGGCGTAACATGACCAGTAGATCCAAAACTCAATGTTGTTTCACGCGTTCATAACTTCCGCATCTTTTCAGGGCACTCACCCCTAACTTATATTTTACCATGACTCCAACCAAAAGAAGAAAAGGATACAACAATAGCAATGTTCATACTATAAATGATGCCAGAATGATTGGAGGTTGAGAAGGAAACTCAAATGCGACCATGGATAGACTCATCGCTCAAGGAATCCAGCCCTGGAGACGTAGCATGTAACCCACCAATACCCGGAAGAATTAGACTTTTAAAGATACTCTAACCCGGAAGACCAAATACGAAATTATACTCTAACCCTCTAATGGATCCTAGAGGAGTAGTTTATAGGGACTCAACTTCGACAGCTAGGCAAATTCCAAGACACCTTTCCTCTTATTTTCAAAGATGAGACCAAGATCCCCTAAACAAATCATAGGAAAAAAAAAGAAAAAAGATTTTGACTTTTTACTCAAGATTGCTCTAGGTATAAATTACAATGCATAGGACCCGACAGAATCAAACAAATTGTAAAAGGCTCGTTCTCATATAAAACTGAGCGACACCGAGTAATTTGACCGTAAACTTAACACGCAGGGCTTTTCAATCATCTATTAGGTGACAACATCGGAACAGAAACCATCATCTAAGCTCGGAAGAAAATGACCCTTGAATTTCTATCCATAAATAATGAACTTCACCTCCAACCGATTGTGCATTGACTATTGCGTAAGGCTTTAGTTCTTAAAATGTACACCCTGAGCAATCAAGATACATGCAATTTCTTTGTAAACTAATGTATGGGCCTTTGAAGTTCAACCCACTCAAGTCGTTCTGATCTATGTACTGCTATAATTGTTTACAAAATCCAAAAAAAGAGGAACAAAATGAAGGAAAAATTAGTTACAGCCTGTTCGAAATTCTTATCGTCATAATATATATCCAAAACAGGAACGTAGAATGAGGAGGTCCCCTCACCATATTTGGTAATGTCACATGACCCCAAACCTTAATTAATCTGAACAAATCAACAAACAAGGAGCCCCTCATGACTCTCGTCTGTCCCAGAAAATATCCAGAATAAAAAAAAAGGTTTCTTTAAGTTCTAACAACTAATTGAACAGAATTATAAAGTCATGGAAACACATCCTCCTTCCCTATTTTGGACCTTAGTATAAGGACCAAGGACTCCGTGGGCACAGTTTCAGATGCGGGTTGGATTAGAAAAATGGGCTCGTGTGTACTTCACATCTCGATGCACACAAGCGATGCTGAGGTTTGATTTGAAAGCCTCAAAAGCAATGAGCTTTATCTGTACTTCGTACAGCCAACTGGTCCTTTTTAAAGTTTTTCTCAGGCTGTTCGAGCAATTGTCTGAACCGAATCAAACGTTCTTCTTTTCGATAGAGAAAACAATTTGAACGAATACCCTTTTAAAAGAAGAGCGTCGAGAGACCCCGGCTTGGTTGGTGGACCTCATCCCTGTTTAAAGGCAATAAAAAGATGGATTTTTTCCTCTTTCCGAGGTGGGAAAGGAGGGCTCTGCGAAGTGAAGGAATACAACAGCTTGAGGAGTTTCCACCAATATGGTGGTAGCCATCAAAAGAAGGAAAACAGAATAATTAGTGAGGCGCCACATTTAGGTTTAGCTAGACAGCTGCAAGTTCCGACGTCAAGTAGGCTTATTGGCGACAAACGAAAGGAAAAAGAACAGGAGGTTAGCTCCGAGCTACGGTGCGGTTACAATATCGATCCTCTTTGTAAATGACAAAAAACAGGAGGTTTTCCTTTCGTTGGAGAGTTCACCACAAACGAAAGGAAAAAGAACAGGAGGTTACCTTCTAGTTTCTTTGCTTCGCAATAAAAGAGAAAAGAGAGAGCCATGGTGTCCCGGAAATATTATTTCTTCCTAAGCCAAAAAGCTCCTCTAAAACTATAGCCACATGAAATGACAGTAAAGTACATCTGAGAATTCTCAGTTCTCATAACCAGTGACCACAGAAGGTAGTTACTTCAGGCTAATTCAAGATGAATACAGATTAATCCATTTACTCTTTGCCTTCAGCTAGATTTGATGCTTGAAAGCAACGTTTTGGCAGCAACTTTGCGAAGCAAATATCAAAAAGAAGAGCTTCTCCGTGCAATTTCGTCCTTCTGGCTCTCACGTCTTCAAAAGCACTGTAAACTCCCCAGGCTTCTTTTCCTCCTTTGCTTCAGCGTACATTTTGAGGCCGACCCAATTTAGACGAGTTGCAGAGAAGGGCAAAATAAACACATTACAACTCTTTCACATATGAGAAGATGAATAAAGAGGTAATCTATGTAACAAAGGCTACAGTGCACTTGTACATTAAGCAAAGCCAAGCTAGTATAAAAGAAGCCATTAACCAAAGGGCAGCCATCTCCGTCACCGGTCACTTGCTATTGGCCATCAGCTGCCACCACCGGCCATTGCCTCTAGCTCCGGTCATTCCCTCCATCCCCGTGGACCAGTCATTACTTTCAAAAGTTTCTTACCGTTCTGAGTACTGATTACATGCAAGAACTAGATCGATTTTCATGAAAAGAAACTTCCAACAATGACAACAGAGACAGCACTAGGCTTCTCCAACTTGGCCACACCTACACGCACTTGCAGAGGGAAGAGAGAGAAGGAGCTCCCTTCAGTCCAAGCACAGAAAAAGAGGGGTGCAAAGTATCTCCCGCATCATTCACACAGTCACCAGTAAAAGCACAAACTAATTTGCCCCATTTTCTCTACTGTGTGATTGAATGAATGAGTCGGCAGCTATTTCAACCCCCTTTATTCCATCCATGAGTGGACTGAAGAAAGCTCTCTCTCACAAATCTCTTTGAAGCCAACATCACTCAGATTTTCTAACGTTTTGCTTTTGGCCCGAGCCTGCAAATGTATGTGCATATAATAGCAAGCAAAGTTTCGCTCTGAGTAATATATTAACATCCACGCATGCATTAGCACCACCAGGTAACATGGAGAAGCATCAAACAGAGAGTCACTGTTCAAGGCAAGAGGATATGGACACACTGCACAATTTGACAAACAGTGAACACGCGTGATCAGCCAAAAGAGCCTCTACATTAATCATACTCAATAATCTCTACGAACCCTTCAGTGAATATATCCAACAAAATGAAAACCCACGACGTACTTGGAACTGCCGAATCGAGACCTAGGAATACTTCACTAGCTTCATCATTCGGCGCAAGCCAACATGTGTAAAGTTTTTTTTATTGATGTACTTATCAGATTAACATTTTATTCTTATTGGACCAAAGGGGGGACGGATTTCTGAAGACGAACAGATAGGAAAAATCTTACCTTCACGAAAGAACCCTTCTGCTAATACACCCACCGTTGAGATAAACTGAACTCAAACCGATGATAAATGGAAACTGAGTAAAATTTTGAGGGATACAAAGAAATTATCATTCAACAATCCTTCAGATAAAGATCTCATTCATAAACAATTATATAAAGAACGGATCAAAGAAGTATTTTTGGAAAGGAAAAAAAAAAAAGGAGTTCCCAGTGAAGACCAAACTAGCCCTAAGATCACGAGCTAAGCACAGATACAATCTTGTATCTATATATGCATATAATTACACTACACTGTGGAGCATTCGAATTTTACTACAGTTAAATCTTGCGATCTCAAGAAGCTAATCTTTTTCTCTCCTTGAAGAAGGAAGACGGATAACAAGTCCCACCACGTCCACAACCACATGTAACAGCAACAGAAAACAGTGAAAACCTTATCCGTGTGAAAGAAGATCTCCGGCTACTAATTGCAACAAAAATCTAATACAATCACTTGAATTGACAGTTCATTAATTAGCCGAGAGATAGAGTAGCTGAATAATATCTGAAGCAGAAGAAAGCATGAAATAAAAAGAAAACCCTACACTCACCGTGTCTGATACAATCTTTTCCAGCAACTTCTTGCAGGGAGAGATTTTTGTTTTTGATATTCATGTCCATAAGCACAAACCCATTATGCATAGCTACTCGCGAGGAGAGGGAGAGAGAGAGCAAACAAAAACAACAAAAAGACGGAACAAAAATGAAGTGTGCAGGGAAACAACCAAATAAGAGAGAAGATAATAAATGGTGGAAGTAAGGACTAAAATGAGGGAAGTGTGTTATTATGCGAAAAGAAGGAGAGAGGTCATTGTCATCATGAGAGTCAGAGACAGGAAAGTGACTCAAGATCTTCACAAATCTAACACAGTTCTATTTCTGTATATGATATGTGAGAGAGAGAGAGAGAGAGAGAGAGAGAGAGGTTTTGTTGTTTTCAGTCTCCTCGGGAGATTTCGGAGGAGGAGAAGAAGATATATGAGGACATGAGGGTTCTTGCTCTCCCCTTTCGTACAGTGTTCAAGAAATAGAGAGGTGATCAGAGAGGGAGAGAGAGAGGGAGGGAGACGGAGAAGAAAATAGATTAAAGAAAAAGAGAGGTTTTACGCACAACACAACAGACGGATTTGGGAGAAAGGAAGCGGAATGGAGGAGATGTGGGGTTCACTACGAGTCTTTGGCTTTGACCATTTGAATGCTTTTCTTTCTAGCTTCGACATTTATATTGCTTTTATTATTTAACACGACAGGCCATAACTTAGTGAGGGGAAATCAAAACCGCGCTTTTATTATACACCATAGCGATGCAAGTGACCTTTAAATAACCGAAACATATTCAACACCTAGAAAAAATGCATACATAAATTATATTGGCGCATGATCTATTTTTCCATTTTATTAATCAATTTTAGTAAAGGGTATTATTCTTTTACTACCCACATCAAGTGTGTTTTGCACGTGCTATCTTAAAAGGGAGAATTTATTAATTTGTTTCGATCCTACATATGGAAATAAAACCTACGACTATGAATAATGATAAATTTCTCTGCTGTTCAAGTAAAAGTCCATAAAATCTTTATAGGTATTCTAATCATTAAATTCGTCATTGACAGGTCATGAAATTGTTAAATATAATTTAATTGCGTTGAGAATAAACACATTATCATGTGGTTTTGTACTATGGCACGTGGATTTCTTTATATTTATTGAATGTGAAATATAAACTAGTTAATCCTTAGATATCATGATAGTGTTAAATACAATACAGAAGAAAATAGTATTTAAATTTGATTCGTGACAAGATGGATTGAGCAAAAAATGTAAAGTCCGAACGTTGCACAGTTGTGAAATGCTTGAACATTAGATAATGTCCACATTAATCATATATTATGAAGTTCTTAATGAAGATTCTTGAAAAGAAAATGGCTTAAATCATCATTAGCTCAGTATTATGTAAGCCAGCAGTAACCTTTTATAAAGCTTCTCATCATCCCTTGAGTGCCAACATTAAGATTCACATCTCCACTTATCAATTTAAGTCCGTATTTTTATCCGATAAAAGATAGCTCATTCATGCCGACTCCTTTGACATCCAAGCCGAAGAGATTTTCCCATCATACGATGCAGCGCTTTAACAGAAGAAAAAATGAAACCAACTTCTTCCATACTTTTATATATTATACTGTATTAACTTGACACGTCTATTCATAATAAAAAAAAAGTGGTAGTGGATTTTCTCGTGTATGATCTATCTTGCAACCTTATCCTACAGTGTCCGCTAATTATAAGCAAAGTATCGAAGAGTGTGGATCAGGTAATGTCTATTTAACAAGGAAGAGAAGTTCAAAAGCACTTGTTCGAGAAGGACAAGTGGAGCCTCTTGGGGCACCCTTTGTCCTGCTATACATAATCGGAAAGAGTCGATCGCAATTTTCATTTATCAGATTCTTGCTATTTCTCGATGTTTTAGCATTACAACCCAGCATTCAAAAGCGAGGAATCGAAGTCAAAAGTGAGAGAGATCACAATCATGTTGTTCGTAAAAGAGCATAAGCTGGAAAGTGCCGAAATCACTCTTGAGTACATGGGTTAGAGTCCAAATAATTTCACTGCTTTTCAGTCATAACATTCACATTCAAATAGCATAAGACTTAACATTCCTGTACTGTCTTCTTGAATGACCAGTCTGCATCCCAAAGAACAAAGAGGGCCTCCATGCATGTATGTGGGTGTTACCACCAACCGTGTATTGCCCTGGTACCTTAGATTCTTGGGGGCCAGTGATGGCGTATAAAGGAAGATTTATGTGCGGAACGATGAGCAGCCTCATGTGATGTTGGTGCAGGTGGATAGATACCATGTCCATGTGAGTCCATGACATTCATGTCAGGGGCGCACCACTTTGGATTCAGCCCCACGACATCTTCATTGGACCCTATGTTGGATTGGATGATATTCGAATCGGTTTTACTAGCTGTCCCAGCAACCCATGCTCATTCGTGCGTACTTCGCATCTACACTGCGCGTCTCCTATTTTAAAAAAAGTACGTTAGCATCCTGTAAGTTTCACCAAACGGATAGAAGATTGGATGCATTTTACCTACCTTGTACGAACGAGGAAAAAATAGGGTTAATCCATGACAAACAGCGCCCGCAGCCGACGCTATTAGTTAGTAAACTACTAGTCCAAACAAGAGAAGAAGTAGGTGGTCGGCAGACTTCACGCTTCAATCTTATCTTTTCATGGTAGTATGAAAGCTGGAAAAAGTCCTTTTTTTTAAGTGGCTTAATGCACAAAGATTGAGCTCTCGGGCATGTAAATGATCCGTCAATATGGTTGGAGCCGTTCCGAATTCGACTCGATGCGACTTGAAATCCGTACTACGTGTGCATGACTGGCAGATGATTTAGATGAGAGCATGAGAATCCAAGCTCCAGCGCACAAGATTCGAGTATGGATTGCAATCTTTGTGTCCTCCACGACGAGCATGTCAACATCATGAAGTCAACTTAACAGCAGGCAAAAACTATATCGCTAGGGACCAAAAACAATAACACCAGAGCAAAGAGAGGCTAGCCTTCCATTGTCGAACTCGGTGTGGAGTATGCATAAGTTTTTACAGGGTCACAGAACCAGCCACTTTCCATTTTAAATGGGCACTAAAAAACCCACATTTGACCACCGCCTGCACCTTCCACCTCCACCACCATATCCGGGCGGGGAGGAAGAGAGAGAGAGAGAGAGAGAGTAACCACTGAATGCAAATGGGTGGACCACAAGAGCATATCAAATGGGGTCGTAATGTGTGGTCCCTTTCGGCTTTTCCGTCACTGAATTTTCACCAAACACCCCCATATGTTTCGCTTTATCACTACACTGCAATTATCCCTTTCATACACCCACAAGATATACAATTATCGTCAGAATAAAATTGAAAACCTTCAATTTTCTTTCGACCCGTAAGTGGGTTTCTCTCGTTTTTCTGGTATGAAGCACGTGAAAGTGTGTTGCTTGGATCACCTAGTTCTGTGAGTGAAGGCAAAAACAAATCGAGGCATTGTCTGTGCCCAAAATAGTTTTATGAAGTTGACCCGACCGTGGTTCTACGGATTCTTTCTCTATCTTTGGGGCCAATGACGTTATCAAATTCTTAAACTTGTTGAAAACAGATAAAGACAGGAGGAGGAGGAAGTTGAAGATGATGAAGAAAAGACTCCCTTCAGATTGGACCGAGATGCTTCTTGTTCTTTGCCCATCTGTAACATGTTTGCTTTAATAAATTTGTCCATCGAAACTAGTTACTAGGACTCGTTGATGAGCCAATTCTTTGATCGCTATGATGTTCAACACTAATTGCAATACAGAAAGCGCAGTATGATCCATTTAAAAGCATGTTTTTCGAATCACTGTACAAAAGGAGGCAAAGAAAGGGTTCACATGGAGAATGAACAACAGGGTTAGTGACTTTACATCTTGAAGAACAGTGAATAAGAGGGCTAATTATGTTACATATTGTTTCTTCACAACACGCTTAGCTAGGCAAGATAAATATACTTGTGCATTTCTTGACCACAAGTCTCCACAGGAAGGACATTCATTCCGATTCTAGTTGTTCCCCGCAATCGGGAAGTTCCCTAGAAAAGTTACACTCAACACAACTCATACAAGTGGTGTGATGCCTAGCTACTAATTTCCAGACAGCTTACTCTTCCAGGGCAAACGATGAGATTTCGTGGGGAAGGCATATTTACTTTGTATACAAATCGCATGAGCTGAATGCAGAACTGCTGTTTTGAAGAAACATTTCAAAACAACTGGAAGAATAGACTTGTTGATCCATCCCCAAATGACTGCAAATCTGCCAGTCTAACCAGAGCCCTGCATAGAGGGCAAGTCCTTTCTCTCTCAAACCTGCAAAGAATCGATTCCAACCTTGTTAAAGAGGGAAAGTAGATAGCACGAGCAACAAAAGGATAGTGATTCACAACTTTAATCAGCTATGAGAGCTTGGGAAAAGATGGCCTGGCAACAAAAGTTTAAGCATCAACCGAAAGAGCTCTTAGAATTACTGCATGTACTCAACACATGTAACAACACGAAAAAGCATGGAAAGTAACAATAATTATACCATGAGCATGCCCTCAATTTATCCTTTTCCAGGTATAATGAAAGGGAGTAACAGGAGAAGCATCCTAGAAACAATAGCATAAGATTGGAACTATAAAATTTCTTAAATCAGAGCCAGATCCTGCAAGATTTCTTCCTTTAGCTCTTTTTCCTTTCTTGCAAGAGAAATTTCTGCTAAAAGTAACAAGTTACTGGAAAGGAAACTGTATTTGGGAAATAGTAAGACAAGGATAGACAAGTGACAGATTTATGCCCAAGCAAAACATAAATCTCAGCACTTTCTCCAATCCCACATGCTAAAGCTACAAAAAAGAACCGTCTAGTCACTCCGCTATTTACAGTAGTGTCTAGCTCATCACTTATCAGACAGTTCTCACAAAACTACCGATGCAAGAGAAACAACGCTAAATGCACATCAAGCAAACTGCCAGATCAATTACGATAGCAAAGTTTGACAGCATGAGCAAGAAAATTGAAGCAATCTACTGACCACTCTGAAACGCATTCCTCACAAAAGATGTGTTTACACTGCAACAATATTGGCGCATGCATCTTCTCCTGGCATATAGCACACAGGTCTCCAGCAGCATTGACCTGCAGAGATATGAAACTTCAACTTCAACAGCTAACTTCCCAAACAAAGCTAACATCGTTTAATAAAATAATTATATAGAAAGGGAGGCAGACTGTCAAATGCTAGCCAAAATATGATGATGGTCAATTAAGCAAAGAGGAACAAAAACCTTATTAAGCTCCTTTCCCATGCCATATAGATAAAAATTTCTAAGTGAACAGAAATTTAGGGGACATTCACCAATGCCCTGTACCAACAAGTCATCTTTCTAGGAAGTGAAATAACAAATGCATCCACAAATTATTGCCTTTCCAATAGTTAACAGCCACAAAGTTCCACAGAGCTCCACTGCATTGACGCTACCGGAGCGATTTATTTAATCTCTTATTCAGAGTATTAACATGGACACGCTAGGATTCAAATGATCCATACCTGCTCTTTTGTGGCATAAGATCCATAATGCACTTCCTTGTGTGATAATGCCTTAACCGCAGCAAGGAATGACCGGACCTGAACAGCGACTGAATAAAGTTGGCAAGAAGCTGACAAAAACTTTTTGAAGCTAGAAAAAAATAAGGGAAAATTCTAGAACCATTGGAAAACAGAAACAAGGCATGTGAGAATACAGAGAAGTGAATAGAACACCAGACCTTCTCAACAACAGATGTTAACTTGAATGTCAAGTATAACCCAGTCGTCAAAGATGAAAATAGGCTCCCATAATCTTTGTTCAAGAAAAAACGATACCAAACAGGAGCTGGCAACAACGCTCGGTACAGCAGCATTGTATATTCAACCAGTGTCAGCATTTGACCCTTGAAAGATATCAACCATTGATGAGAGGGCTTACACAAGACAAAGCCACTTGTAATGCTCCATTATTAAAGGAAGACTCAAATGGGGAAAATTTGCCTCACCTGACGACGGAAATGGTGGCCCCTGCTATTCTTGTAATAAATAAGCAGCAAACACTTGACGGACATAGCTGCCTGCCTCACCATTATATCTGCAAGCATCATAATCATCACAATATTCAGTCATCTTGCCACTACCTCAAAGGTAGAGATCCAGATAAAGGGTTTCTAGCATTTGACATTAGTACAATGAGATTGCAGTGTAATGGCGGATGTTAAGTGATAAAACAAAGGCTGAAATGCGGGGCTCAAGTATTACCCAAATGACCCACCCAGATCCTCAACCCACAGGAATGGGAAGACAGCCAAACTGAAAAAGAATGCCAAAATGGGGAGGATACATAACATGGTGCAATTCCACAAATTTACCATCAGATAATATAGATGCTAATGCAGAGGTTCAAGCGGTCAACAAGCATTTGATGAAGGTCTAAATATATGTATACTTACCATTGAGCATGATCATGAAGATAGCGTGCCAGAAGGGTGGTATTGCCTTTGGAGGAAGCATAAGCAATGGATATAATACACCATCATTTCGATACCACCAGTAAACACCAACCACATAGACTAAAAAAACAACAGAAATGCTCATGAGAACAGAATTTTTCCTCTCTCCCTGCAGAAACAAGCATTTATTAGGTGCTCCTGCATAATTGTCTTGAGAAAGTGCAATTGAACAAGGTGTAAATGCTGATAAAGCAGTAAAGCACCTTTAGGGCAGTCTGCTTCCGAAGAATATCATTTGACTTAAACATGACAGCTGCAATCCAGATTGTAACAAAGAAGCCTGCATGTAATCCATAAGAATCCTTTAGAAAATTGCAAGTGTCCAACTGATATCATATACAACAGAAACTCATAGTTAGATTCGATATCTGATGACAAGAAAGATTCACAGAGCGGCCTAGCCATATAAAATGAGGAGTTATTAGCTTTCGCTGCAACCTCCATCACGATAAATCAACCTAAAGAGAGGATTTATTTCCAGGCAACCCAAGTAGCTAGCCAGATGTTGATGAATCACGGTATGAATGAAATACTCCCAATAAGTGGTTGGAGTATTTCTTCTGCCATATCAGATGAGGTGCCCTTCTCTACCAGAGCTAAGCAGATTTCAATCATACAAACCACACCAACCAACACCCCACCCCCCCCAACCCACCCAAAAAAAAAGAAAAAGAAACCCTGATCACTGTCCCTGACCATGTATCCTTTCACTACGTTCTCAGCTAGCCCCTTAGCATTAGGTCTGTCTTTCTCATAACATGACAACTCCTGATGATAAGTGACTAGAAATCTAGACACATTGCCAGCAATGCCATGCATTCCTATTACAACAAAAATCGAAGGCGGTTCTATTGTGTCATAACCCATAAATCTTCTCCTTGTGCTTATATTTGCAGTGTGAAATATCCAATCATTATTACAAATGGTCGCATCACTTTATGGTCAAATCCCCTGCACCTCTAGTATTCAAACAGCAATGACACGAGCAACACTCTCATAAAATTAAAAGAGATATTCTGAAGAAATATCTGATTTTGCGTACCTTGCAAATGCTGACGAATGAACACAACCAACAAGAGCAATGAGAATGGAAGTATCTGCTCAATCCATCTCCCAACCCGCTGCAAATCATATCTCTGGTAACTAGAATCCCTAGAACTATCTGCTGAATCCATGACATTCGCTGATGAAGTAGAAGCAGCCTCCAACAATAAATCGTCACTCTCTGCAGCAATGTCCATCAAATCGTCACACCCAATTTGCCCTCCACTGTCCCCTATATTAACTCCGCTCCCCGCGTCACTAGAGCCAATAATCCGAATCGATACCTCCTCGCCACTGCTACCATTTCTCACATCAGGATAAGGCGATTCAGTCTGAATGTGACTGGCACTCGCGCTGAGAACTGGACTCTCCGACTCGGGCGCGGTCGGTGCAGACGGGACGATACCGGAGTACTCCAGTATAACCGATAATGGCGACTGAAATAAGCTGAGAGATGGGAACTGCACACCAAATCTTGCGGCGGAGTTGCCGTTGCTACTAGCAGCGGATGAAGACACAGCGTACACATCAGAATCACCGGGGGTTTCCATCCTTTTGCCAATTCGCGACAACCCTAGTTCTGCAATATGAAAAATTTCAAACGGGGGCGAGACCCTCTCCGCAGGCTTGAACTTGAAGGAAGATAAAGCAAGAATCAAGAAAATGAGATTGGTATCAGTAAAGCAACCACATTGCACGGCTTAAAATAAGGGGAAAGAAATCAGAGCAAGAATGGAAACCCGATGAACTCACATTGAATGCGGATGAAGAAATAGGATAGGTTGGATGGATGGACTCAAGAAACGCAAGAACCTGATCCCAAAGATCGCAAATTTGTCTCTCTCCGGCGCAACTGAGGACTGGGAAGTGTGAAAACGTAGCCTTTCTTGGAACGAAACGTTACGTCGAGGCTCCTCAAGAACGAATCTTGACAGGGAAATGTCGAAAAAGGAAGAACTTTGGAAGAAGTAACATCAAAGAAATAAAACCCATCAAGAGAACCTGGCCATTCTAACGAATCATGGTCCAAGATTTGGCTTAATCGAGCCAACTTGCGCGTGATCGGTTGTTTTTTTTTTTGCATCCCCCCGAGTTGTCCGTTTCTGTGTCTTCCAATCGGGTAAAAGGGAAGTCAACACCCACGAAGCGTACACGTGGAATTATCGAGGAATTAACGAATTTAAGTAGTTGAATTTATCCTCTTTTTGGGACAGAAATATAGATAGGGATAAAGACACGAATGTTCTTCATATCTTGGCTCAATTTGCAATGTAGTCCCGAATTTTTAATTTATTCAATATATTCTCTAAACTTTATTTAATATTCAATATGGTCCATAAATTTTTAATTTATTCAATGTGATTTTTGAATTTTTTATACTTATTAAATATTTTTGCTGACTGATTAGGTTCACAAGAGAAACTAGTATCGAAAGATGAATTATATGACTACATAAAAAATTCAATATAGTCATTTCATTAATTTAAAATTAATGAAACACATTGAACATTTTTATATATCCCAGAGATGAATTTAAATACGAACCAAAAGTTCATGGATCACATCAAAAAAAGTAAAAGTCCGAGGGTTATATTGCAAATTAAGTAAAATTTTATGATTTATATTGAATAAATTAAAAATTCAAGAACTATAATACATATTAAGCTATTAATTTTCATGGATGGTCTAATGAAGATATCATCTTCCGACAAAGACGCGAAACAAAGTATGTAGTGCGCACTAGGGATGTGCTGACTCAATCATGAGTGGGTAGTCATTAGGACTTTCCTTGCTTCCTATCATACTTGTCGACAACATCTATGTACAGCTCCAATAATAATCCACAGACGGTCTCAATCATAGCCATTGCGTCCTCTAATGAATGTCCACGCCCAAGACTCCAACCTCCTTCTTTAATGCAAAAAGCGAGAAAAATGTAACATTTTCTTTGTCGGCGCATCTCAATCTTCGATTTATAATATGTGAATTTCCTTCATCAAATTATACCCCAAAAAAAAAAAAAAAGCAATGTACTTAATTCATTGAATGCCCTTTTTATTTATGTCGTCGGTATGCTCAGTGTCACGTGACGAATGACTCGATTTCTTTGAGTGTGGATGCATACGTTCATATATTTGCATTTGAGAAGTATCGGAATATCCGTATTTATTTTAAAGGAATAGTAGCTCTTTGGATCCCTATGGATTGAAAAATGAATGAGCTAGCCTGGCCAGGCTTTATACACACTCCAAGTGTTTGACTTTGGAGTGAAATGGAAGCTAAGCTGCACGTCTGCCGCTCCCATCATCCCTTATTATATGATTGTCGGTAGGTTTATGTGCCTCCATACCTCTCCATCTCTATTGCCTCTCATGTGGATGGAAATGATGAAGCTTCTCTCCAATCACGATGAAAGTGAGGTAGAAACACATGATTACCTACCTACCAACGTTGTATAAACTTTATAAAAGTGGCAACTTCCTAGTATTATTAAAAGAGAGAAAAAATTTAACAAAATAAGGTCACAAATTATTATACATATATCGATTCAATTTTAAATCTTTCAATTTTATTAATCGAGTCTTAAATATTTAAAAGATTTGTCGATATAATCCTTCCGAATAATTTTGATTAAATATTACTGATGTGAATGTTAATCGTCTCATGTGGCACAACTGTTGTTAACATTCACAATGTTAAACATCTTTAAAAAAAAAATTATAGTTTTTTTCTTCTTTTTTTTACTTTCTTACTTTTCCTTTATTTTCTTCTAAGTCTAGCGAGGACCACGGAGCCCCTACCCATGGCCGGTGAGGGTTGACCAGCCCTCGCCAAACTTGGTAGGAAAAGAAAAGGAAAAGAAATTTTTTTAAAAATTCTAATAATAACCTATGTCAACACTGACCGTATCACGTAAGATAATTAGCGTGCATTTTAGCAATTTTTTGTCAAATTAATTAGAATAACTACATTAACAAATCTTTAAAAGGTTTATGACTTAATGAATGAAATTAAAAAAAATCATAATTGAATTGGTATCCATATCATAAATTTAAGACTCTTTTGATAATTTTCTCAACATAAGACAAGGCTTTAGGTATTCTATGCTCAAGTTGTCAATTACAAAATCCCCAATATATAGAAGAGTCACGACGTATTGTCTCACCATCCTTGATCTTAAAGCACGTTGTTGCTAGAGTCTTATTACCAAGAGCTCTTAAGGGCACCAGCCTCGTTTAATTATCTCATTCCGCATGACATCACTACTTTACTATTTATAGTCCACGCAATCGGCATGTTTAGATTTCATAATAATTAGGAATGTGCAACCGGACTAGGTTAACCCGGATCTCGGACTAGACCATCCGAAAAACATGGTCGGGAATCGGTTCCAATTTTTGGGAACCGAGTTCAAGCAAAGACTCACCCGAACCGGATTGGTTTTAGACCCAAAATAGTCTCTATATAATGTTTTTGAGTTTCTCTGTTTTTGAAGAATTGTTAAAAAAAGAGAATCTCTCATTGAATCAAGTCAAGAGAGAATTATTTTCAAAGAATTGTTAAAAAAAACTGTATTCATGCATTGTTTTTCTTTTTTAATAGTTCCATATTCAACTATAATAAAAAAAGTCTCAATCCAACTCAAGAAAAATGTTCTCTTAATAATAATTTCGTCACATACACACGAAAAAGCTCATTAGATCATATTGGTAATATTTATGAGAATGACACTAATATGAAATCCATATTTGTTGCTAATGTTTATGCATTATTAAGATTTTTGCTTTGTCTTATAATGTTAGGAGGATTACAGTATTGTTTTTTCATGAATTAATGTAAAATTTAAAACCATATATGATATCGGACAATTGCAAAACAAGTTCCAATGAAAACAAGATCCGGTAAAAACAGAGTAAGGTACAGGATCAAAAAAAGGAAACCGATTATAACATGATTGGATACAAAGTCCAGGTCTAGACCCTACCCATCTTGGACCCAATCACCCCTAGTAATAATCATTGGTCGAATTCTATCAATAGCTTCGCAGTCTAGCTTTTTCTTTATGAATGACATAACGTTGGTTTCTCATGTTGCCTTTCCTTCTACCTCATACTAGGACAATCTTCATAGTGATTTTCCTTCTTTTTTCAGCTCATTTTGAATTGGCATCCTTGGTTTCTCGCTTACCTCCCCAGTTGCTATCGCATAGATGGAGTCTTGATGAAGTTAGCATGTATTTTGAACATAAATGGACAGCCGATACTGAGTCAGATTTCACATCTTTGTAGTCTCTCCAATGAAGGCTCCCTACCTATCTACATTCCTTATTATTACATGTCAAAGCTTGCACAGCATCCCCTATTCCAAGTTGTATATTTTTCTTTTCCAATAAAGTGAGAATACTTTCGTAATTTGCGTCCCAGAGTTCAAACGAAGCAGTTTCAGGTCTTACTCAGGTCCAACCTTTCTCGTTGCAATCGCACATATGGAGTCTTAATGAAGTTAGCATGTATTTTGAACATAAATGGACAGTCGATACCAAGTCATATATCACATGTTTTTCTTTTTATTGCATAAGAGTTAATTGACAACTAAAGTCTTGTTTGGTAACGCTTCTATATCTCTTTTTTTTTTTTTTTTTTGTTCTTTTGTTTTTCAAGACAAAAATCCATTTGGTAGTGTCAGCTAATTTTATATTCATTGGAAAAGATAAGTGGCTAGAAAATATATTTGGAACATAAATGAGAATAGAAAAAACCTATTTCTTTGTTTACCGAAACAATTTATGTAATAGATCATTCTTTTCTTTTCTTCTTCTTTCTTCTCTAGCAAGTTGTTAGGCCTTGAAGATGGTTAGCGACTGGCCAAAGATGAGGTCCGATGATCTTGCCATGGTTAGGTGAAGGAGGCCAATAAGGTCACTTTGCCTAGCCATGGCAAGGTCACCAGCTCTCATCTCTAGCTGATCTCTAACCATTGTAAAGGCCCAGCGACTAGCTAGAGAAGAAAGAAGAAGAAAAGTAAAGAAAAAAAAGGAAAGAAAAGTATAAAAAATAGAAAGATCTCATAAAATTATTAAAAAATTTAAGGATTTTACTAAACACAATCTTGTTCTTTTTCTATTCTTTTTTTGATCGATTTTATTTTACTTCTACTATAATTCTCATTTTAAAACTTTTGTTTTGCCACTGTGCATGACGTGAGAATCGAAATCCACATTTAAAACTAAATCGTCTCATCTCAACTCCCTAAAAGGTGAGAATTTGAACTTTCAACTTCCCTCTTTCTACATGTGAAGGGTGGCTACTAGGGGTGTCAACGGGTCGGGTCGGGTCTTGATGTTACCCGACCAGACCTAAACAATAAGGGTCATGTCATTTGACCTGACCCGACCTAAAATGCATAAAACATAAAAGCAAAAAAAACGGGTCGGGTCGGGTTTCGGGTTTTTTATTAAAAAATATTACAATTTTTTAATAAAAAAATATTATAAAGGGAATTCGAAATACTCTTACGTGACGCCACGAGATCTCGTTCAATTCGTTCGTGAATCGTGACACCGCGAGTCCTCGTCCAACTCGTCCATGAACATCTCCGCGGATAGATAATTTTTTAATAAAAAATTATGACAAAGGGAATTCGAAATGTTTTTACATGACGTTGCAAGGCCTTGTCCAACCCGTCCGTGAACATCTCCATAGATAGATACTTTTTTAATAAAAAATATGACAAAGGGAATTTGAAATGCTTTTACATGACATCGCGATGCCTCGTCCAATTCGTTTGTGAACATCTCTGCAGACAGATAATACCCCACTCTCTAAAGTTGAAGCAAATCATGTGAAAGATGGGGAGAGAGAGAAGGGGGGAGAGGGAGAGAGATTGGCAATAACGAACCCGTGAGATGAGACGTGCTGGATGAGTTGCGAATATAAAGAGTTGTAGAGAAGATAGCTTAGGTGGGTACATTTGAGTTGAAGCCTTTAATGTGTTTGGGTTGGAACATTGTTCCAACCCTAACTTGATCCAAATACATGTACCTAAACAGTATTACGAAACATGTACCATACTTATTTCGTGTTCAAGTCGTGTTCGAGTCATGTTCGAGTTGAGTTGGATGGGTTTTTTTGACACCCCTAGTGGCTACTAAGGCAAACCCAATTGATTATTATTTTCTTAATTTATATCGAGAGTAAAAATTTTGTATAGTTGTTGTACGCATTCGAATGTTCAGAAACTCGTTTAGGAAATAAAAATATAAAAAACTATTTCTGAGCAGCCTAAAAGTCTCTCATTTCGCTCGTGCTTTTGGGCCTTGAGCAAAATGAAGGGCAGGCCCCATCGGGTTCAGCGAACGCGATGATGACGGGATTGCTTTTGGGCCCAAATGAACGTGTAGATTCTTGGGCCATCCCGGTTCGGCCCAATCGCCACCTCCATCTGCTCCTGAAACGAGGTCGTAGTGGCGCCCCAATAAGCGATGAGTCGTCGGGGCTAGTTGTGTGGACCCCGGGGATGTCGGCTAATGGCTATCGCCACAATAATCTACATGGTTCCAGAGAGATCGTGAAAATTAGGGCAAAAGAGAGATCGCGAGAGGAGGAGAAGAAGAAGAAGGGAGAAGAAGGAGGAAGAGAAAGGAAGGAGCAGGAAGAAATGGGGAAGCAGCCGGTGAGGATGAAGGCGGTGGTGTACGCGCTGTCGCCGTTCCAGCAGAAGGTAATGACGGGCCTGTGGAAGGATCTGCCCGGCAAGATCCACCACAAGATCTCCGAGAACTGGATCAGCGCCACCCTCCTCCTCACCCCTCTCGTCGGCACCTACGCGTACCCTCTCTCTCTCTCTCTCTCTCCCCCATGCAAACGTGTTTCTGATTGAGATTGAAGTTGGATTCGAGTAGCGTTCTAGGGATTTTGGGATTCACCGTTTAGGCTCGACGGAGCGGCACGAGCCTACTTGCGTCGCGATTGTGCGGTTTAAGGGTTAGGGTTGTTTTTTGCGTGGTTGCGTACTTGTGGGATAGATGTTATGGTTGAGTCCGTGATGTTGTTTTGTTTGATCTCCTTTTTGGGGTTAAATCGTAGGAGGAGCTGATTCGATGCTTGCTAAGACTGGGGGCTTATGTAATAGGACTAATAGTCAAAGTTATTTGAGAGATTGAGTGCTTGTTTAGTATGTGGAGACCGAATTCGAATGCTTATTGAAAGGGTAGGACTGCGTTACCTTCGAAAGATAAGTATGGCGATTACTGGCTAAGAGCATTTAATAGGGGCCCAGTATCGATGTTGGGTGATTTATGTGTTGCTAAAGTTTCAGCTTCGAGCAATGCACGGAGGACATGAATTTGCTCCGTCTATATTTTTGTAGAAGAAAGACTTCGCAGATGACCTGCTTGATTGATTTGGTGGTATTTACAATGCAATGTCTTCGAGAAACATGTGATGGAAGTTAACGAATTTTCTGATCAGTCGTATCAACTGATGTCAATTTACTTCAAAAGAAGTCAAGAAAATTTGCAGACTTAACAAAATGAGAGGGACTTTAATGGTTGGCCTTGAGCTTTTTTAGTTGACGAGTAGTGCTGACTACCAAAGCTCTTTATACCTGACTAGTGTGTCAACTCCATTTTGATTGTGAGCAACTGATGGAAGTAATTCCAGAGCTCTGCCACTTTGATGTAGAACCCAAATGATCATGAGGATTGAGGATCATGTGATTAATTGTTGCTCTCCCCAGTGTTGGAAACTTGAGCTTATTCTCTCATGCCGACTGATGTTTCAGGGAGAATGTAGTTGTTTCCAAGTATTGATAAACCTTCTAAACTTTGAGACTTTGTCCATCTCGATGCTTGATAAGAGATTCGGCTTTATGGGTTTTTGTAGCTTATGTGTGGAAAATAGCCATTAACATGACTAATTGATTAGTCTAAAGGTTAATGGGCTTTGCCTTACTCATGTATGGATGATGAACTTTGGAGTTACAAGAAAGAATACCTCATCTCATATGCATCTCCTCATTCTCAATTTAAGGGTGCAGATCTGTCTGAGATGCTTGTAGACTTTGGGAATATGCGTCTTTCGTCTTATATGTTTGTGTGCAAATCTGTTTTCTTCAGGAAATGGTTCTTCTGTCAGTATCTGTATTACTGTGCTACTATCCACATTTTCCTTTCAGGGTTGCATGGGTCTTCTGTCAGTTTTATCATGTCGTCCAATAACTTTTGCATCCTTTTCAGTCATTAGCTAGTATTGTTCATTTGTTCTCACTTGTCATCTCCAATTTTTTATGATTGATGCAGCTATGTCCAAAACTACCAGGAAAAGGAGAAAATGGAACATAGGTATTGACATACACTCGAGGAGCTCGTGGCTGAGAGGACTTCAGGGTTGTCTTCTTGAGATGCAAAATTGGAGCTGGGGATTTTTGAAATAATATTTCAAAATTTTCTTTTTGGAGCTATTCTGAATAATTTCTTGTTGTCTCCTGACGTGTGTGCAAGAGATGGAAAATTTCTAGAGAAAACCTGGATTGGATTTCAATACTTTGCGAGGACTCTTCTGATGCTGTAGTTTTCATTTCTTATATGAAACCTGGATGATTGCCTGAAGGAGTCAAAATAGCTGGAACAGATATAAGTTGGGTGCAGTTGTTCCTGTAAGTTACCTAATTTTGTTTTAGCTCACGTTTGCTAACAAGGCTATCTATTCTCAATTTCCCGTCATGTTTGCACTGGTGAATTTGCGATTGCTGTGCCCTGGCGGCAGTTCTAATTCACCTGTCCACTCGTGACGAGATTAACCATCGGAGGAGCTATGGGATTCAGGCTTTTAGACCATAAACGCAACATTGGAGCTGCTGGTTTCCGATCTATTTGTGGCCTCATTTCTCTGTCGTCGGACTTGTTGCTTGACTTCTCCTCGTGGGGTGCAGTGATTCTTCCATCCATGCCGACAGATGACGCTAGATCAAAAAGATCTCGAGCTTGTTTGAGGAGTTGGGACTCTTCGTTCCATGGTTAATAAGCTTCTTTCCGTCACTTAGATGCATTTTTTGAACCTCTAAGTAGATTTCGGGGAAAGAACGAAAAACTCTAATAAGATGAAATCTTCTCTCTCTCGAGATGCTTGCTTTTGGTAAATGAAGTAAGGGTGAGCAACATTATCTAATTGGACCGAACTGGACCGGTTGATTCTGGACGGTTCCATCGGTCTGATCTTCAGTTCTGAGAAATCAGATTGATGATTTTTTATTTTTATTTTTTTGTCACGTAAAATTCTTTTCCATTTCTTCTCATGTGTCCCACTCTCCTCATTCCACTTTTCCCGATTTCAAGGGGTATTATTTGTCAGTCAACCAGTTTCCTTAGACCACTCAAAAGTCCGGTCCCTAGTTCCAGAAACTGGGAACTGGCCTTTGGAGTCTGGTTTTTATATCTCCGATGAGATCGAGAACTAATCATCCTGAAGCCCGAGAGAGAGAGAGAGAGAGAGAGAGAGAGAGAGAGAGCAGTAGCCCATTTTGAAGCCTTGAGAATTCGAACTCGGGCCTCTTCAGGCCCGACCCATAAATCGAATCGGAGACGACGAGATCAAAGAGTGGTCAATCTCATCGTCGTCTTCACCGCTGACTGCACCGTCCGACATCAATCCATCGACTGCGCTCCAGCTTCCCCCTCTGGGAGCAGCTCTTCCCTCGCGTCACCTACCCTTTCTCCTCGACCTTCGATCCTGCAAGTTCCTGGCGAGATTCGCGTCCCTTCAATTCAGTATCCGAAGCTGCGTTTGAGCTCTGATTCTGTACAATCGTATAATACGAAGATGTCAAAGCCCTCATCGCGATTGCTCCAAGGCGTTCTGAGATTGCATCGCCACTACCACCACCACCAACTTCACCTGCCGAAATCGTCTCCGGCCAACGCTCATTGCTCCTCCCACTTCGCTACCGCGGCCGCCGATCCCGCCGCTCGCTCCTCCCCCCCTTCTTCTCTCCCTCGCCCGTTTCCTTTCTCCTATCCGTCGAGCTCGGCCTCCGGCAGTCCGCAGAATTCGTGCAAATCTAGAGCGTTCGGTAATCTCGCCCCGTCCGAGGTACTCGCTCCTTCGAAGTCAGCCCACGTTTCGCATAGCACGGGCCAAGCTTCGTCGAAGAGCTTCTCGCCGGCGGGACTCGGTCCGTTGAGATTGAATTGTTATGGGGTTAGGCATTTCTCTTTCCAAAGCTCCGGGAATGGGGGTTTCGCGAAGAAGGTTTTCGAGAAGCCGGCAATGTCGGTCCTTTCTACGTTTAGCAAATACCGGGAGGCCATTGGGTTGCAAGTCGAGTCGTTCTTGAGGAGCAACTATTTGGTCCTCGTGGGTGCTGTAGCTGTGTTGGTGTGCGCCCTGCTGTGGAGGATCATGTTCGGGATTGCTAATACTTTCGTCGGGATCTCCGAGGGGATGGCAAAGTACGGGTTCCTCGCCCTTTCCTCCGCTATTGTCGCCTTCGCCGTGAGTTCGTGAATTTCCTACTTTGTTCATTTATCTGTGTGATATGGTCATTTCTATTGACTTGTTGAAAAAGAGGTGAATTGTACTGGGAATGATTGAATGCCTGTGCTCAGCATTTTAGTCTTGGTGATTGCAGTACTCTTAGTTTTAGTCTGTCGTCTGTATGTAGAGGCCATGATAAGAGCGAGACCTTACAGTTAGGAGGACGGCAGTTGGATGGGTATGTCACCACTAAATGCTTACCATTTTCCCAATTGGTATTGAAGCACGAGATTGATTATATCACCTACAAGGAAAGGACCTTTGATTTCCTGATGACTGTGATCTGCCACAGTTTGTTGAATCTCTTTGGACAAATCTGTTTTTAAGTGAACAGCTTCATTTGCAATGTATATCAGTCTTTCAAGTTCTCAATTCTTGAGGGCGATTTCATTGTACAGTTTTTGATGGGTTCTAGACAAAATCATGAGGCCATGAGTTGCACTTTTGGCCTAACAAATTCCTCCTAGTTATGCGGCAAAAGATGTTGGCAAGGTAGGCTTGCCAAGTGGTGATTATCTGAATTTGCTGTATGAAGCAGGCAACTGTCATTGTGAACAGAACATGGTATCATCAACAAGCCTAGTTTGGGATATTGAAGGGCTTGTAACAAGCTAATAACCATGAAGTTCTGGGCCCCATAATTCCATAAACAGTGCGTGTTAACTCCTTTTTTTACCAATATGATCAATCTAGATTAACATCACCGATCACTTCCAGGTCATAAAACCTTAAAAGTAATTCATGTCTACCATGATTACCTAGAATTGGATATATTCCGAGCATTCTTTGATTTCGCATCATGGGTTTTGTCGATGTCTACATGAGAAAAACCCCTCTTCCCACAATTGTGTAAATTTGGCAGATCATGCCACTGCAGTTAATCTTCTCCCATTTTGCTGATTATGACTTGTGACTTTTGTGTTTAAGGGCCTCTATGTGCGTTCAAGATTCACAATTAATCCAGATAGAATTTATAGAATGGCCATGAGGAAGCTGAATACACATGCTGGAATTCTTGAGGTAATGGGGGCCCCTCTCACTGGATCAGAATTAAGAGCTTATGTGATGTCTGGCGGTGGTGTTACCTTCAAAAAGTTCAAACCCAGGCTCAGAAGCAAGCGGTGTTTTCTCATATTCCCTATACGAGGTTCCGAAAGAAAGGGCCTAGTCAGTGTTGAAGTGAAAAAGAAAAAGGGCCAGGTTTGCCCCTATACCTACTGGCCTCCAATCGGTTGAGCATAATTTTAATGTTAGCTTGAGTTTACTTTCCGTTCCTGTTATTCATCAGCATTTGACATCATCTTGCTGGTGAGATTATTGAGTCTCTGTTTTTAACACCTCTTTCATTTAGTTGTTTGTTTTATTTTGCTTTATTCTTGAGGTAAGGATGAATCCTGTTGCTCAAGGATAAATGAGCTTTGATAACTCAAATTACAGAGTAATGTGTGAGAGAAGAAAGGGGGCTGATGCTACCGTGCATGCCTAATTCAAGTATCGATTGTGACATGTGGCTTATCGATGTAGCATTAAAATTGTCTGACCAAAAAGAAAATGTAGTATTCAAATTTGTGCAACTTTGTTGCTCTCAGTACTTTCTGTTCCCAACTTGTCAGTGGGGTGGAGCTATTTGAGACGGTGCAGAATCTGACTAGACTAGGCTGATCAAGTTTCTGTCACTCTTGTTTAAGGAGTTCTGGATAGTTAAAAACTTGTATAGTGTGGACAAGTACGTTGTTTTGTTTATGCTTTCTTTTTCTTCTGGAGCAGAAAATGTCTCTGTTGCTGGGAAGCAGTCTAATTTTCATTTTCCCTTTTTGTTTGAAGATAAATGAATCGTTTAGTATTAGTAGATTGTGAGGAAATGAAATAGGAGTCAGGTGATGCTAGCTGATGTACATCTTTTGCTTATTTGCAGTATGATGTTAAGTTGTTGGCCGTCGATGTTCCGATGCCATCAGGACCTGACCAGCAGTTATATTTGATTGGTGACAAAGAAGAATACAAGGTTGGTGGTGGTTTGATATCTGAACTGAGAGATCCGGTTCTAAAAGCAATGGCAGCGACCAAGGAATTTGATGAGCTTGATGAAATTGAGGAAGAGGAGGATGCCGAAAGAGAGCTCCAGGAGGCAGAGAAGAAGCATCGCGAAGAAATCGAAAAGCTTGAGAAGGGTGGCCGAGAGTGATTGTTCATAAAGACTTTCTCGTCGATTTATACAGTAGGACCGCACAGGAGGCCTGAGGAAATGTAATCGCCTTTCATGTGTTTTCTGATGAGGTCTTTCATTTCTTTTGAGCGGTGAAGCTATCCGCGGAAATAATCATCTGATCAACGTTCTCGCTTCTCTCGTAAGGTAATCGCTGGTTTGACGACATGGATAGGGAGAATTGAGATACTCTTTCTTGAAACTCAATTTTTCTGAAGCTCAATTTTCAAACTTTGTGATTTTGGTCGGTCCGGTTTTTAGCTATGATTAGCCTGGCCAGTGAATCTCTCGTTAATAGCATCTTCCTTTGGCACCTCGGCATTCTCCAGCATGGAGAATTTCCCGGAAGAAAAACTTCATTTGTGGAATCACTCTGGTTTTTTAAGTAAACAGGTTTTGGCGATATTTTATTTAGCTCAAACTTGACCAATCTGCATTCTTAGATGAGTGCTTCGAACCAGTTGACTACAGATTCATATACACCGAACGCTACATTACTGGTTGCGAACGCATCTCTTGGTAGGATCGATCTGGCATCGAAACCACCCGTTTCTTGAACATGCCGGAATGGGGAGGATCGACTCCACAACGATTAGGAGACTGTCAAAATGGCCGGAGCATATGTCCATAATCTTTTGGAAACCGAACTCTGTTTAATCGGAAAGAAAGTAATAGGTCAAGCCGAGAATTTTTGACAGAGGAGACCATCATCACCATCATCCTCTTCTTCTTCCTACTCCTTTGTATTCCTCTTAAATGATGAATGATGAATGTAATAAAAAGAGAGCTAAGTGAAACAAGATAGGTGGATGACCAACGAAAGTTAAGAGTCATCCATGCATACCTAAAGCCAAAAGGGGATATAAAAGATAAAATGAGTGGAAAGAGAGAAGTGGCCCATGCAGGTCTCGAACCTGCGACCTTCGCGTTATTAGCACGACGCTCTAACCAACTGAGCTAATAGGCCATTGACGCTATTTCAACCCAAAAAAAGTTAAAATTATTATTATTTGAAATCGAAGCATACATTACAGATTAGATTAGAAATCTTCCATTATTTTACATGCAATAATTCTTATTCGAGAGCGGTAATTCCAGAATAAATCGCTTTGAGATAACAAGGACGTAGACTTGGTCCCGCAAAAATCAAGAAACCAAGATCATTCATTCATTCATTCATCCATCCACAAGAAGCGGCGACTTTGACGAGCAATCCGAAGAGCAAGAACGGGGCGGAGAAGAAAGGGCTGTGGTCGCTGTCCAACGTGAACACCTCGTCCGGTGCCCACCTCGCGATCATCACGTCCTGCTGCTCTGGCTTCACCACGCGATCCCGTGCCGTCTTTATGAACACTCGCCTCACTCTCTCCACGCCCTCCTCCTCCTCTTTAGGGAACTTTGCCGTCAGCAGCGCCGTGATCGGCCCCGGCTTCACTAGCATCGCGGCCAACGTCGAGTCCTGCAGTTTGCCACCGTTTCAAGATCAGGTCAATCAATGTATCCATCAAGTGCTTTTCCATATCGAAGTGACCTGACCAAAGACCACTTGCTCGAACTTTCGCTCGAATTATGGCGATCGGATCGACGTTGCTGCACCGAAGGCCACACGTTAGTCGAAACATAAAGAGAAGGTGGGTACCTCGAGAGGGCTCATCTGATAAATGATGTCGCGCTGAAACTCCTGCTTAATTATTGCACTCGTTGGGGGCTTATCAGGCCCCAGCCCGAATGTCAAATCGTTCACGTCCGCGAATCCTGATAGATCCGGCACTCCCTGTCAAAGGGTTGACATCAACGTCATCAATTCAATTCCCAACCCCCACGTTGCACTCCCAGTAATGTCCACTCAGAACATTAGGCGACGCCCGGAAAATATACGCCTTATCCTTATCAGTTCAGTTCCAATACGCACTCGACCAGAAATGGACATTGCAATTTCGCCCACAAAAAATGAAAAGGAGAGGAGGAAAAAGATAGCGTTGTTTGGTCAGTGGATGAGAGCGAGAGAGAGAGAGAGAGGGGGAAGGCGACAAAATATGTGGGTGATAATTATTGCAGAGAGACCAGGACATATCAGATGATGCACGCACCTTGTCCGGTTGGAGATTGAAAGGGGCAACGAGTTCCATCGGTTACTGGAAGTTTTGGTGGATTATCCCTCGTTTTCATCCTCAACAATTGACCGATTGATCAATTCATGCTGACTCAAATCTGAGGTAAGGGGCCAAGTTGCCCGTATGCGGTGCAGCTTTTCCGGGAAATTAAAAATGGGATTTTTTTTGTCAATCGTCTTGGGTTTACATAGTTAATTCATTAGGAGAATGGAAGACAACTAGAAGAAACCCAGAATCAAAATCCGGATGCTTTTATTGGATTTGGTATCGTCGTTTTCCCTTTGGCCCTACAAATCAGCTTTCACTGTTCCAAAGCATGTTCGCTGTTAGCTCAGAAGGCCACGGTAATTTTGGTGAATAGAAAATCACGTCATTGGGTAAAAAAAAAAAAACAGAACTTGACCAATCATGAGGACCATAAGTTTTCCAACCTTTTAGGAATTGTGCTGCACAGTGGATAAATCTAGGGGCCTAGCAAGAGGACAACCTAGGGACAACCGATCAAATGAAGACACTTAATCGACATAATCCTTGATTTGCTGCTTCGAATGTCTCTGTACTCTCTACTGTGTCTAACCTTCACCGTACCTCGACCGTAGATTGGCATACCCCAGAAATTTACAGTTTATAAAGCAATCATGGAGAGAGAGAGAGAGAGGATGAATGATTGAGGCGAGAAAATTTACATCTTTCACGTCTTGATCTGTGTGGAAGCCATGCTTGAGCATCGTGGCGGCCACATAAACTGCAACGCCGATTTTTCCGGGGAATCTACCTGAAGCCTGAGTTACACTCAGCCCTCCGGCACTGTGACCCACCAAGATCACCTGTCACCCACCACATCCGAAATTCATGTGAGATTATCAGCCGAAGATCAACTGTCACCCACCACACCCACCAGGAGTTGGCTCGTCGTTGCGATAACCCGGACATGATTCTATACATGGGACTAATACAGAGTAGAGTAGAGAATAAAAGAACCTGTTCGTCGTCCGGTAAGGTCGACAGGAAGTCCAGCAACGGCTTGTTGTAGTCATCGAAGGTGAGGACGGTGTTGGGATCGGTGGGGTCGATGCCGGCGCTCGTGAGGTCGAGGCAAGAGACGGTGTAGCCGGAGCTCTCCATGAGGGACCTTATCTTGTACCAGCACCATGCTCCCCCTCCAATCCCATGCACCAGCACAAAGTGGGGCGTCCTAGTCGATGCCGCTGCGGTCGCGGTCGCCGCCATCTTCACTTCCTCCCCCATCCGCAACCCCTACTCTCTCTCTCTCTCTTCTGTACAGAGAATAGCCGGACTAGGCAGGATCTTTCAAATTTATCTGCGCTCTCTCTTCTGTACAGAGAATAGCCGGACTAGGCAGGATCTTTCAAATTTATAAGCGCAGCCGGAGTGGAGTCACGTTGTTGTCATGACTGTCCAATGAGCATGTCGCCGCTGTAGCCATGAAGACTTGGCCCAGATAACACCAATTTCGGAAGGGGCATTTCCTTATTCCTTTATGATGGACGCATGATTAGTCGACGTCGAAAGTCAAAACCATACGTGGCAGCCAGACGGCACCGGCTCCACGAAACTCCGCGTGTGCGCGCGCCACTGGATCACACCAAAAAACCGGAAAATTGCTAAAATGGCGTCCCTGTTGAGTCTTATTAGATGCTAGTTCAACCCTTGTTGAGCCTTATTAAATGACAGACCAAAAAATAAAAAAAGTCTTATTAAATGGAAAAGTGACTTTGTTTAAATGTGTAAGGTTTCATTTTTTCAAGATATTAGTGAAACTTTGTCATTATTCAAGAAACTGAAAAAGTAGGGCTAAAATAGCATCCTTGTTTAGTCTTGTTATATTATTAATCCTTGTTAGGTCTTATTAAATGACAGACCAAAAAAATAAAGGTCTTATGAAATGGGTCTTAAAAATTTAAAAGCGACTTTGTTAAGATGTATAATATTTCATCTTTTCAAGATATTGGTGGAAATTTGTAATTTCCATTTTTAATTAATGTAGAGATGGCTGTCGTAGATCGAAATAGATTGACCGTGTTTAGTCCAAAGAAGAAAATTTGCAATACACTATTGGCCATACCTTACGCAGGATGACATTAACATTACTATTGGAAATGGAGATCTGCCATGGAATCCAGCAGCAAGTTCTTTATATTTTTCTCCGCAAGTTGAGATAAATTAATTTAATAAAAAGTTTGTCGGCCGGTTGCAAATTTCAATTTGCCCTTTTTAAAAAAAAAATTTTTTTGACTCTTTCTGTCTGTTTCTTTGTGTAGAAATGTAGGCTGACACCGTTATCCCTGTGTTATTATTCTATTTTATATAGGCAGTCAATCCATTGATTAAATTATCCCCTGTTTATTTTTTATTAAAACCTTTTGGCCAGAGAAAAAGAAAATCATTTTTCCCTGCGAGTGCCATCGGTGTGGTTGACAAATTGTCTATTAATAAATCTAATAAAGTAAGTACAATTTTTTTCTGGGGTGCCTGTTTTGAACATGAACCGTAGCCATTAATGTTATCCTGTTACTACACAAGAGCAGTTCAATAAAGGTTATTGTATCGATAGCGCAATTCTAGAGGTCACGTGAATACATCAGACATGAAATGGCTTTAATTCATTTTTAGAAAATATAAATTGAGGCCCGCAATGAAAACATTTTCTTAAAAAAATTATATAAAGTGTATCTTCTTTCTAATAAGAGCCTAAGATGACTAAGTAAACCTTATATAAGGGCGTGAACTCGGCTTTTGGCCAAATTTTCATCGGCCCACTTTTTCCGATTACTAAATAAGGGCATGAACTCGGCTTTCGGCCAAATTTTTGTTGGCCCACTTTTTCTGATGACTAAAGTTCCAAAATTGGGGCAATTTTGTCCAAATTTTTCTAATTGTTATCTTCTTTCTAATAAGAGCTAAGATGACTCAGCCTTAAATAAGGGCATGAACTCGGCGTTCGGCCAAATTTTTGTTGGCCCACTTTTTCCAATGACTAAAAGTCCAAAATTAGGGCAATTTTGTCCAAAATTTTCTAATTGTATCCCTGTATTCAGGCTGAACAACTGAAGAACTAGAGGATCGCTATATGAAAGAATAGTTACTGAGCAATCTTTATCCAAAATTTTCATGCTCCCTTGAGTTTGTTCGCCCACAACAAATTGCTGCTCACCCCTTTCAAGTTCTTTGTCATGAGCTCCAGTCTCAATCGGAGGAGCAAGAGCATCGACGTCGTCAAAGGAATTTAAGAGACTAAGATGTTTTGATTTACATTTGCTTCTTTTGATTTATTCAATATACTTGATTGGAATGGAGGGTCAATAGTATAGGTGTGGAAGGAGGGCAATGGGGCAAGATAATGAATGAGTGGAGTTTTCCGGTGTTTGTTTCAGTTGGGACGAAAGTGATGTTACAGGGATTTTTCAATTTTGGTGGAAGGTAAAATTCAAGTTTAGATAAAAAAACAAAATATTGAAATTAATGGAAAAATATTTTTATTATCGATAATAATATACGTCTAAATTTTTTTCGTGAGCAATGAAAACGTTTTTCTTCAATTTATTTTTTTTAAGTGATACGAATGATTCTTTTTAAAAAGCTACTTTTAAATTATTCATCTTTCACGGTGAGAATGGGCGGTAAACGCAAAGCCTGATATTAGGAAAAAAGGAACACGTGGGTTCTGACAGAACAATCATCCCGTGGTTGGCATATCTTTCATCGTATAGCATGTACCAAAACGGTGCAAAGCCGGACAGCTGGCCGTGATGACGTCATTGTCTGTAAAAGCATAACAACGGCCAGCCAAGCATTTGACTACGGACTTGGGGTTCGATTCTATTGGATCCAGCTGTCACCCTTTTGTAAAAAAAAAAAAAAAACACTCTTTGACCAACTGTCAATTTTTATTTTATTTTTATTTACCATACTGAAGATTTACGTTTCCCTTAAAATATGCTTCGAAAGATCATACAGGTAAAAGTCCTTTTTCGGCGCATTATTTTTTCTTTCTTTACCACACCGAAGGTCTTTCTTTGCATTAGAGAACATTTTTCTGATTTGCGCGACATCACCTCTCAGCCGATATGCCTAGAGCAGTCAAATTGAATCGGTGCCCTTAAGATTCAGTGGTTCCATCGAGTTGACTCGATACCAATCTAGAGCTTGACTACGGCTCCTCTTTTTTCTTGTTATGACCTGAGTCGATATAAGACGCAATATACATGAGCTCAACGCAGTTTTTAAGCCTATAAAATCCAATTTACTTGATTTTTCCAGTTTGATTAAATTCGATTTGGCTTGAAATATTTGTATCAAAAGCTGGCACCGCCATTATCCCCCCCTCCCAATCCGGCTCCTTGGCCTCTTATCTCACTCCCTCTCTTTGCGCGTGCATGTGTTTTTTATTATCTTTAAATTTTTAGTTTTTATCTTACATTATTGGTGCCACTTGAACAACACCGGTGCAGTTTCGAGAAATAATGAAAAACACAACATGAAAATTTCATTTGGAAATACTCTATAGAGCTAGAAAATCACTGAAAAATTGTATAAGACATGTATATAAACCAAAAAAAAAAAGTGTTTCTAAAACTATAATGCAGAATCAACACAAATTCTTCCGCGCTCTCATGTGTCCTCATTCCCATTTGAAGGTGTATCGAGAATTCACCATAATCAGTAAATTCGGCGATAAACAAGTGATGTAATCTTTCGTGCAGCGCGTAAGAGAGAACGGTAAATTCAAGTCAAATAACGCGGTCCTAAAGCGACAAAAGGGCAACTACGTAGGTAAAATAAAATAAAATATAATTTTGATTTGACCTCCCGCCTCAAAATTCAACCGCCCCCCCTTAATCTCACAATTCACGGCAAATCCTCAGGGATTTGTCCGCCATAACAAGCGTCGGGCCGAAAACGACGGGTCGTTTTCTTGCCCCGGCCCGGCAGGTCGCTAGAAGGAAGATTTAACAGACGCGTCTCGGAGACATTTTCTGATTGGACCCTCCCCTTCTTCTTTTTTACAGCTCGAGCCCACGTTGACGTGGACACATAACAGCGCATCATATACTCTCCGTATGTGATTGCTCGAGACGTGCCTATGGTCCTTTTTCGTTTCAAAGAATTTTTATTTTTATTTTTTCATTTCAGTAATTATGATCCCAGCATCAGCATCTCGACGTCCTTCCTCCCCCCCTCTCCGCCGCCAGCCAACCCCTCACCTTCATCGGCAAATCCGACAATACCCAACAGTCTCCTCCGACACCCCCGCGAAGTCTGGCATCATGTAGCCCTTTGACGTGTCCATCTCCTTTGTCCGACTCCACCCGACCTCAGTGTTTGGCGTTGCTTCCTCTTGATCAGCAGGAACAGCTCATCGTTGACTTTGCCCGAGTCGTCGTCCGTGGTCTTTCTAACTCTTCATGACAGTTTGAATCTCGATATCCATGAGAAAATCTCTTATGTTGTCTCAAATACGACAATACAATCCTAGACTATTAATATATATAGCTGGTCGAGTAAGATTAAATGAGTTATGCACAGATCAATATGCAGATGATATCCTAATAAGATCGTATAAACTTCACAAGTTCTCTATCAAGAGTAAACAAAGCATTAGGTGTCAATATATCTATAGTCTATTTACCCCCTTTGAAGTTGTATACTTAGCCATAGCAAATGCATTCATGGACGTCTAGTCTTTAGATGCGTCTATGGTTGTCCATATTCGAGTTATGTTTATCTCTTCCCTGGCTTTCCAAATCTCGGTGAGATCAATAGTCATAAAGCCTCATTGTCTCCAAATCCAGAGGTGCCTTGTCAATGGTGAACGTCGACGATCTTATAGAGCTTGTGATCATGGCATGCTTCAGATTCGTGCTTTTCGACGGTAATCTCAATATCAACTCACGTTGTTCTATCTCTGGAGCTTGCTGTAACCGGGGGATGTGAACCAAAAATTGAAAACTTGAACCATTGCTCTGGTTAGGATTTTGTATGATTGAGGTCTCGATTTGGGAATTAAGGAACTTTGTCATTTGCGTTAGGGTTGGTGGAAATCTGAACCGAATCGATCAATTGACATCCTTAAATACAGGGGAATTACTTTTGCCATTAACTATGATTCTAATTACGAAAAAGTGGTCAACATGATCTTTTTACTTCTAGAAAAAGTTTCTCTTCGAAAAAAAGAAAAGGGAAAATTTTGATGTGTCTAGCAGTGGCTGTGCAGTCTCGTGTGGGCTAAACCATTGAAAAGAATATTTAAGTTATGACGAATATGCTTCGCTCATTTCATGATCCAATGATTCAACTCATTCTTACTCCTTTTAACATCTACAATAAATTTGCTGGAAGCCAAATATTTTCCAAATAATTCAACCCGGGTGAATGTACCTTGTCGTCATTATATTGGCCAAAGGCCTTGTTTGTCATGGAATCACATGTCCATTGAAGGATATCCTGCTTTAATACTATGTGCAATGGTTTGATCCTTTGTGTAGGTCAAATTTGCAAAATGAGTATTCAAGTAACTTATGCTTAGAGACTAGTCTTTACTTATGAGTTATATCACAAGCCATCATTACGTGATGTGAAACTCGATTTGTTATGATACATCATCGGTTCAATTTAGATGAGTATTTTGGTGTCGATATCCCTCATTGGGTAATTCGATAAAATAATCACTAGTGATTCGAACCAAATCAAAGTAGCCCGCACGATAGTCAACTTTAATTTTTTTATTTTTTTTGTCATGAATGATCAATAGCTTAAGTCTCTCCACCGACTAATTATGTTATTCAAAGTGGAACGTGATCTTAGCTTTGGGATGCAAAAGTAGCAGCACAAAACGAGGCTCGCAAACTTCCCTCTCGTGCTTCTGCCCTAAAGACTACCGGCTTTCCAGGCTCTTGTTTGTCTTCATCGAGCATTTCCATAACACGCTCGGTTAAAATGCATCGATCCACGGTAAATCACAGCCATCATACTGTAAATATATGTCGAGCACTTACTACGATACCATAAAACATCCACGTGATTTACCATATCTTATGCATACACCGGAAAAACCCACTTTGTAATACGTCACATTTGATCAAAGGTACAACCTAGATCATGGAACAGATATCTCATATTGTATAAGTCCAAAACCACATGTGTTCGAAAAATCCTGTCCGACTCATCTCGCCATTTTTCCCCTTCGCATTATTAAAAATGATTTTTGGGTATATGATAGAATCCGAGGAGGAATGCTCGACCTGTTTCCGCTTGATGCTAAGCCTAGAACAAACGCAATCGGGACAAATTACGGGGGTCATCTCATCCTCGCAAGTTGCAGGGTCTCTGTGCATCCAAATATTAGCGGACGGGTTAAATTATTGCAGTTGGAAAATGAAGTTCCACCTGCCACCAAAAGGCAAAAAGATTCATGGACCCCTGGGCCTTTTGAAATTATTAAATTCGGTGGACCATTAATGTTGGATCGGCTAAAATTTATGATGTGGGGTTGTTTGTGTCTAGGACCTTTCGGGGTTTGGTGGGGTAATAAAACGCCACCTTAATGAGCCCCGAGTTGATTTGGAAGCCAAGAGTCGTGGGGAAGTGTCGAACTGGGATTGGGATTGGACGAACTTTTAAGTCAGGATTGTTGACGATAACCTTCGGAAGACTGATCGAGGGTAATTTATAAGGGAATTTTTTAAATTCTAAAGCATCGATTAACGTTTCAAAAGAATGATTTGTGCGTTAAACACTAATGATATTTTCTTGTTTAGTTTGGCATAATTGAGATTGGGTTGTGTCTACTCTATCTGGTCTTTTCTTCTGCTGTGGGTTTCGAAATGTGTTGAGGTCGGCAACAAGCATGTGAAGATTGATTGATGCTCCAAAAGAGCTGTTTTATGTCCCTTTTCTCCCGAGCAAAGTAAGCTTTCAACGAAGTTGAATCAAACGAAAAAGGCGTCCAAAATGTCATGTACATTGAAATCATCAACGATGCGTCTCACTCTCTACATGATTTTAGCAAAGAAATGAGTAATAATGATCACAAGCATCCATGTGATTATAGCGTTGGTCGATCAATCAAATTTCGAAAGAAAAATAAAAGTTATTAGTACTTGTGAACTAATGTTTTAGATGACTTTTGATTCCACACGTTACCTTAATGAGCTTGAGTTAATTTGGAAGCCAAGAGCCATGGGGGCAATGTCGATCTTGGTATTGCATAGAATATAAATTGGTATTGTTGACGATAGCTTTTGATCATATTGCTGAAGGGTACTTTATAGGGGAATTTTAAATTTCCAAAGCATTGATTCACACCACAAAAGAACGATTAATGTGTCGAATACTTATTATAGTTTCTCTTTATTTTGGCTTAATTGAGATTGGGACATGTCTACTAAACTTGGTTTTTTCTCCCATTATGGATTTCAAGGAAATGATGGGAAATGTGGTTGGGGTTGGAAATAAGTAAGCTTTCGGTGGAGTTAAATAGAACGGGCAAGCCGAACGCCACAATAAATAAGATCATGTCGCCGTCTCAATTTAATCACCACAAAGTCAAGAATGTGTCCAAAAAGTCATGCATGTCAAAATCGCCAATGATGCGTCTCGCCCCCCAAGCAATTTCAGCAAACAAACGAGCAATGGGGATCAATAGCATCCAAGTGATCATGGCAATGATTAATCAATCAAATTCCAAAAGAGAAATGAAGTTTATAAGTACATGTGCACTTGATTTGCTTTATCTTCCTATTTAATTCATGAAGTTTCTTCGTCGTATCAAAAGATCGAGCAATTAACGCAAGCATTAATAAATTAAAAAAAAAAACTAAAAATCTGCTTGGATAATCGAAGCCAACGAGTTAAACAGTAAATTAAAATAAATTAAAAACAAATTCGGAGGAGGGGGGATAATACAAGTGACTCAAGACTAGTAGCTGGATATATTTTCCTTTTTTAAGTTTTCTTTTTTGGGGTCAAATATATCTGGAAATTCGAAATTTGGAAATTTAAGAGGGAAAAGATGGCGGAAAGGGTATTTTGGGAAAATGGGCGAAAGATAATTCGGACCCCCTCCCTCCCAGAGTTGGAGCCTTTTTCCCTCTCACGCCTCTTTCTCCTTGTCTCCACCTCTCTCTCCCTCTCTCTCTCTCTCTCTCTGCTGTCTCTCTTCTGGGTTGTCATCAGGTTCAATTCCGCCTCCAATTCGAACTCTCGGAAGGTAAAGTGAACTTGGGCTTTCCTCAAAATTGCCGCTTGTTCTTCCTGTTTGCACCTTTCGACGCGTAGATCTGTAACGTTGGGCGCTGCTGCTGCTGCTGCTGCATGTGTTGCCTGCTTTCGCGATTTTGTTCTGCTGCAGGCTGTGTGGTTTCCTTTTTCTTTCGAAAATCGAGATCGTCGATGGTTGTCTGTGCCCTTCATTCGTTGCTACTATGCGGTTCTCCGTGACTGGTTAAAATTTTAGTTTGCAGCTTGGGTGTGATGCGGGAGGAGTTGGGCTGAGGGAAATGCTGGCGTGGTGTGTTTCTCTGTGCGCGCCTGCTTTTGCCCACTTTGCCTTTGTCTGGAGAGGATAATTGAGCTGGGTGTCCTTACTTGGGATAAATCAGTTTCTGGGTCATCCGTGATTTTTCAAGAAAATGGGCTTTTGAGTCCCTGCTTCTGGTCATCAGTGATTTTTCCTTAAAAAATCTGATTTTGGACCGTCTGAGCAAGTTTTCTTGCAGTATTTTTCACGTTCCACATAAACTCGTTACTGGTTCCAATATAATTTAATTTGTCTTTAACCATGACGACTGAATAGCGTTGGAAAAAACAGAACCACTTTCGGAGATGGAGTTCATGACTCAGTAGATATACTTCAAGGTTACTGCTAACTATAGTGCATTACTTATTTTCTTTTACAAGAATATCTTGCATCAAGAACACAGGGGTTAGGTGGAGATGGATCTGTTATATGTTTTAGCGATTGTTTGATTCTTCCTAAATTCCGCTGGGCATGTTGTGCATGTGGAATGTCTACTTCTAATTTGCCAGCTCGAGCATGGCTCATATAGAGGTCTCTTTTGTGATAAAGGAAAAGGAGTTGTTTAGCCAACCTTTGCTGCAATAGTCCCACCAAAAGCCCATAAGCTTCATCAAGATGGGTTATGAATGTATTGAGGTTATATCGTGGGAACAAATTCATAGGAAATTCCTAAAATTGATTGCCATTGGACCCATTCCCACACTATTTCAATTACTGCATCACCGATTTAGATGGTGCTTCTTCCCTTTTCATACTTCTTGCAGTTTCCAGTGCTTGTATATCTTTCCTAGTATGAGAAATTTACTTTGTGGCATCTAAAGATTTGGTGATGTGAAGACAAAAACAGCGGTGCGAATATTACTCGGCTATCTATTTCTTTGGCTCTCATTTACTTTTTTCAACTCTGAAATATGGTGTCCATAGATTAGTTATTCATGATGATAATTTAGCATGCATATGTAGTAAGAGTTATGCTTTTTGCATGAGTTAATCAAGTGATGATCTACTAATGTAGTACCTAAACCATGTCAGATAACAGCTTATTAAATCTGCAAATGCCACATTATAAAGCTATAAATCACGGAACTTAAAACCTATGAAATGGTATTCATCATCTGCACAATTAACATTAGTTTCTGATTATCAAAGTGGCAAAGGTAAAAAAAATATTCCCCCTAGCTGATTACTGGAGTACCTTCTTGTTTCAAATCACTTCAATCTGAATGATCGCTTTTTTCTGCTTTACTGCTTTACTGCTTTAGCTTACTTGGTTTGGGGATATCTTCATATTATATGTCAATTGATATTGAGGATGACTCCGTGTTATTCCTGTTAAAATGATCTCTCTTATATCTTGATTTTTTGTCAATTGTTTCTGTTTTGGTCTTTCAGTAAGGTTAAATCCATTATAGGGAGAAATGCCTGAGATTTCACGTTATCGAAGTATTGTTAATGTTCTCATATGGCATCACTATACTATTTGATGTCACCAGGTTGATATGGAGAGAATAAACTCAGATAAGCTGCAATCAAGTTGGATGGATACCCACTTTAATCCTATGAAGTCTGCATGGCTTTCAGAAAATCTTCAGTGTAAGCATCTGAGGTCTAGTAGCTCCTCATTTACTTGTCATTGTAGATCATTAATTATCAGATACCTTCCTTTTTCATTAGAGAAAAGATTTATATTTAATTGAGCATCCTTTATTAATAGAGATATATTCAAGCCAGTGAAGGTTTTTTTTTTTTTTTTTTTTTTGATTATTGAAAGTAAATTGCGTTGACATAGGACGACGAGCCCCACAACAAAATAAATCCTTAGGCTTCACATCTGTACCTTCCTAAGCAGCACACCTAAGCGAACAATTGCATTACACAATCCCAAGGCAAATGCTTGCAAAGTTCAGATAATCATGAACTCTATTGGCAGAAAAAGAAGAAGATTATAACGATGCTTATAGACTCTCTAAAGTTCTACTCCAAGTTGAAATAGTACATCTCTAAACGAGAAATGCAATACAATAGGGAAGCATAATACCCTATATAAACCGAAAAGGAAACTTTGAAATCCCCATACAAATCAAATCCTAAAAGATATAAGTCTGCTAAGGAGTCTTATTTGATTTGTGAAGTCCAGCTTTGCCGAAACATGGTGGAAACGTCAATTTTTGAACAAACATAATCTTGCATGATTTTGTTGGCTGCATCATGCATTGTGACAGTATGGAAATATTTTGTGATCTACAGATATGAACCGCAATTTCAAAGAAATTATGAAGCTCATAGATGAAGGCAGTGGTTCGGCAATTGGGGCTGAAATATATGATCCAAAAAGGCCCCAGCTTATTGCTCTAGTTGAGGAATTTTACAAAATGTATCATGCATTAGCCAAACACTGTGATCAGTTGGAGTTGGAAAGGCATAATCCAGAACCTCTGAGATCCGGATTAGGACAGGGCTCTCCGCAACTGACTCCTGGCACGGGGGCATCTTTTAGCTCTGTTGATGGAAGCATTGACATTTCAAAGGAACACTCTGAGTCATCTTCATTTTCCTCGGACTCTGAATCAGAATCTATCAACCGCTCTGAGAGTACTTACAACAGCAAGGTTACACAAATGAATGGCATTGGACAGCAACAGGAGAACAGTGAGCTCAGTACGGATATTATAAGGAAGAAAAAAGAACATGCAAGCTACAAGGAACTGGTTGCTAGAAACATCCATTATGAGGAAGAGCTAAGGCTTTTGAACCAAAAGCTCCAGCAGTCAGAAAATGAAATTGCCAGGTTGAATATTGTTCTGGAGAAGGGCCAAACAGTTGCTGGTGATTTGCAGGTTGAGCTTCAAGCTGCCCGTGATGAGATCAGAGCCAGAGATGCCACCATCGAAGAATTATATGCAAGAGCTTCGCAACTAGAGAACCAGATTGCTGAACTTCAAAATCATATTTCAGATTCCAGCCAAAAGGCTGAAATGCTGATGCAAGAGCTTGAAGTAGCTCAAGAAAAGATGCAGAAATCAAATGAAGATACAGCATTGCTAACTGCCAAGTTTGATTCTGAGAGAGGGCAGGTGTTGGAACTGCAGGAACTGGTTTCTGGGTACAAATCCGATGTTTCTGATCGTGATCTTGTGATCATGGATTTAAGAGCTGCACTATCTGAGTCGCAGCAAAAGTTGTTCACTGAGAAAGAACAACTGCTGCTTCAAATGACTAGTTGCAAAGAAAGGCAGCAAGCAGTTGAGGCGGGATTGAAGGAGTGGGAATGTAGGGGCAAATTGTTGGAATTGAACTTGAGGCTTTGTGAAAATGAAATGAAGGCAATGAAAGAATGGCATGATACTGAAAAGAATGATATGCGAGTTGATATCTATCGCTTGAAGGAATCACTTGCTAGTAAAGATAACCGAGTGGAAGAATTGAACAAAGACCTCGACAAACTGAAACTGAAATATGACATGCTGGTGGCAGAGAAAGATGGGTTGGATGCTCAGATTCAAAACCTGTTAGCTGAGGCTAGCGCTAAGAATGATCAGATGCAGCAAATGGAGAACCACGTGTGCAATTTGCAAAAGGAACACCAGGAACTGATTGCTTGTTCTGGTCAAGCACAGAAGCTTGCGGGGGAATTGCGATCAAGAGTGGAGCAGCTAGAGAATGAGGTGGATGGTCAGAAAGTAGTGATATCAGACGGAGCTGAGAAGAAAAGGGAGGCCATACGGCAGCTTTGCTTTTCATTAGAACATTACAGGAGCGGATATCAGGAACTCCGTCAAGCTTTTCTTGGACACAAACGACATGCGGTTCGAGCCTCATAAGTTGATTTGCTTCGCACATGCCTCAATTGATTTTTTATTTTTATTTTTTTGGTTCCGTGAAATTACAAGGTCCCTGGTATGATCTATGTACGTTGTATTCTGTGGGTGACAATCTGTAATTTGAAGTCCTCTTTTTTCTCTGTGGAAAGGTGCTAATGCTCTGAATTTTGTCATATGCAGTCCAGTAGGTAATTTGTGGGCTGGGTTTTTTTGGTAGCTGGGCTGCCAAAGTTGGGTCAGCTAATGAAGGTTGCAGCATTATATCGAGAGACCTCAGAAAACTAATTTAGTTGAGCTTTGGTGGGATGCAACGTGCGGGGGATCTATTCATGAGTCATTATTGCAAAAGTAGCACATGAGCCCATGCTAATGCTGTCGAATGTTAGTGTCCCTCCAGCACATTGAGTACATAAGGAGACGTGAATTATACACTTATCTGCTGCATTTCTTTTAGCATTGGAGGACAACCTGGCACCGATATGCAATTCGTATGATTGCCTCGTCTCTCATTTCCTCGAGGAAATGGTTTCAGGTGCCCTGTCTGTCCAAGTCCATCTTGGTGCTTGGCGTCCTTCGTTTCCCTTGTGTGATTTCATTCGCGCTATTGTCCCATTTCACCTTCTAAAGACGGTTCAGTCTAACACCAAACTATGACTTCTTTTACGAACAAATACTGTCTATTATCTAGTCTAATGCGCAGAAACATAGACGGTGTTATTTGCAATGTGAAATCCTGAGCTTTCAATTTGAGAGTCCCCTCCACGGCAAGGAGCCAGAGTCAAAGTACTCGAGCGCTGGACGGAATAAAGTAAGGTTGTGTCAACTTTGATTTGCTTTGAGCACCAGAGGAAAGAGGCACCAGAATGCGTGTGGATGGGGGACTCACTCATGACCAATCAAATGCAAAACATAGCTTAGAAAAAATGAAAAAGAATTGGGTTACGCGTAAGTTGTCTCCACGCTTTTTTTTTTTTTTTTAATGAAATGTGGATCGATTAAAATTAATAATGAAATGTGGATCGATTAAAATTATTCTGTACGTATTAGGTGAATTTGACTTCAAAAGGTCATGGTGGGAAGCGCTCGATAGCTTGTGCAAATCTTGTTTACGCCCTCCGGAAGGAGCAGAGTCAAAGTCTTAATCTTCACGCAGTCTAGCTTCAGAGAAACTTCACTGGAAGGTGTCTGCAAAATTCAGCGGTGGTTGGTCTCATCAAACATTACCCGGCCCCAGTTGGGAAGCTTTATCATGATTGACTGGGTCCTTGTCTAAAATGTCTTCCCTCTAAATTATAATTAAGACGTAAGCCTGGTTTGAGGAAGGGGACCTCAGGCGGGTAGAGTCAATTGGCTTTTGAATTTTAAGAGCATTTGTTTGAATAAGGTCCTTTGCTTGCTTTTTCTTGATTTCAGATTTGAGTTTGGCCCAGTTGGGGTTGTTGAAATCTTGAAGAATCATTTGACCTGTACCCTGTTTCCTCGGTGTGGGGCAATTCGATTCTTCAGCACTTAGCACGCAGCCTCCGGTATAATTTATTTATTTTCCCATGTAAGCCCATGTTATGTATTATGGAACTTTATCTTTTTGCTCATAGATACACAGATGCAAGTGAATGGCTAACTGCTACTTTCTTGTTCATACATATATCCACATATGCTGTGGATTTCTTCACATTAACTGCTGAATTTCCCTTTCACCAGTTAGTCTACTGCCTGCCATTCACGGTAATGAAGTATCGCATAAGCTAGAACCAGTCAACAAACTTTAAGATTCATTGAAAAGAGAGAAAAGACGGGAGACTCGCGAACTTAAGATTCGTGAGAAAGCATATGAGCTCACGAGAATCCTGTCCTGTGATTGCAGCTTAACCCGTCAAGGAAGTTATTCAAGTCGACAATGGACTGTTGATGGTCTGCAAGAAAATCTTTCCAGAGGATGGGCAAGAGGAAGATGAACAGTGAGAGAGCAGTCAAAGGTAAGCCGTGACTCGCCAGCCGTCACCCTATTTTGGCTTTCGATAGTCGGCTGCTCACTTTGACGCCCGACATCCAATCCGGGCAGGCCTCACTTCATTGCAGTGATATCCTCTTTCTATAGAGAGAGAGAGAGAGAGAGAGAGAGAGAGAGAGAGAGAGAGAGAGAGAGAGAGGGAGCTTTCCTTCTTGGGGTTGACTGAAAAAGCTCGAAAAACTACGAAGACTGGGCACTCTTTATTCCATTGAAAGCAAGAACAAGGACGAAGCATCAGCAAAAGAAAAGGAGAGAGAATGCCTTAATGAACACCGTGCAAAGTAATAACTTCTCAAGCAAAGAAAGAAGATACTTCCTCTATCATCTTCCCGAGGTTTGTCGTTCTTCACCCCCCAAATAAAGAAAATTATAGGTAAAAATGCATGATGTGTTATATAAATGTTAGCGGCTCTGTTTTAACTTCCCATTCCTCAGACCTGATAATAGAAAGTTATATTATTTTTTACAATTCGGGTGTCATCAGAATTTTCCTTGGGTCATTTCTATATGTGGAAGAATATTAATTCTGTCTCGTGTACTATTTTCTTTCGGAGTTTGTGGTGTTTCACCCAAGGTTGGTTGGGTCTTCTAACTTCATCTAGATTTGTGCATTAACTCGATCTCATTTAGTATTTGCCTCCGAATCATGGGTTGACAACTTGACATGATGTTTTTTTTTTTTTTTTTTGGTCGGTAACTTGACATGATGTTTTCTTCTTCATTTTGTTGTTGTTCTCTTCAATCCTGATAAATGTTCTGTCCTAACTCTAGATTATTCTTACTTTTCGTATGGTCAGTTCGATCTAGGCAGTGACTTTTTGTCGATTAGGATGCTTTGAAAACTGAATAACTGCCTGGAATGCCCAGTTCTTCTATTTTCCTTTGTCCCTGAGTGTTTGTTTTAAAATGAGGTCCCAAGGTAATGGATTGATATGTATGCATTTCATCATATTTGTGTTGGCTTGTATTAGGACATGAACATCCACAGTTCTATACAGCAAGAGTCTGATTTCTGCCTTGATTTTCCTGTTTAATAAGCAGATTGCCAGAAAATTTCTTCTCTGCTTTGAAAGTGCTGTGGCTCGAATTGTCCGTAATAGTCAACTTTTTGGTCACAAATCTCTCTTTGCGAAGTTATGCATCATATCAGAGGCTGCAAATTGCAATTGTATAATCTGTTTCAAGTCATCTCTGTTCTGTTCTGATTTTCCCAGGCCTTTTTGTTAGCATCTTCTATCAATTCTAGCAAGTACTCTTTTAAATGTTGGATTTTAGGGGAGACAAGAAAAATAACCGAACCATTTGGCAGGAATGTGGTCATTTTGGCAAATTGCAATATTTAAATTTGTTGTTGGGAAATGCATAATGCAATTGCAGAGCCAGATGACTGTGTAGAAGGGGTGAGTATTCTATTATGCCAAGCCTGCTGTCTTGAGCGATTCAACCCATGCAAAATAACTGCTAACAGTGAGACGATGTTGTCAATGTGTTCCGCAACATGCCACATCTGATTTATAGCAAGTTTTTGGTGGATTGGTGACAATGATGAGAGGAATGATACGGATTGGAGTTCAATCCTTGATGTGTGATGTCTTCTGTAAATTAATCCTGGCATTTTCATGGGTTCTTGTTTGGTTCCAGAAAATTTTTAGCAATAGTTTTCAGCAGAAGCAAACTGTGAGCTAGCCATACTTTTGCCATGGTGCAAAAGTGGAATTGCGTTTGACAATGATCATTGTCTTGATCCTTCCTAATCACAAGGGCACCATATATCAGCTTGACTGTTAGCACCCGACAGCTCATATGCATTTCTAGGACTGGCTTTACACATAATGAATCCATTAACTTGATGGACCTTCGTTTTCTTGTTCTAGTTAGGGGAACATCTTGCTTTTTATGCCATACAACTTCAACTCGCACCTTTTTTGGCCACGAGCATCTGTTGTCTAGTTAATGCTTAACACCATGATGCCAATCTTAGAATCTCACATTCTCTTATTTGACTTTCTGTCATGCCAGGAAAGTTTCAACACTTAGGTTAATCTAGCCAGTTTGTTGGGAGAAACATGACCACTGGACTGACTTGTAAAGTTCGGCTAGTCAAATGTCCCAAATGTTGGCAGCTTCTTCCGGAGCCGGCAGATTTTTCTGTATACCGATGTGGTGGATGCAGTGCTGTCCTTCGAGGTAAATTTACCCAATAACTTTGATGACTGCGTGTTTGATAATTTTCTTCAGAATCTTTTCCAGTTATTTCATTTTGAATCAAAGAGATGTGATCAACTTTGAAGATGTTTAATAACACCATTGCCTCAGGGATTTAGGTTTTCGTCACTTGTAACTTTCACTCTTGATATGGGATCCCTTGTGATTTTTTCCTCTTACTTTGTGTGTAGATATGGCAGTGTCTATATCTGGCTTAGCATTTTAAATCTAATTGTTTCCATGCAAACAGCAAAAAATCGCAGAAATGAAGCTGGGAGTGCAGTATCGGAACTCCTTGAGGCAGCTGATGCTCAGAAGAATAAACCTGAATTGACTTCTGTGGACGAAGGTTCAAAAGAATCAGGACATGGAACAGTTCTTCCTTCCTCGACACTCCATTCACCATATCAGAGCAATGTGGACAGCTGTCGCATATCTGACAATGGCAATGCTGAACCTGACCAGCCTCACGAGTCATTCTCATCCAATGGAGATAAAAAAGACCGAAGCAGGCAAGATGAATCTGGTGAGTCCATTGAAGAAGGACATGGAGGATCAAGGGATGTACAATCTTCAACTCAGTTTGCTTCTCATGATAATGGACAGACTTTGCTTGTCGAGACTCCAAGACCAAATATAGACGGAAGTGAAGAGAGCTCAATGTCTGAAAAGCTGCTAGAGCAACCTGATAAGAGCGTTTCACGTGCCATTGTAAATCAGAGGGATTCTCCAATCTCTGCAAGTGGAGAATACGGTCACCCAAGCTCGACGCTGAGAGGTGAACCAGGAGAAGAACCGATCTCCACATCAGCCAAAGGATGGCATGATCATGTTTACCAATCTCCTACTCTTGTTGAGAATCAATGTGCTGGCAGGCATGTTCAACGTACAAAAGAAGCGAATTTTTCCTTCTCTGAAGAACAGGTCACTAGGCACAAGTTCCTGGAGAATCACAATATGGACCGTAATTTTAGAATGAAGCATCCCCTAAGGAAAGAAGAAAATTTTTCTGTTTCTGAAGAACAGGCCGCTAGGCAGAATTTCCTGGAGAATCACAAGACTTACCGCAATTTTAGAACGAGGCATCCCCTAAGGAGTTCTAAGTCATTTTACCATAGAGATGGAGGGACTGACCCAATCAGAGTTAGCAGGCGGGATCGAGCTGAAGTAATTGGACATGCAAGACAAGGTCTTCCTGCTCTATACCGAAATAGATCAGAATTGAAGGGATCAGAGCCTGGCAGAGCACCAAACTTCCAATGGGATCCCCAAGAAACATATGACTATGAGGCTCCCATGAACAAGGTGCGCCAATGTCTGGTTCGTAGCTCAAGCTGCCGTTTACCAGAAAAGCCTGAGTTCCCTTCTCAGGACGAGGTGGAACTGCTGAGGATGGTTTTTGAATTGGAGGATAAACTAAAGAGAACATACAATCTCCATGGAATGAGAAATGAAAGAGTGTCCCGGCAGTTTAGTTATTCGGGGAAACATTTCTCGTCCGAAACCATGGAAAATAATAGAAAATCTGATTACTACTGTACCCATCGGTTCCCACATGACAGGCATTACTCTGTACACTTGCCTCCACTCGCCAATCATGATAAAGGAGTCTATAGAGTTCACTCAAGCCGCAGCATGTATAGTCAATATGCCTCCTCTACCTTGAGCTCCCAGCAGTACACAGTCCCCTCGTTGGATCGCGAATTCAAGTTTAAGCAATTAAGAAAGGAACGAGAATCTTCCAAGAGACACTTCCTGCCTATCGCTGGTGGGGCCCCGCTTGTAATTTGTTACCATTGCTCGGTGCTGCTGCTGGTACCTGCGGATTTTGTCCTTTCAAGAAGAAGATGTCATCGGCTGAGGTGCGGTTCTTGCTCGACAGTGTTGGAGTTCTCGATTCAGAAAGGAACACACCTAATTCGGTATACACCGCGGGCAATGGATGCTCCCTCCAGAGGCCTTTCAGGTGGCCCTGAGGTCGTGCACGTTTCTTGCTCCTCTAATAATGAAGTTCACCTCGACAGTGGATGTTCTGAAGAAGGTAATCCTGCTTCATTGACACCATCACGTGTCCTCTCACAAGTTAAAGGGCGCTACGGAAAGATTTGTTCTCATGTTTCTTCTTTTGGAACTTCTGCAGAGAGCAAGTTTGCAATGCCCTCAGAGATCGAGGAAGTTCCTGGGAAAACCAGTTCAGCTCTTCATCAGCTAATGGGCTATTCTTCAATTAGTCAGTTGATGACTAGATCGAGGCCGTTAGCCAGTGGGGCGGGCCCTTCCACCCTGAGTAAATCCTAAGCTAAAGGAATGAAGAGCATGTACTTATTGGTTCTCAGAATGCAGCTTTTTGGCAGGCATTTACGAATTTTTAGTAAACCTTGGGTGTTTGTCACCTGTTATGTTGTCCCCCGAGTCGTGTTTATGTGAAAATGTGAGAGATGCAAGTAATAATGTGCCAGCTGAGGTAACTACATGCTCTTTGGTTTTCTGATTATAAGGTTAGGGTCCATCATTATTGCAAAATTATTGGATGCCGCCCATCGCATTGGTCTGTAACATGGCATTCTACAGGCGCTTCTCCATAGTAGAGTTACTCGCGGGACTTAATTCTTGAAGGTCGAAGCATTCCTATTCTCAGGAATGCAGATGCTGATTTTTGGTAGTCTTCTGTGATTTAAAGAAGCGATAGATATACAAATTTCATATTCGTAACTATGTATTTGAATTATGCGCACAGTCAGAGAGCTTGGTCTTCTCCAGTCTTCGTATTTTTTTCAGAGGATTGGCCTGGATGGACTTTCCTTTCTGAGCATATTTTCTTTGGCTGAAGCCACTGAACTTTCTGTGCAAGTTGAAAAGGATTCTTATGCTTTCCTATGAATGAATCTGGGAGGCTACTAGCTTTCTAAATCTCATGTATGCAATTGTCGATCTTGATAGTTAGCAACTCCAAATGATTGACTTTGTGACTCACATTTTCATAATCTTGTGAGACTTGAGGGGCAGGTAATCGATAGCGTCACGAAATAGAATTGGGAGGTTCTTTCCCCTTATTTGCCTCGAGACTGTTCTGTCTGATCACAGCTACACAACTTCAGCGGCACATTCTTGAGATCATATAAAACCATGATTTGACAAATTGATCATACCCTTGATCCAACTTAAAAGACATTAAAAACATGAATACAATCCGTACCCTGTAGGATGAGCCAAGGAATGTTAAAAACTCAGTTGCAGATCGGGCAACTGGCTTCCCATCATTGAAAAAAACCACGTCCAGCCATCTATACTTACCAAATGAAGACATTATTATTTAGCAAGTACTGTAAAGTATACGAGAATGTTTAACACCACGCCTGGCCCCAAAAAACAAGAACAATATACATAAGGAGCACAGGTGTAGACAGAATAGCACAAAAGTCTAGCTTTTTGGAGTGTTGCTTCGAGCATGAAGTGAAAAATCTGGCTTACTACTTTATACTGAATATAGTAGGATGAAATAGGACAGAAAAGCTTCCTCATGTCATGTTGCACCCAGAATTAATTAGAACGGTCTCTGTAGTTGCTTCTGCGATTTGAGACGATCGATATCCTCTGGTCTTGCAGCATGTTGAGGTTAGGTGCCAACAAACGCGTATAACGGTCAAAATAAAGAAGCTGCTTCATGAGCAGTGCAAATTCCCGAGGAAATTTTAGCCCATATGAATTACTAACCCGCACCTGTACCGCAGAAATTGTTTTATCAGTTCGGTTGCTTTATTTGAGTGCCATCAAATAAGATCCAAAAATAGGTCTCAAAGTATATTTGTCAAGTACCATTAACCTGTTCCCATTTAACATTTGAGATTTAGCAGCATATCCAGCAACTAAAGCTATGATGATGTCTATACCTATTTATGAATCTTTTTAAGTGACACTTCAAATAAAACCTTACCACATCAAGAAAGAGTGCATTCATCTGCCTCTCATCAACAACCAGATTTGCGGAGACAGCAGTGGCATTCGTAGATCTTTCTCGCGCTGTTGCGATGACGACTTCTGTATCTAAATCCTGCAATGGATAAAACAAAATAATTCACAATAATTAGAAAAAACAGTCCAATGAAATAAGCGACTATAACTTTCTGCAAAGTTGACAGCAACGATCTGATATGACTTTTTGACAAAAAACCACATTCCATAGCAGTGAACGATGGGAGTGCAACAAGTGCAACGAGAGAACCTTCTTTGAGTTTCTTAGTTAATATGGTCCAAAGGAACAATAGTTCGCTGCTTTTGAAATTTAAGAGTACACAACGAGAGTACATCTGTGAACTTGAATATCTTGCCTGAATTGATGAAAATATCTTTTCCAAGTCCTTAGCAAATGCCTGTGTGTCAATGTCTTTGTTTGTGGCTCCCATTTCAATCAAAGCAGATGCCATCGACTCATATTCTTCAGTAGCTATTGATGTCAGAAACACTTCCATAGCAGCCCAGGTCGTTGGAGATATGCGTCCAACAATTCCTGCCAATATAATAGGGTTTTGATAACAAAAAAAAATACACAACTAGGCATCACCCTCTCAACGTTGCAGAGACAGATAGGCACCGCTATAGTTCTCTCATGGTCAATTGCTGCCTCAATTAAGAGTTACAGAGACAGCCCTTAACCTTTTTCAGAGCAGTAAATGTGGGAACCCTATATCTCTATGATATCTTCTCAAGCATACATTATTTGCTTTGCCTTGCTCTAATGGACAACAATATAATAATTGGAAAAGTTAGTCCTGTCTTATTCAAAATCACGACTGCACACTATCAGGATAATTCATATCGACACAGCACTTAAAGAATCAAATGTCAATGTCCAAGACTAAAAATTTAGCTTGTACTTGTGTATTTCAGAGATCTGCCTGAGAGAAGAACATGGGCAAAAGAATAATAAACTTAGATTTAGTCAAACAGGCAGGCGTTACTATATACCTCAACAGTGAAACCCAGAAGAGTCAGATCAACTCAAGGGGATGGGCAATATTACTACATTATTGCACGACTATTTTGCTTCTGACATCATATTTCACAGGATATGTCCTGCATATAGGACTTTTCACAATTTAAGTTGCTAACACTGATGCAAAACTGCTATCACAAAAAATTCACTGGACGAAGCATGTTAATCATGTTTAGGTGGCAGACATGCAGCAAGCAGGCAACTACACTCCTATCTTAACAGGTCAACATCCCTCACTTGGAAAAGTATGAGGGAAAGAACAACCTGAGTACTATGAAGCAAAAGACGATTATGTGTAAAAGGTGGGACCCTAGGTGGCCAACTCAGACAAACCAGCTGACATTCTTCCACATAACAACTTTGCATGCCAGACTTAAAGCTGTGGGACTTTCATTACACAGTGCACATGACAGATAAACCGCCAACTCATGGAAACCTGTACTCACAGACTTCGTCGCCAAAGGGATGAAGATGAAACATCAGCAATAACAAACAAGAAGATGCATACCAAAATCAAGAAACCCAATACGACCATCCCGCAACAACCAAAGATTGCCTGCATGCACATCTGCATGGAAGGTCTCACATGCAAGCAGACTCCCAAACCTACAGAGTATCGCAACAAAATACAAATCAAACATCACATAGCATTTCGTGTTTCAAGAAAAGATGCGACAACAGGCACATGTGAGTTTGTAGACAACAGTCGCACCACACATTAAGGGCAGTGATTAGACTATTTTCTGGACTGGGAACAAGGGAACTGATGGAATCAAGATCAGTAAGCGGAACACCATATAGCCTCTCCATAGTCAAAACCCGTTTGCTGCTGCAATATTCATAAACTTTAGGTGCTGTAGCCTGTCTAGTGAGCCCCATTACTTCCAAATATCTCCTGAAGCTTTCAATGTTTGCAGCCTCCTTATAGAAGTCTACTTCTTCTAGCATTGATTCACGAATGTCTTTGACAACACCCACCTACTGAACAAAGATACAGTTATCAAGCCAGAACATCTGAGAACAAAAATCAGGCAATGAATACCTAATGTATATCATAGGCAGTATTGAAGTCCTACGATCCAAATTTCAAAAGTTAAGTAATACCAGCGATGTACGGCTGAGTTCCGGGTTTAGAAACTCTAGTATGCGTGCCACAACATACACAAAGTTCATGTCAGCCACCAGTATGTCCTCTATTCCTGGTTTCAAAACCTTTATAACTACGTCCTCCCTAGAGCCTTTGAGCCTTGCACTGTGAACCTACATGTATCATTTCCAACCACATACATGATTAGCCATATGATGCAAGTTTTTAGTGCAAAGTTGAAAGGTTGTAAATTAAGAGACAGTAGTGGAATGAAGAGTTGTAAAACCTGTGCTATTGAGGCTGTGGCAAGTGGTGTTGGGTCAACATATTCATAAACACTATCTATTGGTCTCCCAAGTTCTTCACGCAAGATGGCTTGGATCTCCTGAAATGGAACTGCAGGAGCTCTGTCGAAACACTTCTGAAATTCCTCAACATATTCTTGAGGAAACAAAGTGGGAGCAGATGCAATGAACTATAAAGGAAAAAGGAGAATCATCATTAAAATTATTGCAAAACCCTGTCAAATAAATGCTAGAATAACCAGAAATGATAGTGAATTGGCATAGTGAACTTGTTTTCCCCATGTCATATATACACTCTGCATACACCACTTTAGGTATCAGAGCTAACCTGACCCAATTTAATATAAGTTGCTCCCATGCGTTCAAATAATCTCCTCAGATAAATAGGGGAAAGTAACCCAAGCTGCAACTCAGCGGGTAATCCAGCTGATGAATTTGTGGACTACAAGACAAGATGGTTACAACTTCCATGAGAATAACATAAAAGCATCACTGTGAATAAACTCTAACCACCAAATTAAAGTTTTTCTGTCACGAAGCAGGTAATGTGGAGAAGAGGCATCCCACATACAAGTAATGTATAACATAGAGACAGATGTTTTCTTGAGTAAGTACAGGCATGCAACTACAGTTGTATCCTTGAAAAGACAGCCAACAGAGAAGCTGGAGACACTTAGGGCCACTTCCATGCTGAACTATACAAGTTCTCTCTATCTTCAACCTAAAGCCATAGGATAATTCAACTTATCTATTACTCCAATTTAATAAAATCTTTTTACTACAAAATTAATTCTAACAAACTACCATTCGCTACTTTAACTTAAAATTTGAAAATGCTTCCTTGAAATGTAAAGCGTTATGGATAATGACTTCTGTAAGGGACAAAGGCTGATGGATTTAGGTCCATGGCAATCATGACAGAACAGGAGATTACATCATCAAGATTTTGTAAGAGAGCCACTCTTGCCTGCAAGAACACATAGAGTTGCTCTTGTATCCACTGCCTGTTTACTATTTATAAGTCCACATGTGTGAAATAACAAAGAAGAATCCTACTCTATGTTATGTCGAACATTCCTAACTTTGGACTGTTGTCTGTGGAAACAACCACAGGGGGGAGTCATGTAGAGTCGAGCTAGGATGAAACATGCATGCAAGCATCATGCATCACGATAATAAAATCAATAAAGCCCCCACCCTGGATACATCTGCTAGCCACTCGCTGCCGACTCCAATCACTGCTTGAATACCTTGTGCAAGCCTCAAGGCTCCACGTGGACCAGTATTAATAGATGTCAGGACAATGTCTTCCACCAACTTGGGCAAATTTTGAATGCTGTCTGAAAGTAAAACCAAAACAGTGAACTTTTGCTCGTGCACCAAAACACAAAAAGACCAGCAAGTTCATCATCATGACTAGACCCATAAAAAAAACTCATCTAGCAGACTATTGACACTACGATACCAAGCCTGAACACTAACCAAACCACTGGCATCAACGAAATTTCAGGTCTGTACCACTTGGCACTATGCAAGATTCATTGACATCTAAATCACTACCAAAGGTATCCACTAAATCCACAAGTCAATTCCATATGCGCCAGTACTCATGCAGTAGAGAAATCCATTTCGTCTCCAATTCACCACAAATCCAACCGCCTTCAATGTGATCAGCTAATCTTCATTCGCTCACTCATCAAGTAAAATCCAAGCCCACTAAATAACCAGCAGCAACCATCCAAAAAATTAAAACATAGTGAACCAAGAATCTTCGGAGATTGAAAAAAGAAAAGAAATCAAGTACCCTGTAGGCGTGAAGAAGAGAAAAGATCCTGCGCTTGGGAGTATTGAGCAAAGAGAGTGAACCCCTTTGAGCGGTCTCTCAGCAGCCTCTTTGAACGCGGAGATAAGCTCGAACTCTGCAACTGATGATTCAAGAACATATAAAAAAAGGTAGAAAAAATAAAAATCCAATCTTGAGACTGAAAATCGAATAATAATTCTGTAGAGACTGAACCCGAGAATGATGAAACTGAAATTGAGGCAAACGCCCACAGGCGACGCCCCTAATCGCTGAGACCGCCATTTCTTGTCGCTGCTCGTACGCGGACTGTAATTCCCACCAGCTACAAACAAATACAACGTCCCTAAATACGAGACTTTGTGTGCCCTTGTATCTCCGTCGTCTTGTTTTCGTCTTGGACTGGTCCTAGAAGACGGCGACGTTCATGTCTGAATGCCTTTTATTTCGTTCTCTCGTTGGGGGGGGCGCAAAAAATGAGCAGTCGTGTGTCGAGCAATGAGAAAATCATCGCCTTACTCAAAAGAAGTAGAGAAAAAAAAAAGAATCCTTTTTAATTTCGGAGAGAATAACAAAGGAGTTTTTATTTGTCTGTCTCAATGGCTTTGCGATTTGCAGTGGCAAAGAAAGAGAAAAATCTCAAGTACACTTCAACAGAGTGAAAGCCATGATGCCACGTGGCATTTCAACTGCCAAGCTCGCAGCTGATGTCCAAGTAGTTAATTGACGGTTAATGGATTTGTGTCCTCTTGTCGCTGCCGGTGTACATTTTACAAAAGTCAGCCGTCAATTTTGCCACTTTCGATGGTATGCGAGAAAGTCCAAATGGTCCCTAGAGTTTTGAGGACTGCGCTCCTGTTTCTCGAATATGGGATACTGAACTTACGACCATGAGCGTACAATGATGGACAAACATTCGGAAAATGATACGGGCCACAAGATTATAATACTTGAACAGCCAGGAATGCAGCATTTGCTTTTCATCTGTCTACAAATGGGTGAATTTAGCCCAACAACATAAACAAAATTAATGGCTGCCAAAAACCTGATTACAAGCTACACAGGAGGAGAGAACCCTCAGACTGCAGTATCTACCTAGCCTCCAGAATTTTGATAATCCTGGACAGCTCCACCAACAAAATATCAAATGCTTCGTCCCTGTCACGACATAACAGACATGACTTCCATCCTGGCAGTGCATCCACGAGGGCTGAAGTATATATGTCAAGAAGCTGAATCTGAATTGGAACCCGAATCGGAATCTGATTCTTCATGCAGCAACTCTGTCGGTCTTAACCTATTAGTATTTGGCTCTAATGGTGGAAGTCCATCCTCCTCCTCCTCCTCCTCCCCGTCTTCTTCGTCATCATTATTGTTATCACCTTCATTTGAGTCGGGATCATTCTTTTGTTTGCTAGAGTTATTAACTGCAGGCACCTTCTCACTCGATGAGTCCATAGAGGTTTTGAAAGCCTCAGGCCTGCATCATCCGATTTATAAACAAACATCAGGAACAAGACATCGACCATCGAAAGCACACGAGAGACAAACTGCCAAAGCCAGTACCATGCACAAGGCTGTTAAGATCCTGAAACTTTTCAGTCATCTGAAGTTTTGAAATTGAAGCTATTTACCAACTAAGTTCTAAAGAGAAATAGATGAAGGCATGAATCTCATGGATAATAACATAAGGTCGGGGGAGAGGGGAGAAGAGGCAGAATCAACTATAAATTCAAAGGCAAAGAAAATAACTTACCAATCTGGAGACTTTTTGAGCTCACGCACTTGCTCATAGAACAGAACTCTAGAAACAATGCATCCCACTTTGCTACCTGATTCAAGCGCCTTCTCCTTGCCACTGTCATCGACCACAACAAACGTCCCTGCGACATAGATCAACTATCCTCTCAATTCAGCAATCAAATTAAATCAACAGAACAGTTAATGTACTTCTAACTTGTGGAGGATGTAGGAAAGTTAGATGCGCAAGAGCGTATCAGTCTAAAATCATTAATGCAATGTTCACATTTCATAAAACTAGTGACCTGGACACACATCGAGTTATCTACATACATATGTGCTCTCAGCTTCATGTAGCTCAAGTTTTCAGCACAAGTATTCTCCAACATGCTATTACAACAAGAAAAACCAAAATTTAGCACAAATAGATGTGTGCGTGTGAGAGAGAGAGAGAGAGAGAGATGCTATATTGAAATAGTAGAACCATCAAAGATCTACAGCTATGACAGCAAAGGCATGATCAAGTAGCCGAAAGAAGTAAAAACAAAGTTCAAGAAAGTGCATTTTGGATGTATAATATCATTTCAGTCCTAAAAGTGTAGCGACGTGATTATCAACTGTGACTATTAACCAAGCAGAAGTGGCATCTGGAAAAGTATGCTAATTCACATCCTCCCAATCTCAACTACAACTGTAGGACACAGTTGAGATGGCTTCTTGAGAACAAACCTCGTCCAATCCAATATTTCTTTTGGATTTTAGCTGGGATTAGCGCCAAAAGTTTGTTGCCTTGCGCATCCATCACCTTAACAGACAAAATGACAGAGCATAATCAGTAATTTGGACATTATCAAGAGGGAAAGGAAAGCAAAAGGAATGAAAGACAGGATGACACAGAAAAAGAAAGCCAGATAAAAAAGCATGAAAGAAATTGGTACATGTACTCTTCTAGTGAAACCCATAAACTCAACAGACAACACTGGAGAAACCAAAACTTAAAAGCATTCTTACATGAGAAAGCCACATTTTCACATACAGCAGATGCCTAGACAAACATACTGTCAACCTCTCAAAAAACAACTTCTGTTTTGATACTTGGTAAGTTGGTTCCTAAGATCTCCTCAACTTTAATCAAATGACAGTTGCCGCTGCCTGTGCGGCAGCTAACTACCATCCTCAGATGAATTGTATGAAAACGCCTTTTTCAAGCAAAAGATATCCACCCCGCCATACTAAGTAGCTGTTCAACAAACTAATCATCACTTAAACTTTTTATAGGAAAACACCGTTTCCACATAAATCAATTATTCACGGTCACGAATGCTAATTGCAGTACCAAGACCAATACGTGAATCAACACATTCATTATTATAAATATAAGTGGACACTGAGAAGAAACAAAGAGAGCAAAAGGGCATCAGCTACTGGCGACGATGACCTCAACGAGATTGGAACCCCGGTGGGAAACGGCTTGCACGATGCTTTGTCCATCTTGCAGCGTAACCTCTCGTTCCTCTGCAGCCCACTGCAGGTTCTTCCGCCCTCCTTTCATCTCTGCAATTCCGAAGAACGATTCCCTAATCACATAGCAGGGCAAGGTACGATGTCAACATCCGCCACTACTGCTACAACAGCAACAAAAGGGAAACGTATTACAATGCAAATCGCCGCCCGGAAAAAAAGACCCCGCGAAAACCTGAAGCACTAGTCCGAGTTTCTATGAATTTCGCACGGTGGGTAAGCGATTCAAAAGGCTAAAGGCCCGAGCTTTGGCTCCGCGACGAGAAGTGAGCGCGGCGGACGGCGAGGTTGAGGAGCGAGCTGAAGGCAAGGAGAGAGAAAAAGGAGTCGGGTTTTCAGAGTCAAATAAACTAAACTGGGAGTTCACGTTGAATTGGCCCCGGAAAGGTGAAATACTCCTAATTAATTCCATTTGAGAAATAGGGTTGATTTTGTAATTATATACTCGGGGGAAAGCAATTTTGGCCCAATAACTCTTTCCAATTTTACCAAATCTGCGACCTTATGTTCATAGGAAATTTCGATGGGCTCAGTTCGGCCCATGACGGCATCATGCGACGATACATGCTTTGCTCAACCCACCATGCCGGCTGACGGTTGGGGTCTTTGGTAAGTTGCTTATCGTCAGGGTCCTCACGAATTCATGCTATAATCCATGCAGTAGTTGAATGTGAATATTAGATGTAGCTCGTAGAGAACAAATAGCGTAACTTGTAGAGGAGAGTTTTGAATTAGTGAGTTCAAATCCACACTGCTTGTCTAAGATTCCAAGGAACTAGGCATGCCTAAAATCAACAATGCAGGTTTCACCGGCCAACCCATACAAGCTATTCTGTGTCGAGGCACACGGACCAATGTGAAGGTGCCTCGTGGGGCACGGATCACCTGCTATCCGTGCCCATCCCTATCGTCAGGAAACAAAAGGAGGAGCTTCCCAAATCTTTAAACCACCCTTGGAGATTCTACCTGGCATTTGCATGCATAATTTAGTACTTTTGACAGCACGACGCCAGTGCCGGATTGAATAAAGAACGATGCTGAGAAGCAGTTCTTTTTCCAATCAGACACATGTAATGCCTGCATCGCTTTGATGAGCTACTACATCTGTCCCAGACCTATATATGACTCTCCCTAATACAATCAAGATGTCATTCATCGATCAAATATAACATGTCCAACGTTAGTTGGCAACCAATGTCCAAAACTGGAGATGCCCCCGCGAAAAGATTACTCTCTACTTTGAGTTCTCAGTGTAGCTTCCAGCTTCACAAAATACAAGAAGCCTCAAGACTACTGCTATTGGAGTGTTCTCGCCCAAAAGAAATTTCTTTAGAAAGTTCCCTTTCGAATTCAGTCACTGACTCCCAAACCCTCTGAGAAAGCTAAACTTAACTTGAATGTCTGTTAATGGCACTCTTATTGTTATCGGAGGCTGTGATTGGCCGTCGACCCTTGTGAGGACCTCCGATGATGCCCCACGTCTCAAATTGCCTTTGCCGAGCTCTCGCCCTTTCCTTTTCTTCTTCCGACTTGGAAGAGTAACAGTATGGGCAAGAAACACCATACTCCCACTCTGTTGATTCCATATCAGCATCACTCACTGGTTTTTTGCACCCGTAGCAAAGATTGAAAGTTCCCTGTGCCAAACCATGTTCGACCGAAACTCTCTTGTCGAACACAAAACACTCGCCTTCCCAGAGGCTCTCGCTCTTCGGAACCTCCTCAAGATATTTCAGTATTCCACCTTTCAGATGATAGACCTGCAGATATACAGACCAAAGCAGAGTTCTTCACTGCAATCACAGGGCAAATAAGACAGCCAATTGGAACCTATCAGGCTTTCAAGCAAAATGAAATCGAAAGCAGGGGACTCCTATGCATTGGAAAATTTTGCTGATTTATTTATGTGGAGCATGCAATGGAGCATGTTTTGGATGTGATACTCAAAGTTCATGCACACAGACCTCTTTGAAACCCTTGCTCAGGAGGAAACTTGAAGCTTTCTCACATCGAATTCCTCCTGTACAATACATTGCCACCCGAGGCATTCTTTCTTTTGGATTGTCTGCTTGCTGATGAGTATTTGCACTAGAACCTTGTTCCTTGGTCAATTTCAAATGCTCCCCATCCATTTCGGGAGTTTGTAATTGATTCTCCACCCAAGCTGGAAAATCTCGGAAAGCAGTGGTGCATGGGTCAACTGCTCCTTTGAACTTCCCAATTCTTGTCTCATAGTTATTCCGCACATCAATCACTACCTAAAAGCAATCCAAGTAAATAATAATTTAGGTGACTGGCCAAAATGCATTACCGATGCTTATTTATGCCCAATGACAGGTTTCAAGGCCTGAATCCTGAGATGCCAAAAGCTCCAACTTGAAATTTAACCACCTGATGTGTGACTCTTTCTGATATCATGTTGCATCTAATTTAGATAATTCAACTAAATTAAGGACAGAACGAAATCTTTTAGCAATCAAGTAAATATTTGTAGAGGATATGAACACACGTTGAAGATTTAATGAGTCTCGGTGCACATTTTTTAAAATTGAGGAACCTCATTCAATGTAAAGTAGTCAATCAATAATAGGTTCCCCCAACTGGACAGTGAACAAGAATGGCTAACAGACTTGATAAGCAATGTTCCCACTTTGGATGAGAGGTAGCAAAAAAATGCAGGATTTGTCAGGCAAATTGAAGGCATCCAAAGACAATCGAAGTATAATTTTGCTAAAGAGGAGACATGAAACGTCCCAAATAGAGACATTAACATGTCAGCTACTCACTGTATCTGGATCACTAATCAATGCGTTCCAATCCCTTGGATTTATGTACTTCCCAACCCTCTCAATAGGTGAGACACTAGGCATTCCAAGAGAAACAATCTGGTTAAACACAAAGGAACACAGAATCATCAATTTGTACAGAAGGTATCAAAATCACAAGAACTCAAAAAGCATGTACAATGAGATGTGTCTAATACAATATGAAGACTCTCCTCACCTCTCTTTTTAATTTGACCCTCACATGATCCCAACGGAAGGGGGCATCTTCCCCAGCTGCAAGAGGAGAGCTGCTGCTATGTCCATGGTGGAGAGCTTCATCTTCGGGACTCACGGGCGATTCTATTTGTCTAAGCCCATTTAAACGTTCATCGCTTTGGATGAACCCAAGAACTCTTTCCACTGATTCGCGGGTTCCGCATATGCTCCCATTGATCCCTTCTGGTGCAAGGATAATACCACCTGAGACACGCTGAAAAACAATAGGCTAGTCCCAGGCTGTAAACGAATGAAAAACAAGACAGGTAATACTATTACCGTAATAGAAAAAGAGAGAGGTGATGACTAGTTAAAGAACAGGCTACAGAAATAGCCACCAAAATGGACAAGAAGGCCGCTACTGAGGTTAAGTTTCTGGATGAATTTGAATTGGTAACAGAGCAGACCTTCCCATGTTCCATAAAAATTAAAAAAGAAATTATACCCTTAATACTTTCTACAATAATACATATTTTCATGATTGGCTGGCGCCAATACAACATGCCACAAGTGAGACGGAGTGTTGGAGCGTTACATAATAAATTGTGCCTAATTTATCAGCTTCGACTTCTAAGATAGATCATCCTTAGCCAGTAAATAAAGTGGCAGTAATTCCCGAAATCAGGCATTTTCTCAAAATTTCCAATCTTTGGATGCGGTCAGCCACATTTTCCCCAAGAAATCCATATTGTTCGATGCTTAACCAGAAAGCCACTCTAGCCTAGAATCCTAAAAACCATGCTGTTAGTGATGGTAAAATATGGACATCTTCTTGCCTATCAACACAGCATGGACGCGCCTGTAGCCGTTCGACAGAGTCCAGATTGTGGTGCTTGGGCAACCTCATTTTCAAGCCCACGTAGCTAGTTCGGTGCAGCACACACTCAATCAGCTAAAACACCGGCTTCATATAATAATTCATACTTGCAACGGCAGAATGCCAAAGGACCAATCCCCACTTGCATTAGTTAAGATATCAAAATCGACCAACTGAAAACGGCACGCAGCTAGAGACTTCAGCAAAGCAACCTCGGCACAAGCACCAGAGCAAAAACGAACTAGAGAACAAACTATTGTTACCAACCAGTTGCTCGCAGAGATCCTTCAAGGGCTGCCGCAGGTCGGCGTGATCGGGGAAATCCGCGAACTTGTAGAACGAAACGACCACGAGAGCCGGCGGCTCGGGCTCGGCTCCCAGGTCGTCCACCAGGGGCGCGTCCGCGATGATAATGGGGTCGGCGGTCGACCCGGAGGAGAAGCATTTGGGGGGGAGAGTCATGCCGCCTCTCTCGGAACAGGAGCTGGGACAGCGACGGCGAGAGGTGATTCTCGGGCTTCTGAGCCGAGGAAGAAGACGGAGGCGAGAGGCGGAGGCGCTTTGGGTGAGGGCCGGAGAAGCGAAGCGGGCGAGTTTGGGATTCAAGGGAAGGGATGAGAGCAAACCCAGAAACTGGAACGGAGGAATTCTGTGCTTTAGCACCGGCAGCACAGCCATTCGGCCTCGGCGATGGGCATTGCTCGCTCTTCTTCGTCGTCTTCGCTAGTTCTTCATCCGGTGGGCGCTCCCTGTTTCGCAAGGAGGAGGAGGTGGTGGTGGGCTTCATGGATTCGGAAGGCCCATCAAATTGGGCCCATCGATAATTTTTCTGGGCCATTGAAAAAACCCGGCAAGCTCTAAAGCGAACTGCATGAGCAAAGCTGGAGGGATGTCAATAGAATGGTTCATGAATTTTGGCCCAACATATAATGTTATCTCTTAAGTTTTTATATTATTCAATGCGGTCTCTACTTTAGCTTAATATGTAATATGGTCTTTGTACTTTTGGTATATGTTTAATTTAGTTATTGAACCATACATGAATGTTTAATGTTATCATATAATCTAGTAAATTTATTGAATATCTATCAAAAATTCAAGGATTACGTTGGATATTTTGAAAGTTTAAGAACTACATTGCGCATAAATTAAAGTTCAAGAATTACATCAAACAAAACAAAAGTTGAGGGATTACGTTACACATTGAATTAAAATTTAAAAATTATTTGTCATTTTCTCAAATTAGATTAAGAGGAAACCGCCCTAATTAGATTATCATTATATCATTTAATCATTGTTATTATTATCCTAAGTGAATGGTACCGCTCTAACTTGGCGTGAGGATGGGGAACATGCCCACGGGCAGCATCCTCTCTCTCTCTCTCTCTCCAATATTTAAAAACCCTTTTCTTGGACTCCACTCTCACGATATCTCTAATTATAATTTCAATTTTAATCAAGTTGCCTAAGATGTAATTAATAGAAAAATATATAATTAATCAATCTGTTACGCTACCCCCACCCACCGGTCAACTTGTGATGGTTGGTACTACTAAGGGAAAGTCGGTTCGTGTGTCTGGTATGGCCGCTTAGGAGGTGGGCACGGATGGAGTTTGGAATTTAGCGCCCATAAGAAGGAAAAACAATGCCCATCTTCAAGATATATATTTATAATTAGCTTTTATTATATGGTTGATTCGAGTACTATCTCGATCTCGATTAACATTATCGGTAAATTGTTTCTGATAGATAGTAGGTCTGGCTTCCTTCAAAACAATGTCAACAAAATATTCCTTTTCATGGGTTATTCATGGGCACTCGTTCTAAGCTTTCTACTTTCTGTGCTGATGAAGAAGTCTAAAAACATTTCAAATGACGTCGGAAATGCTACAGTACTTGTTGGGGTGTACGAAAATGTATTCCTTTATCAGAATATGTCCAACTCGCTTCTGATGCTCAAATATCATTTATGACAACGTGACTTCCCAAATCAAGTTTTCAAAAATTACTCAAAAGTGAAATCAGCATCATGATGTGGATTCATGTCCGTACGATCTAATCCGAAAAATTCAAAAGGAAAAATTATGATTAGAGGGCAACCCAAGTGCCACCGTGATTATGAACCGGTAGATTGAGAACGTCCAGCAAGATCTATGGTTTGAAGATTCCAAACCCATTATTGGCCATTTGTCAACCAAAATACTTAAGAGCTCCCCGTGGACAAAAGGGGCAAGTGGCCATGATTGAAGAACGAGACCAAGGGCGAAACAGAAATAACAGAGAGAATCAAGACAGCTGGAGAAGCCTCAAAAGAGGAAACAAAGTCAAAACTACTATGTTATGGAAACGACATACATATGATTGGAATGTACGTAGAATAGATGTACACTATACTCTGTCCTCGTAGTTCCCGAATCAAAAAAGTCTAATGGAAGTCCCTCAAAATTTTCAGTTCCAATTTCCCCCTTTTTCCTTTCATAACCTGACAGAATCTTTCTCTTCCCCTTGTCAGAACAAACTGAGTGTGAGCCCTTTAAAGCAAAAAATTAATTAAATATGACTAATTAAGTATATCCAGTTGCTAAATATATGCCCAGCTACTATTATTCTTTTATTTGGAAAAGAAATAATCTATAGACGCCTTTCTTTTGGCGCCTTGTAAAACGGAAGCTTGGAATTGCCAATATAAAAGAAAACAAAGAATTTGAACCCATTTCCAAGAAGAACAGTGATGCTGCCAACTTAAGAAGCGTTTAGTCAATAATCGGCGGAGTCCCACCTCATCTTCAAGATTGGTGACATTTCCTGGAAGCCTGCTTGACAACAGCAAACGTGCAAATATCAGATTGCTTAATTTGACAGGACATTGAAATTCCTCCTTCCATATCCCTTTCGCTTTTTCTTTTTTGGGTTTCATTTTATTTTTGGTATGTATCCACAATGGAATGACTCACTATACCAATCCCATCTCACAGCAATCACAAGAGGGTACAAAAAGTGAAATGTGGCCAAAAACCATAGCAGCAAAAACACGAATAATGATCACTTTAGAAAGTAATGAAGTTAGTATAGTAGATAAATTGTTGAAAATTGTTCTGTAGACAAAAAAGAAATGTTGTCATTGTACAGTTTTGACTCATTCATTTTAAAATGTAAGCACGAGTCTCTACAAGTTGCGTTCATCTTTATCCGTACCAGCTCATCCATTTAATAATTGCTCATAAGTCACTATCGAATAATAATCCAGGGATTCAATGTACATTGAGATACAAATATTAGGGAAAACTTAATATCTTACAATGGTACTGTCGAAATACGAAGGAAAATGTTGGTTGCGCATAAGTGGAGCACTTGATTAATTTGATTTTGCTTATTGCTATTGATCTCGTTACGTCATTTTTGTCCATCGATAGTCACGATTGACTAGTCGCCGTGCACGACATAATAATTAGAACTATTGTATTGAAATGGCATTTAAAGGAGAATATCACTACTAAAAAATGTAGTCAGAGAAAGCCATCTCCCTTGCCGACAACTAGCATTGCCATAAAACAAATGCAAATTGCATCATGAACTTCTAATTTTCTTTTTTGGTCCCCCACTTGCCGCAATAACGTGGGCTGAGGCTGCCAAGTGGAACTAACAAAGCAGCCGCTGACATCATCCTTACCATAAGAGACAACGTCATCAACGCCTCCTCAGCAACTTTTCGTCTCTGCTTTTTTAGCTATTCCTTGCCTCTCGCTTTCAAAATCATGCGCCTCCTTCTTTCATCTTTCCTCACAGCTTCCAGTGATTTGCTCTCCTCCTTCCTCTCTCCTTCGGCACCAAGCAAATAAAAACCCCCATCATCCATCACTCGCCCAAAAAGAAACCACCCGCGATCCCCAAGAGCGGATACAATCTGCCATTTTTGCACGGGAAAATGGAACCTTTTTGGGTCGAGAGACCATCAGCTAACTGTAGCAAGAGTAGAGCGATCAGGGAGCTCGTCGACGGCCGTGATTCGGCCATCCGGCTCGAGACCCTTCTCCGTAAACCCTCTGGGAATAATGGGTCTCTCTCTGCCGACGAACTTGTCGTGAAGATCTTGAGATCTTTCACCGAGAGTATCTCTGCCTTGAGTTCTTGGGAAAATAGTGAGGTCTGTGAGGATATGTCACCCCAAATTGGTGGCTTTGGCGCCGGTTGCGACGATCAGGGGTCTGAACATTCCGGCGAGAGTAGGAAGAGGCCAGGCTTGAAAGACGGAAGAGGTTGCTACAAGAGAAGGTACCTTGTGACTTGTTTGTTTCACTCGCCGCTCGAGATATGAACGTCCTCTGTTTCTTCTTTTTGTTGAAGGGGTTAAGAACTCCATTTACCTGCAACTGGCCCAATTTCCCCTGAAAACGAGCCCTTTCTGTTCATAATACCGTACAGTGAATGTGTTCCTGGGTTTATCTGATGGCTTGGCTCTTGATTGAGTGCAGAAAGGAGTCTGAAACACGCACTACTTTTTCTCCCACCAAGGATGATGGGCATGCTTGGAGAAAGTACGGCCAAAAGGACATTCTTAATTCCAAGTTCCCAAGGTTTGTCATTTGCTTCTCATTTCACCTCATTTCCAGAGTTTTCCTTTAGGGGTTGAATCGACAAAGTCAACGATCTCGAAATATGCGTCTAGCGTTAACGACAAAGTTTTCTTACCATCCCAAAGCTTACCGTTCTGTGTTGGAACCTCATTTCTTGGATCAAGCCAGTTAAACGAACTAAACAGTTGCTTTGGAGGGCAACTAGAGAATAATAAAAAGTGGGTCACCGAGAAAGATTCATCAAACACCTGCAAAATCTTAGAGATTAAGGTTTAAGGTTGGGGAATCGTCAATCTCATTCCTCTTGAACTGTGATCTATTTTGCCAGGTGCTACTTCAGGTGCACACACAAGCATGACCAAGGTTGCAGAGCTACCAAGCAAGTTCAGAAAATAGAGGACGACCCCAAAATGTACCAAATCACATACATTGGCAGTCACACATGCAGAGAGATCACGAGGGCCCCACAGATGATCACAGATTCTGATCCTTGGGAATCCTCTTACCCTCCCTCCTGCAACAACTCGGACACAAAGCCTCTCATTAATTCTCAGCAAAGTTTTGCCTTCTGCTCGGCTAACGACAGCATCAAGAAAGAAGAGGAACTAGCACTAGTTAAGGAAGACACCCCAACAACCTCGAGCGACTTGACGGATAACCTTTCATCCTTCGATTCAATTTTGCTTCCCGAACTGATGGGTTTCGAGTCATCTGACCCGGCCGCCATGTACCTGTCTTGTGTGGATGATAGTCAGCACAGTTTTCTGGACATGGACCCGATGGGACGTTTCGGTTTTGACGGAGAGTTTCCATTTTACGAGAACGCGCAGTTTTCCTAGCACTCGGGAACGCGAGTCAGCATTACTTGCGTACTGTTGTTTGTACCATTTTGCTCCGAACTCGTTAGGAAAAACCAGTCTAGGAATGAAAATTTTTCGCTCTGCACTTGTGAGAGACTTCGGACTGTGTTGAGACTAGTGTTTTGTACGCCTATTGGGACACCAAGTGATGAGAATTGTTCCTCGTGTACCCTTTTTACACTTGCAAATGAACATTTGTGTACTTTCATGATGCTCTCGTCTCAGTGTTTCACTTTCATGGTCGTCTGAAACCAAACAACCTCAACAAATTCGATAAATTCTGCTCTTAACTTCTTGTTCTGTAGTCCTTTTCTCCTATAGGCCTTCACTTAATTGTTGTGGTACATGAGAATAGCGTGCTTATGAAAATTGGGGAACAACAAAATAATGCTTCTCCATCAAATGAAAAGAACAGAGTTATTTTTCAAGACTTTCGAGTTTCGACGGAAGAGGATATATCAAGATAGCTTCGCACGTCCTTATTTGGAAAACAGAACAAAAATTGAAGATCAAGATAAGTTTTCATTGAGAATGGATAGTGTAATTGGATGGTGGTAGTGTACAAAAGCAAAGGGTCTTGTCGCATTGTGCTGCTTGGAACTTGGATGGAAGTAGCCACGGACAATAATGCTGCGAAAGATCGGATCCACGAAATCAATGTGTTGACTTGCAGGTCTCCCCATCGCTTTGATGGAAATTTCTTGGCATGGAATTTGGGTCGCCGAGGAGAGCGAGACAGTCAGCCTTTTCACATTAGCTAGCACAAGAGACGGGAAGAGTTCACACGGTGGGACGGCCCCTAGTGATAGTGACTCCGTGGTCCCATACAGAAAAAGAAAGCGCAGTTATCCGCCGTAAATTTTTCGTTTTTTCGAATCGTTTTCCTTTGGAGCAATACTGATTGTATTTCGAAATTTTTGCATTTCAGTAAAGAAATTGAAAAGATTTATTTTAGTGGTAGCATGACTTATGATTTTACATCTTAAAAAGCATAAGATATTATATTAAAATATTACCTGTTACGTCACAAAATATAATTTAATGGGATGACGTAGACGGTGGAGTTTATCTAACTCATGATTGAGAAATCATGTGTATCCTAAAGATAAAATTCATTTTATTTTGAAACGAGGTTCGAAAAAATTTATAAGAAGATCGGGAATTTGACAGTGACACTTGAAATTGAAAGGATTCAACTATCCAATCAAGAAAGAGAGAGAAGAAGCAACTCGAGGATCTTCCATGAAGATGAGGAACATCTTCCATGAAGTTACCTCGTTCCCTAGGAAGAGGTGCCTGGATCTTACACAGAAAACGACACAGAAACACGCAAAGCTGGTGGCGGAATAAACAACGAAACGACGAGGAAAACCTGCTAGGAATTTCCAGGAACTTGTGGATTGTATTCTTTTGAAGGACTCTTACACACATCAACTATTCAAAATATGATAGGACCTGATCTCTGCAAAATCCTCTCCACCCTCTCAACTTTTTTCCTTTTCAGGGGTCATTTAGAAATTTAAACTCATCCCAGCAACAGTCTTGATCCTCTCATCAACTACCATTTCAAAATCGCTTAGTTTTGATAACACGTATGGTTCTTATCAGACTAATCAAAGCCCTACGGCCAATTGGGACGAGGTTGCCAGAGCCAATAAGGTTCGAAGTACAATTTAAATGCACTTGTACAAGCAATTTCCTTTTTGGACTTATGCTTGCCACATGCGTTACGAGCACGTCTAGACCAAGTTATTTCAATAGTCAAGTATTCCATTGCGGGGTGTGCAAACCTACCTATTGATTAGGTCTAGTCATGTTCGCACTTTAGATAATTGTTTTTGAAGTATGAGAGTTTCACCATGCGATTAGCATATAGATATAGATACTCTGATTCATCTGAACATGTATGCACACATTCTAAATCATGCCTTAGGGCTAGAGCTCGTACAATTTAACCATTATCTGTAAATAGTTGAATCCGTAGGATCCTCCATCATATGACAGCTAGAAGTTACTCCTAAGTGCTTATGTACACTCAAGCAAAGGAGAATGAAAAGTAAAGAATCATTCATATAGAGCAACCTAATAAAGTGTACATGAACATTAGTTTTATAGAAACATTAAGTGGTGCAGGCATTAGAGTAGAACAGACCATACGTAAGTCTAGACAGTCAGTGAATGACTTATTCAGACAGTAGTTGCAAATGAATAATTAATTTACAAAGCCACCGAAGATTAAGACTAGTAATTAAACCATACTTTGTTTGTCCTCCTCCTGCAAATTGGGTTTTGAGGTGTTAGCTTTCTTTCAGACAACCCCCCCAAAAAAAAGTAAAGTCATTTTCCTTCCTTGGAATTAGGGAAAATCATATCTATGGTGGTTGTACTGCTGGTCCCAGGATTAAACATTGCAGTCGCCAGATCTGCTACCGGGTAGTCGATGACTTCTTTGTCGTCTCGAGCAGCTGAAGTGCTTGAACTGCTGCCGGCAACCGCTGGGATGGTGCTGTTCACTCCGCTAAACCCGCATAGGTGCAAATCCATCGGAATGACATTTGCCGATGGTGGCGGCGGCGGCGGAAACAACGGTGCAGTCGAGGACATGTGGCACGTGTGATCGCCATGGTAGATTACTTCGAAGAAGTGAGGATCGTCGTCAAGTCGCTGCACTTGCTTCTTTGCTGGGCACTGGTATAATTTCTGATGGGTGCAACGATAATAACCCCTAAAGAAGCATACTGTTTTTTAGCTCGAACGTATGACCATCCAAGAAGGTACACAACAGACGTGTAAGTTGTTTCACTACTTGCAACTTCACATGGCTTGGTGATTACGAAATAAAATTGTTTTGGCACCAAACTGGTTTTCGATCTTGGCAAGAATCTTCACAGAGAATACATGCATATGAGCATCAGCCAATTAGTTGATGAACTCTATTATATTAAGCATAAACGTGAAAACATCTAATAGGAGTGATTACTATTCATTTTGCTTCTCCGGATGAATCAATTTATGTTCGCTGATCAAAACCTGTGTAAGTTGAAACTCAACATGAAGTCGCTTGAACCTTAGTACATAATGATGTGACAAAGAAGTTTTTTTTTTTTTTATCTTTACATGGTGTACCACTTTGTCCATATAATTGGAAATTCCCATATATCAACCATCATTGAAGTATCAATGCAAATAATAGAGGCGTAGTTTTGTTGGGCGAAGAACAAAGCGACCTAACTTACCTCGGATAGTTTGATCCGAGAATCGCTTTCTGACCATATTTTCTCCAAGTGTGCCCGTCGTCCGGAGGTATGTCAGTGTTGCCCATCTGAGGAGCTGCGACTTTGATTGTCCGTTTCTGTCCTTCATCCCTCCTAAAATCAACAGTCGATAAGTTTTTGCGCAATTATTTATCATGTACACATGATTAATATCACTACTTGTAACATTCATACAATTAGCAAATTGTTGCAAGAAATGCTGACTATAAACTTACATATTAATCAATATGGATGGTAAAGTGAAATAAAAACTTAAGCCTGATTGAAAACTCAACACGGATGAACGTCTAATTTAACTTTCAGACCGTCCAAGATTAATTCTTTGGCGTGTGTTGGATATGAAGATTTTAGATGGAACCTAAGGCCATCTGACAGACACCATCTGCTCAAAGGACATTTATATGATAATCTTGTAAAATCTGGGAGATATGCTTCTTTTGGACCTTTTGGTGGGTCTGTGTTTTGGGAAGTACCTGCGGAATTCATTAGGCCACTCGGACTAGTTTATTATTGAACTGCTGATTAATTAATCTTTGTTCAGCTCAATAAGAGGGAGTCATCCGTGTAGTTTCAAGGAAACTACACTTTGTATTTTAGCTATGTGCGCCTATTGAAGCCATGCAACTTTTACATGCAAAGTAGTGGCAACTCTTCCTGCTTGTCCGATCTCCTCCATCGCACAAGCACAGGGTTGATGATGATACATAAATCAGAGACATTAGCTAATCATCACACGAATCTTTATATACAGCTTTTGGAGTAGGTATGTTAGGAATATCCTTATTTATTTTTTCTCCTAAGAAAAAGATCGGATATAGGCTAGTAGGACGATAAATGCAACCCATGTGGTCCGGACTAAGAGATTCAAAACACAGGCACAACCGCTAGGGCAAGCAACTCTCTGCATGACCCATATGATAATCCAGGCCTAGATCTGTCCATTGTGATTTCACAGCGAAAGAAGGAACTGTCATATGTGAAAGGTGCATCTGTGATAACCTTAGTAATATTAACAGGGGAGATAAGATGATGAAGAAAAAGGCGTGATGTGTTATGCATAATAGGCGATAGTTGATTTGTTTCCTCAGCCTGCTGTCGATAAAAGGGTGAAGACAGACGGTTTAGGTAATGCAACTTAGAAGAAGATCGATCACATGTAACAAGCACATCTCCACTCAGATTTGCTTAATATAACACGTGTTACCTCCTTCGAGATCTTTGCAAGGATGAAGCTGATTTGTTGAGATCTGATGAAACCTCCATGGACAGTATTCCACCTCCAAGGCCTCTAAATGTTGCACAGCTTTCACTATCGCAACTTCCTCGACCCATCTCAGCTTTAAGGTGCAACTTGGCTCTCACCTGATGATCTGATCCCACTTGCCTTCCAATTCCCCAGTTATTGTCTGGCAATAACCTGGGAAAGCAACTTTGATGACCTTCAGTCGATTCCTTACAGTTGATGTTCATCATCAATTTCTCCAAAGCTGATGTGAAGATTCTTATGATTGCTTCGCAGGTCTCGGTTGCGCTTGTCTGGGGCTGGTTTGCCAAAGTTTGTAGGTTTGATTCAAGGTCTCTGGCCAGCTTGCACCCTTGAAGAATTAAAAACTTGGTCTGATCTTCCATGATATTGTTGGACTCTGGGGATCGTCTTGCTCTATTGGTCAGCACAAATAAAGCATTTGGACATTATTACAACCGTATGCACTAGAGGACATATAAACTGATGGGTTGTTGATTTCGATGTTTCTGATTATACTTTTGGTGGGTTTTTTCCAGTGTGGGTGCTCAAATCTTTAGTATGTGCTGGAAATTATTCAGAAAGTAACAAAGATGATTGTTGGACACGGTAGAGGAAGAAGAAAGGAAACATGGGAAAGATGACTTTGTCAAAGGGTCCACATTTGCTTTTCAACCTGGACCCAAGGTTGACTCATAAACATTTGCAAGTTGGAAGTGTGATTCATAAAACTCTCTTGCCTAGCAGGAGCTTTGCTTGCTCTCACTTTTTTTTTTCCTTGTTCCATGGAGAAATTTGAAATCTTTTAGCTCAAATTTAACTAAAGTTTTGCTAATTGCTGTTGTGATTAATTTCTTTAATATTCCCATTTGACCTGTATACCTTAATCCCCATTCCAATGTTTAGTGTCTATTTTAGTTCATCACTTTTGCACATGAATTAACAATGGAGAGGATTCAACTTTTCAATTAATATAGCTCGTGATGAGCTAATTCATTGTATTAATTAAAACTTCTGCATCGATGAAATCATTAGATGAGTAAGGAGCAATAAGGATTTGTTCATTACCTCTTTGTGCACCCAGATTCGTTGTCTGGGTTTGAAGTTAATAAATCACGTAATTAGCTTATTGCGTGCATCGACATGGTTATTTTAATCAACAAAATTTTCTCTTTTGACTATTTTTTGTTTCAGACTGATCAGTTTGAATTCAAATCGAGAATTTGTAGCAGCTATTCTTCAAAGGTCCATGAGGGAGATATTCAGCCAAGGTTGAACGCATTGTGTACGGCTTTTAAACCCACTCAACGGGTCATGACCACTGAGTTTGATCTCTGGTCATCATCTGATTCTTTAATCAAGAACTTCTGGTTGATTTTCCAACGCAAGTTCCGGAGACTAGAACGCTGATAGACGGCAGTTGTCGAGTCATAAGATCGGTACTAAATAATACGTGAATATTTCGACATAACTACATGGAAGAATTCTGACCATCGGTCAAGTTCAACAGTTCCAAGCTGAAGAACGCGCTCGCAACTTTCTCACTACTGTTTCTAGATTATACATATGTTGTTGACCATATCTAGAGTGAACGCTGCTCAAAACAATATAAATATGGCATAAACATAGGTTGTGAAACCACGCGACGATATCAGAACCGCGGGTTGAACCAGTCAACTTTATGGTCGAAAAATAATAAGTAACACGGTCAAAGTCATGAAACACAGCGAGGTTGAACGTAGGAGATTGAGTTCAGCAGATATGTTTAGCACCAAATAGTGTACCGAGCATTTTAATATAACAGAAGTTTCATACTTGCCTGCATAATTGACAAATTCACACTTCTCCAGTAGTTATTTGGTTCCAATAATGCTAATAATTGCGAAAACTAAGGCCTCGCAATTGAGCAAATGAGAGAACCAAGAATCTTAATGTGCGAAGGAGTAAATACTAGAAATTCAAGCGTAGCTGAAAGGTTAAAAATATCACTGTATTGTCCGCATTTGTCCCCTTATACATATGTATTTAGCTGTCATGTGAGCCACAATTAGCAAAAGAATTTACCTATCAGAATTTAGAAGCAAAAAGAATTTTGAGAATGTGGTGACATCCTATACCAACGAATTGGCAAAAAAAGAATCCTACGCCAGGAATTTTGAGGAGCAAGCAAGGTAGCGTATCTTACTGCAGCCATTTCATAAACTTGAGAGTGGTGGACACCTTTATACTTCTTCGACCTATAAGAATCACAATTTGGATCATTAACATGGAAGACAGGCCTCCATAGTACTTGCATGAATAGTATCAGACCAGAAGAGTCAGAGTCACCAAATTCAGACAAAATGTCACAAGCAGGCCATTTATATAAATCATTTATGTGCATGGATTTCGATTAGACACCTGCGGAAGATTCATAAGCTCATATACAGCTTTCTTTGGGGTCAGCTCATTGTCAATAATACGTGCAACAGCCGTCAACACAGGCATTTTAACATTGTATTTCTGGGCCAAGGCAATCACGGCTCCAGCTGTTGAGATGCCTTCAGCCACCTGCACATACAAACATCAAAAGTGAAAGGTTAGTGAAAATCACAGCACTCACACAAAGATGAAGGTGCTATCAGGAATATTCTGATAATCAATATCATTACAGGAGAAGTCACCAACAAAATATCATTGTCTTAGAAAGTTTGTCAAGCACCTGATTCATAGAGCCAAGTATATCCTCAAGCTTCTCACCCGATCCTAGACGTACTCCAACCATTCTATTTCTTGAAAGATTCACAAAGCATGTCAGCATTATATCCCCAGTTCCCGACAGACCAGTAATGGTGGTTGGCTTCGCACCCATCTGAGTGAATTGAATAGAGGAAGATCAGTGAGAGAGTACCAGCCAAAACCAGAAACAAGCATGACAATGAAAAGATTAGGTGTATTTGGCAGAAACAACAAGAGCCCTTTTAACAGGTAGGGGTGTAAGTGTGAACACAGAGAGAGAGAACATGGGGTTTGATCAATTCAATTAAAAATGAGCAATTCCAGTGTCAAACATATACATGGGACTAATTTTAAAAGAATTAAGCAGTCAGATTTCTTTTTCCTACCCTCCTAATTGCTCATCTAAAGTTCAGTGCACCGAATTATGATATCCAAACATCATCCATCAAGAGGCCAGTGAAAAGTCATGTCTCTGCTATGAGCATTCTGTTCAGAACAATAAACAAAACCTATTAATATTCCACATGAATCATTAAATATATGTATGATGGGCATCGCAAAATCTCTCAATGGGTTCTTGTTTGACATAGCTCAACCCGCCCCAACAATAGGTTGTCTTATATAAGTTCTACCAAGCTAGAATGCAGCACTTGAAGTGGTTGGCACTGTCTAATGGAACTTCTAGTTCATGATTTTTCAGTTTTTAGACCTACTGCTATTAAGCATAACGAATAGCACAAATGCACAGAAATCTGCATTAGAAAAATGATTTGTAAAGAGAACCTTCGTCGCCAACCATCTTATCTCAGAACAACCTTGGGCAACTAGAGCTGCCATTGAATTATTACCAAGATGCATCCCATCCACAATTCCTGCTGCTATTGCTAGAACATTCTTCAAAGCACCTGCAATTTCCACCCCTGTAACATCACTGGGAGCCATCAGAGGTTACAGACTGAACTCATGAGACGACATGCACAGAAACCATAGTTCCTTTAACCAAGCATATTGTATATCCAGTGGCGGGTAACAAGAGAGATCAGTGGCAGTACAAAGATTCACAAACTGAATAGATTGACGGCCAATAAACAAAGGACATGAAAAATAGAAGACGAGGATCATGGATTCTGCTAGACAAATAGAATAAGGAGAAACTGGATGAGTACAATAAAATCAAAAAACAAGTAGAAGCCTCAAAGTCATAGTTTACTGGCCCTATGACTCAGCAGAGACTGCATACCTTGACGTGTTAATTCTTAGGTAACTAGAAGCAAGGAGCTGCTGAGCTGCATTTGCTAGCTTTTTGTCCTTAGTTGCCACCACCATTGCTGCAAAGAACTAGAAAAGGTCAAAATCTCACAGGCAGAATTATGCTCACTGATATTGGTGATTACGACAATCCGGCACATACAAATACCTGTCGGTAATTTATTCATCAACTCCAGAGCAAAAGAAGGTCCCGACAGTGCAATGAAAGGTTGTCGGGGATTTCTCAATGCTTGAGGAATAATTTGAGACATCATCCTCAATGTGTTGAGTTCCAACCCTTTGCTCAGGGATATAAACGGCAAGGCTGGATCAACATAACTTGCAATGCCCTCAAGGAAAGCCGAGCTGAACTGCTTATGCAAAAAAGATCTGTCAACTTTATTTGGTAATTCAGTTGTGAAAATTGGAGATCACTACATATGCTTCTTCACAAAAACTTGTGCAGATAAGACACCATGTCAGTAAGAACAGCATACCAACTAGCATGGATGAGTAATAGTCAGATTAAACGAAAGTACCTGCACAGGTACTGCATGAAGGCAATAGTCCGCCTTAAGCAGAGCCGTTTGCGCATCAGTTGTAGCAACTACATTTTTTGGGAGCTTGTGATCTGGAAAATACTTGCTGGACATAAATAATATCAGTGAAGCAGAGTGAACAAAGAAAGAAATTATCCACCAAGGAAGTTATGGGCACCAAAGCAGCAGAAAACTTACTTATTACAGTGATTGTCATTGATAGAATGACAAACAACTGGATCCCTTACAAGCATATAAACTTCCATTTGAGCCTTTCTGCTCGCAATGTGGGCAGCCATTGCAGTACCAAAGGACCCACCTCCAAGCACCACAACCTAAAAGCCAACAGATGATAAAAATCATTCTGAAATGGTAAATACAAAGAAAGTCAACTGTCATCTTCACATGTCTATAACAAACTAGGTGTGTTTAAATTGACATACAACAAACTCTTCTTCCACAGACTTGAAAATGAGTAAAAAAAATGAATAGACAAATGCCACTTTTGAATAGATTTTGCACTCGATTGAGAATGGAAGTATAAGTCCAAATTAAGTTGATTCATTTTGATTTTCGAGGCCTGGTAAGACAATCTGCTTGAAACCAGAGATCTCCAAGCGGGAAGTAGAAAGGAGTACCACAATCAGATGTTCGTGTTTTTCCAGATTAGCAGATATACAAATAATGCCTTCTCTAATTAGGCAGATATTATCCAAATTGCTGAAACAAGTTATTTATTTAGAAAATAAAACAAGAACATTATTATAGTCAACTGCTCCAAAGCCAGTTCCAGATTGAAAGGAGATACTTTAAAGGGCGGCCAAGTATAGTGATAATCCCCAAGCAGCAACATCTCCCGGAAATTGAACAAAAGCACAAAAGAACTAAAAGATAATCCCAGAGGGTTCAAGAACGTCATTGCTCATCGTGAAAGGAACACAGTACAGTCCCATTCTACTTATGTACACTGACCAAGTAAAAGAAAGAACCAACATCCATTTCAATTCAGAAACTTCTTCGAAGTGAACAATTGAAAAGAAAAACGCAATGATTTTTTTCGACAGTGAAGCATAGTAAAGTCCAGAATACCTCCGCACAGGAAAATTGAGAAACCGCGGACAAGAATCAAGATTCGATTAATCAAGACAAACCCAACTCTCCAAATGCCCAACCAGTTACTGAAAGCGAGATCTTGATGCAGCAAACAACCTTGTTTGTACGTTCAAGAACATCGGTCTTGGCTTTCGACCGCCAGGACCTGGACCACCGGACCAGCTTCTCCCACGCGACTTGGACCGCTTTTCTCCTATCCCTCGCGCGTTCGGCTGGAGCATTAGTTTCAGGAGCTGAGGATCGAGGGCCGTCGTCCTCCGCTGGTAACAGTGGCGGCGAAGTGCTCCCGGAAGAGCAAGAACAGGAGGTAGAGATGGGATTAGGGGGAGGGTGAGGATGGAGAATGACGATGGGTCTCCAGTGCCGTTTCAGGGGCGTGCGCCGGAATCTGAAGGATGGAGACGGGTCGGAGGTTGCGTAGAAGCCGTTCAAGAAGGCCGGCTCCAGTAACGCCGCCATTCATTCCACGCGCACAGAGAGAGAGAGAGAGAGAGAGAGAGAGAGAGAGAGACGTGGCAAGTGGCACGCGAGGCTTTGATCCTTGCGGTGCACCGTTCATATTTATCCAATACTGGCGCTTGGCTATGCTTGATGGTGAGAGGAAATTCCTGCCTTGTTTTATTCATATATATCTTGGTTTGTCGATTTAGGTACGCTTATTGAATTTTGTGTTGTTGATCTACTATTGGGATTTAATCCATTCTAAGTATTTGCCCAGTAGATAGTTGAGAATGCACAACTGTAGTTTCTTATCTTGCCTTGCTTACAAAGACATCGAGTTGCTGATGAAGGCAATTAACTACATGATACCAACAAACATTTAATCCTATTGGCCGAACGGGAGATCAAGGCCACATAGATTGAGATGTGGGCGAATTTATTGAGAGAAGCCATTGCTGGCAATATGCAATAAGATAGGCTAAACACTTTACATTTGTAATACACCGCATATTAAATTTTGGAAGTGTGGAATCGAAGTGATAAGTAATTTGACTCATAACATATATTGAGTCAACAAAAGATCATAAATTTCTAGCAACCCATAATGATTTTTACATTATTATTGTCGGTGTTGGCGAAGCAAAAAGATGATGTCGATTGATTTTGCCAAGCTTAGGCAATACGCAGCTTGAGAATGACTTAATAAGGTAATATTTTATCCTTAGACTTTCTCCATTTCTCTGGGAAGACGAATAATATGACCGCCCAGGCTCTGTCAACTGTTATTATAGTCTGGATTACGAGCTGAACAAGTAAGATGTAATAATGTATTCATTATACTGGCCGCACGCTGTCGACGTGTACTGTTGGTTCAACCGGGCAGGAAGGCCAAATTTTGCTCTCATTTGTTGCTTCCCCAGTCAGAAAAAGTCCGTCCATTCGGTGGAATATTCTATTTTCCATCCATCCATCAACACCCACCAAACCTCATCGTATTCGATTTCGACAACTTTGATGCCATTGTGCTTTCAGCTGCAATAACTTCATTCCCAGAAAAGTACAAGGTAGCGGGGAAAAATACAGCCTGTCGATCATCTGGAAGCCTCTCTCTCTCTCTCTCTCTCTCTCTCTCTCTCTCTGTGAATTGAGTTCAAGATTCGATTTTGAGCATCTGGGTTGTTCAGGTATTGAATAGTTCTTTCTGGGTCTTGCTTTCTTGCAGGTAATATGGTGAAGAAAAGGAAGGGCAAGAATCAACACCACCGCAAGCATGGCTCTGGCAAGAAGAGCCAGCAAGGCGGTGGCGGCAAAGGCAAAATCATGGCTTGTTGTGGTTACCCTTGTGTCGCTGCTTCCTCTGTGGCTAGGGGATTTGGGAGATGTCTATTTGTCACTTGTTATCCAGTGATTCAGTGCTTCGGATGGGATGAGAGAAGGCACCATCACCATCACAGGCACTTTTACTGATGAACTTTTCCAATTCTTTCTAAGACTTGGGATGCAACTTCTGACGTTTCTTGGTTCGTCATTTGTGAGTTTGTCGTCCCCTTGCACTCACAAAAGAAGACAAAAGGCAAAAAGTTCTTTGGACAGGTTTTGTGTAAAATTCACAATCCTCTGCTTTTATTCTTGAGGAACGATTACTTTTATTACTTCTAGTCTTTCATTTTTGCTTTAATTTGATTATTTCAGAAATTTAATTTCCAATTCTTTCTCCAAACAAAACCAAGAGAAGAACAGAAGTGAATTTAATTTCCCAAAACTTTACACGGTACACCGCCTTTCCTTGGAATCCTAACAAAATCTATCATTCGAAAGGAACTAGCTAATAGAGGATGACTTTCCCGAGAAGTACAAGATCTAAGCACACCAGGTGCATCCAATTTTGACTCCGTAGGGCCTGACTGGTATGCAACCAGCTTATATCTTGGTTTGGGTTAGATTTTTCTCTTCCCTAATCTAACTCACAAAAACAAGGTCAAAGAAATTTCCCCCGTGCGTCTTAGGTTCTGCAATTCATTAGATGACACCTGAGTTTCTTTACATCTGACGCTTTGAGAGGCTTGAGCATGAACATCTGAGCTCCTTCGGCCAAACATTTGTTAATCCGAGTTGGAACATTCTCAGACGACATGATCACAACAGGAACTTCCTTCAAGAACGACGATCCCTGCTAGGTAGAATTTACATATGTTAGTCAGCCTACTACGACATTGAAAAGAACATGAATAAGAAATTTAAGTGAAACTTACTTAGAAACAATCTTATCCTAATCTGATGAGTGAGCCAATTTACCTTGACTTTTTTCAGCAACTCAAACCCCGTCATTCCTGGCATGCAATAATCTGTAATTATCAGATTGACCTTCGATGTCTGCAGCAGAGCATCATCATGAACTATCAGATGACTAACTTATTGATAATACTGTTAAGTTTCCTTAAGTTATTACACACAACTACGTGCACCGGGCATAATTATTTTCGACTCCTTAGCGGTACTGTTTTTCTTTCATAACCAACAAAACGAGCTACTTACAGTTGCAGAGGCTGATGATTCGCCAGGCTGATCATCTCTTATACCCAGATATTCCAAGGCACGCATCCCATTTTCTGCAGTTGTCACTGCATCAATTCATAAACCATTAGCAAGATGGTAGATCCTTCAGCATGCATAGTGGCTTAAATAACATACATTGGCCAAGGATTAAAGATCAATTGAACCTCAAGTTAAGTCTATCTAAATGCACTTGCACTGCCACTTTTCAAAGCCGTCAGATTCACTGTCGCTGCTCGCCATATTGTCAGAACCATACATAATCTGCTTATCAGTTATCATCATACAATTTATCCACAGGATACATACAGAACTCTTTATATTTCTAATGTCTTGGCCCATAGGGTTATCTACATTGTCATCGTGACAAGGAGGTGCCAAAAGCCATTCACAAGAGGGCACAATATGAGCTATTCACGGATACCAAATTCGAAGAGGTTTAGCTACAAGAAGTATATTTCAGAATTCAATGTCCTGTCAAAGTGTCAAGCTTCCTGGGAAGTGAGTGCATTTGTAAGTCTAGGTTGAACACTTCCAATGGCAGTAAATGCAAAGAGCCAACGGTAACTAAAAAGGGAGATTACCCCCTGGGGCCTTCAAATAAATGGGATCTTTTCAATTCTTTGGTTTCAGTTTTACAGTGTACTTGCATGTTATGAAGTAAGTAAAGATTCTCTGTCTGGAATAAAATCGGGGTAGGTGGAGGAGTACTCCTCAATCATCAATGCTCTTGAAGTTTTGTGTTGCATGAACAAAGCTCAGCAAGGACTATCGCATAATTGTCCTCCTGTTGTACGTTGGATTTTTCACGTTCATGCACTTCGCAAGGATAAACCTCTGAGATATTTTCAATTTCAACTCAGTGACTGCCTACCGTGTGGTTTTCCAAAAGTGAGGGTCTTTCAAATTCAATTAAGATTTTGACCAAAAACAGAAATTCAATTAAGATATTCATCCCTTGTGATATAAAGCCAAAAAAATAGAGAAAAGTCAATAAAATTTAAATTTACGCGAATTCTACTACTGACTCCGTTTTCTTTCTCTTTATTAAGTTGATTATTAATTTTGTAGCCGAGAACTTCGAATGTCGGAACTGACCGCATATTCTTATCAAGCCTGCTGTACATTCTTGAAGCTTAGGTGCTAAACTCCAGCGAACAGAGGCCAATCTCCAGACTATAAAAAATGACCCATTTCTATGATTTTGCAAGTTTAACAAAGGAGGAGTAACCGTTAAAGAAGACCATTTCTATGATATTGCAAGTTTAACAAAGAAGAAGTTGCTGGTAAAGAAGACCATTCACAAAATAAGGACAGCTATTACAGAATCAAGAAAAGTTATGAATTCCATTCATGAAGTCATAGATAATGATGAGTGAGGGGAAACAAAGAAATGCAAGTTCATATCAAATGGAAGACTGGAAAAAGAGGTGGGCAATTTTTTTCTTTTCCTAGAAAAGTATCTGATGATGAAACGGGGATAAGTCAAAGACACACTGCATTTTTCTGAAAAGACCGAAAAAAGGCAGCACCTTTGCAGGATGAGTTCTTGAGCAAGGCCTCGATCATCTTGCGGTCGACGAGGTTGTCGTCCACAGCCAAGACGTGGGGTTCGTCTCCGTAGTCCGCCATTGAAGAAGAAGAAGAAGAAGAAGACGAAGAAGAAAGAGAAGAAAGTTCTTTTTAAAGGAACCGAAAACAGGAGAGGAGATGGAAGATTGACAGGGAATGAGGGGAGGTATTAAAGGAGTGGGGTCTGCGGAGAACAATAAATGCAAGAGATCCAATGAAGGTTTTCCTCTGACCAAGAATGGCAATAAATGAGCGGGAAGAAGGAGGGGACGTGCACAACACACAAGAACATTGCTCACAGGATTTGTATGAGGGTACTGTCATTAGTTACTCCTCGGTATTTATACACACGCAGAGACAGAGAGAGAGAAAGAGAGAGAGAGAAGGGATGATATGAATGAAGATGAATGAAGGAAGTCACAGATATATCGTGATCCTTTTGGGGGCTGTATCTTGATTTGATTCAGTCCTCTCTCTCTTTCATCCTCACCATATCACGTCCTCTCTCTCCCTCTCTCTCCAGATCTAGAGAGAGAGAGAGAGAGAATCAGAATCAGCGTGGCATTTGAGCTTGCTGTCTGGGCAAAGATCCTCAATTGAATTGATGCTCTGCCGCTGCTGGCTGCTGCGGCAGCAGCCGCAGCAGCAGCAGCCACTGCTGTGTGTGGTTTTTAGGACCACCTCCTTTCATTTTTATTTATTTGAACTCCCTCTCTTGAACACCGCTCTTTTTTCAAATCAAAAGTTGTTATTCCCTTGTTAACTTTACTTATCTACGCTACGCACAACCCTTCATTTTTGGAAATTAAAGAAAGGATCTTGCGCATGCGCTCGGCATAACCTTTCTCCTCAATCTTATCCACGAATTTGCAAAGGGATTCAGTCCCCTGCATCGGCACGATATCATCCGGCCGAAGCACATTAAGAAGAACCGTAAAAAGAAGATCTGGGTTCGCTCGCCATGTTTTCCGTGCGAAACGGTAAAACCAAGCTGCCAAATTCCATACGTATGGTGTTATATAAATGGACATTTCGTTGCGTGTAGGATTCATCAGTCGCCCTTCTTGGAGTTTTGCTAACCGTGCAGATCTCTCCTGCCCGAGGCTCATCCTTTGATACTGATGCAATGCACGGAACGACATCGGGCCGTGAGCAGTAGCATTGTCGAACTTAGCTAAATTACAAATCCGAGGTTTGGTTTGAGCAAGCTCCGAACTGTCTTTCGGCCCGAAAGATCTTGACATGACTCGAAAGGATCGGATACGGAGATCTTCTCTAACTTCAAGATGGCTACTCTCTCTCTCTTTCTCTCTCTATAGAATACGACATGTGTTTTGGGGGAAACGAAAAGAGATCTCTGTTCTTATTCCGCCTCATGTGAGTTGGCGCGAGAAATGGACTCCAGCGATCCCATGTCACCTGTTCGGTCCGAATTTCTACTCCTCGGATCAAATTTCACGTTCTCGATTCGGTCAAAATTTGTCATATTGGGAATTGAGCAAAGCGAAAGCCGGATGGGATGGGACACGTCAAATCTCCTGCTCCCTCATCCATATCCCCACCACCCCCCTAAAGGAGAGGTCCAAGGCTAGATTTTAGATGGAGCTCGACGAGAATCTCGTACCCAGCATCTCATGCTCTGCACATTATCGGGCACATGCCATTAACCTTTAAAAATGGACACACACGGTTCCCATGTGTTAATTTCATAAGGGCCTTGTTCAATCGGATCCGCGTCTCTCAATTGAATTAGCTTCGCCGTCTTTTGAGGCATCACACATCGGAGGACGTTGGTCTTCAGATTGATTTTTACTTAAGATCGCCTGTGCGGCGGTGTGGTTATTATCCATCTTTCAAGAAAGGGCAAAGATGATTTCGTGAACCGTTGATGGATACTAGTCGGAGGAGGAGGCGCGAATCTGTATCGAAAACTTCCAGGACGACAAGCCGAACGTGCATTAATGGATGTGAAGGCGGACCCTCAATTCATTGCATTTAATGTTTTGCGATCTTCCTGAGATTCTGGCCTCGTGGGGGTGCGGGGTTCTGGAGGGTGGATGGCTGTGGCAATTATGGGGCATTCAATGCCGCCGTTCGAACCATCGTCCGTCTGGATCTGGACTCGGGCCTTCCTAAATGGGCTCTCGCTTCTGGGCCTCAGCCCGAATAGAATCCAGAATTCATTCCCCAAGCTTCGCAGCGTCGCGCCTTTTGCGGGTAGGCCCAAGAAGAACGTCCTCTCGCCTGCATCGGATCCAAATGAATGAACGTTAATTGACAAGAAGTCAAATTTGTGAACTTGTTGCTTTATCGTTTCGCATGGGACATCGAGATTTTAAATGACGTGGTTGAGAATAATTCATGAAATGTAAGTCCTAATTAGACTTGGATTAGTTATATTCAATGAATTGGTCATACATTAATTTAGAATGGTACAACCCACAAATAATACGGGTGTTAAATGGATCCATAGCTTATTTATCTCTTACCCATCTCGAGGAGTCTCTTGCGTCCCTACTCAATCTTGCGCTCACTCGCTCTGAACTCTCACCTCAGTTTGAGTATAAATTTTCCTCGATTTGGTTAAATATGGCGGGAATTTAGTAAAATGGGTTGGTTCGGATATGTGTCGAGTCGAACATAAAACACTAAGTTTATTTCGTGTAATCATGTAATCAATATAAGTTGAATGGATCAATTTGAGTTGAATTATTTTCAACATGAATCGATCCATCCGTTTGACAGCTCCGATCCAAATTCAAGGTGCGTGAATCTTCTTTTCGCCTGCTTACATATTGCCTCTTGGGTTGGACGTTTAGAAGTTTGTCTCGGAGTAGTCTCTGGACAATATAGATGCCAGCTGTGACGTGGAAGATAACGCCTTTGTTTGACGAAGAAAAGCATCACGAAAGGAGAAATTAGACACGGAGAGGGCGCCATCGGAAACAGGACCTAAAGTTCAAACGAGACAAAAACAAAAGAAGCATCAACCGCTTGTCGTCTTGTTGTCTGCTCTGGTTCCCTCGCTAGCGCTGCATGGGAACACGAGAAATCTCACTGCAAGCGATCCACATTTCCTATTTTTTCTTTTTTTTATATTGAAAATTATCTGCACCGTGATTAATTATCCAAGAATTCAGGAGGGAAAATGCCCGAATGATTCTTAAATCTTAGTTCCATGTAAAGTGTTATCATTGAATTTTTAATTTATTTAATGTAATTTCTGAATTTTACCTAATATGTAATGTTGTATTCAAATTTTAAATTTATTCAATAAAATCCTTAAAATTATGTACATATTCAATTTAACTTGTAGATTATATGAAAATGTTTGATGTTTAAATTAATGGAATGATAATATTGAAAAAATTTCATTATAATTTATTAACTATATTGAACATAAATAAAAAAAAATCATGAATCACATTAAACAAATTAAAAATTTAGAGATGGCATTGCATATCGAAATAAAGTCTATGGATTCAATTAACAAATTATTAAGGATCACATTGTAAATTTTGTTAGATATCATATATGTCGCTATCTCAAATTAGAATGATGACGTATGGAGAGAATGTGTAAATCTACGACACATGCTTATGGGTAGCTGATCATGAAGAGTTGAACAGATTCCGTTGACGGTGGAGAAAAGCTGATCATGAAGAGTTGAACAGCTTCCGTTGATGGTGGGGAGAGAGAGAGAGAGAGAGAGTACTTATCGACATTGCTTTCATTTATTCTAAATTTCTTGTATCTACCCGAATTGAGTAAGTTCTAAGTACTTATAGTCATTGCTTTCATTCATTCTAAATTAATTTATTCTACCCGAATTGAGTGAGTTCCAAGTCAAGAAAGAGAGAACCTCCAAACATGTATGTGCACCACCAAACTCGCCAGACAGATTTCAGCAACTCCCATCTCCAGAAACAGTCAATAATGTAGATAAAGTCGCCCCGACACTTGAGAGAGAGAGAGAGAGAGAGAGAGAGATTCTCAGAATTGCGTAAGAAGACAAGCACGACATGTTGCTTTGACTCTGGAGCTCACGGGCCTCGCCTGAACCATCCCGCCCTCCTCCCCAATGCACTACGGCAAACGCTAGCGGGCCAGACCCACAAAAGGACTACGTAAGATTTGACAAAATCTATAACATCGGAATTAAAGAAAGGCGAAAAGGAGAAACGAGAAGAAGGGCATGGGGCTGAAAGGTAGCTGAGTTTCACATCATCGAAGGCGAGATCCTAGCTCCATTTGTCTACGTACATTTTAAAATCGGTAACAGCAAATCCAATGAAAAGTCAACACTAGAGCAGGACAAACACGAGTCAAGAGCCCAAGTCTACAAAATGATGGTGGGGATTGTCTAGTCTCTCGGCTAGTGTTGTGTCCTGCAGCCTGCTCATGCATAAGTTGCTATCCCATTAAGCCTCCGGATTTCCGTACTGATTAACAATTTAATCCCCACTCGCGGCCCGGGGAGAAAAGGGAAAGTTTTTCCCATGAAAGTTGGTAAATTTTACTACCGGAAAACTTCATGTCAATTTCCACGATCAATTATTTTTTCTCATAGTGATTTTTTCTCGCCAGACGAAGCAATTAATGCAACATCGTAGGGTCCGCTTGAAAACAATGCGTGTCATTTTCTCGCGATGTCGTTTGCTAGAAGTGTTTTGACCGATAGCAACAGGCACGGTTTGCTATATAAAAGCCCTTGATCAAAGCGTACGGTTGATTATTTCTCAGTGTAACGTTTACTGGAAACGCGAAGGTTTTTACTTTAAGCGTAACGTTGATTATGAATTCGTTTATTTATCCAAAACGAATGTAGCTCATCGAATAATGTTGAGGCTTACCAATGAATGAATGATGAGTTTGTTTTACCCTTGAAATGAATAAAGTTATTATAGAAGAACAAGCTTTCTCATTAATAAGCTCCATTTGGCATGAATGTATCCAGTTGATAAAATATTTTTATCCTTACACACATTTGCACACATATATATTTCACCTTACCTTCTCCTAACAATTGAAAGACCCTTGATTGGAAACTTACCACAAAAGTACTAAACCTGTTGTATATGTGCCAATTCAGTCATAAAAATTTTAAACCTTATGACAATTTATTAATATAGTTCTTTTGGCCAGTTTTGACTTGTAATCGCCAAAATGGATGCGGTTATGTTACGTAATATGATTAGTGTTGACATAAATAATTTTTTGCATTTTTTTTCAATTTTCTTAATTTTTTTTATAAAAATTTTGAATTATTTCTCTTATTTCTTTTCCTTCTTCTACCATTAGTCCTCGGGCCTCCATGATGGTCGGCAACTAGCCACAAACAAGAGCTGACCCCACCAAATCCTGCGAGTTCGAGCCTTGCCAAAGGCTAGCAGAAGAAGATGGAATAAAAAAAGAGAAAAAGAAAGAAAAGAAAAGAAATTTTGAAAATTTATATAAAAAGGGAAAGAAAATTAGTCTTATAATATAGGATGGCTCCAAAATTCAGACAAAGATTTAACATTAAATTGACTAAATTATAATATTTAAAATTGAATTGATATTTATATCTATTTTGGTAATTACAACTCTCGATTGTGTTACTCTATTACTCTTTTATGGTCCTCCATTTGCGGTTGCAACCAGTAAGTGAGACCGTAATAATATATCAATTGGCAATTACTGTAATTATTGCTTTTGACCCCAAAGAGAACAAGTGAACAAAAAAGAAGATTCTCAATTTATTAATTACCGGGGGTACGGAGACAGGGGTAGCCCGGGCTTTTAACTCCACCTCTCTCCACTGCATTTAATGCCAAGTCGTAAAGGAGAGGTTCGCATTCAATTTGAATTTCTCGTGGCAACCGAGAATCCAGGAAGGGGGCCTCCTCTTCTTCTCCTTCCTTTCTTTTCTTGGGTCTTTTTCAAATTATGGGGTTTAATTCGATAGAAATTCAAGAAGCAAGGGTCCAAGGAAGGAGTAAAAGGTCATCGATTATATTTTGGAGAGACGTGCAATTTTATCCGAAGCGGGTAAATTTCTTAAAGCGTACTGACATGCTTTAATGATCAGTTTTAGTGATTTTAATACGTGTTTTTTTTTGGGAAAAACAGAGATCCAGAAAGAGAAAGTAAAGAAAGAAGGGAAGGTGTCTCTCTCCCGCCGCTGCTCTGCACATCTTCTCCCTCTCTCCCTCAAGTCTTTTCATCAGACCTTTTGCTTTATTGCACCTCCCACCCACCTACTTGCCTTTATTGCCTTCGTCGCCCTTTCGCTTTCGTCCTGTCTTGCTTTATATCGTCCCAAGTTTGCTGTCTGTGCCTCTATTCCTGTCGCCCTAACAAAAGTGTCTCGTGTTTTTTCATGCCTGAATTTTTGTACTCACATCTAATGAAACATGGAATTTCTGACGTCCAAGACGAATGTGAAAATTCTAATCTCGATTCTTATTAGCGATTGATAACCATGCGGTTGTTTCTAAAATAAATTTCTAGCTATTTTCTGAGAGGATTTTCAACATATTTACACATTTAATGACGATTTTTTATTTTTGAAACAGAAATTCATACACAAAATTTCCCCTTCTTATGCTCTTTTTCATTCACCAACGGACAGTGAGAGGTGAGGACAAGTCATGAGAAGAGTTTTAATTTCTCTTTTTATTCCAAAAACAAAAAAATAGAAAATTTTACTTCTCAATTTTGTTCCAAATTTATTTTTAGACTAAAAATTTGCTTTGAAAATTGAAAAATGAAATTTTGTTATCAAACGAATTTTTGTTCCAAACTCGTTCTCGATAACCATAAATAAAATGGTTATCATATGTACCCTTACTCGATATATCATCCTAAACTCTATTGTGAAGAACGGGTTTGTCATTGCTAATAAAAACCATCAGCTCCTCCCTAATCTTCAGTGACACAGAAGGAAACTGTTAAGACAAGTTGCGGGGTTAATAAATGCTGATATAGTTTCATTACTGGTTATGCCCCTGTTAAGTGGTGGGGTAGAATATCAGAAATTCCATCCTGGGTAAAAACCCACGATTAAGATCAATTCTCTCACACTAGCAACCAAAAAAGGGAAAAATAAAATTCGCTATAAATTGAAGAAATCAGAGGAAATTCTTACCCTGGGCTAGGGCCATCGACATGGATCAGAAAACACGTGCTTGATTAATTTGTGAGTTTTGCAGGAGGTTGAAAATTATAGACTTAATTAATTTATGAGATTTACAGGATACTCCATTGGGTCTATCCATTGGCACTGGCACGTTTTGTTATAAAAAAAAAAAGTACAATTACCCTCAAAGCTTACCGGACTAATACATTGATTACTCTCGTGTTATGCATAATCATGACCTTTAAAAAATAAAACCATTTCATGTGAAATATGCTTAACAAATCGTTGGAGGCACTTGTTTGTAAGACTTATATGAAAATGAGAAAGTCCCCTCACCAAATAATTTTCACATAAATTGTGATCAAAGGGTTCTAAACTAATAGTATAAACCTTTTGATAATTTGTTGATGTAGTTATTCCAATAAATTGTGATCGGAAATTATCAATGTAGACAATTTTTTATTTTATTTTATTTTTTCCTATTTCCCTCCACCAATTGCTAGACCTCTAGCAAGAGAAACCATCACTTTGGTTGACGAGGACATCTCGGGTCCCATCGGCCATTGTCGACTCTAGCTTTGTCATATTGGATGATTAGTTTTTACATCAATAATTTTTGATCAAAATTCATAAAATTAAATACATTGAAAAATTGTCTGACCAAATTTAAAAAAAGTATAAGATCGAATTGATTGATGTATAATAAATTCAACATTTATTGGACAATTCTCCCCGTTATCTTTGTGCAAAAGAAATGCTTTCGAACAGTGTGCATGCAGCGTGTGCAGTCCTTTTTCGTCTCTATCTTCAAATTAATGAATACGAATAAAGATGAAAGATGATCGATGGAGCAATGGGATTGACGCGAAAGTCATGCGCGGTCTAATTTTCCGCATAACGTACCGTAGTTTTAACCTTTTCTCGATAATCCGTTCAAGAGCAAGCCAACATCAGAAACGTCAAAAAGGTTTTAAAAAGAAAAAATGATCCAAAAGAGGGAACGTTCACTGTCCAGTGTCCCAATCGTAATAACGTGCAATCACGGGGGCGATTTTGCCAAAAACCAAATCCCCCCGAGTTATGGCCCGAGCTCAGCGCCGTGAAACGACGGCAGTCCTTGCGTCCACGTCGACACAGCTTCGCCCGACAGCGACTGGCGTGTCCGCCACGTCGGATGCCAGCCACCCTCTCGCGTGCCAACACGTGTTCGGGGGGGCCAATAAATAGCCCCACCTAACGAGCTGGTCCTCTCCCTAAGCTCTCTTTTTCCTTTCTTTATCTTTATGCCGTTAAAAAGCAAAAGAAAGAGAGAACCCCTCAGGACAAAGCGCTTTCAGACAACCAAGAAAGAAGTGTCTCCCTCTCTCTCTCTCTCTCTCTCTCTCCTCTCTGCCGAGACCACCTAGTCGCTCTGTCTCTGCAACTCCGCATTTCCCCGGAAGATCTCGCCGGAACCCTAGCTATCTCCGCCGGCGGCGTGAGTCCTTCATTTCTATTTTACCGGCGAGTCTTATTGAGTCTCTGCTCATACAATGTTCCACAAGACGATGCGCTCTGTACTAGATGACTCCAGTATCGGTCGTTTCAAACTCGATGCTTCGTGTCTTCTTGGAACCTTTGGCTTGAAAGCGCGAGACCACTGTTCCGCAACTCCTCACCCTCTGCTCTGAAGAGTTCTGCTATTTTCGGCTTCGAACTTGCGAGCGCCTGAAAAGTTTAGCTTTTTCTTTCCCCCTCCAGCTAATTCAAGTGTCTTGCCCTCCTTCTACATTTTCGTTTCCATACTCATCTCTTCTTTTGTCGAATTCCTTTGGGTGCCCCTCGTGGTGAAAGTTTGGTACCTTGCTTTCTTGACTCACAAACGCACCTAAGAGAGCTTCGGTTTGCTTCTTTTTTCTTTTGCTTGTTCTAAACTCGGGGATGGGTCTGTAGTTGCTTTCACATTCTTCTCGTCGCCACAAAGTTGAGAACAGGAAATGCCGAAAATGATGAGAATGTTGCTGATTTTATGCTCACTGGTGTTGTCATTGGAACCGGTTTCAGTGACATCAGTGAACCCTTCTCTGAATGAGGACGTTTTGGGGCTGATTGTCTTCAAAGCGGACGTCCAAGATCCAAGAGGAAAGCTTGCTTCTTGGGATGAAAATGACGACAATCCTTGCAATTGGGTCGGTTGCACATGCAACCCCAGATCTAATCGGGTCGTCGAGCTCAATCTTGATGGGTTTTCCTTGTCGGGTCACTTAGGCCGTGGGCTTTTGCAGTTGCAGTTCCTGAGGAAATTATCCTTGGCTAAGAACAATCTTACCGGAAGCATAAGCTCCAGCGTCGCTAGGCTTGACAACTTGAGAGTCCTTGATTTGAGTGAGAACAGTCTCTCAGGGACTATTCCTAATGAATTTTTCAGGCAATGTGGGTCTTTGAGGTCAGTTTCTTTGGCTAGCAATAAGTTCTCCGGAAAGATACCAGAAACTTTAGGTTCTTGTTCTATGCTTGCATCGATTAATCTCTCTTCAAATATGCTTTCTGGTGTTTTGCCTGACAATATTTGGTCCTTGAGTGGGCTTAGAAATCTGGATTTGTCTGATAACCTGTTGGAGGGTGGGATTCCCGAGAGCATTGCTGGTATGAAGAATCTCAGAGGTATCAGCTTGAAAAAGAATCGGTTCTCTGGTTTGATTCCGGATGGCTTAGGCAGCTGTTTGCTTTCGAGGTCGATTGATTTGAGTGAAAATGCTCTTTCTGGGAGCATACCAGAGACATTGCAGAAGCTTACACTGTGTACTTATCTGGATTTACATGGGAATTTGCTGACAGGGGGTGTTGGAGATTGGATTGGAAAAATTGAAGCTCTTGAAAGATTGGATCTTTCAGGTAATGGGCTTAATGGGGAGCTTCCAATTTCACTGGGGAATCTGCAGTCACTGCAAGTGGCAAATTTTTCGAGAAATAGATTTACAGGGACACTTCCGGAGGCCCTGTCCAGTTGCAAGAATCTTCAATCTTTGGATTTAAGCAACAATGCGTATTCAGGACATATTCCAAGTTGGATTTTAGGGCCTAACTCGTTGAAAAGTTCACTGTTAGATAAAGAAGAAGTCACTGCTAAATATGCGAGTCCAGTTTCTTCATCGCCAGAGGGCTCACTTCAAAAGCTCCAAATCTTGGATTTGTCATCTAATTCATTCGCAGGCAAAATATCATCTGATATGGGGGATCTTGCTGGCTTGCAGTCCTTGAATTTGTCAAATAACTCCCTCACAGGTTCTATTCCAGTGACCATTGGAAAACTCAAGGTATTGGATGTTCTTGATTTGACTGAGAATGAGCTGAACGGCAGCATTCCTTCTGAAATTGGTGACGCCACTTCTTTAAAAGAACTGAGGCTTGGGAGGAATAACCTCGTAGGGATTATTCCAGATTCAATCGGGAAGTGTGCTGCTCTAACGACTCTGTAAGTTGTCCTTTGGGTCTGCCTCTTGACTCTTATTTCTGTATCCACTAAATCTGACATAGGTGGCTGAGAGCGGCTAGTTTTCCAGCTTTTGTCATCAAAAGATGCAAATTTTCTTTTCCTTCAGTTGATTCTCCAAATTAAAATCTTAATACATGGATTCAGGTAAACAGTTTTGGACTTCTTTATAGTATAAATCTCTTAGACCACCCTCCCGCTTGAAAATAAAAGTTATTTTAGTTACCAGGAATTTCACTGTTCTGACTTATGGTGAGCTTGATAGTGTCCACTACATCATTCACATGTTTTTAGCCATGTGTAAGGTGTAACTGTGGCGTCTCTTGTTCAGGGCATTTATCTTGTAAAATCTTGGCATATGTGATTTTAGTTGCTTTCAATGCAAAATACGGTTGTGGTTCTATGGACGCAAGCACAAACAGAAAATCTAACTATGATTGGATTTTTAGAAATATGCAGATGAATTAACAAGAGTTTTGTTTCAAATGGTGCAGGATCCTATCACAGAACAACCTAAATGGTCTGATACCTGCCTCTTTGTCAAAGCTTGCAAATGTACAGATGGTGGATCTGTCATTTAACAATTTTACCGGAACCCTACCCAAGCAACTAGCCAATCTCCCCCACCTCCTCTTGTTTAACATTTCCCATAACCATTTTCAAGGGGAACTCCCTCTTGGTGGCTTTTTCAACACAATATCACCATCCTCTGTGTCTGGTAACCCTGCTCTTTGTGGTTCAGCTGTAAACAAGTCATGCCCTGCTGTCCTTCCAAAGCCCATTGTCCTCAATCCAAACTCCTCCTCCGACTCCTCTTCTGATTCCTTACCTACAACTTCAGGTCACAAACGAATAATCCTCAGTATTTCCGCGCTCATTGCTATTGGTGCTGCTGCAGTGATTGTTATTGGTGTTATTGCCATCACTGTCCTTAATCTTCGAGTCCGAGCGTCCACCTCCCGATCTGCTGCGGCCCTCACATTATCTGCTGGGGATGACTTCAGCCAGTCGCCCTCCACTGATGCCAATTCTGGGAAGCTTGTCATGTTCTCCGGCGACCCTGACTTCAGCACGGGGACACATGCCCTTCTCAGCAAGGATTGTGAACTTGGACGTGGTGGATTTGGAGCTGTCTATAGAACTATGCTTCGAGATGGGCGAGCGGTTGCCATTAAGAAGCTCACTGTCTCGAGCCTGGTGAAATCGCAAGACGAGTTTGAAAGAGAGGTGAAGAAGCTCGGAAATATCAGGCACTCTAACCTTGTGGCGCTTGAAGGTTACTACTGGACGCCGTCTTTGCAACTCCTGATATCCGAATTTGTATCTGGTGGGAATTTGTATAAGCATCTCCATGAAGGATCTGGTGGGAACTTACTCTCGTGGAATGAGCGTTTCAATATTATACTCGGGACGGCAAGAGGCTTGGCTCATTTGCACCATATGAGCATCATTCACTATAACATAAAATCGAGCAACATTCTGATAGAGAGTTCTGGTGAGCCGAAAGTGGCAGATTTTGGGCTAGCAAGACTTTTGCCAATGCTGGACCGTTACGTCTTAAGCAGCAAGATTCAGAGTGCACTTGGTTACATGGCACCGGAGTTTGCTTGTAGGACTGTGAAAATAACGGAGAAGTGTGATGTTTATGGTTTTGGGGTTTTAGCTCTTGAAATTGTCACGGGAAAAAGGCCTGTTGAGTACATGGAAGATGATGTGGTGGTTCTTTGTGATATGGTGAGAGGGGCACTTGAAGAAGGTAGGGTTGAGGAATGTGTTGACGGGAGGCTACAAGGGAACTACCCATCGGAAGAGGCGATCCCCGTGATGAAACTGGGTTTGATATGCACATCGCAAGTTCCATCAAACCGTCCGGACATGGCAGAGGTAGTTAACATATTGGAGCTAATCAGATGCCCTTCAGAAGGCCAAGAAGAATCGTCATGAGTTAACTGATACTTCAAAAAAAAAAAAATTGTGGGAATATTTACTTTGCCGGCGAAGTGGAATCCAGGACTGTTTGTCTAATCTGGGGAGAAGAACAATTAGATCCTTGGGATTTCTAATGTCTTTTCCTGTAGCTGTATGTTTTTTCTTGATCAAGATTTTATTTTCTTCTCAATGTTCAATTACGGTACCGGATTCCTTTTCACCGGGTTCGTATTTGGGACCCCCCTATGGATGTTGTTTCTTAAGTTACTGATCTATTGGGAATTCATCTTTGTCTGGTGATTTTGCTTGTAATGAATGAGCTAATGGTAACTGAGCCTTTTGTTTGACTCCATCAAAATTACAAAATTTACATTGCCAACCTTAGTGAATGTATGGGTGGATATCTTGCAAATAGTAGCTAATATTTGCTAAGCCAACCATGTAAGAAGAGACACAGACCAAGACATGAATAATGCAAGAAGTCGAATCAGCTTTTAGTGCAGAGCCTGCTCGAAGAATGGACCAAGGAGGGCATGTCTTAGCTTCTAATAATATACTACTCATTGTGCTGTAAAACAGAATCTTGTCTCGATGATTGAGGAAATAAATAAGTGTTTATGCAAGTCAAAAGTGAGCCTATTTTGTAGTCTCAAGATTCTTACACCCACTTCGAAGTAAACAAAGTATATGGGACGTAAGTGGTGAATAAAATAGCGGGAAAGTGAAAATGGGCCCCCGAGGACTCATCGACGGGAGAAAAGGTCGTGGAAAAAAAGCATGGGGTTAATGGCCTGGGGAGAAACAAATGATAAAGTGGAAGTATGGAAACAGAATCTCACAGGGTCTCATGCATGTAGCTGTCGGAATAGAATACAAAGCCTAGTCACACCACCAAATCTATTTTTCTCTCTTCCTTGTAACTTTGTTTTTGGGTTGAGTACCACGATAATTTTTAATATACATCTGGTATTTAGGTTAGTAAAATGGTCATATTGCAGACTGAGTGAAGCTTTCGGCTTGGATCCGACTCTTTTGGATTGGAGTAGTGGATATGATGTGCCTCACCAAGATTTCAATCATGCATTAGCTGTTATGACATGCAAAAGAAATCCCTCTCAAATCATGGAGAGAAATTTTGCTCGCCCATCATGCACAATTATTCTGCTTAGCTCAATATTGATGTTCTGCTTATTTAGGATACATTTGCTTCCAACCCGGAGGTACTAATAATGAACTCTGAAGACTCCTTGAGTTTCCGGTAGCTAATGGGTAAATGTTCTTCAGTGAGTTAGATCTTCAAAATGATCAGTTTCTGATACAATAATTCTTGCCTTCCCTTCTTCTTCTTTTTTGTTTCCCAAATTGACACTAGTCCATTCTTTATTTGGCATATTTAACCTGTATTTTCCTCATCAAGCACTCTTTCCAAAGCTGTGTGGCCAAGTCTAATGGGGAGTCAAAAGGACATGGAATTATATTTCCATGAGCATGTGCATAGATTACAAGAAATGAGGTGTCCCTAGCCTTGAGCCTATAAATTAAGATAAATGCTGTTGGGCCCAATGTTACCTAATGGATTTGGCCATGTCAATCTCATCATGAACAGCACATGGCTCGTAAGATTAGCTTCTTTATTTTTTTCAATAATATTAAATGTTTAATATTCTTCGGTCACTGGAATTGACAGAATAAGCTACCTACTTTTTTGTAGCATTCCAGTCACACTGCACGGTCCACTGGGATTTCCCACTTAGAATACCTCATTTTCTTTGTCATGGATCGATGATCCTTGTATTTTGCAATAATATAAAAAAATAATTTTTGAAGTGGGCAGAGTCTGGCCTCAATCTTTTCTCAAAAGCAAAAGAAAAAAAAAAGTAGAAAAGATAAAATAAGCAGGCATGGCCTATTGAGAAAAAAGAAAGTTCTTTAAATTTAGCTGCAGAGAGAACCTGTTCTTTTGATCTTTCCTTTGCTCCAGTTGTGAGACAAAATAATATCGTTTCAGCTTTTGTTGAGCACGTAAAGAGTGGGAGTACTAACCTTTCATGATGTCCCTCTCAATATTCATTATTTGGGTATTTACTGTTGAGCATTGGGGTGTGTTGCTGCTACAGCAGTAACACAAGCTCGGCATTATTACTCTTCCTTCTTTCGATTACAGTGGACTTCCTTTTTTTCTCGGTTCGAAGATTATAATGTCATTAGAATGGAATAGAGTGATTGGAGTAAATAATGATCCCTGGAGGGCCTTTTTTCAGTTGAAGTACTTTGTGACAGTGACCTCTTCATGTATGTTTCAAAGGCTTCTTAATCACTCCAAGGTTATGAATCATCCATCTTCTCAATGAACAAATGCAACACTTCTGCCTAGACTTTTAAAAGTATGTAAAGCATAATTCCAAGTCACTGATTCTCCAGCACGCAAAGACTCTGAGAGGCTCCTAATGCAAGAAATTGAAGCGGTTAATCTCCGCATACAACAGTAACCACCACATGTTCCAACTAGATAATTGTTTCCAAAACACAACGAAAACTACCAACATGTGGACCTTCAAGTAACTTAGATTTCTGTTGACAGTTACTTACAGGAGAAAAGGCCTAAGAAAAAAAATTACAAACCAAAACTTACAACCGAATGATTTCTCAAGAAGGAAATTAAGGGCCAAAATTGTGAAAAAAGTAAAAATTCACAAGTACTGGAAAGCCAAAAACAGGAAAGGCAGCAGATTTCCTGCCTTTTCACAATGCTATACCTAATTTTCTACATGTATAATCTCTTCCTCTGTTCTTGAGGTTCTCGATTTTTCCACCCATTTCAAGAAATATAAAAGGACCATAGGTTCTATCCAGTTCCTATTCATCCCAGTTGTCTTCCCAGCCATTTCTATCAGAAGACCGAGATGCTAATCCATTTGCCTTAGCCGCATTACCCCCTGGCCCTTGGCTCGGTGATTTAACTTCCCTAATCTCATCACCCCAGTCATCATCCCAATTTTCATCCCAACCTTCTGCCGCTTCCACAACATTGATCGAAGTCGACTCCGCTTGCCCCATTTCAAGCTCTTGATATGGAATCCCTTCGACCCGTCTTTCTGGTTTCCCAAACTTGCAGCATGCCCACACCCCTCCAATTGTAACAACCATTCCCAATAGAAGGTAGAGTCCATGAATGGGTGTGACCTGAGTGGCATAAGGGAATTTTTCAAAAACGTTACCTTCTGATGGTGGTACTCTTGGACCAACTGATGCTGGTACTCTCACACCAATGATGCATTGCACATTTCCAGTCTTTACTGTTATGGATGAACATGCTCCAACTTCAGCTGTGAAATTAACCTGAAAAACACCATTGCTATGAGAGGCTATAAACTTGAGCTCAAGCCAACCTAACTCTAATTAAAGTTGTGACCTTTTAGCTCTCAAATTTAGGTACGAATTATATGGTTTGACTCAAGCTTGAACTGTTTTAAAAATACTCATTTTCGGCTCGTCTCTCAAAATTTTAATATAAAGATCCTCCTTACTTTATGGTAATTATAAAAAGTTCAGAAACAATAGAAAATTGCGGGCTAACCACCATGGTATTCTGTTTTGTTAGTTGAAAGCTTTTGGTGATGTTTGCAGGTAAGCAAATAATCTCCACTGCGAGAGGATCCTCTGCACCATTCTTGACAAGAACAAATGTCCCCTTGGAGTCTACAGGAAAAGACAACAGTTCTTTCATTCCAAAGGCAAAAGTAATGATAATTCAATCGTGTGTTTATATGAATCTTTCAAATCATCAAAATGTAGGCCCAAAGAAAACTGCACCATTTTACTTTTACGGACAAAGTGTTAAGAGCAATGGAAAACAGTAAAAGCTACTGTAAAAGACCAAAACCAGCAAGAGAGAATCAAAGTGGATAGATCTTAGGCTAAGATGCTCTGATTTAAAACATAGAATGCCATCAAAAGTCGGATAAGGCGAAGAGCGCATTTACTCACTAGAGGTGCATGGATAGGTTAAACAGATCCCAGATCCCAAACTACTACAAGATGGACAGAAACATACATTTGCCTTTCTGAGCCGTATGATGCATATTAAACCTAGGGAAACAGCCACCACAAACCGCAAATTATGTCCACCATGACACATTTATCTTGAACCTTTTTCTTGTGACATCAAAAACCCCAATCTATGCCCACTTTGGCACATTTATTCCAAACTTTTTCTTGTGACATAAGTAACTCAAACTTGTACATATGCGACACATTTACTCTCCGTTAAAGTTCCGTCAAATAATTTTTCGATCAAAACAATGTAGTTTTTATTTCACTCAAGCTACATGGGCACCGTGTTGACATCATTTGTCTTTTGTTGTCCATGTAGGTAGATTTTTTAAAGAGCTCTTTGACGAAACCTTGACGGGGGATAAATGTGTCACATAAGTACAAGTTTGCAATTTTTTTTGTGTCACAAAAGGAATTTAGGGTAAATGTGTTACAATGGATATAGTTTGGGGTTTTTAGTAACTTTTTCCCTTTAACCTACTACATTTCACTGTTTCATGGCATTGAACTCTTTGCAGGTTCACCAGCAAAATAGAGTCACCATGAGGGTCTATTAAGGTTTAATGATTCTTTTTTTGGCCATAGTCTAGTGAGGCTTCTTCAAAGATGCTATTCATAAGTCTAGCCGGTCATGCTGATACAATGGGTAGTATTTACTTAAAAAAACATTAGAAACTACAGCCAGTCTAAGTAGGTGATGTGTAGGTGAATAAGAAAATTAAATTTCCTCTGTCACCAGGTCCCTCTTACCATTTTTCACCTTTCATAGTCTGAGGGCCCTAATCCTTACATTGAGCGATGGTGAGTATTTCCTACCTCGAGAAACAGTCTTACATACAATGTACTTCAAGAGTTCAAGGAGATGAAACAGTAACAAATTTTTGGCTATAAAAACAGTCCGGCACTTAGAGACCAACATTCCATTCAAGATGAAAAGAGTTAAATTTCAAGGGGGATCAAACTCTTTAAGCGAAGATACATTTGATTCTTGAAGACATTATCATGGAAATCTTTTTCTGCTGCTACTCTCACATTTGAGATTTTTTAGATGCTAATAGAAAATTTTAAGTTGTTACTTGTTTTTTCAAATAATCTTCTGTCTCCGCCTACACTTCCCCAACTTTTTGGAGCCTTTCAGATGTACACTAGAATAGAGAATATCATAATTAGATGATTTCCACATATGATAGAATTCTCACGTCTTTTATCAACAAGCAGACGGCACATTTAATATGTTGAGCTTTCTGTAATGTACATGGTAAAATTCTCAGGAGAGAGAGAGAGAGAGAGAGAGAGAGATCATCATGGCAGTTTAATCTGCTGTTATGTCACTGTTGTGGAATAAAAAATGTAAGACAGATGTTAGTGTTAGTCATTGGGCTTAATGTCAAAGACGAAAAAGGACCATCTAAAATTGATTCCAGGCACATAATGTTAAAGGAGGCTTCTACAATCAAATGTAGAGCCTCTGGGCTGTCATCTACAATGGTCTTAAGATAGATTTCTCCTCCATCTTATTAAGGTGAATGTCTTTTTCAGCATTCACATCCTGCTTCTTATCATTTTTCTTACTTCGTCTTCAGTGTTCAGCATCCTCACGGTGCGGCTTATAAAGAACCAGAGAAGAATGCATAGGTTTGTATTTGTAGTTTCTGACAGGTTCCTAAGCCTTTCTGAAGTGTATTATACGACTAAAATGGAAGTCTAGAATAAGCATGCCACATGGTTTTTAATTATCTTGATAGAAAGTTCCTGAATAAATGCTGAACTTCTACTTTCTATCCATGTGTTCTCTGGTCATCCCCAAAATCGACAATAGAGAAGGCCCGTTCAATGCTGTATTATCTCATGCATGTACCCTATCCTGATCTCAAATGGCAGCAGAATCCTCTGTTGACCAAAAGAATTGTACTTGTGTTGCCACCGTACAGAATAGCGTCCAAACCTTCTCATCCTCATGTCCCTAAAAAGAATCATTATTTCACAAACACCCCCGCAGATGCAAGTTCGCTATTTTCACTTCTATCATCACACCTCATTCCAACACAAAATTCATCCGTGAATGTCACCTTCCCCAATAGACGTCTCACAAATTGGAGCCTTCTAAAAGCGAGAAAGGCGCTGGTTGTAGGATTCGTAGTCATCAATTCTCTATTTTAATCCTCAAGACAGACTCCCAAGGTCGCAATTCATGTGATTACCTTAAATTAGAAAGATTAGCCAACCTCTATAAATCCTCTTGTCAAGTTTGCTAATGAAGCATGAATAAAAAGCAACTAGATGGGTGAATAAGCACCACCGAGGGGAGCCAAATCTTGAAAATGAAGAGTACCATTCGAGTTTGCTGATGAAGCATGAATAGAAAGCAATTAAAAAGGGTGAATAAGAACCTGCAAGACAAGCCAAATCTTGCAAAGGAAGAGTGCCAACCCCAATGGCAATGAGTAGCACTTGCCATATACAAAAATTTCTGATTCTCCCAACAACTCGAGCAGAATGACTATACTAGTATCAATAAGCTACAACATTCAACTGACAACGACATAGGAACCTCTCACACCAGTGCCAAGCTGCCAGCTCACCAGTAAGTATTCAATCAAGGACACACTTGTTCTCACAGTCTCGCTTAAAACAATGAAGTCTGCTTCTCAGCAAAAGAAAAATGAGAAAACTCAAACATGGGTGAACTCGAGTGGGTCTCTACTCAACGGTAAGGTTGATTCTCTCTGTCTAATACCATCGTAAAACCACAAGATGAGCATTAAGTCAATTCCATAGGTGACCAGTAAATAGAAGAACCACAGCAATGCCAATGAGTTGACACAAGAGAATTCATACACATCGACTATTCAAAATGAAAGCTGCTATTCCATCGTCATAAAATCGAAGTAAACTAAAGCAGCATGGAAACCAATTCATCAAATCTCGAGAAGGAGGCCATGAAACTCCCCCCCCCCCCCAAAACAATTAACCAATCCTACAGTCCAAATCCAGAATATGCCATGGAAACCCAAAACCTCTAACCAATCATACCTCCATTAAAACAGATGACAAAACAGAAAAAGGGAGAATCTTTACCATTTTCAGGATGGTGCAGGCAAGCAGTAAGATTCTCCCCAGCTTGGCATCTCTCATCTGGAATCGAACACTTGCTGTCACCGCCGGAACTACCGGTTGGATCCGTGGAGCTTCCGGGGTCCGATTTGTTCGAGCTTTTCTGGGTGGAGTCCAAACCCGGACTAGGTGCGGGAGAACTCTACAACCACGAACCACCGATCGAATCAAATACCCGAGAGGACGAAAATTCACAAAAAAAGAAAGAAAAAAGAAAGAAACAACGGGGAGGCTACCTCGTTAGATTTCGTCTCCGCCAGAAGTCGAGACGGTTCGCCAAACTCCCAAACGGGAGACGCGCCAGATTGGCGACAGGGGATCGAGACCAAGAGAACAATCAGAAAGACTCGATTTTGCGACATTCTGGCGGATCTCTTGATCTGGGGAGGATCAGAGAGGGGAACAAGAAGAACTCAGGACAGAAAATCATGGCAACCCATCGAAATTCAGGCGGAGACGACTTATGGGCCTTGGATTTGTAATAAAGAAATCATAGTCAATACTGAAGAGAGAGAGAGAGAGAGAGAGAGAGAGAGAGAGGAGAGAAAACAAGAACTTAGCCGCCTCCTTGTAACGTCCGTCTTGTAAAGACCGCGACTTTGGAGTAGGATTAACGCCATGCCTTATTTTCTCGCTTATCAAGAAAACCAACATGCCTCAAATGACGTTCTCTCTCTTTCTTCTTTTTTGTCAATTCAAAATTTCATTCACCCTTTGAATTTTTTTTTTTTCTGGAATTACTACTTTTGATTTTCATGCTTTTTGGGTCTTAAATTTTGGTTAGTACAGATAATTTTCGTTCAAAATTCATCAAAGGAATTGTTAGCAATACAATTTTGTACTTTGTAGATTCGATATCATTGCTATAGATTACAAAGTACAAGTAACTTCTCACCCAAAAAAAAAAATAAAAATCAAAGAGAGAATGAATGCGACATTTATAGGCACGAGATAGAAATGCTGTCTTCCGTTTGCTATGTGGGTACGAATTGGACTCTTAGCAATTTGCATTGATGGGATGTACGGTGACATGAGATATTGTATGTAAAAACCAAAGGTCAGCCTCAATTCCAAAAGGAGAGATTAATTAAATTAGAGAATCGGGCAATACTAGCTTCCCGTTAAATTGTTCACGGAATCTTTCTGGTGCAAAATTCTTGATGGGTGGCCCAAAGCCGGTAAGAAAGAACACGCACGATGCCGTCATGAACCGGGGCCCTTCTCGTACAATGCGATGCAACGTTGTGGCAGCCCAAAGCATTGGTCGGATTCAGATCAAGTCCGGCTCATCAGGCCCAAAATATGAGAAAAAGGCCGGGCCGAGTGCTGCTGCTGCTGTTGTGGCCGAGCCCAAACGGTGAAGCGAACGTGCCTGATTTTCGCTTTCCATGTCTACGAGAATTTAGTTGCAAAACGTGGCCGTATGCTGGAGCCACTATAGAGAGTGGTTCTAGATTTTGTACAGGCTCTATCTAAAATTTAGAACATACTCATGAGAATAGATTTCTCATTTTATGAAACCCGAAACCTACCCTATATATCTTTGAATCTAGAATATACTCTTTTACAGGTTTCTAGGTCGATCCGAGGTTTATCTAGGTTTCGCCTTTATTATTAATTGAACGACTTTTAATAACCATAATTTCCTATTACCATTAATTGACTATAACCTATATTTAGCCATGCGAAAAATATGAAACATTGATAAAGTAAAAGTTTTAGTCATAACAAGAAAGCTTCAACTAGTGGTTTAAAATTATGCACTCATCATTGAATACTATAGAATATTATAAGGTCACATGGGGACATGAAAAAAAAGAACCACAAAAACTTATGTTAGGTTCTAAGTTATAAGTTTTAGATTCCAAATTCCAAGTTTCATTAACGTAGGACTCATAACTTACCCATTGAAACATGTTCCTCGATTTTTTGAACCTGAACCCTACCATGCATAAATCGAAACCCAGAATCTTACAAGTTTCCATCAATCCGATTTTCAAGATTCCAAATTCTAGGGACCACCTTCCTCATAGGCTTCGAGGAAGAAAACACTACAATCACTAATGGAATAAGGAGTAGGCCCCGTGACATTATTGGACCAACTCACTTTTTATGATCCGTTATAGCACGTCATATATCTAATCTTACAAATTTATTTTTTAAAATACATATATTTGAGGTAATCCGTTTCATATATATAATCCAAAAGCGTCATCTTCTTGTTTAATGTGCAATTCAGTATATTCTTGTCCTATTTGTTATTTTAAGAGATTTATTTTGACCATCGGCTCTTTCGCCTTGATGATCACTTCTCATTCTCATCGAATTAGACCATTATAAGCTCTGATGTGAATGGTCAATGAAACCAAAATCATCCCTCTCATTTACAATCAATTCATTTTTTTATTATTTTTTTATTTGGTTCCTTTATAAACTTAACTTCTCGGTTCTTCGGATCAATGATTCATGAACGAGTTTTAAAATACCAGTAGTAGTTGTGCATGTCTTAACTAGGATGAGGGTTGATCGCCGAACTAGGTAGAAATTTTCGATTCCACGTAGGGCGGGCGCTCTTCACGTCGTTCCGACCCTCCGAGGACGACGCCTAACGGCCCGTAGAGACGGAGTCGGAACATAGGGGGACGAGGTTAGGTGGGAATGCGTGGTGGTTGGAGAATTGCACGCACGTGGCCTCGTGGGTAGCTGAATAAATTGCCCACCTCTCTCTCTTGCCTTTCTTTAGCCACTGGCCCCCTGCCATTATTTCATTTAATCTTATATCTTAAATGCCCAAAAAGAAAAACATATATTAAAGTACATGTAATACCTAAGATTAATATCACAAAGAACCTAAACTGATACACTCGTAATAATTTTACTCTAAATTAATCTTTTGATATATCTATGATAAATTTACTCCGAACTAATTTTTTCGATAATAAAAAATCCAAAATTGATACACTTGTTAATTGTCACGTGTCATCAAATTTAGAAATTTGACAGTAAAATTTAAAGGAAACTAATAAATGGTAAATTTGTCACGTGTATTTTGATAATTTGTACTGATTTGAAGTTATTTGTGATATTAACCATATTATCTATTAGTAGGTAGTTGTTATGGATTAATTCAATCTAAGCACATACACAACATGGAATTGCTTGCAAATGCAAAATTAACATGGGTGTTCGCCTAATGAATAAGAAATAATAATTCGCTCGTGTATTAGACAGACAAAATGAATTCGATTGATATCGAGATAGGATGACTCACATTAAGACGCTTCATCGAGATGAAAGAAAATTTTCAACTTGACACTTTGCACTCTGTTCATGTTGCAACGCAACTAGACTATCGAACCTACGCGCAATTCGGTAATGATCTTGACGTGTCATTGTCAACATAGAATTCACCTACTTAGGCTAGATGAGGGGACATCAGATGTCGTGCGATTCCATACCAGATTCAGTAATGTCGGTACAAAGGCCTCGTGGATGTTCATGGTTCAGTAAGACGGATTGAAAATGCGGTGAAATCACAAGCTAACAGCTTCCACCACCTACCACCAATTGCGATGGCACGGCGATGGAGACGATAGGGGAGGGGGGAGGCGTGAGTGGTAGCTACTACCACAGCCCGCTGACACCATAATAAATGCTGGCACATTCTCGAGCTAATTTCAACCGCTCAAGAGTCTCTTCTTCGAGTCCCCGAACAGCTCTTCTCCATCTTCTCCTCTGCTTCGTTCTCTTCAGGCTCTGCCACAGCTTTTCTTCCTGGGAAAAAGCCTGCAAATCTCCCAGTAAGTGCAGCCTTTTCCTTGGTTTCGTTGCTGAGTCAGTTGAATCCTGCATGTTCGTGGTTCATGCGAGTGCTCCTAGAACCTTAATTCATGTCAAAGGTCCCTTCTTTATTGTTCTCTTTCTTGATTTATGAGTTTCTGTTTGGCTGAAGAGACTGTTGTCTTGCCTCTGTGGGTGCAGTGGCGTCTGAAATGGTTATGGTGGACGAATTCCCTTTTCCTTCCCAGATCACCACAACCAAACCTCTCTCACTGATGGGTCACGGTGAGACTTTTTCATCTTTTCTATTTTCTTTTTGTATTGTCTCCACAGTAAATGCACTGCTATTTTACTGCTAGTTATTGAAGTATCATAGTCCCAGTAAATTCAGATTGTTGTTAGCTGTGTTGTCCTTGTTCCTCCTGTGTTTTGCCTCTGGATTTTCGTGGCTAGCACTTTCGTCATGTTTTGAAGCTGATGTGATATATTTTAGGAATTAAAGAAGTGAAGAGTGCTGACGAGTGATGTAGTGATGGGTGAAAAGAGGTTTTAATGCAATGACTCCGTTTTTGCTACGGAGAAAACGAATTGAGGACTACTTGGTAGAGGGATCGTGTGTTGCAATAGATCAAGTGACCTGTTCCTTTAGAGTTGGAATCTTGAAATTGAGATTGGATGATGGTTGGTAATATGCATCGTATATGATACATAATAGGGACCCCCAAACTCACTTGATTTTGTCCCAGTTATATTATAGCGTCTACAGTAAGCTAGAAGCAGACATCCATATCGCTTCATCGCAAGAGAGATTACGTTATTGGTGAGGCCTATAAGCAATATTCTGTCTATTTTCAAGATGTATGTGTTCGATGAGGTAGCTTTGGCTACATTGGATTAGTTTCTGGTGATAGGAATGTAGGGGGTTGCTTGGGCCATGCATACTTAAAAGGGAAGCTTTGGCCCAATTGATTTTTAAATTGTCATGGTGAGCTTTTATTTACATCATAGGGCATGCTAGGAATGCTTGTATACGGCTGCTTCTAATACTGGTCCCGTTGGTGTTGATCTTCTGGTTTAGAGAATTAAGAGGTCTGTACAGGGTAGACTGGTTCATTTCCCTGCTGTTGCTAGACAGATTGCATTGGGTAGGCAGAAGGATTTGGGTAACAACTGAGGACACATTTGATTTGTAATGGCTTGAGCTTGTGACAGGTCGCTCGCTCAGGCCATCAATAACATCCTGCTCATTGAAAAACATAAAACAAAGCAGCTGATCAGTTATTTCATCTTAAAGCTGGAACAGTACTTCCTGTTGTGGTTTGACTAATATTGCTATCCCATTTTTCCAAGTACCAAGGGCTAAATCTTGTGTTTCACCAGTCATTGGATCTTTGTGCTGCAACAGGACTTACGGATATGGAGATACATTTCCTCCAAATCAAGTTCACTGCTATTGGAGTGTACTTGGATCCTGAAATTGTTGGACATCTAAAGCAATGGAAGGGAAAGCCAGGAAACGTGTTGGCCGAAGATGACGACTTCTTTGAAGCTGTTACTTCTGGTAATGTGGATGCAATTTGTACCACTTAGAATTATGTGGTTCACAGATGCTCTCATAATTGACTTATCGGTGGCAGAACCCCACACGAGAATTTGGTCATTCATGTTGGGATTGCTTCCTGCTGAAGCAAAGTGCAATTTACATGTACTTGACTATTGTTGGTTCCCATTCCTCGCTGATTTGTTGACCATCAAACTATGCAGCCCCTGTGGAGAAATTCTTCAGAATTGTTGTGATCAAAGAGATCAAAGGCTCTCAGTACGGGGGGCCTTTGGAGGTTGCCGTCAGGGACAGGCTCGCGGCTGAAGACAAGTACGAGGAGGAGGAGGAAGCGGCCCTCGAGAAAGTAGTTGAGTTCTTCCAGTCCAAGTACTGCAAGACTAAATCGGTCATCACATTCCACTTCCCGGCAACTTCCAAGACTGCTGAGGTACACACTGCGATGAAATCGACTCATTAGCCTGTCTTCATAACCATTCATACTTGGCCAACCGACACACGCTTTTGTGGTTTATGAACAGGTTGCCTTCAGCACTGAAGGGAAGGAGGACTCGAAGATGGTGGTGGATAATGAAAACGTAGTCAAGATGATCAAGAAGTGGTACTTGGGAGGGACCAGCGGAGCCTCTCCGAGCACCATCGCCAGTCTTGCCAACACCCTCTCAGAGAAGTTGTCCAAATGAGAGAGAGAGAGAGAGTTGCTATGTTAGCACTTTTAATGGGTTTGTGTAATAAGTGACGATGCTCCTGCTGAAAATTTGAAGTGAGACTTTCAAGTTCGAATCGTGCCATCTTTGTCCCTATATTCCTATTCGCCAGTTCAGGTCATATTTCTCCTCCTGTGGAAGCTTGGAAATTCTACAAATCCATCATCGTTGCACTATTTCATGATGACACTTTGCATGTGGTAGGGAATCAATGGATTTGCAGAAGGATTCCCACAAGCTTCTCTTTGCAAGACACTTGATCATGGGCCTATCAGGCCGTTCAAGCAGATCATACATGGTCAAGCACCTGCCTTGATCTACTTTGTAAACATCACACTTCGAAGTTTGGGAATAGATTGTATTCTCCTAATGTGCTGGGGATGTTATCAACAAGTTTGTACGCTATAGCAAGGAAACAATTCATTAACATATTAACTAGGAATCTCATGCCAAAATCAGTTTATTCCACGAACAGACTGAAAACAACAATCTTGGTTTACTAATAGAATAGCAGTGTCCTTGTGTGCATCTTAGGAGGAGTCCTATTGTCAGTCCTCTGTCTAGATTTTAGCCTCTACACAAAGAGGGTCAATCCAAGGGTTACGTGGGTGCTTCCTCGTGCTCTTGAGAGCCTTCCAGACGACGCTATTGCACTTGAATCCGGAGCCAAATGTGATCTGCCAAACCCGGTCGCCTTTCCTTATCCTAGAGGTCGCTTCCAGGTAAGCCAGTTCATACCAGACACTGCTGCTCGAGGTGTTGCCGAACTGCTCCAACGTCCTCCGTGACGCTTCCATGTATTCATCGGTGAGGTCGAGGTTCTTCTGTATCTCGTCAAGGACCTTCTTGCTTGTTGCCAGGACGCAGACATGCTCGAAGGCGAGCTTATAATTGGGAAGATAAGGCTTGGAGGTCTCCTTTTTGAAGAGGAAGTTGTTGAAAAAGTGAAGCTGTTCGGAGACGGGAAGCACGAGGGGGCCGAGGGTAGTGATGTTGTCCTTGAGTGCATTCCCTCCTATTCCAATCACGTCCTTGCTCACGGATAGTCCTCGGGTACCTTGGCTGTCTTCCTTCATGTGTATGCATCCGAAGCTCCTTTCTTCTGCGCCTTTATGAGTACGAACGAGCTGCAAACAAGTGTCAGGAACTGCGTGAAGAACTCCTTTCGTTGCACGAGGAAAAGATGATAAGCTCTTAAACTCTCTGTTTGCGAGTACTAGTCGAGTAGGGAAGACCTGTTTGAGTTCATACTTGGAGCGCCACCTGTCGAGGTGGTGGCTAGAAAGCAAAACGGCTGCAGCACCCATCCGAAAGAAGCAATTCGGAAGGAGCATGTCAAAGTCATTGCCGTCGTACCAGGTGTAGCTCACCGCTTCGGTGCTGACCACGAGCGCGTACCTGCCAGGATGGGCAGCCAGAAGGTCCCTAGCCAGATCCACTGCTATGACTCCTGCAGCACAACCCATTCCGCCCAGGTTAAAGCTGTGGATATCGTGCCCGAGCTTGTAATGGTTGATGAGCATGGCGGAGAGTGACGGAGTCGTACTTAGGAACCCGCAATTCACGACAAGGACACCGATGTCCTGCGGCTGCACTCTAGTAGAACTGAGCAGCTCATTCACAACACTGACAATCACCATGGAAGCCTCTTCTCGCCCATCCTTGAGCGTTATTTTACGCTCAGGACGAAACAGCGCTCTTGGCAAGTATGTCTCGTCTCCGATGCCTGATCTCTTCAGAACCCCCTCCTGAAAAACGATTGCTTCTTCGCTGTACTTACCCGATTTTCTGGCGAGCTCTAGGAATTCTTCTTTCGATATCTGTGCAGTAACAGTACATTCAATCAGTACCCAATTATTGCCAAATCGATGTTAATGGAGAATTAGATTGATGGGCAGTAGGAATAAAACGCATACCTTGAACTCATCTGGGGGACGAAAACAAGTGAAATCAACCAGGTAGGTCGAGCGGGGTATGAGACTGAGGTAGACATATAAGACTAGTCCCAGTAGAACCCCGACCGAAACCATGTCAAACGCGCAACTTTCAGGACTTGAATCCTTCCATGCTATCACCTTTCCAATCTCCACACCCAGAATGCCACACAAAACAGGAGCTGCCACATAATAAAAGCCGCTGCTGATAAGGTAGTGATAACCCAGTTTCACATACTTCAGGTCAACGGAGCTGAGAAAATCCGGCAGCGCTCTCCTCACCCTCACAGAGAAGTCCACAGAACCGGCATGAGGACCCGAGTCCTCGACACCCCGGTTCACGATTTCAGTAGAGAATAACTCTCGGTCGGCCCTCGCCATATCGGGTGTCAGATCCCTAGAGAGCGGCTAGAGCGACAAGAACAGCAGCAGCTTTCGAAGAAATTCAGGAGCATGCTATGAAAAGGACAACTAGCAAAGCTAGACTTCCGACAATACGCAGCGACATACACGCGTGTGCACGTTCACCGTAAGCTTAATAGCCATGCTTTCTCCAGGTGACGTGCCTCTGGGGTCAAGAGCTCCAACAGAAAGCAGGTCCTTTGTGCATGATGAACATCGACCCCGTTTTCATGGAAAGTCTGAAAGCACCCCACTTGCAATTTCTCGTGAAAAATCTCCTTAATAACAAAAGAACATTGCTCATCAAAAGACGAGTCCTAACTGTCCTGATGGTGTTAGAAAAGTCACATGTTGATAGCACTTGCACATGGCGTGCCATTTAACTTGGATCGGAAACGGTTAAGGTGACCTATAAGCAAGTAAACATGATACGCATATATTTAATATAGGAAGACTCATCAAAAAAGCTTTAAATCTATTGTAATTATGTTAATTTAATTTTAAATCTTTTATTTTACCAATTAAGTCCTAAACCTCTTGTATTTATGTTAATTTAGTCTAACTGGTCAATTTTGGTCAGAAATTACTAATATGGACATTGGCTATTTTATGTGGTGTAATTGGTGTTGACATGGATAATTTTAATAATTTTTTAAAATATTTCTTGATTTATTTATTTTTCTTCTCTTTTTCCTTCCCCTTTTTCCTCTAGCCAATTGCCAAGAGACTAGAGGTGAGGGCCGATGAGGTCACCTTCGTTGGCCACTAGCAAGGGCAAGCCTCATCATGGCTGGGCGAGTAAATTTGACCCTCAAGCAATAGTCAGAATGACACAAAACCCATATTGCCAACCTAGATTAACCCAAAATGATACGCAAAGCTCTAGTGGTCTCTGAAGTGAGAGAGAATTACGCGAATCGAAAGTATGATGCCAAATACCATTTTTTAGCCTGATGCTAAACTCTTTAGTGTTAATGTGGCAGAGGACACCCTCATATCCAATCTCGATCTTTGACGATAAATCGATCAAGCTCCCAATGTATGAATCCACGGTTAAATTTGAGCTCACTCTTGGTCATGCTATCTCGCCATCCAATGATTAAGCAAGGTTTGCCCTCGCCAAATTTAGCAAGGGTCAAGCCTCATCAATGATGGGACGAGCTTGCCCTCCCCTAACAACGGCAAGGTCGAGCCTTGCCAAGGGCAGGCAAGACTCACCCTTGTCTCTGGCTAATGAAATTATCCATGTTGGCACTTGTCGCACCATTTGGGATGGCTCTCATTTATGTCTATGATTTCTAGTCAAAATTTGTGGAATATATTGAATTGATAAAAATGCAAAAAGAATTAGATTCAAATGTTAAAAAAAATGTTAGCATTAACTTGGTACAATTGTACTATATTTAGTACTTTTTTTTATAATTTCTCCATTTATCACTTAGGAAACTTATTTTACTCAACATTCACATGTTGAGTTGATATACAGTTAATAGATTTTCCTTATTTTAAGAAATTCGATAATCGATGGTACCGACAAAAATATTTTATAACAAATCATCTTTGTGAGAGATTAGAAAAATCACGGTACGAAAAATAAATTCTGTATTTACTAAATTTTATGTGAAATAAAGGGCGCCTTTCAAAACAAAGCAAGAAAGCCCAAATTCCATTGGCACGACGTCGTTTCGAGCTACTTCGCAGCCTTACAAAAACCTCTGTCAAGACCCCCCCTCCCCCAAAAAATAAAAGCTAAAAAAAAAGAAAACTAAAAAACGAACAGATTAAAGACACTCCGATCACCATCTCCAATAACGAACGAAACTGAAAACCACCTCGACGCGCAGAGAAGCTCACGCGGAAGAACGAGCCATGGAGATGCAAGATCCGCCCCCGAACCCTAATCACAACCCCCACATTCCCTCTCCCCAGAACCCGCGCGCGGCCCCCGCGCCGCCGCTCGCCGCCCCCCGCGGCGGACACCACCGGCGAGCGCACTCCGAGCTCAATTTCCGGATCCCGGAGGACCTGGATCTGGGGCCGGATCCGTTCGAGAACGGGCCTTCCGGGAGCTTCGAGGACTTCGGATCGGAGGATGATCTGCTCAGCACCTACATGGACATTGAGAAATTCGGATCCAAGCTCGACGACGGGCAGGGGCCGTCCGATCCGAAGCCTGAGAATGTGGGTGGAGGCGATATGGGGGAGAAGAGCGCGAGGCCGAGGCATCGGTATAGTAACTCGGTGGACAGTTCTTCGATTTTGGAGAGTATAGAGGCGAAGAAGGCCATGGCTCCTGATAAGCTTGCGGAGCTGTGGACGGTTGATCCGAAGAGAGCTAAGAGGTTCTTCTTTTCTGGTCACGCATTGTCTGGATTTGATACGCAAGATTTAGTGATTAATTTGCTAGCTGTTGTTACTTAGTGCGAAATGTAGTGTACCGGTCTGGTTTTTCTGTTAGTTCTCGTGGCTAAATGTTGTGGTTTGGTCTATGCAAATGGCTGTTCGCAAGACAAAGTGATTTGTTGGGTTGCTTTTCCATTTAGGCCAAGATTCAGCAGATTACAAATTTGAGTTTGTCTAGGTTGCATGGTGATCACGATCATGAGATGTTTTGGCAATGGAGTGATGCGTGAGTCCACTGATATTTGAGGGCATATTCAGGTGTTCTCTGTAAAGGTTCCTCATTTTGATTTAGACATCGTGTTGGCTGCCACTTATGTGCTTTATCAGTTCGTGTTCATGTTGCAACGTGCAAGGTGTAAAATTTAGGGAGTTTTATGAGATGACCATGCCATTGCTTTTGCATTTGCAAAAGAGAGATCGTAATTCACAAGCCTCAGGATGCAGCTTTATGAAGGGCTAATGAGCATTGCATTCTTGAACCAGGGCACGAGGAATGTGCATGCGTCGTCTTCATGTAGGTAGCAGCTGTCATGACTTTGCCTACATAGGTCACACTCCCCTCGAGTAGTCTTGATAATTGGATGCGGGTACATGTTGGCTTCATTTTTAGGTTGCAAATCAGTTCACCAATGAATATTATGTGATTTATTAATCAAGATCTACTTCCTTTAGTGGCATGACCAGATGAGACACAAAACTTTGGGTCATGGTGGAATTACCAGTTAAGCATTATCACTGTTGCCTTCATATGTTGGGCTTGTGATTGACTTTGATATCGTGTTAAAACTAGCTTCTTCCTGAAAGACCGTGTTCCGCATGAAATTGTTCATGCCTGTCCATGCTTCAGTCATATACCAAACAAGACTTTATAAAATTAGCATTTCTGACTTTATTGTCCTTGAAGGGGGTTCAACATGCAAACACTTCATGTATGCACGAAGCTGTGATCAATAAGTTCCATCCATTGGATTTCTTCCGATTGAGAGAGCTAGAAATGGATTGTAAACTGCTGCTGCTGTTATTTTTGTGCTTTACCAACTTTCTATTCCCTCTTAAAATGTTTGGAAATTTCTTTGATCTCTCGACAAATTAGTTGGATATCATCGTATTCTTGTATAATCTGCCTAAAAGGTGCTTCATTTATTAATTAAATTATTTCTCCTCTCTAGATTCATGCTTTTGCTCATCTCAGTTTTGGATTGACTGATTTGAGGCCTTTGATTGGCTGCATCTCTATACATGCTTCGATTAATGGACACGTTTAAATTGCTTTTACAGAAGTACAAGTTATGGCCTTGGCTCTTTCTATCTTCGTACCTCAAAATTTATTTATTATACAGGATTCTTGCGAACCGGCAGTCTGCTGCACGATCAAAAGAGAGAAAAGCCCGATATATTTCAGAACTTGAGAGAAAAGTGCAAACCCTTCAAACGGAAGCAACTACACTCTCTGCACAGCTCACACTTTTCCAGGTATAAATAGTAACAGCACATGTACTTATGGGAAAGCAAGCTTCTTTCGAACAGCTTCAGACTTACCAATCCATTTGATCTTCTGGGTATGAATGATTCTTCATAGCTTGAGCAATTACTGTAGGTCCCACTCTAATTGGAGCATGCTATCTTGACCACCTAATGAGAGCGTTGAAACATGAACATAGATGCCATATTCCACATATTGGAATTATAGAACCCAAAAAGCTGATAGAGGATTTGGATCTTATCTTGTGCACTAGGATTGTTCCAACATATACAATCACCAAGGCTGTGGGGATCCTGTTCATCTCAACCATCCAATGTAGCAAAATTCATGTTGCCTTTGCATATGTTTTTACAAATTGCATTCTCCACTTCCTTTTCTCACATAGGATGTATAGCGGCCCAGCTAGTCTGATTCCTGGTTCGGGGAACTTGGACTTGACCTAAGACAGAGTAGGTTCCCAATTCCAAGGCCCAAACCAGTTCTGGATGAGTCTTTACCCAAATTAGCAACTCACGAGTAGATTGTGTTTGATAGGCTACCAAGCCTGGCTGGAAAATAAACTTGCTGTTCTTCTCATCCATTTCCGTTCTTTAAATTGCTGTGAACTTCGCTCCTCTATAACTAAAGCACTTGTGTTGTGTCTTCCTAAGAAATTAGTGATTGACTCTTTGCAGTCTTTATATCTGTCTTCTTATTTCATCGTATTCTTGCCACTTATTACTTAACAGCTTGTCACATGGCCTTTGAAGCACTTACCAAGAGCTTGATTTTAACTAACTTTCTAAATTTCTAGCTTGATACATATTTGATGCGCCTTTTAGTTCTGCAACTTCTGAATAGCAAGGAGAAAGACATTTGCAGATGTTAATCTATGTCTAGGAAAAAATTAGATCATGCAATTACTTTCAATCAAAGATTATCTCATTATCTCAAGAAAATGTGGTCCTCGACTTATTTTTGCTTTCTGATCCCACCAAGTTGATGACAAAATAAGATTTTCCAACTTTAGGTTTTTTTGCTTTGAAGGAGAGAACTGGACAAGGTCCACAATCAAACATTAAGCATTTTGGTATGCACTATTGCTTTAGATTCTGTGTTGTGGTCCAATACAAACTTTTGTTTCACAGAATTTAGTAGTTCCATATTCTTTCTTTATAACAATTTTGTGTTCAACATTCGCTGGTACATGCTTCTTTTGTCATCTCTAAGAATGGCATGGGCATTTTTGTTTCTTTCCATTTATACCTAGCACCTACTGGTAGTCTGTGACACTGGCATTTACATATCGTTTTACTTCAGAGAGACACAACAGGTCTGACGGCTGAAAATACAGAGCTTAAGCTGCGGTTACAGGCTATGGAACAACAAGCTCAGCTACGTGATGGTATGTCTCAATCTATCGTTTTATTTGGGCTAGTGGAAGTACATTAAATACATTCCCATATTCGTTTAGCCTACAAAGAAAAAAAGGATGAGGAAAGTTTCATATTCTTCAGTTTGTGGCATATAAGTATTCATTATCAAGCCCTCTTGTTGTAATTGTCTCAAAGAACCTATCTTTGAAAGCCATTCTAAAAAACATAGCATTCCATTTTGAGTATTCCCCCTATGGATGTATGTGGGTAACTGTAATGTCACATTAGGGTACTATATCATTGGGAACCACTTTTCTGGTCTACCAGTTCATCAGGGAAGCCATTTAAACATGTGTAACCTCACATTGTTTTCATTTGGGTGTGTGCTTGTATCAATTCATCAATTCATCAAGATTTTTAGCTAATTTTTGTGTCCTGATTGTTTGTTAGCTCTGAATGAAGCACTTAAGAAGGAAGTAGAGAGGCTCAAAGTCGCTACAGGAGAAGCAATCACCCCATCAGATACCTACAATCTGGGGCTGCACCACATTTCATACGCCAAACCTTCCTTCTTCCCACACCAGCCACAATCTGGCCATGTCGATCCCCAGAACTTGCAGATGACACAGTTCCATATGTTTCAGCAAAATATGGCTCATCAACCTCTAGTTGCTGCAGCCCATTCTAATGCCTTTTCTGAAATGATGCAGCAAGATTCTCTTGGTCGATTCCAAGGATTAGATATAAGTAACAAAGGCTCTCAAATAGTAAAATCCGAAGCCCCCTCCATTTCAGCCAGTGAAAGCAGCAGCACATTTTAATGCAACCCCTGCCAACCCACTATTGACCACCCCGCTTTTGTTGGATTGTTAATAGACTAACTTGTTGACTGCCAGAAGGCATTGTTTGTTGTTATCCAATTCTTTTGATTTGATTGGGGTTTTTGGTTTCATGTAGCTTCATCTGTTCCATTGCTGTAATTTTTTGTGACTTGTCTATTTTCAGCCTAGATTTATGTTTAGGAGCTGATGATGCTTTCAGAAGAAACTTTGTTCAAAAGCTAGGTTATTGGTGTCTTCCCTCCGTGTACTAACTTGTGACTCGATCATTCTTTTTGAATTATATCTGTTGGGTGGAAGAGAAACGCTCCATGTTTGATTTTAGTTTTACTTGCTGTCTCTCCTTTCCTTCTCTCTCTCTCTCTCTCTGAGGCAATACGACGGTGATCTTCTTACCATTTAAAAGCTCCCAATTGACTCTCTTACCTTTCGTTTCCCTTTTCTGGTGTCACGCACAAATTCTTCCCCAATTCCTTCATGTAAGGATGCCAATACTGCAACAACCGATATGTCGGGTTGACATATTTACTCATTTCCCTGCAGAACATCCCTTTCCCGGGGGGGTTGGGTTTCCTGCCCACCTGTATGATTGGATACATTAAAAGGTTTTGGTATGTGATCATTGCACCCCATGTTAGACATTGAATGCATATTAGCAAATCAGTTCGTCCTGTGGTCAGGCTGCTTTTGCATTCTTATATAAAAGATGGTTTTGAAATTGCATTGCATTCATTCCTTTCTCGTTATTTTCCTTCATGCATCTACTATCAAACAGAGCATGATCTAGAATATGCTATAGTTGCTCCAATGTTCAGCAACAAGTGTATATGAGAAGAAAGTCTCTAGCAGCATCAAGCAACCTCTTCAAGAATTAAGATGAAAGCAACTTTTTCATTTTTTTTATAATATAAATAGGTGGGTAAAAGAGATCCTTTCGATGAGATGAAAATACACCTTTACCCCTTTGCTTTGGTACAGGCTAACGAAAAATATAATGACAGTTGAATGTTTAGAGACAAATACATACTACCGACAAAGTTGGAAGGAGTTTTTAAGTAATATGCCCTGAAAAAATACAAGAGTAGCCACATCGGCACTATGCGGATGAATTGCCATGTCACAATCTCGCCATGTAAATGGAACAAAAATAGGATTATATAATCGAAAAGAATAGAATCATATAATAGACTTAAAACTACAATCAAGTGCTTGTAAAAGGCCAAATATGCAGATCTATTACGGTCTCGTTCTCCTCGTATCTTTTGATGGGATCGTTTCAAAAAGTCTTCTCCGTGTCTTATTTACCTTAACGCCATTATTATTCTTGCCCATTTAACAAAAGAACTGTCGACCCTTTCATGGAAAATGAAACCTAAACCTAATATTCTTGTTACAAGAAACCTGGATTGTCAATCATCTTAACCTGCATCACCTACCCAAGCGCAAGAAGTCGCGTTGGAGCATTCGGCTTCATATCTGCAAAGATAGTTAGAACACCCCTTTGCCTAAGGGCGACCCTCTTGACCTCGTGAACCCCATGTTTAACCAGTTACATCAAACGTGAACAATGTAAGGTCTCCAAAACATGCCTCGCTTGTCACCAAATAAAAGATCAAGAATCACCCATCTTCCCAAACACCCCCGACCAACATTTAATGCACATGAGAAGATGGGCTTTGGTTTGGATCATCTACCGTTTCGGGTGCATGCTCACCTCAGCTGAAGAGCTCACGCGAGGCTGTTTCGAGCTGACGGCACATTGCCATGTTATCCACCAGGACCAGAGCTAGCTGCCCACTTGAGACACACTGACCTCACGCATGAGACCCTGTTCCCGAGGGGAGGGGTCCATTTGTCATGTTGGGTGTCTGCTTCTTCTGCGAATGAGTCTCGCACATGATGTGGGACTCCCGCCGTGCAAAAGTCCCAAGGGGGCTCTCTCTCTTTCACGCTTTTACACACGCTAGTTGCAGACCAGCAACGATCCGGATAGAACCCCACATGCCCTTTTGTGGATCTGGTCTCTGGTCCGAGACACCTCTCTCTGTCGTGGATAATGTGTCTTTTTGGGTTACTTAGGTATGAAATCTTGGACTTTTGTTCCTTTTCGGGGAGGGGAAATGAGAGCCAGGAACTTAAAGCGCTGAGACAGCCGCACTTCATTTCAGAGTAGGATGATATCTGCCCCCATGTGGGTTCAGATGAAAATGCCCCCTCTTCAGATGCGGCATCGTCTATCGTTTTGCAAGGGAAAATTCCTTTTGTGACTTTCAGGTCACATCATCTTGCAACACACATTTTTTGCATAAACACCCCATCGCCCAACCAGAACTCCATCGATCGAGAACAACGACAGGCTAGTGCAACTCGGGACAAATGGGAGCCAAATGCACGCGAATTGTCACATCCTATAGGCCCCGCGAGATGCCTATGACGATCCGATGGCTCGCGTGTCATTAAATTTCACATGAGCAGGGGGGTGCTTTCAAATGTCGCCCTCCCTATAACCTATGTTTCTTTTGTCCCCGAGTTCTTTCTGAAGGCAAGAGTCAAAGCCAGGCTTTTCACGAGTGAAGAATTCTATTAGCTGAGTAACTATTTACCGCGAGCATTACCTTGTCTCCAAGGGCAAAAGGAAAGGAAAGATAAAATAATGGAACGGTTAACGTAGAGCCACAACTTCTGACTTAGGATGCCATTTCGGTGCATTCTGATCACGTTTGGTCGGCACAAATCTTTCGGACATGCATGAACTGATCGACAGCATAGAAAAACATTTAGCACGAAAAGTCAAATTCACTTGAAGAAACGCAACCTCTCCTTGGAAATTAATTAAAATTAAAAATTTCTTCAAAGACCAGGCAAAAGGACAAAAGAAGAGAAAAACAATTATTGGAGAGTATAAAGCCTTTTCTTTTTCCCCCTTTCTTTAGTGATACCCATTTCTATGATCTTACACGAACCAAAGAATGTATAAAGTCTATTAAATGAAAAAAACAACACAAAAATGACTACAGAACGAACAAAAGACGCAGCCCAAATCAGTTTCAGCCGTTGATTCTGATATTTATTTATTGTATCAACTCAATTTCTTAGCGTAATTTTTTAATTAGTTCATGTGTGTATTTTTCTTATTTGTATTTTGTCTGGCCAGAGAGCCGCCCATACGTATGTACGAAAACGATGCATGAAATCTGGGGAGCCGCAAAGACCGGGACGTGCATGTGCTCCCGAACGTGGTAGGCCCATCCCCCAAATCGCCCTTTTATGCACATGACACCAAAAATATAAATATATAAATAAATCGACTAAATAATTCCAAAGAAAAAAGTTTGGTCTCGGGTTATGAGATTAAGACCACCCGCACGAAGCCAATTATGGCTACTGATCTCCTTTGTCAAATCCCTTTTAAATCGGAATTAAAATCCATTGTTACATGTTCTCGAACGTAATCACCTATCTCTGTACTATTCCGATCATATGCATGATGCGAATGGATCTTGCGTGGATTCGGAGGTTAGGATTTGTTCTCTATGCTCGGATTGGCCATTAAGTCGTCAAGAACGATTATCAAATAAGCTCGGCAAAACCGTGATTGATTAAAATAAATTTAGGATCAACAGTGTCCGCGGCTCTTGTCTCTTCTTCCATTTTGCTCTTTAATTTTTTTGTTTTTTGTTTTTTGTTTTTTTTGTGGAGAGTGCGTGTCTCATCTGAAGTTCCGAGATATGGTTGGTAAAGCAGAGATTTTCGAATATTTGATATCGGCGTCGACGTTGGGGGTTGGCTCCGCCAACAGTTATTGGGGGCACATCAACCCGATTATTGCCCATTTTTCGAAATTTCCACGAAAAATGAAAAAGATAAGGGAGTGGCAATTTCCATAGATCTGACTTCGGACCCTCGTTGCCTTCACTTTTGACTGGCAATAGTAACAACGATAGGGGGGTTGTTCATACATCGGATCGAAGAATTCTCCAAAAGTAAAACGACAAAATCAAGAACGGTGTCATTTGATTACCATTTACTCTGTTTCCCACTTCCCCCTCCGTACGTTGGTAGGCTCAATTTGACATTAGCCGTTGAGCGTTGGACTTTGTAGCATTGGCGAGTCTTTGAGTCTCCCCAAGCGATGGCTGGTCAAAGTTTAGGTGGATAATTCCAAATGCGTAACTCCCGGTGCATTTGCGCATTAAAATGTACCAAAAAGGACGGTAACCCATTTAGAATTTGGACCAAAATAAGAAAAATCGTTAAGATAATTTGTCGAGTCAATCAATATTAATGATTCATGAATCATTTTGAAACGACGGAAAAACGAGACGATCTATCGACTAGCTAGCTAGATCAAATTTCATTCACTAAATATGAAATTCTCAACACGATAGTTGTGGCGAGACTTATGGAGCTTGAGTTTCTACATCACGCTCAAGATGAAGTTTTCTGTCTTACCTGGGAGCATGGGTGGTGCCACGCACGTAGAAATGGCATTAGCCCAAAAGTTGGACTTCAAGGAAAGACAAACCGCCCCGGATGGACGCCTAGAATCGTTGCTCATTTGCGGCAAGTCTCGGACAAGAGCCAAAGAGTCACGAAGATTAATAAACAAAGGATTTGACTCGGGACAAGGAGTAGGAGCCATCTAATCTAACGTGAATGTCGCAAGAAAAAAACAAAAGGAAAAATACAAAGAGTAGATGAAGAAGAATTGGAGGTTGTATGACGAAATGGAAACGGTTGAAAGAGAGGGAAGCGCATGTGCAGGTGGGTCCGACCGGGGTTCGGCAGTTGGAAACATTTGCATGTGCTCTCTTTTCCATCCCTTCGCAGGGCTGCAAACCACCTTACGGACGACCTCACTTTGTCTCTTCTCCTCCTCCTTCTTCTTAATTTTTATTTATTTTTGTATTTTCTTCCTTTTTGAATTTCGGGGGCATTCCTTGTTTGGCAATATCTCTTTCTCTTTTATTTATTTAATTCTCGAATCTGCAATAGTCGCACCCTCGCTTAAACTCCTATATAAAGAAGAGTTGCTTTGCATACCAAATCACCCACCAAGCCTCCAGGCAAAAAGACCCCTCTCTCTCTCTCTTTCTCTCTCCCTCCCTCTCTCCCTCCCTCTTGCAATTCTAGTTTTGAGTAGCAAAGAGAGGCAATGGCGGTCGCTGCACTCTCGGCATTCTCTCTCCTGGCATCGGTGGTCGTCAGTTTGTGCCTCCAAGGTACTTATGCCGACTCTGGCGGGTGGCAAAGTGCTCACGCCACCTTCTACGGCGGTGGTGATGCGTCCGGCACCATGGGTACGTCTATCTTTACAAGTCCAAATGTCCTCTCACTTATCATTGCTTGACATCCCCCTTATCTTTACTAAAAGGCTCGCTTAATGTACAAAATTTGCTACCTCCCACAAATCAACTAATTAAGGAAGATAATTGTCTGTCCTAGGAGGGGTTATGATGAATTTACGATAGTACCCTCGCCTCTTCTAATTTGACTTTTGCATGCCAAGTGAAGAAATTTTTCACTTAGGTGCCGTGATGGTTGCGTTTTAATCCACTAAAGTAATTGATTTTTTTTTTTCCCTTTATGCAGGGGGTGCTTGTGGGTACGGAAACTTGTACAGCCAGGGCTACGGGACCAACACCGCAGCCCTCAGCACCGCTCTGTTCAACGACGGCCTCAGCTGCGGGTCCTGCTACGAGATGAAGTGCAACGCCGACCCCAAGTGGTGCCTCCCCGGCAGCATCACCGTCACCGCCACCAACTTCTGCCCTCCCAACTACGCCCTCGCCAACGACAACGGCGGCTGGTGCAACCCCCCGCTCCAGCACTTCGATCTGGCCGAGCCCGCGTTCCTCCAAATCGCCCAGTACCGAGCCGGGATCGTCCCCGTTTCCTTCAGAAGGTAACACAACTCGAACCGAGCCCTTTCCTTCCCTTCCCTTCCCTTCCCTTCCCTCCAAATTTTAGAAGTGAGATTTACTGATTTATATATATGGTCATGGGCGTTGATGCTGCAGGATCCCTTGTGCGAAGAAAGGAGGCGTAAGGTTCACGATCAACGGCCACTCCTACTTCAACCTGGTGCTGATCACGAACGTGGCCGGGGCGGGAGACGTGCACTCGGTGTCGATCAAGGGCTCGAAGACCGGGTGGCAAACCATGTCCAGGAACTGGGGCCAGAACTGGCAGAGCAATTCCTACCTCAATGGCCAGTCCCTCTCCTTCCAAGTCACCACCAGCGACGGCAGGACCATCACCAGCAACAACGTCGTGCCCTCCAACTGGCAATTCGGCCAGACTTTCCAAGGGGGCCAGTTCTGAAAAACCATGAACTCGGTATCCAAAACGGGAAGATGGTGGAGCCAGGAGCAGGGTTAGGAGAAATTAAATGTTTTGGTCAATTTGGGCCGTCTATTGCTGAGGTGGCTTTTTGGGCACCCGCTAGATATATATATACATACATAGACATAGAGAAGAAGGGTTTGTGAGTTTGTAAGGATCGAAATCAAGAAAAGAACAGAGGGGTTATTCTTGGTTGCCTTTCGATTGAGTCGAAGGGCGTGGATATCATTGTGAGTGTCTGCAGATGTTGTAATTTCCTCAAGTTGGGTTTGGATTTTTGGACAACTTTTTTTATGATACCTAGTTGGATTGATGATCAGTTGTTGTTTCCGAATTCTGGTGAAGATGAAATCTTCATTTATTATGGCGACCCTGCTCTTCCTCTTTCTAGCCCAGAATCCATTGCAATGATGAATTGCGTGGAGAAAATGGTGAAATACACATGATTTAATTTAATTGATACAAAGTTGTGATCCTTTTAACTAGTTGGTATATAAGTGCGCCGAACCCTACGGTATCAAATACTATACTACCTTGTTCGGATGATGTTAAGTTGTATCCGAGTGGAGTATACATTAAGGACCTATAGAAGGCCTCTTGAATTGAAATTGGGTAAGTTTAAGAATTTCAATCTCATGTTAAAAGATGAGATAAAAGGAATGGTAACAAATACATGAATTTACGAAAACATATGCTAGATCCAATTGTTTAAATAAAGAGTACCATGATTTTAAATAATAAATGGTGATATGTCATTGACATGATATGCTGGCCATTAAAGTACGAGGCGTTGAAATGCAAGAGAGAATAAAGAGAGAAGAGGATGCAGTGGATTAGCAACACTGCCTTGATGCTAGCTAGGCAATTGCCTTTTTTCTTTTCGGTTTTTCGAATATGGATGTATTTTCATAAAGAATAATAATATGAAATAGTTTGATAGTTATACGGCTTTTTTATTTATTAAATCAAATTTTGCATTTATCGTATTAATAAGAGTTTTATCCTATACTCAATTTGCAATAATCAAGCTTCAAAACAGTGATTTCACATGTAATAATCTGCCTATGCAAGCTACAAAATCTCCTCAACGGATTGCTAAATAAGTACATACCTGAAATCCCCCGTGAACACACCCATTTCATGATTGGGCTTGGCTTAGGCGACACGTGTCCTCCCCACTGAGTCACTCGCCGAGTGGCCACGGGTTTCCCCAGCACCAGCGCCCAACCCTCTCGGAGGAGAAAGTCGTCTGCCCTCGTTTCAGAATCTCACTCTCAAAATCAGACTCCGCAGCCAAAAAAGCTCCGATGGCTCTCCGCCCGCTGCTGACCAGAAAAACCCTAGCCTGCGCCGCGGGTCTCGGCTCCAATGGCGGCATCGCCACGAGCTTCCGCGGTCTCCAGACCTTCACCCTCCCCGATCTCCCCTACGATTACGGCGCCCTCCAGCCCGCAATCAGCGGCGAGATCATGCAGCTGCATCACCAGAAGCACCACCAGGCCTACGTCACCAACTACAACAAGGCGCTCGAGCAGGTCCACGACGCCATCAGCAAGGGCGACGCCCCGGCCGTCGTCAAGTTGCAGAGCGCCATCAAGTTCAATGGCGGAGGTTCGATTCTTTCTGTCTGGGATTAGTTCTTGTTGTTTGCTTTCTAGGAGTCGAACTTCGACGCGATGTGGAAGTGAGCGGGAAATTTTTGTCGGAGTGAGTTTGGTCGGGCATTCTCTTGTCTAACACGGACTCGACAAGTGTTCAGATTGTTCTTGAATGTTGCCTGCCGTTGCATAGGAAAAGGACCCTAATGCATTGCCAGAGTCAAATTTGTTGAGGAGGTGCTTAACTTCTCATTTGAAGTCAACCCTTAGTGATTTAAAGTTGTTCACCCGAGAAATGATGAGGACTAGGCAGACCTGCTAAGGTTGCAGGAACACAATTAGCATATACTCTTATTTGTCAGCGAAACAGATGGACAGGACCAATGCTCTCGACTTTGTTCCATTTGAGGTTATTGGACTGAAGGAAGGTGTTATTTGTGATCTTAGTTTCTCATGATTCGATGAAATTAAGAGTGAAAGGTCGTTGAGAATTCAACTTGTGGATGATTGAATATAATAAGCAGCAAATTTCGAAGATGATCTATTCTTAGCGAGGAAACTTGTGGTGTATATAAAGTGACTAATCTGGCTTTGCCAGCAATCAGTGAGATAAATATATTATCTGCAGTCGGCACTCATGTCAAATCCTTGATGGTTTGGCTGCCCTCTAGAGCTAAAGTTTCTGGTTTTTTGGTATTTGTCTGCTGTAGCACACCACTATCTGATGATTGTCAATTGCTTTTTTCATATTGATGTGAATGGTGTGCTGGTGTTCCTGATGAACCATGGTATTATAGAATGTACAGAGTGAGGGTGGGTGGCATTTAAATGTGACCACATTCAGATTGTGTTATACTTACTGGATAGGATGAAAATTTTGTCGAGTCTTGTCTTTCCATCCTGAAGACAGTTGCTTAGATTAGTCACTGCATTGGCAGGTTTCATTTGTTATCACATTCTTGCATTTGTTACCAACTAAATGAAAGGGGAAAAGAGGTAGAATTAGCGTTTCTGAGTTTCTTTTGGTTTCATATGAATAATTTACAGCATGTGATGAATAAGTGTGAAATGTTGTATCAGATATTATCAACTCATTTGAGTAAGCTTTCATAGGCACTTCCTTGTGGTTCATGCAGTTTTGAAAAGGCTTGTTGAACAACGCCTGTGATTGAACTTTCCTAAAGAACTTTAGCACATTTGAAACACGCTTCATTCGGGTCTATTGTTTGAAAACAATGTGCAGAAATTTTGTGTTAATTTTTAAGAGCACTGATGGCTACGCTGGCCCTTCTATTACCTCTTCTTTTTTTATAAAATATCCAGTGATCTTAAATTTTCTTTTTATTTTCTCTATGTGCATATTCAACTATTAAAGGTTAGCTTTTGCCACTTAGCCTGTTATTGTCCTTTTGATTTTGCTCCTCTTATGATTTTGTGGATGTAACCTATGTTCAGGTCATGTTAATCACTCCATATTCTGGAAAAATCTTGCTCCAATTCAGGTAAATGCACGTTTGACAAATTGATCCATGCGATTGCTTTAGGACTCTCTGACCTCATATGTTGGGTAATGCAGGAAGGAGGTGGTGAGCCACCAAAAGGTTCCCTTGGTTGGGCCATTGACAATGATTTTGGCTCTTTAGACGCACTCGTGCAGAAAATGAATTCCGAAGGTGCTGCTTTACAGGGCTCTGGATGGGTGGTAAGCTCTCATTCTGTAGCAGGAAATCCTGCTTTAGTTGCTTTGCATGTTCTTTTAGTACTTACTAATCCAATTGATGTCCCGTTTGCCAAGCTAATTCACTTCTTTGGCAATGCAGTGGCTCAGTGTTGACAAAGAGCTGAAGAAGTTGGTGGTTGAAACCACATCCAATCAGGTTAGCTCCATCACTTTTTAATTCACAAATGTTTCATCAACATTATTAGAAGCTACTTGATTTTTATGGATTCATCTTCATTCTCCCTAGCATTGAAAGATTTGTGTGGGTCCCAGATGTCTGTGGCTGTTTTCTTATCACTGAGGTCTTGTAAAATGAGGTTCACTACGAATGTATGGCTTTCCTGAGATTATGGAGCAATGGCCTCTGCAACAACATTACAGGCTTGTAGACGATTATTTGATTTTTGTGCAATCCACGTTCTTATTATTTTTAAAGACAGGGATTATGCAATAATAGGTTAAATCTTTAATAGACATGAACTTCTAGCCTTCTACTAGTAGAGTTCCATGGAGAATGATGATTTGTTTTTCCTTCCTGAACTCTGTAACATGAGATCATAGTCACACAATTGCCCAGTAAGATGCTTGACTTTGTTAGATTTGCAGTCATTCACTTGCTGTAGTTTATCTAATAATGCTATGATTGCAAACGTCTAATAACAAGGTGAGAGGAAGTTGATAATGATCCCTCATGCAATTCGTTGGCTTATTAGGAGGGAGAAATGAGATTTTTTTGAAAGGGAAGTCACTTGGATTCTGTTGTGAAATCGTGATGGTCTAGACACCCAAGTCTTGATGTAGATGACTTATTGGATTAATACTCCATCTTGTGCATATAATAGTGTATGCAGGTAGGCCTCCTGGGGGTGCCGTTTTGAGTGAAATCTTGTCTATCAATAACAATGGGTTAAACAAGTTACTATGTTTTAACAGGATCCGTTGGTGACCAAGGGACCGAGTTTAGTTCCTTTGATTGGCATAGATGTGTGGGAGCATGCGTATTATTTGCAGGTAGGTCTTCACTTCTGGGTGCTCTGGATTTACACATATCATTAGCATGGAACACTTTAATCTGTTTGGACATTGTAATCTATTTAATTATCCAACTACTCTTCATACTTCTGTGAAATATCGAACTTTATTGTGACTTGTGATTTGTTATAAGCATTTACTGAGCATGAGAAAGCTAAAGTTGCGAATTTTATTGGATAGTTGCGTGGACACAACCATCTGAGGGATTCTCTAAGTTGTTTATGACTATAGCAAGTGATACATCTACACATATTTCTGATGGAGTTATCCATTAAGGACACGGAGAGGAAAAGGGAGGAGGAGAAAGGAAAGGGGAGAGGGGATGTTGAAGGTTTTCAGCTTATTGGACAGCTAGGTCTTAGTATGGGTGAAAGCATGCTTGATAGCAGTTATAAATGTTAGATGAAACATTGTATTTACTTGTCACTTGTAGTCATGTGGAACTTTTCTGGACCCTATTGGGTTGGAAATAGCAAATTCAGTTATTTCAGCCAGATCTCTGATGCTTGTTCATGCTGATAATAGTGCAGTTTTATGGAACTTGTACTCGATTTGACCAGTGGCATTATTTAGACGTTCTTGATGCCTCCGTTTCTTTCTGCAGTACAAGAACGTGAGACCAGATTACCTGAAGAACATATGGAAGGTCATCAACTGGAAATATGCCAGTGAAGTGTATGAGAAAGAATGCCCTTGAACTCTTCTTCCATTCCCAAAATCGTTGGTGGATTTCTGGGAGAGAGAGCTTACTGAGTTGTCCCGTCGATGTGGCAAAGAAATAATATGACGCGGTGTTGGGCTCGGGAAGTTGTTTTTATTTGCAAATATGTACCCTTGACCATGGAATAAGTTGAACTGATGTGAATTCCTTAGCTCTGTTTTGGAACCTTGTATTTCTCTCCTGTTTTTTATACAGGGTCACATAAACTTTTGTGTTCATCAGGTCTCGTGATTTATGAAGAAGTTTTGGCTCTTCCATATAGCTTTAGTAGTTGCAAGTGCATAACTTAGTGAAAACAAACTCGGGACTATCCATTAATTTCCCTAATAAGAAAAGAAATTGTTAATTATTACGACATATCTGAAATATCATTGACTTTTGGAAATTAATGAAAAATTACATGTGAATTTGTATATCCGTGTAAGGTGTTTAAGGAGTTTTATGTAGTTTGCATTGAATAAAGTCAACTTTAAAGTTAAAAAAATTAAAATGGGATAATTTACTCGGGGTTGAGGACTAGGTTACTTCTAGTGAAGATTTATGATTTGTTTATCTTGTGAAAAATAAATAATATAATTTTTTATAAAAATAATCATTTATATCATGTCAAAAAGTGAATTAACAAAAGTTTGATATGTTATCAATAATTAAGAAAATTATCAGCTAATTATTTCGTGATTATAAGAAATTATTTTTAGAAAAATATTTTTCAAATAATTTATTTTCGATCAAATAAACAGAATTTTAATATCATCAAAATCTCAAGTCGAGGGCATATATATTTTCCTTTATTTCTCTATATTCTACATTTGATTCCATTTTTTGGGAATCGCTAGCTTCGGTTTTCTTTCTCTTTTTCCTTTTTTTAGCCTCCTTTTTTCCTGCGGAGGGCAAATCCGACAATTCGCAACGGCGTAGGGTTTAGCCTTCGCGTCCATATAAAACCGAAAAGGCTTCCTGGGCACAGACGCTTCGTTAGGATAACAAACACAAACCCTAGCGAGAACGAGCCGGCGAAGCCAGAGCTTCGAGATCATCCGCCCGAGCGGCCGCCACTCCCAAAATGGTAGGATTCGTAGTCCGCCGCCGTCTCCGGCATTCGGAGGTGTTTGTATTCGCCGTGTGCTTTTGCTGACGATTCCCTCTTTGTGAACGCAGACTTTCAAGCGCAGGAACGGAGGCCGCAACAAGCACGGCCGTGGCCATGTCAAGTTCATTCGCTGCTCCAACTGCGGCAAGTGCTGCCCCAAGGTAATTGGCGCTTCGTTGACTGAGATGCGTTCTGTCCGTCTCTCCTGTTGGTGTTCGCTCGCTAGTTTTTGTTTGTTCGAGTAGGTCAATCAGTGCGATCTCGTGTAAGTTTATGGCCGAATCATGTCAGATGGAGTAGCTCTGTCTTATTTGGATTGTGTTTCTGTTTGCTGAGTTTGTATCTGGTGTTTCGTCGTTTTGCTCATGTAGGGGCGATCTGTCAAAGTGTCAATTGGATGGTTTTGCTTAGATCCGTAGGTGGTTTAGATAGTGAAGTATGAAGGATCTGTCGTTTCTCGACTGAGGTTATTCACTTGTGTTCTGGATTGTTGTAATCTAGGATAAGGCAATCAAGAGGTTTCTCGTGAGGAACATTGTCGAGCAAGCTGCTGTCAGAGATGTCCAAGAAGCTTGTGTCTATGACAGTAAGCACATACTTTCTGTTGCCACTTGTTGAAATTCTGTCGGAATGTCATTTTTATGCATAGCTTTCTCTAATTATAACATGGAATTCTCTTGTAGATTATACTCTTCCAAAGCTGTATGCCAAGATGCAGTATTGTGTGTCCTGTGCCATCCACTCCCATGTTGTGAGGGTTCGATCTCGCACAAATAGGAGAAACCGTCAGCCTCCGCCGCGCTACATCAGACGCCGTGTATGCTCTCCAATACTGTTACTGTTGTTCTCTTTTGTCTATTTTTTGTGCAGTGTCTCTTGCTGTTTTTGTAGTTTTACTTTTGAATGATGTTAGCTTGGCCTTCATCTCTTGCATTGTTCCTTTTCTGTACCATGCAAGTACTGCTAGCCTTTATTTTGTCTTCCTGTTGTTTAGTCTAGGCTGTTGACTGATAGTTTAGTGTAGTCTCTTCAGAGACCTGTGAAGTAAAAAAATGACCCGCGGCTTCATGTCCGAATAAAGTAAGAATAAAGTAAAGGGGTGTAAATAAGTCATCTCGAATCAATGGATTCATTGTAAAATCCCTCTATGATATAATGCATTTTGATTACAATTTTTTTGGCTGATAAAGGGATTAAATGGTATAATTCTTTTGTTTTGTTGGTAGATTGGAGGATTAGAAACATGACTATTGCTTTCCAATTGGCTGTTTTTGCATTAATTGCTACTTCATTAATCTTACTGATTAGTGTACCCGTTGTATTTGCTTCTCCTGACGGTTGGTCGAGTAACAAAAATATTGTATTTTCTGGTACATCATTATGGATAAATAGGAACAATACAGAAAATAGCTTAGTCTGTTGACTAGTAGGAGTAGAGGTGATCTTGTCCTTTAATAATCTATGAGGTGTGAATAGATTGTCATTCTCTCACTTCATCAGAACATCAAATATTTCTACATGGACCTGTTGTTTACGATTCAAATAAAGCTTTTATTATTTCTAAGTACTAGTCTTAAATAGTCATAAAATCTAAATTCTATATTTTGTGCCTGGCCCATAGCCTTTTCCTTGGAAATACATCTCATAGCTTTTGGTTGGTTTATAAGCACCAGCTATTGATACTCTTGATGATGGCATGATCTATTCTGCTCTTATATCAAAGTAGTTTTTGGTAATTGTCATCATGTGGAGTGTTCTTTAGTTTTAAGCTTGGTAGATAATAGGCCTTTAGGGTAAGATGATATTATAGTATGCTTCTGGTTTGAGGACTGGACATCTATCAATTCTTCAATTGTACATGACTCTCTGTACACCAACAGTGTTTGCATGATTTGGCCAAAAAATGGAAACGAAAATTTGTTTGCCCTGACAGTTTTCTCTTTCTTGCTTGATTATTTTTTGGCTAGTATAGCATGCCTATTGTACCGATTTGGTATTTTTATTGTTTTTGCCTATGGCAATGCTTCTGGTATGCTGGATTTTTTCATTATTAGATTGTTCTTTGCAGGATGATCTGCCGAAGCCTGGTCAGCCTGGTCAGCCTGGTCAGGCACCTCGTGTTGGTGGAGGCCCTCCCGCTCGGGCCTGAGGCAAACCAAACCTACTATTGCATCATCCCGAGTGCTCTTGATTGCATGCATGAATTTTTAGGACCAATTTTTTTTCATTTGAAAGTTTTGATGTTTGATTGCGGATGCCCGTCTGTACTGCATAAGGATTATATGGCTCTTCTTTCAAGTCCCTGTTCAGATTCTAGATACCTTCTTTAATCAATGTGAGCATCTAGACCAGGGAATTAGTGGTATAGGCGACTATACCCTTTGCCCTACAAGGAAATTTGAGGCGCATCGGATTTGGGGTATGCATGGCAGAGCCTTGAACAGGACTTGGCGTCCGTGTAATTTACTTGTGTATGCGGGGGTTGTAAGACGATGTGGTAGAATGGAGGATCAAAGATTATTGGGTAAACTTGGCTTGCATTTACTTCAACTGAGGATCAAAGATTATTGGGCCAGGTTAAGTATCGCCGCAATCAACGACCTTTTAATGATAATTAGAATCTGCGACGCGTATTGCTAGACCGTACCGTGTTAACTCCAACCTATCGGTCAAGCACGATCTCAGCCTAGACGCCGCCGCCGCCTAAAAATTGCACACGGTATGCCCATTCGATGGTACTTTTCTGCCCATGGGCCTGTGGTGGGGCGTCGAATTGGGCTTGAATTGTGTAACTTTCGTGCCTATTGCCTATTACAATGATCTTGCTTACAATCTTCACGGGCCTGATTCAGGTCCAAATTAGTCGGTCCATGGGCCTAAATTAATCGATTTCTGGGCCTTTAAGTGCCCTCTAACTGGACTTGATTGATGTGCCTCTTCGGGCCATTAAGGATTTGCCCCTGATTTGATCTGCATGGGCCCAATTTAGGACAAAATCGGCCGGTGGGTCTCGCACCAACTGAAGGCCTTTTCGGCCCATTAAGGATTGTCGCTGTTTGGGCCCAAATTAAAATAATCGGCCAATGGGCCTCGATCTGGGCTCATATGATGTGCCTCACGGCCCATAAATGGCTGTTTTCGACTTCGCGGGCCCAAATCCTGCCATGGGCCTTAATTGTGCCTCGAAGTGACGGCCGTTTGGGCCCATTAAGGATTGTCCCCCTTTTGGGCCTAAATTAAAATAATAGGCCCAGGTTGATCTGGGCTTAAGTGATGTGCCTTGCGGCCCATGGGCTCTATTTGGACTCGTGGCCAAATTCCGGCCCGTATTCCTTAATGGGCCCACGAACTGACAGCCTTTTCGGCCCATAAGGATTGTCCCTGATCGGGCCTAAATTGAAATAATCGGCCCATGGAGCTAAAATGGACCCTAACCTGGGCTTATGATGTACCTTGCGGCCCATGGGTCAAAATTCCTTTATCTGACTTTTATGAATGGGCCCCGTTTAGCTTAGGTTGACCCAATTTCGGCAAAATGGCCCATGGGCCTTGACGTGGGCTTTGAAATGCCTATTCGGCCCATAAAATTGGCCTCTTTTGGACTTAGAGGGCCCAATTCCAGCCCATGGACCAAAACCTTTCCTGCCTAGTTTGAATTGGTCCTACTTAGCCTAGGTGGGCCCAATTTAGGCAAAAATATTGGCCCATGGGCTCAATTTGGGCCTCGACCTGTGCTGTAGATTGCCTTTCGGGCCCATAAAATGTGCCTCTTTTGCACTTCGTGAGCCCAAATCCGGCGCATGGGCCAAATACCTTTCCTGCCCAGTATGAATACCCTAGGTGGCCCAATTTAGGCAAAAAAAAATAGGCCCCTGGGCTTCATTTCGAGCTCGACCTGGGTTCAAAATTGCCTTTTCGGCCCATAAGTTGGGCCTCTTTTGGACTTCGTGGGCCCTTTCGCCTAAAACGCTTGTACATGGACTTGAACGATGCTCCCTTTCGGCCATTATGGATGCGCTCTATTTTGGCCCTGGTGGACTCAATTTAATCCTAAATTAGCTGGCAGATGGGCCTCATGATTAGCTCAAATAATGTTCATTTTCGGCGCATTAAGTATGGGACCCAAGTCACTATTTACTCGTCAATTAAAGATTCCATCATTAAAACGGCAAACCTAGTCGCATCTCAGGAGCAATAGTATCAGTCTTCCATTTTTTCAATTGGTGTCGGAACATTACATTCGATTGCTCGTACGCACTTCTCAATTAGTGATGGTAGAAGGCTCTTCGGAATTTGAAGCAGTTTAAACATATTTCTAGTCAATTCCTCGAACGAAACAGTAACCCACCCCATATGCAAGGATCAGGCATGGAAAATCATCACTGTTCCGCAGCTGCTAAATTCTCTAAGATGGTACCACGAAAGATACGACATGGCTCATGCGATCACTAAAATTTTAGCAGGGTTTCTCACGGGATGGCTCCAAATTAATGTTACCAGCTGCCAGATCAGGGACTGCTTGTATGCATTTGAGGTTCTGCTTTCCACGGCCTAAGTTCGATCTGCATACATCAAAAAATCACACTTGCCAAACCCGTCATGCACACATTTCAGCTTTCATATAAAAAAAAACTCGCTTTACCCTGAAGTACAGGTTGCTCCTCCACGGATGCAACCGATATGGGTGCACTCTTAAGCGTTGCTGGCACTGCAACTTTGCAGCATGATTGGTTGACAGTGCTAAACCTCCCTGGCAATTCTAATGCACGTAGCCATAGCACAGTCTGTCTTAATGGCATTGGTAGCAATGTGTGACCTACTTACTGCATATCCCTCCTGCAACCAAACAAAAAGCCCAGACTTTCCATTCATATGGGAAAGAGAGATGCTACCAAATATTGCCCTATTTCCAGCTACATTTAATTCCAGCAAATAAAGAATGCCCCACTGAAGTGTACAAGTCAACGAATTCCAACAGAGAAATTTAATTTAAAAAAAAACTCTTCATTCACAGCAGTATCTTCTCCAGAAAAGTACGCATATGGATTGAGAATATTCTGGCTCACAAAACTGCATTGCCTTTCTTTTGTATATTTACTACTAACCATTTTCATTGCTCACAGAAACAAGAATCCCTCTCCTCTAAATAACTTTCATGTAATAGACAGGACATTTACCTGATAGATAACATGCAAGACTTAAATGCTATGTTCAAGAGAATCAAAGTTACCTTCTGCAAGGCACTCATCATGGTCCTAAGTGGAGGGGAGTTGATTTTGGCACGGCTGGCAACCTAAGATATTCCCAAGAGCATATCGTTATCTCCTAGGCACTTGCATTCTAATATTTGATGATTCAAATATCTACCAAAGATCGAAGGAATAAAGTGCGCGCGCATGTGAAGAACATTGAAAGAGACCTCATCCAATTTGATGTAACCAAATTGTAGCTTAGGGTCACTCTCATCCACCATCAGCTGCAATAGTTTTTGAAGGTCAGTTCCTGCACCATTGCCCATCCATCCCAATTGCTTGGCCATATTTAACATTTCTGTGAGGTAAGACGTGCTGTGCAGAGGTCCAGTCCAGAGAGGCCCGGACACAACAAGTGACCCTCCCTCCTGAAAAGAAGTACAGGATATTTGTTTGATATCCCAAAAGCATACAAAAATGATTTGTTCCTCGACTATGGAGGCAAATATGTAGGCAAGGGCATTTCAACCTGTTTGCAATACTAAATTAACCAGGTCAGTCACTACAACGCAGCATTAAATCAAGTTCAAATATTTAACACAATTCAGTCAGGTTATACTTATTACCAACTTGACTCACTTATACATTGGTCAATATTTTTTCTGACTAATTTTTGCAAATAACAGGTCTTGACAAGTCCCAAATAATTGCCAAGCAAAGACATGCTGTATGCAATTCAAGATACCATAATCCTAGTGTTCAACCCAAACTAATCATGTACATGCGAAAGCACATGTGCACACAGATGACACGGCCACACAGGCATGTGCACACAAAGATGACGATAAGAATTATACTTTATGTTCAGCACATAGGAATGGCCAAAAGCACTGTTGCTGGCCCTCAAATCACATATGGCAGTTCCCCCTACAGATAGATAGTCACACTTCCAAGGAGAAGTCCAAATTTGAGAGATAATTCAAAGGTCAAAATAGAAAATGTACTTACAAGACAAGACACTGGATAGAAACTGGTCACGAGATGGACAATGACTCAAGATGTCTTGATCATTAGCAATGGGAAAAAAGATATTCGGTGCAATCTGATGAAATCTGCTTTTTGAACCAGAGTAGTAACTTGTAAAAGACATCTAAGCAGAAGCAGTAGCTTGCTTTGGCTGGGGGATGTCCATTTTGTTTTTTTGGGTTGGGTAAAACTGAAAAATGTCCCTACCCAAAACACACCCAAGTTGGGGTTGGAACCCCTTGCCTCCCCTTTCTCATAGAGGGGGGGACTTCTACTCAGAAACTGCTAATTCCTTAACCACAGGAACATGAAAGAGCATACCGACAGAATCGCATTAAAAAGAATAAAATGATGCCTTCACCTTGTTGCAGGTGCAACTTAATTTACTAAGTTCATCCCACGAATGTGATTGGGAATGTCCACACTTGGTGCAGTAACTGATAAATTCATAGTGCCTGCAGTGTAAAAAGATGACAATGACAATAATTAGCAACCCAGAAAGAAAGCTTCATCTTGTGGGAAAAACAACCGAGCAATCTAAAAATAAAATTACCTATTAGTAAGAAGTTTTCCTCTGTTTAGCCGTAGCATAACGCGGAAGACAGGTCCATGGTATGAATAATAAGAAAATAGTGGAGTAACACGATATCCCAGAACAGAAGCTTCACGCATTGCGCCACCTATAAGCATCCGCAAACCAACCTCATTTGAATATGGCATAGGGCGCACGTATGCTCCATATGCAGCTAACGAACTAGAGAAAGAATCAGCAACAAGTTTGTCTCACTAGGTTGCACAAAACGTATCTACAGAAGACCATAGGCTAAGAAAGTTTAACCGACTTTAAAAACTCGAGAATTTTGATGCTATCAAATATAACAGGCAATGCAAAGCATTAAAAAAAAAAAACAAGATATGGTATCAAAACTTGAGAAAGAGGACTAAATGACGAAACCGCAATACATCAAGCGGTTTTGCCCACAAGAACTAGCACTAGTCAGCAGTACTACATCTTAAAAGACACTATTCTTCCCTCAAGCTACCGAAACGACGAAAGTGAAGTAATTTCGCAGATACTAAGAGGAGACGCCGATTTCCCTTTTTCAGCAATCATTGTCACACTCACAGCGTACTGACGACGAAGAAAGGAGAAACGAATGAAAGAAACGAAGAAAGCAAAGAGAAGGAACTCACTGGTGAGGCCTATGACCACCGGAGGTGTAACCATCCGTCGACGTGACATAAAGCAACCCTCCTAGCTTCAAACAGTTCATCGCCGACCTCAAGTACGACGATTCGCTCCCAAAGGAGTCCACATCCACCAAGTCATAAAAATCCCTCTTCAGATAGCACTCCGTCATCACCCGATTCGCTTCATTGCTGGAGACCGCCCACCTCCCCTCGCCGCTCACCCTCGACAAGTTCCTCGCGATCACGCCCCTGTTATCGTCGTTCGCGTCGTTCGCCAGCACGAAATCGGCCCCGGCTTCGATAAGGTACCTGAGGGACCGGATCCCGCAACCGCACATGGCATCGAGGACTCGCAGTTGGGGGCCGGATTGCCGGTGCAGGGAGGCGGCGAGGACGCCGAGGTCGCGGCCGACGGCGCTCTCGCGTCGGTAGAAGGTGCCGCCGGTCTCGAACTCGTGGCCGCGCTCGGTGGCCCGGCCCTCGGAGGCGCAGTGCGGCGGGAGGAGGTTGGAGCTCGAGGACGAGATACGGTGGGAGGCGGGGGGTGCGATTCTAGGGTTTGGAGAGAAATTGGAGAGAGGAGGAGGAGGACGGGATAGGATTAACATGGCGGGAAATTGTCAGACGTCTCGAACTCAACACGTCTATTTATATAATCGAAATTTTTTCACGGCGTATTTATAATTTTTCTTATAAACATATTGATCCTTCATTAAACTAAATCCTAAAAAAGTTTTTATAACAATTCTCATTTTTTTTCTTAATTATTACGCGATAATTATTTAGATATTATGTAAACTATGATCATGATAAATCAGTCGTTTTTGTGCAACCATAGGATATGACACTTTATGCTCCGGTTCTAGCACACCGTCATCCAGTCCATCTCATTTACATTACACCAATGTACAGTTTTCCCAATGGAAAGATGAGCAGCAGTCATACAATTTCTGGACGGTGAAGGCCATCCCCGAGAAATGTATGCAAGAACTTCCATGTTGTCTCGGGATCCAACCAGTCGCATAAAAGGCAAGCCTTCGGTAGAACCGCGTGAGCAGCGACGAGCTATATCTCGGCACGTGATCCCGTCTGAGGCGTGAGTATATACATGTGACAGTCGTGCGCATCTACCTGTGCAGAGAATGAGGACGCAACATCTTCTGCGACATCCTTGTGCTGCAAGAAGATAGGACAACAATAATCAGGGACATATCCGATAGCTATATGAGTTTGTTCTATGGACTTGGCATCGGAATATATTGCTGGCCAAGAGAATTCAATCGTTTTCGACCTTCATCTCCGGCAGCAAACTCCAGAATGTTCGACTGTAGCTTCATTAAGTCAGATTGATGTTGCATGTAACATTAAAAACTGTCGTAACATGGTAGCGTGCCGAATTTATTGGCGTAAAAGTGAATTACTAATTCTTTATCTTACGTTCTTACCTGCCACAAGTCTCTTATAGACACACTTGTGCTGGAGTCAAGCCCCACTGCTTCCCATGCGGCCGTTATATTTACAGCTTTTGAGCATCGATTCCAGAGAGCAACAACCAGGCGCCGTCGCGACAATGGTCCAGCCCAAACCTGGAAAGCATCCACAACTAACCAAATTAGCAGAATAATTTAACATTGGATGTGACTAAACAATCTCTTGAACTCCAAGGATGTGAGATAGAACCTTGCAAAATAATATACAAGCTTCTGAAAACAGAAAAGAATCGGGTTCGCCGATTTAAGTGCATAAAAGTCATATACTCCAAACCCGATAACTTTTCTATACATACCATGTCATAACCAAGCGACTGCCAATACCATTGTTAAAATCAGGATAAGATAAGAAAGCAAACAAGTGTAGTTGATCCTTCTCGCTCAAACTTCTACCAGTTAATAAACTCATTTGTTTAAAACACACCATAAACTAAGCGACTTAGAAAATTTGCTGCTTAACCGCAAAGGATTGGTTTTTCTGTTTCCAGGTTTTACATAAAAATGAGATAAAAAATGAAATGTAAGTATGTCTGGTGAAAATTGACCCCATCAGAAGCCTAAAATCCTTGCTGGTAGATGAACACCAGAGATTAAAGCAAAAACCTTGGAGGTAGTATATAAAGCTCATAAGTCATGATTAGCACAAGCAGGACTAGGTAAAAAGTATATGATGTTGCATTGAGGAATAAACCTGAGAGCAACCATCAGTTCCTGAGACATTAACCTTCCTTCCCTGTACCCCAAGGGGATCTGCAGCAGACAGAAAAGCTTGCATATTTAGTGCATCAAAGAATGTGATCACCAAGATTACGACTACCGATAAACATGTAAAAGCAGATACTTGTATGCATGTCAGAAATTACCTTGGTTGACTGCAATGACCTCCTCATTGCTTACTAGCTGATAAGTTTCTGCAGTCATATTTCTAACATCGCAACCAACTAAAAGAGGAGCCTGCAGGATTAAGCAGGTTAGAAAGGAGTATCGATGTGATTAAATGTCAAATGTCACAAAGCATAAAGGTACAGCCTTTCTACAACAGGCCATGGAATCTCTGCTTGGCTTTAATGATTGATGTTAGACAGGGATCACAAAAATAAGCTATGAATTTCCAGCTCAAAATTCTAGCAGGGCAAAGAAGTGTAAATAGGTGAGTAAAAGAATTAAAAAGGACCCCAAAGAAAACTAGTAGAGATTATGGGCCAAGCTCAGAACAGCGGAGGCATGAATGCTCACTCCGTTATTCAAGCAGGTGCTGCAATAAGGAACTGTACTGAATGGTTTGCAAGGGACAGCAAAGATGGAGTGGCAATTATATGTCCTGACATTTTAAGTTGTATTTTATTTTGAGACAATACAATGTAGTTTCATGGCTAAAACTTCTAAAACTTACAAAACATATACGAAGTTACGTCTCTAAGTTCTCAGAATCCTTGTCATTGGGACTACCTTTTATAAATATTAGCAAAATGCAACCATTAATTTTTAAACAAGAAAACAAGATACAATTGCTAAAGAGTACGAGTTATTAAACTGTGAGGGAAACCTTCATCAAAGCCCAGATGCTGAAATGTGCACGATATTCTTGGTAAGTCATGCCTCCGTTCCCAACTTCCAACATGTCTGGATCTGTAAGAGACATAAGTTGAGTGTCAGATGTGTAAGAAGCACTAATGCACCAATAGAAACAAAGCACAAGTTTGATTGCTACCATTCCATCCTCCGGGTCCTGCATAGGTTGCCCACTTGTCATTCAGATCTGCAATTGTAGTCATGCTGAAGCAAAAAGAAGGAGATCAGAGTCAGATAAACTACGGGGGAAGTAAATAAAGATGTTTTATGCTCTATGCCGATCACTACTTGCATTCAAACTGATTTGACTCAGTTTCTAACTTCATTGACATAACAACCCACTAGACCCTTTAAGTGTAGCATAGACAGATCAAGAATACTTTTTTGCATATTCAACATAGTACTTGCCAATAGCAGCTCTTGAAAGGGGCCCCACTCCATGGACAGCAGCATAAACTAAGTCAGGATCCAGTATCCAAACCAAACTCACCATTAAGATAAGGCACGTGCATGATTGCATTCATACTAATGACAAACTGAATGTTCCACCAACAAATGTATAAGAATGCAATTTCTACTGGTAAAATTTTCTGGTAAACCTAAGGCATGGACTTCATTGCATAAATGAATTTTACATATGATGCAACGGTTATAGTAGTGAGGATGAGGGTCATATTAAATAAACGTCTTCCAAGATAATGTCTAAAGGGTGAAGGATTCCCGCTATGCATTTGAAGACTGTAAGGTCCATGATCTTGCAGAGAGAGATTTTTGCTTTGCTCTCTTTCTCAAGTAGCATAGTATTGTGTTTATCTGACCTAGAAAGGAAAGAAGGTTACCTTGCCCATGTATCATTAATATCATCAGTCGTACGCCAACTATTCCCAATCTTGCCTGCCCACAAGGCAGGATCATCAACCCCCCTGCCCACAAAACAAGAAGATCAAGTATCACTCTCGAGTCTTAGTAAACAAATGAGTATTGGAAACTGACAGAGATGATCTGAAAAAGGTAAAATACCATTCACACATAGAGTACAGAATTTCTCGTCCCGTTGCATTTAGTGCCTTGAGCATTGGTGGATACCTATAATGGAACCAATCAAGGTCAGATTAAATGTCTAAATAAGTCTCTTGACAGCTTAAACAAAATTCAGGGAGAGCAAGACCTGTCTTTTGGTTTAATGCCCAGATTATAGCAGTTGTCATATTTCAAATAATCGACACCCTGAGACACCAACAGATGAAACTATTAGAGGAAAGTCTAGCCAGGAGAAAGGCTGCTGCAACTGCAAATGGAAAATCACCAGACTAATCTAAGTGATGGAAGAAAAATTCTGAGAGCGCTACATATAAACTTCATCTACTGGATAACATTACAATGTATAATTGCCTAGACTATGTCACTATGAGATTGTAACATGAATAACCGATCAAAAGGGTTTCAGCTGTTTTTGTTCAAGCTAAAACCAACTATTCGACTGCCATAAGAAGCACAAAAGAGGAAAAAATATTCTTATCAATGCTACTTCGTGACACGTGGGAAAACACTAGTAAATTCCCTTAAAGAAATTAAGACTCACCCAAGAAGCGAACTGTTTTGCATCATTTTCTTCATGGTAAAGTGATCCTGGTCGAACTTGACATGTATATATTCTGAAAGAAATGGTCAAGTGGGCAAGGGACCACTGGATTTAGTATGCAGTCAAAAGTATAGAAAGAACATTATTACTGATACAGCTTTCACAGGATAAACATCCTACCCAGCATCAGAATATATACCAAGCTTGAGGCCTTTCTTATGGACGTAGTCTGCAAGGGCTTTAATTCCTGATGGAAAGGTTTTCGGATCAGGTACCAATTCGCCCTGCACAGCCATCAAAGCAAAATCAAGAAGAGAGAAGCAACAGCGCAACTGTGTGGCATACTAAGACAATATAAATTCTATCTCCCCCAAGATGAATGAAATTATAATAATTGCTCAGAATAGTACAGATGTCTAGTGGAAAAGTGTGAGACTGAGACACAATTTTAATGTCCCAATTAAAGTAACTCACCAAAAGAAGACAGAAAGAATTAGAAAGGAGAAAAGTCCAGCCTGTTAACTAATCGTGTCATGCTCACTTCAAAATCTAACGGTTGTAAAAGTAAAGTTCCCTACTCTGAAAATTTAAGATGGTATTGGGAACTGAGCAAAACCAAAGGAACTAAAACTGACCTTAGCATTTCGTTTGGGAGTAGACCAGCAGTCATCTGCAGTCCATTGGAACAAATAAGTGTATAAAACAGTAATGTGAAACGCTAGTGTGAGATTTGAGACATTATAGAAGCATACCTATATTGACGTACACATAACCTAACTTAGCCAGCCCAGTTGAAACAAGTGCGTCAGCTGCACATGGAAGAAACACTCATCAGTACCCAATTGACAGAAGAGTGAGTTAAATGAAAATTTCACCTCTTAACAATGAAATTATGTGCACTAGTCAGTCCGTTCCAGTCTTCACTCAAATGACACCCTAACTATTATTCCCATCAGCCACAACATTGCGAATACGATTCTCATGATATGTGTGTGCCTATCCCACTGACATAAAGGTATATCTCTGCATGCACTTCGCCAGATCATGCGTCCCTACTTCTATTCTCGTTCTGTCATTTCCGCAGTTGACCCATTCTTCAGCATGTAAGCTCGAGCAATTCAGTCACTTCTAAGTCCATCAAATATGTAAATTCAATTCCCGCTTTTTCTTAAATATACCCGAATATTTCCTAAACCTCAATTCCTCAAAAAAAAAATTGTTCTCTTGTGGTAACACTGCTAGTCATTACATGTAATTCATCAACGATTGCCCAACTAAAAAAAAGTTTCAACGAGAACGGCGAGGAATACCTGTTTCCTTGATGACCGTTTCACTGATATTGCAGGCAAAAAAATTCCAGCTATTCCACCTGCCCAGACATGACAATTCCCAAGCATCAGCAAACAGAAAACTGATGGATCTTACAGAACACCCGATCGATGGATCCCTAGGATGGAAAAGACCAAAGGGAAAGCGACTTGCCCCATCTGAGGAGTCCGAGCCAGGCCATTGTTGAGCTGGAAAATTCCATACTTGGAAGTATCGTAAATCCGATGAAACGACCCGCTAAATCCTGCTTTCTCGTATTCCCGCAGCAGGGGCAGTACTCTCCCACCGGTCGCGACGACGATCGCCGACAGAGAGACCACCAGGAAGAGGTGTTCGTATAGGGTGCCACTCCTCGCCATCGATGCTCTGTGTTCTCGCTCCTGAAAGCTTCTCTCGTTGTTTGGTAAACGAGGATTGTTAACTTGTACAATGAGGAAAGTGCCGAGGAAGAAGAAGACAAAAGCAAAGTTTTGTTTTCAAGTTATCCGTTTTCTAATTGACAGGTCAGCAACCCTGTTTTCTCGTCATTTGTCTTTGAATAACCGGATCATGTTGATCCAAAAGTGCAGCGGCGTCACCATAATTAGTTTAATCTTCTTGATTGTAATTTCTGAAATTTGCAAACGTGCCCCTGAAATTAGTAGGACGCTGTTTATTTTTTTCTAATAAAAATGAAAAAAATAATTCTCACAAATTTTACAACACAATTCAAACATTCTTTTGTATCGACGTACTTTTAATTTAGATTTTATTTTTAGCATATTAAATTATTATATCTACCTTTTTCGGTTGATTGGAATGAATTTAATAGCATGAATGCACAGGGTGATAAAACTTTTCAGAATAAACGTCATAAATCTAAGATTTACTTGAGATTTAGCAAAATTTCTCGAAATAAAACATCATAAATTCAAAATTCACTTGAGATTTAGAATCTAGCACCTCACAACCACAATTAAATTCCGTATTGATAAAAATAATGTAAACTTAATACAAAGAATATCTAAAACATTCGAGGTAAGAGCAAACCTTACTTTGCAAGCAGGAGCGTAATCTAATCAAATTTCATGGATATTTCATGGGGCTGCTGGGGAAAGTTCTGGTGTAGAAATAGTGGTTTCGCCACCACTTTTATGTTTTTTTCTTATTTATTTATTTGGTATTTTTTTGTGGCCGGGCGCTCCTTTTATATCTTTTGACTAGTAGGTTTGTCCCTCGAGGAAAAAGAAAAGAAAAGGAGGTGTCGAGATTAAAATCAAAAGGTTAGGTAATCAAGATGCATCCTCACTTTTGTCATATGACCGATTTCTTTTCTGCTTTTGCTAATTGCACTCAATTTGACAAGGATGATGCGAACAGGGGAGGGGATTAAGCTTCGCTAATCGATGACTGATTGTTGAGATTAGCGCTGTGATCGGTAGGTATGGTAGGTCCCACAAGATTTAGTGCGGGCCGCCTTGCCAATAGGACAAAGACAACAAAGTATAATCTAAACTTAAGGAAGACACGTGAGAGCAGAAGAGACGGCCCCTTCTGGGGAACCTCCCATACACACGTGTGAGATGAGATAAATTGTGTGGTTAATCATCGATTATATCTCAATTTTAGCTTTTGTTCACTCTCCTGACTTCTCACTTTTCGGAACGTAATTATTTCGCCAGAATTTAATAGATCATGAAATGCATTTTATCGAAATTCATTTTTTGAAATATAGATTTTATGGCAATTCCACACATAAATTTTATTGATGGACCACGAGTAACAAGTATAATTTGACGGAATTTAATCAATGATAAAGTCTCGTAACATAAAAAGTTCTACTGTAATTTAATCGATGATAATGTGCGATGACAAAAATTCAACTACAATTAAACTACTCGTTGGAATTTAATTCGCAATGAGTATGACTAAAATACAGGAATGAAAAGATAATTGAAAGGTGCACAAATTGAAAAATAATGTTGATAAAAGATAATAGGTTTCTTCATAATTGTGGGGGCTTTATAAAGAGCACGATGTAGCTTTTTAATGCCTATAATCAACGGTTGCAACCGTAGGGTTCGCAAATTCAAACGAATGAATAACTTAACAACAAAAGGTTATCCACAAAATGCTGCTTTGTGGTTTTCTATAATCAAGCAACACTCGTCTAAAGGAGATTAAAAGTGCGTTTGTTTTACGGAAACCGTACCATTTTTGGAAAACATTTTTCAAGAAATCATTTTCATGAAAAATGATTAGTTTTCTTGTGTTTAATGATATATGATTGAAAATGTTTTTAGGTGTTTGGATTGCATTTAGAAAATGATTGAATAACATTTAAACTAACAATTTACACTAGTGTAAAAAAAAATAAAGAGATTTTGGAGAGTAAAAGAAAAGGACAGAGATGGCCTAATAAAAAGGGAATGATTTAAAGGTTTGATAAAAAGGGAAAGTGTTTTTCCCTTCTTATGCACAATAATTCATTTTCCTAAAATAATACATAATATTTATGTTAACTGGAAAGTATTTTCCATTGACCAAATCGTTTTTGGAAAAACAAACAGTGGAAAGTCCGGAAAACACTTTTCGGAAAACTACTTTCATTGAAATAAATGCACCCTAAATATCTGAAACAATTGCTACTCCATAGTTACACGTCGATATCAATAACTTTATCCAGATAACTAAAGTTTGTTATCCATAACTTCCTTGGTGAGTTGCGTTGGGTTGTCAAAAGAGTTTACAAATTCAAAACTCTCACTATTTGGTAGTTACATAATTTGCGGATGACTTCACTCCTAGATAACTCATGTTTGTTATTAATAAATTCTATGGTTGTCAATGCTCTTCTAGTTATCAACTGTTCTTTTCAACAATTACTTTTGTTGTTCATCCAACTCTGCTACTATTGACCATGTTCTCACTTAAATTGAACTTCAATCCATTGAAAGTCATGTTTGCGAATTCTTTCTTAGAGAGTAAAGTAAGGCATTTATTTCTAGCATTTTTTAATTGAGCAACAAATTAATCATCCGACTCGTTATTGTATTGATAGAGTGTGGCCAAGTTAGAATGGATACGTAAAGTATCATTCTATAAAATTGAAAATGGAATTGTCTCTTCATCTTTGCTCAATTACACACTATATTAGGTGATAAATTAGTGTACCAAGTAAAAGCAATTTTCAACAAAGACAAATGAAATAACTTAGGACTTACAAAACCATTTGTCCCTACTTCTTGGCACTGAGCTATAAATCGACCAATGTGTTTAATAGTTTATTGTTCATCTTAGCCAACAAAAGTGATAGATTGGGGGATTTCAAAGCCTCTTGGAAAATGCTGGTTATCAACTCGTTCAAGATGTGGTTTCCTACAAATAGGTGTGATAACACCTCTATCTAACCCCAATTGTTGTCAAACTTCTTCAACAAACTGTGTTAGATTCAATTGTTGTTTTGATTGCCACTTGCCCTTAGGTGGTATCGTTAGTCTTGCTAGATTTTCAACATCAATTGGCATGTTGGGCTTAATAGGAATATTCATGTTGGGTGGAATTGGCCTTACATCTTCAACACATGGCAATTGATCGGCTTGTTGACCAATTTGATTTGCTAAATTATTATCATCAATTTGATTATTTTACCAACATAATTGGCATCAACAAATGAAGAGGGACAAGAAACATACCTTGTTACCACTGGATTGGATAATGGTGGTTAATTGGATAATCCCGCCTCGAGAAAATATCATTCGTGGCATGGATGACAATCGGCTTGAGCATGTTTGACTTGTGACTCACAATGAAATTTTGTTATATCATTCCATCACTCTTTGAATAATCTCTTCACGGTGGCCAACATACGAGGATTTGGTGCAAATTCTCTCTATTGTTCTTCAGTGAGACATTGGTAAAGGCATGCCCCCTCACACTGGCCTTCTTATGTCACTCAATTAATGGTTGAAGATTCGAAGTGTGCAGCCCTATCACTGCCATTGTGATCGTTACCAGCGGCATTGTCAAAATCTGGATGATTCCTTGTTCTTGGTATTGAATTTCCTCAAATCAAACCACAAGTTGTCCCACTGGTCATGCCACTAAGATGATTCGCTGGAATTTAACAATGGCAAAATACCTTTCTCCCAATTTCCTTCTTTGGCTTTTATTAGAGAAGATGGACTCTATGATGATTCTGGATAGGGGTTTTATCAATGAAGCACAAGGAACAACTGTACTTCAATGGAATTTAATCGATCATGAAACTCGATGACATAAAAAGTTTTGCTGGAATTTAATCGATAGCAAAGTGCCATGACAAAGATACAAAGTCAAAATTTAATCGACAATAAAGATTTGAAAAGTGCAATTAAGATATATGTCGTAATTTAATCGACGACGAAATGTATGAAATCATGACTAAAGTACAATAATGAAAGATAATTGAAAGGTATTGAAATTGAAAGATAACATTGATAAAAGATTAATGGATTTTCGTCATGAACTGAGGGGTTTACAAAGAGTACGATATGGCTATTTAAGCCCTACACTCAATTGTTAAAGACGGAGGTTACACAAAATCAAATAAATAAATAACTTCCCAACAATTACGAGAAGTTACTCCATGTTTTCCTATTATCAAGCAACATTTATCTAAAAGAACTTAAATATTTGAAACTATTGGTACTCAACAATTACATGTTGATATTGATAGATTCACCCAAACAATTGATGCATGTTGTCGATAACTTCTTTGACAAGTTGTCGATACTCTTTAAGTAGTCAAAAGAGCTTATAAATCCAAAACTATGGCTACTTGGTAGTTATACGTCGACATCGATAAGTTCACCACTACATAACTTACTTTTATTGTCAATAATTTATTTGGTTGTCGATGCTCTTCAAGTTATTAATTTTTTTTTTTTATCGACGACTGTTGCTATTCTCTAGACTATGCTACAATCGACTAAGTCTATCATTTATCAATTATAAATAAAACTTTGGTCATCTTTAGGCGTTAATAGACGCGAAAGGAGGATCACTAGTGGCAACTCCCTTCACGGTCGAAACACTTAAAACACGAAAGCAATAAGGATTATGTGTATTCCTTATCGAATCTTTACGTAAGGAAGTTCACTTTAAACAACTCATCTCCCTTCAAAATTCTCCTTTATTGCCTAGACACTTGGATTGGTAGCTTAGTCATATATCTAAAAAAAGTTCCATACCATATTAGATTTATGGTGTGTGTTTATTTGAGCGAAAAAAATTTCTGCAAATTAATTTTTTGGACTCTCACACTTTTTATTTGTTAAAAATGATCAATCAATGAAAATTTCATTACAATCAAAAAATTATGCATACTTAAAATTATGAAAATGAATTCCTTAATCTGAAAAGGGCAAAAAAAATTTCTAAAAAATAATTCTCTGAAAATCAATTTTTCTCGTTATGAACTCGTTGCTTGCGTGTACGAGATAGGTTGATCCTATGCCCAAGTCAAGACTCAAAAGTCAAGAGTTCGGCGGCTGAGATAAGACGGAATCGGATCGATTTCTCAACCTTCACGAGCTGGAAAAAATAGAAAGCGAGAATAGATGCTACCAACCCTGTCTCTCTCATTCTAGACGGCACGCCACTTGGGGAGAAAAAATATGAGCTCGCAATATAGTCAACCAAAGTGATTTTTCTACAATTTGACTGACATATCTTAAGGAATCCGGAGAGCTACCTAATGAAGATTGCTATAGGATGTTGCGAAATTATCATATGTGCATAGCATGTATATTAAATTGAATCTTAATCATTCACGATGGTGGGTTCCATATGAGTTTTTCGATGACCTAGATTGTGTTTAGTAGATATAGTAAGTTCAATGGTATACTTTCTCATATAATAATAAATATTATCACCTCATCGTGTATAATCTATCAAATATCAACAAATTTCATGTAATTTGTTCCTATTTTTATCTTGTTTACATGCTTCAATTATCTTACTATTACTCATTTGAATTTCTTAGACGACATAAGCTCTACACTTGTGGGCTATTATGCTAACCTCATTTATCGGATACGACGGATTAGAAGCTTATGTTTTTGGCATTATCCAAATTATCATCAATGTATGTGTTTTTTCTTCAATAGAGTGATTCAGCACAATCGTAAAACTTGTGACTCAAATCTTGGACTCAAGAGAGCTTGCGATTGATAAATTTCATGTTTATAGCAAAACTGTAAAACTCATGACCTGAATCTTGGACTTAAGAGAGCTCCACATAGTAGATAAGACTGTAAAAAAGATTCAATTTTCAGCATTATCTAATCAATGTATGCATTTTTTCTTTTCAGTAGATCAACTTCGAAAAACCGTAAAACTTGTAATCTCAATCTCAGCCTTAGGAGAACCCTTTGACAGATGAGACGGTACAAAAAAAGTTCCTATTGTTAGCATTATCCAAACTATCGTCAATGTATGCATTTTTCTTTCAATAGATCGATTTAGCAAAACCATAAAACTCATGATCTAGACATTGAACTTAAGAGTGAGTGCGATAGTTGAATTTCATTATGGACATTGAATTTTCAAATTACTAATTACTTAGTAAGAATGTGTATATAGATCTCATAGCGATTCATTTTATCATATAGACTAAGCCTGTATAATGATTGATCACATAGGCCCTACATATCAATTCAGCGAAATAATGGTTTTGATTGATATTAGTCTCATGATATGTAAGACAATGTAATAACTTCTCGATCATTTTCAGACGTAGATTGATCTAAGAAAAGAGAAGGGCCCTCCAGTAGAAAAAAATCCAATTTCCGGATATGACGGGTCGATTTGCCTTTCAAACATGTCAGAGAGATTGCAAGACATTAACTGCAAAGCCCAAATCTATGAAATGAAAGGAGGATAGTGTCATGCAGAAGCAGAAGTCCTTGCAAGGAAACGGCACTGCCTCGCCTCGCCAGCCTTCGAGAACTCAACATATCATGTCCTACTCTCTCCAGAGAGAGAGAAGAACGAAACCATGGAGGCGCAAGGAAAGAATCAGTACCGAGAAGAACACTCGAGAAGCAAAGCTAAAAACTGATAAATCGCGCTGCTGTATTCTATAGCCATTCTACGGCATCGATCGAGACACACAAGCCAACCTCTATATAATCAAAACCATCGGTCTCTGCTCGAGTCATTATGTACAAATTCAAATGGAAATCCAAAAGAAGAAAAAGAGAGGAGACCAAAATGAGAAAAGAAAAATCAACTCATTTGAGGGTGGTTCTCCGTAATAGAGGAGCGCTAGTTGTGGAGATCGTTGGTTCCTTTACTGGGTCCGGAAGGCGGCGCAGACCCTTTAGGAAGGAAATTCAAGAACAAGGGTCCGATTGTTCTCGACCGCCCTCTTGTTCTTGAACGACCCGAAGCCATCGAACTGGAGCTCGACCTCGATCCCGTCGTTTCCTCACAAGAGACGATTGTGCCGAGCTCAGTTGGGCGGCCGGCGGGGATCATGACGACCTCGACCTTGTCGCCACGGAGGGGAAGGGCGAGATTCAAGGCAGAGGCCGGCTCGTGATCGGATGGAGTCGGCAGCAGCCGGGCGATGCGGTTCAAAGGCCTAGCGGCGGATGCAATGGAAGAGGCCTGCCACACGGCGAGTATGATCATGAGAAGGACGAGGGATTTGCGTGAGACCGCCATTGTAAAGCTCTTGGTTTGCATATGGACGAAGAAATAAAATCTGAGAGAGAAGGAGAGAGAGAGAGAGAGATCTGATGAAGATGGGGGAGTGTTTGCTTTGCTTTGAGGAAGAAGGTTTGGTCGTTTTTAAAGGAGAAGAGAGTGAGGAAGTGTTTCTCAGAAGGAGGAGAAGATGTCAACGGTGGACACATGCAGGAGCTCACGCGCTCTTGGCGGTGGCGCGGTGACCGAAGCAAATAGCGCGTATGACCAGGGACCCCCGTGCGCAAAATTCTCGTCCATCTTGATGCTGCTTTTGGTCTCATTTTCACTTTAAAAAAGAATTATGAGTGTAAAATCACCGTAAGTCTTTTTTTAATTCATCATTTGGTTTCGAAGGGATACTTCAAAGTTGATGCCTAAGGGTGCAAGTGGTTCGGGTTTTTAAGAAAATCAAACCGAACCGAATCCGACTCGAACAAAAACCTAATTTAGTTCGGTTCGGTTCATTTCGATTTTTGCCTTATTTATTGGAATTAAAATGAGAAGATGTGAGAAAGAAGAGATACTTTAAATTGATTGTTTAATTCTTGTTGAGAATTTCGATTCGAACTAATTAACCAAAAACCGAATTGAACAAATAATGCACTTAATAGCAAGGATATCAATAACATTATTCTTGACAATACACATAAATTTGACAAGAGACAAACGATAAATTTTATTGAAAACACGGGTTTTGTTGTGTAGAGAGTTTTAAACCAAAATTAAACTATGAAGATTCAAGAAAAGTGCACTAGGAATACCTTGAAAAAATTTCTGCTCAATCTAATTAGGAATTGACTTCTAATGTTAGCTTGATGTAAATAAGATATTGTCATTGATTCAGATTTTCTACTTTATCTTTCTCTCTTGTTTCCGGGTTCTTCTTTGTGATTATTAGTAAAAAAATAATAAGAAATCTAATTTCTTTATATAACTTATCATATAGACTCAAGTCCTTAGACTTGTAATATATTGAACTTCCTTTACATCAAAGTAAACCCAATCAATAAAAAGAGATTCTTACCAAGCGACGTGAAGATCCTTCTAAACATATATTTGCAAGATATGGGGATGAGTAAGCGGCGTTTCTGCATGTTCTAAAGCATTGAAAGTCGTAAAATATGTCCTCCGTTTCATGGAACGCACTAATTACAACTTGACTTAGCACTTGAGCTAATTAGGAAAACGAGAATAAGGTCAAGAAGAAGGTGGAACCGAAAGGAGGGCGCGTGGGAGGAGTGAGGGTGGGGGATTGAGGAAAGAGAGACGTAAGGCGTCAAGAAATTTGACTCTTCGGAAGGAAGCGGACAGAACGGGGGGGGCCACTTTGGACTCGTCCACCGCACGATGCCCCGCGCCCGTGGGCCCGCGCGCTGAAACCAGGTCAAGCACGAACGCCCCCCACCATTCATGCATCAACATGTCCACCGGCCCCGGGATATTTGCGATCGAACGAAAAAAAATTAACCCTTTTTGGTTTTTATTTTTTTTATTCGGAAATCGTCAATTCAAATCACATCACGAACGAACGCATGTGTAACTAACTCGTACTTCGCATATTTATCATCTGTCCAGGAAGCTGCAGTGGCGGCGAGCCCTTCGACCTTAGATGCGCATATATCGGACGGATTCAACGATTACGACTTGGATCGAGCAATTCGTATATACAATAATCTCTTATGTTAAACATTTAACTAAGTAATGATGCAATTATATTCTTTGTCCGTTTATATTTTCTTTTTCGCTTGTTTATAAATGATGGCAAGTTTGCCACCGCACCTTACCTCGATGTCAAAATTCTCAAACCCAATCATTCCTTTTTGGTTTATTTTTGAGATAAGTTCACTAAAAATCATGAAGTTTATGATAAAAGTGTATTTGAATATTAAAATCTGTAAAAAATGTAATCAAATCATAAACCTTATCATATAAGTGCAATTAAATTTTAAAGTTAATGCTGTCAATTTGTTTAACGGAAAATACGGATGTGGCATTTTAAAATTAATTTCTCTATCATAGTTGGTTTTTTCATTGTTTTCTTTTTAAAATCTTATTTAAATCAAATTTAAAAACCACACAAAAAAAGCTAACATTTTATTTTTAAAAAAAATAAAAAGAGAGAGAGAAGAGAAGTGCAAGGCACAGCCATGCCAAGGGGGTCCCACCACCGTTGCCACCCCTCGCTAGAGGTTGCGGGCCTCAGGCAAGGGCAAGCGACCCTTTCTAGCGTGGGTGAGGACACCCAAATCTGGGTGCCCAAGCACGAACCTAAGCCTAGCAAGGGTTGCCAGCCCTCGCTCGGGGTTAGCAAGGCCTTGCCCAAGACTAGCAAGGGCCAACCACCCTTGACCTTCACTGACCCTTTAGCGATGGGTGGCAACGGCGACAGTGATAGTGGCACTTACTAGCGTGACCCTACCTTGCCCTTCTCTCTCTCTCTCTCTCTCAATTTTTTAAAAAAATAAAATTTTGGCTCTTTTTTCAAATTTTTGATCTAATTTAAATAAGATTTTAGACAAAAAATAAAAAAAAATGCTAACTAGGATAGAAAAAATAATTTAAAATTGTCACATCAAATTTTCCATTAAATAAATTGACGATATTAATTTTAGGACTTAATTGCATTTTTTGCAAATTTTAAGACTCAATTGTATTTTTATAATAAGTTTTACGACTCCTAATAAACTTATCCCTTTATTTTTATAGGCTAATTTATTCTTTCGTTAGTAAAATGGAACGAGTATGCTACGTAAGAGGTCAACCATCACTCACTTTGGAGGAAGGAACCATCTTGATAACTATTCCTAGTTGAGAATCCCTGCTTCGTAGCGAAAACACCTTTTTAAAACAAAATGTCCATGTTCTTTTTACTTTAATATAATTTGATTTATAAATCGAATTATGTTAATTTTTTGGTGGAAGATGAATGGATCTAATGCTACAATGATTTCACGTTCACATTGGCATTGAATGACGTAACAAAGTCCTTACGTTATAGAACGATGGATTTTTGTTGTTGTTATAAACGGGTCAATTCTTTCATTCATGACTACAAGCATAGTTTAAAGGTGTGTCCAAACATAAAATATCGCAAAGGAGCTAGGGAGGGTTAGAGGCCCATCTAGATAGAGGTTTTTATATCGGTAGGCCTTCGCTAGCCAATCTGCGACCTGGTTCACATCTCTTAAGCAATGGACTACTGTGACATTACCGAGTTGGGCTACAATTTCCTTGGCTTCTATGATAAGATTCCGCACAGCCCATGGGGCTTCTGTTCGGCCCGTGACACACTCCACAATGGTTGAGTTGTCACTTTAGCAATCTATCCTTCGATTCTGCCTTTGTACTTGCCCCACGTGAGTTGCTTCTCTTTCCTTCAGAAATCGCAGACCCCTCACTACTGCAAGGGCTTCGGCTTGCAGAGGAGGTGCAGTTCGAGACGATTCTGTAAACTCATCTTTTACTTTTCCACTCGAATCTCGCAGAATTTCGGCAATTGAGCAAGCCGAATCACTTCCCACCCACGAGGTGTCAACATTCAGCTTGAGGGTTCATCCGGTCGATGTCTTCCACTGTGCAAGTACTCTGCAATTTAGGGTTTGCTGATTTTTTCTAAAATTCCATTTTTGGTGTACGCTGACCTGTATGTGTGCTTCATCTACTATTGGGGTCGACAGTCTAGTCTCGGAAGGTTCGGTTGTTTCGTGCCTTCCAGATCTGCCATAGGACAATTGTGACTAATTTGGCTTGAGGTAAGTCGTCATTGTCTTCAAACAGCTCTATTATCCATTGATCCATTATGTTTACACTATATTGGTTGCTGTGAATGTTAATTCGTAGGTCTAACCATATTTGTTTCGTCCATTCACAGAGCAGAAAAAGGTTTTCTACTGTCTCAAGGGTATTCTCATAGGTCGGGTAGAGGGGATGAGGTATGATATTCCTCTTGAAGAGGTTTTCTCTTGTCGGAAGTGCATTTTGACATAGGCTCCATAGGAAGAACTTTAATTTTGGAGGAATGTGTAGGTTCCATAGCTTAACCCATAGGAATATAGGAGGCTGAAATGAGCTAGTTGCTTTGTTGTGTTCTAATTCTGTGTTTCTTGATTGCTCTTTGTTGTAGCAACTTTTGATAGTGAATGATCCTTTTTTGTTTCCTGTCCAACATAATTCGTCCTTATCAAGGTTGGGGTTTAGAGAAATAGCTAGGATTTCATTACTCACTCTTTCTTCGAAGCTATTTCGTATCATGGTTTCCTTCCATTCATTCTGGTCATCTTTGATTAAGTCTGCCACCATTACTGGATCTTCCTTGTTGGCTGGACCTCCGAGAATTCCTGTTGAGAGCTATTTATCTTTGCAAATTTTAATGGATTTGACATCTCCTACTATCCATTTTACCTCAGGTTCTATGGTGTCTCTGCCTATAAGGATACTTTGCCATCCCCAAAAAGAACGCTGCCCTTTTGTAGCCTTCCAAAAGTCTCCATTAGGGAAATAGATCCCTTTAGTACCTTGCTCCATAAAGCTGTTGGATTTTGTATTAATCTTCATGCTTGTTTACCCAACGTTGCTCTGTTGAAGCTTTGTAAATCTCAGAATCCCAATCCCCCTTCTTCCTTTCTGAATTTCAACACTTCCCACCTTTTCCAGTGCAATCCCTTTTTTGAGTCACTTTGTTTCCACCAGAAGGAAGTGATTCTTTTTTCAATGGCACTACAAATAAATTTGGGGATCTTGAAAATCAACATAGCATATTGCGGGATGGCTTGCGCTACGCTTTTAATCAAAGTTTCCTTACTCGCTTTTGACAGGGTTTTTTCTTTCCAGCCTTCCAGTTTGATATTTACCCTTGCTAGTATCTAGGCAAACATTTCTTTTTTCGACTATCCCCATTTAGATGCGATACCAAGGCACTTCTTTATTTTTTCAATAACCGGGATGGCTAGCGCTACGCTTTCAATCAAAGTTTCCTTACTTGCTTTTCACAGGGTTTTTTCTTTCCAGCCTTCCAGTTTGATATTTACCCTTGCTAGTATCCAGGCAAACATTTCTTTTTTCGACTATCCCCATTTAGATGGGATACCAAGGCACTTCTTTATTTTTTCAATAACCGGGACTCTTAGCTGGTGCACCATGTTCTTTTTTAAAGACATGGGACAGCCTCTGCTCAATGCTAAACCTGATTTGTTCAGATTGATAGCTTGTCCCGTAGCCCAGCAGTATTGATTTAGGATTGTTGCTAAGTTTTGGCATTCCCGTACTGTTCCTTCCAAAAAAAAATATGGCATCATCGGCAAAGAGCAAGAGTGACAATGTAGGGCAATATCTGTTCAGCTTAAGTCCTTTTAGGCTGCCATCTTCTATTGCATGATTTATCATCCATGAAAGTACATTAGCCATAAGTATGAACAAGTATGGGGAAAGTGGATCTCCTTGTCTAATCCCTCGTGATGGTTGGAAGAATTGAATCTTAACTAGGGAGAGGTCATGTGGTTCTGGCAAGTTTAATTGAATCTTCACTAGGAAGGAAAATTTCTCTCTAATTGTGGGTGAGAACGCAAGATCAAGAAAGTGAAAAGGCCGTGCATATTAAAATTGCAAATTAAGATTAAAATGAAGAATTTAGTAAATCAGGAAAGAGTAATAATTGGTCTCTAGAAGAAAGGGGTTTTAAAAGTAAAGAGGAGAAGTTGAGTTAGTTGAAAATATATAATGTCGAAGATGTAATCTAATTTTATTTTTTTTCAAATAGACAACCAAATTTTAAATCCTTCTATAAATCAAAAAGATTTCTTCGCCCATTTTAATTTAAGAGCATGGTTAGGAAATATCAAGACCATATTGCCCCTAATTGAAAACATTTTCACCCTACTAGAGTAAGTACTCACAGGATCAAAAAGTCCCTGAAAAATTATTCATTCTACCGACACACGTTGCTATATATGTGCGTTGAAACCATCCTTTATACAAGAGTAAAGAATTTAATGAAATTTTCGCCGCTTTGATAGTACAAACGTTCGAAAAGTGAAGCGACTGGATGTTAAATAATCGGTTCATACTTCACAAACATTCAAATAATCAATACTTGAACCTAGGATACTATTGCGGCACGACCACATTAAACACCGTGTACATTAGCAATTTCTTGTTCCTATGTAAATTCATAGGTATCCCAAGCTTTATAAACATGGGAAAATGATACTTGAATATGGAAACCCCATTCCAATTTTCACCCGAATAGGGATTTAGGGCCCGTTTGGTTCTGCTTTAAGTAAATGCCCTTAAAAAGATGCAAATATTTTTAGGCTAAAGGGGTTTCCTGAAATGCAAATAACGTTTGGTAAATTGTAATTTTACATTATATTGCAAAACAACTTTGGCCTAAATACCATTTGGTAAATACCATATTTTGTAAATGACTTTTGCTAAATTTTTTATTAAAAAAATTGGAAATATTTTTTTTTAATCTACTTACCGACAGCTAAATCCGACTGTAGGACAACCTCGCTTGAGGTTGGGTGACCTTAGGCAGTGGTCACTCGAGTCGTGTGACCCAGGCACCCCCAAGTTCCGTCACCTCCATGGCCTGGGTTGCACGACCCAAGTGACGGTTGCCTCTGTTGCTTGGGTTGGCGACCCAAGTGACCATTGCCTAAGGTCGTTGGACCTCAAGTGGCAGCCACCCCACATGCCCACATGGGCGGCAATCACTAGGGTCAAGAAACCCCTTAGGCAGCAGTCGTCGGCATCGAGGACTCCTTGGCCAATGATCGTCGGCCTCATTGGCTCATCGGAGAAAATGAACATGGTTGCATGAGCAATATCAACTTGCATTTCGAATATGCAACTTCCCAAAGTAGCTCCAGACCTCCCTTAAACTAAAGGTCTTTAAAATCCTTTGAAGATGTAATTGTATCTGGCCAAAATCTATCAAAAAATCGAACCAAATGGATTTTCATTTGGTCAAGGTCTTTTAGGCGCCCAAAGCCCTTTCGCAAAGCCGAACCAAACAGGCCCTCATATTCCTTGACGTCACAACTTCACTCCCACCACTCCACCGGTTCTCGTAGCCCACCCAATGTCTGAAGGTCTTAGGCTTCCCAAAAATCATGGGCCGAGACTTGATTGGACTGGGCCCAATATTAAAGGCCCACTTAATCCGTGTCTCTTTTAGCCCTCAATTGATGGGGGCTAATTTCCATTTCACAAGCACTTGGACGACAAAGGGCACGTTCATGTATGAAAAGCTATCATGGGCGGCCTAGAAGTCGCTCTCCAATCGATTTATTGGGTGCGGGGTTTGATTTCCTGTCTCGACGTTCTCCCGATCTCAGTTGGTGGTTCGGCATAGGCTACACAAATACATTAGTTTTTGGATCCACGTGAATTGTCTGTATCCTGTGATTATAAAAGAAAAAAGGATGAGATTAAATTTTAAGCAATCTATGCTTGATTACCGTGCTCTGGATTTTGCAGGATACTTGTATTATGTGTTAAGCGCAATATCTCTGTCCAAGGTTGCAATGATTCAATCGTAAGATCCAAGAGTAAATGGTAAATGCTTACACATGTCAAATTCCGGCCTACAAAATGCGTAGTATTTGACGTAGAAAGGATGCAGCTCAAGTTCATTGGTCATCTCAGCTAGATAATGGCGTTAAAGCATCAACCACATATCAATAGGTCAAACCCTAATTTCTCCCTCCTTTTTAAAAGGGTGATAATCACCTACGCATATATAAGCTGACAAGGAAAGCAATACCAGAATCAGAAAGCCACACTGTGCATGAGCGCCTTATTTTATCACTCGATTATTCCTCTGACTCCACTTTGCGGGAATCAATCATACGGTATTATGACTAAAGAAAAGGGCTAAAGTCTTGGCTTTATCAGGCTCCCATCACTCCTTACTCCTCCGCTCGAATCCAAATCGGCATCTTCCCCACGTTCTCTTCTGCAGCCACAGACTCAGCTTTTTTCATATTTTTTAAAGAGAGGGATGTACTGCCCAAGAGATAATGTAAAAGTACGCGTGTCTCGTGGGCTTCTCTCGATCATTCTTTTCAACTTGAAGTTCCATCCCGGGACATCTCCTTTTCTTTATGCTCAAGCTTTGATGGCACCATAGCATATCTTTATTTCGATCTGTTTTCCGAGATGAGAGTACAAGCCGACACATGTCACATGAAGAGCTGCGACCGGCTCTTGGAATCTTTTGGATCCCAGTAAAATCCCCAGTGCCTACTTTATCTTGCGCAAATCGAAGCAGAAGCAACAAGATTCATGTCATTTCGACATCCTCCGGGGTTATCGATCTCACAGTACACTGTTTAAATGAGCATATGCTATTAAATTCAGGTGGTTAATAGTATGCAACATGCTGGAGATTATGGAATTTTGTACGTATGTTTTAGCTTTTGATCAACTCGGTGGAAGTTGTCGCTGCAGTGCAGGTCTAACTCTTGAGCGGCTGAAGAATGGCACAACTAGTATTTTACACCTCAAGATCACTTATTGACTTGCTGTAAATCTGATGGATGGAACTTAAAATCCTTTTCATTAATCTCTTTGGCTTATCGCGGGATTGGATTCCGGGACAAAGTTGCGAATGGGATCAGAATGAATGTTGCCATCTTGGAGATCAAGGCCATGTGATGGAAGATGAGGCAATGAAATGACAGCTTATCGAAAATGGAAAAAAGGACGACATGGCCAGAAGCAGAATTAATGTCCACGTCCAAGGACTTGAAAGCAAACTGTCGCCTACGACTTTTGGCAGAAGCAGCATCATGTTCAATGGTCACGGGCTTTTGAATGGCATTCCAAATCACATGCTTCTGTCCATATAAACAGTACCCATGAGTCGAAGATTTCCGATTTTTCTGCTTGATTCTTTGCTTCAGGAGCTTTAACCCGCACTGGGTCTGCTTTTCCTCGAGCACTCGTCTTGCTATGCCCTTAAAGCTGTGATCTTGATCTTTTGCTTAGCCTGAAATCAAATTTTTTTCGTCTTCTTTATTTTGGTCGTGTTTGCTTTGCTCTCGCTCAAGAAATCGACCAACCCCCGCCACCAAAAACTGCCAGTCAACAGTCATTTAACCCGTTTTCGGCAAGCGAAAATGAAATGAAATGGACCTCTCGGTTGGTGGGATTTGAACGATTCGCGTATGCATATAGAAAAGAGGAAAATCTCCATAATTACCCGGCGAGAATATACGAAAAAAGTCAATAAACTAAAAAATGAAAGCAGATAACCAAAAATAATTATGTGCACGGAGTGAGAAAGTGGGCGGCTCTTCGTTTGTCCTCCCTAAAATCGGCTTTATTTGCGTGGCCGGCCGCGAGTTGGTGGTGATTGATTATACTTCTTAAAAATGAAATTGTTGTTCAAAATCCCATCACATGGTTCTTCTGCTTTTCTGGGTTCATTCCCCTTCAGTTTCATCCAAATCGTCCTGTTCTGCCCGTGAACAGTTTAACTCCCCAAAAAGGACAAGAAGGAAAAAAAAGAAAAAGAAAAAGAAGAGAGCATACGTGGGACTGTCAAAATTTGAAGCTTCTTTTCCTTTTTCTTCTTGCCACGTCGGTTTCTACGAGCTTTGAGATATAACAGCAAGAATTTGACAAGTGCTGAAACAGGAATCGAATGAGGGCCCTAATGCATTTATGATACTTGCATTGAGTCTTTCTAATGCAGTCGAGCTTCAATTATTTTGTTTACTTTATTGGTTTTTGAATTTAACATCGTTCAGTGACTGGTGGGTGGGTTGGTTTTTTCAATTTGCAATCTTTATGGGCTTCGTGTGGGTCTCTTTATAGGTGAACGAATTTGATCTGCTTTTGCATTTTTGGCCTCTACTGTGAGAGCAAAGATGAGTGAGAAATGAATGGCTTCTGCATTTCATCCACAGAGTCCTACTCTGAGAAGCTTGCATTCTGGATGAGTGCATCGTCCTCCAGGAAGATCTAGTGCAGATCTGCCCGCAAGTGTCTTAGTCCATACAAAGCATTGCATACTGAAGATTGAAGAGATCGAGCTTGAAAAGCATGGATCTTGGTCATGGGAGATGCTGGAAATCTTCTAAGGTTGGTCGGTTTACCTTTTTCTTGCAGATGACTTGGGGGTCGACTATTATTTTCGAATGCTGTAACGCCACGTTGATTCTGTGAAACTTACAAAGTTCAGTAAGAACTCTTTAGTTCGTCGTGCAATATTGGTTGGAGAGTTCTGATGTTGCTGCTTTCTGAGTGAAATTTCAGGAGTCCTGGAAGACAATAATGCTGTTAGCTTATCAAAGCCTTGGTGTGGTGTATGGCGACCTGAGCATATCCCCATTGTATGTTTACGAGAGCACGTTTGCAGAAGACATTCGACACTCGGAAACCAATGAAGAGATATACGGCGTTCTATCATTTGTCTTCTGGACGCTCACTTTAGTTCCCTTGTTCAAGTATGTGTTCATAGTTCTTCGAGCCGATGATAATGGCGAGGGTAAGCACTAAGGACATTGCAATTGTTCGTGATCAGCTAATCTTTCTGGATTTCTTATGTTGTGTTGGCAACGGTGTGTCTTCCAGGTGGTACTTTTGCACTGTATTCATTGATATGTAGACATGCCAAGGTGAGCCTTCTACCAAACAGACAGGTTGCTGATGAAGAGCTCTCCACTTATAAACTAGAGCATCCTCCGGAGAATAAGAACAGCTCGAAATTGAAAACTCTGCTGGAGAGGCACAAACGCTTACACACGGCTTTGTTGATCTTGGTCCTCCTTGGAACTTGTATGGTCATTGGAGACGGGCTACTCACTCCAGCCATCTCCGGTCAGCTATTTCTTTTCTGTTGATGAAATTTCATGCTTAACACATGAATGAGACTTGAATCCTTTTCTCTTTTCTTACGTTTACGCTTTTCGGTGTAGTCTTCTCTGCTGTTTCTGGCCTCGAGTTATTCATGTCCAAGGAGCACCATCAGTGTAAGGCATTCTCAGCTTGCATTTTCTTTACCGAGTTTGTCTGATTAATTGTTTGTAATGAGCAAAAGCCAGCTTGATGTCAATTGCTGAAAATTGAGTGTTTGATTGGGGTCAAGTCATCTAGTTTGAGTCAATGTATTTTCACCGCATCTCTGCATAGCTTTCGTGGATAATATATTATCAGCAATGGAGTGTGTGTCTGATTCACGTAAGTGATGACTGGATCATGTTGCTCTGTCCTAGATGGTGAGGGGAAAAAGGGCTATCTGGTATGAACAGTTGGGACCATTCCCAAGTAGGGGACCAAACTGCTCATATTCTCTCCTCTCTTTAGTCGTCTGTCTTAATCCTCAGTCCAGAAGATCCTTCATGAATTTTTGTCTCTAATAGGAGGCCAAAGAAAATTTAAACTGATTCTATGCCATAATAAAATGGATATGCATACTACAAGCTTTATAACATGTGCAAGCATCAGAATACAACATCTTCCTCAAACTTTAATAAAACAGAACTTACATCTTTTGGGAAATTTGTAAGAGTATATACTTGAAGTTTTTATAATATGAACTCCCCCAGCATTGTTGTTGACTACACATGCTCTCAGCTACGTCTACATGAGTTCCCCACTTAAAAGCAATGAAACCTCTTTTCATGGAAAGGCAATTGAGTGACAATTTACCCCGGAAGTTGTTTCTCACTGATTCCATGGCAAGGTCTTCTACAGTTCTCATATTCTGGATTATGATCAGAGAAAACTTCCCTTACAAATAATCCTATTAGAGGAGTAAGCATCTGCAGATAATTCTCAATTGTTCCATTCTCTCTCCTCTATTCATCAGCACCTGATGTAGCATACTTTGGAAAGAGAATATATTGGCTACATTTTTCTGTCTGATTTTGTAATTCAATTCTCCTTATTGCAGATGCCGTTGTTCCTATTACTTGTTTCATACTGGTCTGTCTATTTGCTCTTCAACACTATGGCACGCATCGAATTGGATTCTTGTTTGCACCTGTCGTGTTGATCTGGTTGCTGTGCATTAGTGCTCTTGGCTTGTACAACATTCTGCACTGGAACCCACACGTCTATAAGGCGCTTTCTCCTTATTATATGTTCAAGTTCTTGAGGAAGACCAGGATGGGTGGGTGGATGTCTCTGGGAGGAGTCTTGTTGTGCATAACAGGTATTTTACTTATTTATTTTTGGCCAGATAGAACAAGTGTTTCACTGGTAAGGAAATGGTTTCAATTCTTAAAATTATTTCATGATATTGATAACCTCAGTTGTTGATCTCGGACGGATTGATTTGATGTTCCTCATTGTTGACATTGAACTTCTAGTTATCTAGGGACTAAAAAGCTTGATTCACTTCATGTATATAACCATCAGATGATGGAAATTGGTTCATTTTATGCAGGATCTGAAGCTATGTTTGCTGATCTTGGCCACTTCTCATACACAGCAATTCAGGTTCTCCTCAGCTATTATCAGTCCACATCAATCTTTTGCCTGGGAAACGTTCGATTTGCCAATGGAGTCACATTTCCATTTTATTCTGATTGCAGATTGCTTTCACCTTTCTAGTTTATCCAGCTCTCATATTGGCATACATGGGTCAGGCTGCTTTCCTCTCCAAGCATCATGACAACCGAAACCAAATCAGTTTCTACCTCTCAGTTCCTGGTATATCCCTCCCTCTTCTTCTGAACTAGAGTTTGAAGCAAGAAATCAAGTCACCGTCCATTATTTGCCCGAATGTAGACTAAGCTTGTATACAGATACTTGATTTGAACAAACATATTTTTCATTTGTTATCGAACTAGTTATGATTCTGTCGGGAAAGTGGCATGAATGCTCGCTGTATTGATCTATGTAGACCATCCATTCTACTGTTAAAAGAGGAACAGATTAAATGGCACGAATTTATCTGCAGGAAGTGTGAGATGGCCAGTTCTTGTGGTAGCCATTCTTGCCTCTGTGGTGGGAAGCCAAGCGATCATCAGCGGGACGTTCTCCATAATAAACCAAAGTCAATCACTCGGTTGTTTTCCGAGAGTCAAAGTCATCCACACTTCAGACAAGATCCATGGGCAGATTTACATCCCTGAGATCAACTGGATGCTCATGATCCTCTGCATTGCTGTGACAATTGGATTCAGAGACATAAAACACATGGGAAATGCTTCGGGTAAATTATGGCTTTTCTGCCTCCATCCTTACTGAAAATCGGTTATTGTTTATGCCCTGCTAAAACTGAAACTGACACGAGCTAATTCCTTGGTTCAAATTGTGTTTGAACTGCTTCCTCCACGATGCAGGTCTGGCAGTAATGGCAGTTATGCTGGTAACCACATGCCTCACATCCTTGGTCATTATTCTGTGTTGGCACAAACCTCCCATTTTGTCTCTCTGCTTTCTACTCTTTTTCGGCTCAATCGAGCTGCTCTACTTCTCGGCATCACTGACCAAGTTCACCGAGGGCGCATGGCTTCCCATCCTCTTAGCGCTCTTCCTCATGACCATCATGCTTGTTTGGCATTATGCCTCCATTAAAAAGTATGAATTTGACCTCCACAACAAGGTCTCGCTGGAGTGGCTTCTAGCCTTGGGTCCAAGCTTGGGAATCACTCGAGTCCCTGGAATAGGTGTAGTTTTCACTGATCTCATCTCAGGAATTCCGGCCAACTTCTCCCGCTTTGTCACCAACCTCCCCGCATTCCACCGCATTCTAGTCTTTGTGTGCCTAAAGTCAGTGCCTGTGCCTCATGTGCCGCCTGCAGAGCGGTACCTTGTGGGCCGCGTGGGGCCCTCATCACACCGTTCCTACCGGTGCATCGTTCGGTATGGCTACCGAGATGTCCACCAGGATGTGGATTCTTTTGAAGCTGAGCTAGTTGACAGACTTGCTGAGTTCATACACTTGGACTGGACTCAAAGAAATGCGATTGGTTCTTGCATCGAGGGTGATTGTCACAGTTCCAATGGATCTATGTCGAGTGAGCGTAGATTGACAGTGATAGGGAGAGTTTCGATCACCGGAGCCCCAGCCTATGAGACCGGAGAAAGCCTGGGGCCTGCAAGTGTATCTCTTGGCATGCCAAGCATAGAAAGTTTAGCTGATGTCATAGAAATGGAACCCATGGGCGCTGTGAAAAAGACCGTGAGATTTGCCCTCGATGATGAATCTGAGGCTGATTCAAGGACCGAGATAGAGAAGCAGATGCGAGAAGAACTGGGCGATCTGTTAGCAGCTCAGCAATCAGGGACTGCATTCATACTTGGACAGTCGCACGTCCGAGCGAAGCAAGGATCATCCGTTCCGAAAAGACTGGCCCTCAATTTCGGCTACAACTTCCTGAGGAGAAACTGTAGGGGACAAGATGTGGCACTGAAAGTGCCTCCAGTGTCTCTCCTTGAGGTTGGGATGGTATATGTTGTGTAAGAAATACCCTCTGTAATATAATAATCAAATCCACCAGTTTCTCATATGCACTAATGCATACTAGGAAACATTCTCAAAACAGAGTTAAAGAAATACCCTGGTGGGTATATGGAATTCGCTGCTGAGAAATAACCGATCGAAGGAGTATCGCGGTTTGCCTTGCCGTTGCATGTGAGCCCTCGATCTTGCTGCCACTGCATAGCGGACGTGAATTTATTTTCTGACCTTCAAGCATGCTAAAGGAACTTCCCAACTAAAAATTGGAGTTTGCAGGATCTCACCGTTTTTTAAGCTTGAAAAGGAACTCATTCACGAGGGTTTGCACGTCTGGCATGATTACCAATCTACCACCACTCTCACCTAAGTCATAGTAGAGATCAATTTGGAGTACCCGAGAAGTTTGATCCATTCAATTGAACAGCAATGATATAGATTACTTTTTTTTCCACGCAAAAACTAAACATGACCTAGAGCTAAGTTTCGTTGAACCCGTATGACCGAATGCCATTGAGGAGACACTAACTGGTAAGTCTAGATGTTAGAACTGCTTTAACCGCCTTCAAACAAGAGTCTTTTACTCTCTAGTCTCGTGCAGTTAGTGAAATAGTTATGGTTGACTAGCTGTAATTGCAGCCAAATGCTCTATAAACAAAGAGCATCAGCAACTTAGTCCCCACGTGTATATTGTATTTTCCTTCCAATGTCAGTTTCATTCTTTTTCCTCTGAATTATCTAAAAAAACCACCTTCCCGTCCCTCCGTGATGCTCTTTCCTTTTCCAAAACCACCCCATACTTAAAAGGCAGCCCAGATAGACAAAGTTCTTTCTTTTTTCCCTTTCCATTAGTTCAGTTACGTCAACAAACTGGTACTAAAGCAAGCAGACATCAAACACTCTTCTCGTTCACTTTTCAGGCATCTGATTTATTCTTTATATTATGCCAACAATTCCCTTTGAAATTCAACCTAGGAAGTCTTCCAACAACGCCGTTACTCCAAATTCACCCTATGATTTCTCTGATTGCGAAGTATGTGCAAAATAAGCATACCCAAACAGAAGTCCAAACAATCTATGTGCCGCAGAAGATAAAATCACACTAGCAGAAAAAACAAAGAAACCTCAACACTTCCTGGCATTCTACCTCGTGCCCGAAAGCAAACACACGCCGCTTCTTAATTAAACAAGAAGAAGAAGAAGAAGAAGAAGAAGAAGAAGAAGAAGAAGAAGAAGACGAAAAGGAGCAACGAGCGATTGAGAATCTTCATGAACAGGAGCGCCGTACGGACAACGAAACGCGTCCGACATTTCACTTGCAAATTCACGGCGGCGGATCGGCGAAACGCCACGCGAATCCGAAGCGCGGGGATTTCCTTGGGCAGTCTTCTTAATTGACCGGGGGGGGCTTGTGTGGGTTTTTTCGCAGCTGAAAGCGCTTTGAAGCTTTTTTTGCCTGTGTCAGGCGCTGTTCCAATGTTGTTTTTTTTTTTTTCCTCCTCTTTTTTTCCTTCTATCGTCCGACGTCTTTTCTCTCGTTTTCTTTCCTCGCTTTTTCGGTTTTATCAACATGGAGCTAATTCGGGTGGATTGTCATGGCCCATGGGCTTGGTTCAGGCCCAATTCCATCTTTTCCTTTTTGCAATTATAAATATGAATAGTTAACAACGTTATTGTAATTTTGTTAGGGCGAGCGATTATGAGCACTTAATTGTGATAATAATGATAAGAATAATTCAAGTGGGATCTAATTACAAAATTGATTCTTTATCAATTTTTTTTTGGGCAAGAAGTTGCTAAAAATCTTAAATTATGTCCACTGTGATATTTGTACTTGACTTTTTTAAGTACCATAAAAAATTGTAAATTATATCCAATAAGACGCATTTACCAATAAATTTAAAAAATCCCGAACTCGTACATGTGGCTCCGTCAAATTCCGTCTAATGATTTTCTAACGAAACAACACCGTTTTTGTTCCATTCAAGTCACGCGAATGCCATGTCAAAATTGTTTGCTTTTCATCATGCATATAAGTAGATTTTTTTTCAGTGCTCATTAATAGAATAACAACATAAAGGCAAATGTGTTGCACATGTACATGCTTAAAACTTTTACTGTGAAAAAAAAAATTGGAGTTGATGTGCTGCAGAGGGCATCATACCAACGCCATTTAGCCTTTGTCATCCATATAAACAGTTTTTTTTACAATGCTCGCTGATGGAATCACAATGGAAGGTAAATATATTACAAATGTATAAATTTGGAATCTTTTAGTGTAAAAAAAGAAAAACCTTTTAAGTAAATGTGCTATTGTAGGCACCATGCCAACATTATTTATCTTCCGTTATCCTACAATCAAATTTTTTAATGGTGCTTATTAACAAAATCTTGACGGAAGGTAAATGGGTCACTGATGTACAAAATTGGGATTTTCGACATAAAAAACAATCGCAGAATAAATGTATCACAGTGAGCCTACTTTGAAAATTTTATGAATTTTTTCCTTTTCCTTATAATGGCACCCAAGAACCGGACAATAAAAGGGAGACCACACCCCCTTTACAAGTCTAGGAACCAATTCAACCCGAACAAGGCCTAACCCAACTCTCAAAGACCCAAGACCCAACAGGCCCAACCCACACCTATAAACTAAGCCCACAATTGTACCAACACACCTAGACACAATCCCAGGTCAAAACCTAGGATAGAGATTCGCCCGGGCCAATGTTACGACCACAGCACATGCCTCAGTCGATTTCCTCAATTTATCATTCAGACAAATGTCAATTCTCCAGTTAGCCAACAAAGCTTGAACTCCAATAAACAAGGCAAGACTCGTCCTCCATTAGTAGTAGCTGATCGAAGTGAATTTGCTTGAAGATACATTCGCATCATTCAATGAAGAAAAAATATGGTGATATCGTGAAATCATTATCAATTATCTTAAAAATTTAAAATTTAAATAAACACATACATGATTTAATATTTTATTATAAAGTAAATAAAGATTTGGAAATTTGGAAATTTAAGATCTTCGCTCTCATGATATAGATGAATGCGTAGTTTAAAATTTAATTAATTTAATAATATAAAATAAAAAGAAAAAAGACAAAATCAACTCATCTTTTTTCAAATTTCAATTCTTTTTTTCCGGGAAACTTTGTAGCTTCACAAACCAAGCATGTTTTCGAGAAAGTGAACAGCAAGAAAGAAGACGGAGTTGCTTTCGTTCGTATTCTTCCAATGGAAACGGAAATCAGGAAAAAGATGGCGCATGACCATGAGAGGAGGTGCGCGTATCACACAGGACTGATATCACCTTATCGATGCGTGGGTGTCCGTGTGTGTGTGTCGTGTTGGTGAAGGAGAGACGGGGGAGGAAACAGGGGAATACGAGGAGATATTTGAAAATCAAAGGAGTCAAAACGAGGACGCAGACGAGATATAGAGAGAGAAACGAGCCTGGGGTGTGGGGCCTGCAAGTTTCACCATTGACCTTTTTGTATTTTCTCGAGAAATTTCTCTCTCCTCGTTCCCCCGGACGACGCTCCCCTCTCCCTCTCCCTCTCTCTCTCTCTCAATTATACGCGCACTTCGTATCTTTCTCGCTTATATTATTCTTCTTCTTTTTTTCCCTACATTTATTCCATCTATCTATTTTCCGGGCGCGCCCTCGATTCTCTCTCTTCCTCTGGGTTCGGTTGGTTCTTCTCCTTCGAGCCACTTCGTTAAAGTGGGTTTTTTTTTTTTTTTTGAATCGACCCTCCTAATCTTTCCGCAATTCCTGGTGAGTTCCCATCTCTGTTCCATCCACGCTTCGTCCCTTTGCATGGCATCCGTCGCGAAGTTTGATTTTTTTTTCTCGATTTGCGCGTTCCTCGGCCTTCCGAGACGCGAAAGTTTTGATCTTTCCGGTTAATGATTTGGGAACTTTATAGATCTACTTTGGGTTGGGGTCCATAAATTTTATTTTTTTCTTTTTTTTCTAATCTCTTCCTTCTGGGGATTGAAGGTCTGATCTACCGTGATCAGGGATTGCCCAACATCTTAACTTCTGGCTGACCTGGTTTCTTGTTGATCGTTTCAATCGTTGGGTAGATTCGCCGAGGGCAGAGTGGTGGACTCTTTGTGAACTCTGTGGAATCAGGGTTCAAATTTTCTCAAAAAACTGAAAGCAAATTGCTTTCATAATCAGGCAATGCATCTTCTTTAACTATGCAAGTATCATGTGCAGTTATTCGATGACGGAATATTCAGGATAAGTGATTTGAGATTTTTTTGGACGAGTCTGTTATTGAACTCACTTTGCATGGTACATGGAGAGAAGTTGGAACGCTACAGTTTTTGTGATGTTACTGTAAGATTCAATTATCATCGATGATCAAAAGGGCGAAGGCCAAAAAGCAAGAAAGAGAAACGATAAAAAAAGAAAAAAGTTCCAAAGGGGTTGTCTCACTGTGCATTCGACTTTTAAGTGTTTCCTCTCACCGTATGCTTCCGCATTATAGTGAAAATTACTGTTCTAGTTTTAGCTTTATTGAAGCTGGTTTGGCTTTGGAATAATGCAAATCTGGATTTCAGAAAGACAATTATAAGTGGTTGGAATTTTGATTGAAGACAGGTTGTTCTATTCTATCTGACCCGTGATGATGCCATTGAGAGTTCATACTGTCAGTACACGTGTTGAAATTGAAAAATAGAGCCTTTAAAATCCTCTGACTGTATTGTGTGTCGTATTCCTGTTTGGATAAATGTGGCGTGTGTTTGCTTTCGGGTGCGAGGTAGAATGCCAGGAAGTGTTGGGGTTTCTTTGTTTTTTCTGCTAGTGTGATTTTATCTTCTGCGGCACATAGATTGTTTGGACTTCTGTTTGGGTATGCTTATTTTGCACATACTTCGCAATCAGAGAAATCAAAGGGTGAATTTGGAGTAATGGCATTGTTGGAAGACTTCCCAGGTTGAATGTCAAAGGGAATTGTTGGCATAATATAAAGAATAAATCAGATGCCTGAAAAGTGAACGAGAAGAGTGTTTGATTCTGCTTGCTTTAGTACCAGTTTGTTGATGTAACTGAACTAATGGAAAGGGAAAAGAGAAAGAACTTTGTCTATCTGGGCTGCCTTTTAAGTATGGGGTGGTTTTGGAAAAGGAAGGAGCAACACGGAGGGACGGGAAGGTGGTTTTTTTAGATAATTCAGAGGAAAAAAAATGAAACTGACATTGGAAGGAAAATACAATATACACGTGGGGACTAAGTTGCTTATGCTCTTTGTTTATAGAGCATTTGGCTGCAATTACAGCTTGTCAACCATAACTATTTCACTAACTGCATGAGTTCGCAATGGTACAGAGTGAACTAGAGAGTAAAAGACTCTTGTTTGAAGGCGGTTAAAGCAGTTCTTACATCTAGACTTACCAGTTAGTGTGTCCTCAATGGCATTCGGTCATATGGGTTCAACGAAACTTAGCTCTAGGTCATGTTTAGTTTTTGTGTGGAAAAAAAAGTCTGAGTAATCTATATCTTTGCTGTTCAATTGAATGGATCAAACTTCTCGGGTACTCCAGATTGATCTTTACTATGACTTAGGTGAGAGTGGTGGTAGATTGTTAATCATGCCAGACGTGCAAACCCTCGTGAATGAGTTGCTTTTCAAGCTTAAAAAACGGTGAGATCCTGTCAAACTCCAATTTTTAGTTGGGAAGTTCCTTTAGCATGCTTGAAGGTGAGAAAATAAATTCATGTCCGCTATGCGGTGGCAGCAAGATCGAGGGCTCACATGCAACAGCAAGGCAAACCGCAATACTCCTTCGATCGGTTATTTCTCAGCAGCGAATTCCATATACCCACCAGGCAGCTGCTTTGATTGATGCTGTAAAAGCAGTAGGAGAGCAGCTGGTTGCAGCAAATCCGGTTGGTATGCCACTTTTGTTGTTTCATTTTTCGTTGATGCTAGTTTAAAATCACCAAAGTGTCTGTCATTGCTTGATATCAGCTTGCAGTTTGAAATTTGGACCATATGTCCCATTACTTAATTTTAAGTATTATATGTATCCGGTGTTGACAACAAAAAATTTTCTTCTGCTTTGAAATAGGCACTGTTGCGTGTCCTAGTACCTCAATTTCTTCTTCCTGGTGTCGATTAAAGCTAGAGATGATACTGCAGCATTCATTATCACAAGGGGGCACTTTTATTGCACTATTTTCTTTTGTTCACACTGGCAAGAGAATAAAGCGGCACCATGTACAAGCTATATCCATCCATCGGAAAACTTACTTTCTTAAGAAGTAGGAATTGTGGACACTCCTGTCGTTAATGATATACTAGATAGTGGCCATCCACATACTTTTATGTCTGAAGTTTTTGGATTGTTTGATTTCTTTATGGACTTTATAATAATGCTATTCTATAAAAGATTGATTAGTTTTGATTTTTTTTGATTGATTTTTTGAAGTTATGCTTCGCTAATATCATGTTGCAAGTTCTCTTTAAGCTTTTGGAAAGAACTATCGTGATGATTTATGCTTGAGCATCTCTTTACAGATTTTGTGGGTTCTATATATATTGACAAGGTTGTATTTATGAATGCAGAGCTTGCTGTCGGCAATATCGTCAGACGTGTTTTACATATTATTAGGGAGGAGGATCTTTCTCTCACTACAGTTGCTATGGCTGGGTTGAACGTATCAGCTGTAAGTGACGATGAAGGTGACACAGACCAAGATGATCATCCTGTGTTGTCCGCTGCTGCAGTAGCTGCTGCTTCAAGAAACACTTTGCGCCCACCTTCCTTGCAAACCCTCCTCGAGGATCTGCCTGACTCGGCGGCTGTTCCTCATACTTCTTCATCAGGGGATGACTCTGAAGGAAAAAGCAAATGTGAGCTTCCTTTATCTTTCAATGGTCCTTTTGTTGATGCATCCTAGCAATGCGAAAGATAGCTGGTGTTGTGATAAAGCATAGAGTCCTATCCATTGAATAGCAAATTAGCATTGATGGCACATGTAGATCTCTTTTCCGTTCACAAAATCACTTGCCAACTTGATAAATGAATTTTGTAGTATCATGTTAGGAATTGTAAGCAGAAGTATGAAGGAAATAGCAAGTTTCTTGTGTAGATTTTAGTGACTCGCTAGTTTGTGCTAAGAAACTCTTTTCCTTCACAGCTGCTGACAAGAGTTCAAGAAGCCGGAGGCTGAAGCATGATGTTATTGAAGCAGTGAATGAACTCATTGAAGATATTGACACTTGCCATGAACAGATTGCTGAGCAAGCAGTGGAGCATATTCATCAAAAGTACTTCTTTTGCCTTGTTGACATTTGCTTATTCCCCTGTTATTAGTTTGCTTCTTGTTTTAATGGTTATTGCACCAGTTTTGCCCTTAATTGAGTGTTAAGGAGCTTGAGATGGGTGTCTTTTCCATTATATTTTGGAGTTTATGCGTGGTAATGTTGATTTGGTCCATTCATTTTTTTTTTTTGACCCCTTTTAATTAAATAAACACCTTCATGATTTAAGTAACCAACCTCACATGAAATAAGAAAAACGATTTGATGTTTTTATCCTTTTCTCCATCCATTGGTCTTTTAACTTTGTCTTATGATCTGGAGTTTCCATGATAACCTTCGTGGCATGAGGTTGTTGCTTCCATATGCTGAGTTTTGGCATATTTTGGTATGATGTACAAAATGGAATATTGTGTGCTTGTATACTTTCAATTTGGAAACATGTCTGCTAGATGGACTCTTTTTGGGCATCAGAGGTCAAATCGTTTGCTAGCAAATTTGGACATGGTTAAGCATATGCTAGATTTCCTTATCTTAAATGTAGCCTATGGGTTTCTTTTAGATGAATGCATGTGGTTTTTCTTGCTAATGGCATGAGTTCTCCTCTACATTGTTGGGTTGGCTCATATGTCCATGTGATTGATAATTATATTAGGAAATTCTTAATCTATGTCTGGTCTGATGGAGCCGTCACCCTCAGACTAGTGGTGCAGACACTGGTTATCTGATGATGAATTGGGGCATGTTAGGACACAAAAATATGCATTTGAACACATGCATTGGGAGAGTCCAGGATTTGAGGCAGGCCTTCCCTAGGAACTGGTCCTGGATTCAGGTGTGCTCCCCTCAAGAGAAAACCACTATGTGCATCCATTTGAATTTATGTTTGTTTCTCTTGAGGGTGTTAGCATGATCTGTCATGCTTCGAAATCTCAATGAGTTATTTATACATTATTGACTTATTTGATTGTTCTTCCAATTGATTTATTGATACTTCATGATGATTCCGGTATGCCACATTCTTTATTGCTTAATTTGTTGCGAAAAATGTCTGAGATGGCTTTCCAGTTTGGTTGATTGTTATGTGCTGATTATAAGAATATAACAATGTTATGTGTTTCCAGTGAGGTAATATTAACTCTAGGAAGCTCAAGAACAGTACTAGAATTTCTCTGTGCAGCAAAGGAGAAAAAAAGATCATTCCGTGTATTTGTTGCTGAGGGTGCTCCAAGGTGGGTTGATAGTAGGTCTATGGTCAGGCTAGTATTTTTTCATCTCTTGCTGATTTGTTCTAATTGTGTGGTCCTGATCAGGTATCAGGGACATCTACTTGCAAAAGAGTTGGTTACGAGAGGTTTACAAACCACGCTCATTGCTGATTCTGCTGTCTTTGCCATGATTTCACGTGTGAACATGGTACACATCTTTTTTAGCAATTTTTTTATCCCTTCAGCATCTGAATTACTGCATCGACTGTTTGAACTAAATTTATGCTGAAAGGTAATCGTTGGAGCTCATGCCGCAATGGCTAATGGTGGAGTTATAGCACCTGTGGGGTTGAATATGGTTGCTCTTGCTGCTCAGAGGCATGCTGTTCCTTTTGTGGTACTCGCAGGCAGCCATAAGGTAAACTGGGGGAATAACAAGTCACATGCTGCTTGCTTTAGTTAGTGTCCAAAGTAAGGTACAACAAGCATTTCAATAATTAATATATTTGCAGTATATTCTGTGGTTACAGTGGTTGACACAATGTGAGTAGCGCTAGGCAAATGAATTATGGAGCAGGGGTAAGAACGAATTGACATGTTTTTGTTATTTAGGCTAATCGTATGCATTTTGGACTCGGATTGAGTTGATGACATATTGTGTTGTCCCTTGAATGCATGTTTAGTGTATAGCTTGAAATATTTGATGACATTTGATGAGTGTGCTGGTACTGATCACACAGATTTTGGATTGCAGTTGTGCCCCTTGTATCCTCACAATCCGGAGGTCTTACTAAATGAGCTGAGATCACCTTCTGAACTGCTTGATTTTGGAGAATTCTCAGATTGCATGGACTTTGGAAGTGGAACGGGCTCTCCACTTCTTCATGTTGTCAACCCAACATTTGATTATGTACCACCAAAACTGGTTAGCTTGTTCATCACAGACACGTGAGTACCTTTCATATTTTACAGGAGCATTAAGTAGATCATCATGGAAAATAGCAACAAAAACTAAGTTGATGATACAAAGCCTTTGAACTTGTTCTTATCTCTTAGACAGATTTGCAATTAACTTGGAACCTCTGAGATTTCATATAAACTTTTAGAACAGTTCTAGCAATTCTCAGTTTGCTGACATTGCATATGATTGCATATTCTCGACTATTTCTATCTACATTGTACTGGGTCAGGCTATTGTGATAGTTACATTATTCAATTGTGGACTCAATTACTTCTAGTGGTATCTTCCTTTGAGTTTCCCTTTTTTTCCCTAATGTTTCCAGAGGAGGACACAATCCATCATATGTATACCGGCTAATAGCAGATTATTATTCGACTGGTGACTTGGTGCTGCAGAGGAAACCTGCTCCGGTCAATTGAGTTCAGACCTGAGCATTGCCAAGTAAGTAGTGTCACAATTCTTTAGCGTGATCTTTTCATTTTGTATTGCTTGAGAGTTTTGGAAGGTCACTCAGCTCTGATGACCGAAGCTAATGCATAGAGATCTGAGTGTTAATTTAGATAGCAAGTTATTAGGTGTAATCTTCTATCTGTTTCTTTGATTGAGCAGCTGCTGATGTGATCAATACATGGCTTAAATATACATATATAAAATGTTTGACTGCATCTATGGGATCTTGGTAGGGGCAAAAGAACAAGGGAAACATTCATATCTTGTTCACTTGCTGAAAGAAAGCCCTTCGAGATGTGATGTTCCCAAGAAGGCAAGGAAGCTTTTGTAGACTGGTAGACTCCTCTGGATTGATCCGTTCCTGTGTCACTCATGCATAAATAAAATTAATTAGTTCCCTAGTAGCTTGCTATGCAGAAAAGTGACCGCCTCTTTAGTTGCTGTCTTATTTCTCGAGTTTAGATGCTGGTTTTGGAGGTTGGACCCACAGTAACAAGAAAAATCTTATCCCTGATGAAATTTGGAATCTTGTCATCATTTTCATTTCGAATATATGTTTATTGAATTGAAATCAGCATATAACTTTTCTTTATAATTTCATTTCAGCTATTATCTAATTGTCTTCGAGCCCAATAAATGCAGTTGGAATTTTATGCAAAAGCCTCTCCTTGAAAAATGGATATGGCAAAACCATCAGCCTTTAAGCTCACATTTATCATCTTTAAGTGACGTATTCATGTCCAGTCTGTTGACCCATGCCCAGTTTGGGGGATCAGTGTGACAATTTCTTTGGCTTTTTTCTTTTCTCTTGTCTGGGTTTGTAGCTTCCCTGTCTGTTTGTCTGATCCTCTTGTACTCTGGTCATCACTCTCCTCGTATACTCTGGCCATCACTCAAAAACATAACAGAATTGTGAATCTGTGGTTTGATCTTTCTGCCCCTGAATAATCGGGTTAATGGTCAAAATTTCCACCACAGTAGCCCTGAAGTGTCATAAAAGAAGTCAGCTTTCTACTTTTTCAAATAATCCTTCAGTGGGAGGGGCAGTGGTCCCATCCCACTGCCATATATGTATTAACAGTGACAAGCCAATGTAGAGATGTAGAGAATTTGTATTATTGTTTATACCTAGACTCTGAGCTTCTATAAATGTGTTAATTTCGTTGATTATGGACTTGGCATGAGAGAGGCTGCTATTTAGATGTAACAATTTACTTGCAAAAGCCAAAGTCCTTCAGAGTCTTTTCTTGAATATGATGTTGCTTCTTGTGGACTACTAACGTTTGCATTTGCTTGTCTTTGAAATTTATCCAGGAAGATACTGCATGCATAAGTGGGGGACATGGAGAATATGAAGAGTTTAGTGCTGGTATATACCTTCTCTTCAGGTCGCCTAAGTCTCCGGAAATTCAAGAAAAAAAAGGAAGAAAAGAGTAAATGGTGTAATGATTTGAAACCTTGAGGAAGGTGTATCTCCATTTTGTGATCGTTATTGGTTGGCTGCTGAAATCTTTATCTCGAAATTAATGGGGAAGAATAATCAAAAGTTACTGCTTTCTTTGCATTGTAGGGAGCTGAGAGTTGTAATTTGGAAGAGAATAAGCCAACTAGCTGAGGGTTAGCTTGTCTAGACATGTGCTGGCTCATCTTGCGTATAGTGATTGTGCTGTGCTCGTAGTTTATAGGGATTTCTAGCAAGATGTTATTATGCCTGAGAACTCTTTCTTTAATCATGTTTTGGGGTTGCATGGATTTTCTATTTTTGGCCCAAAGCTTGCATGGATGCTAAAATGCGCATAAACTTGGATTAAGTCGCTGTTTTATGGGTAACTAAATGTTTGAAAGGAGCCGGGGCAGTGTACTATTTTCAATTCATCTTTCTGAGCAATTAAAACCACCTTGGCAGCTCTCGAATAGCAGTTGGGTGCTCCTCGTTTTGCTCAAGTTATAGGAAATCTGGACTATTCCATCTTGACATATAATGATCATAGATCTTGTTTGCTGGAAAACAGAAAGCGCTGATGTGTTCATCTTGTACGATAGGTATCAAACGATTCCTTTTCATATCATCATGTATGGAAGCCGTGGGTGCTGTGAAAAAGACCGTGAGATTTGCCCCCGATGAAGTATCCGAGGCCGATTCAAGGACCGAGGTAGAGAAGCAGATGCGAGAAGAACTGGGCGATCTGTTAGCAGCTCAGCAATCAGGGACCACATTCATACTTGGACAGTCGCACGTCCGAGCGAAACAAGGATCATCCGTTCTGAAAAGACTGGCCCTCAATTTCGGCTACAACTTCCTGAGGAGAAACTGTAGGGGACAAGATGTGGCACTGAAAGTGCCTCCAGTGTCTCTCCTTGAGGTTGGGATGGTAATGTTGTGTAAGCAATACCCTCTGTAATATACTAATCAAATCCACCAGTTTCTCATATGCACTGATGCATACTAGGAAACATTCTCAAAACAGAGTTAAAGAAACGGCCAGCGGTTAACACGCTAGTACACGTGCTCTCAAATCTACGGGAGGCGAGTTTATAGATATATAGGAGAACCTCTGGACTGCACTAATCCAGAAAGAAATGACATAGGAGATTTTTGGACTGTAGGCGTGCCCATTCACTTTCAGGAGGACATCAAAGGCAAAACATATTTTCACACAAGGCGTCAAGGAGGCAATCGTCATACAACCTATTCAACAGATTTGAATGTCTTTTGCAAGCTCTCTCAATACTCAGGCCTTAAAAACAATTGTTCGCAAACATACGTTTTCATGGTAGATGGGATCTTTACTTATGCGATGCATCTACTTTTTCCCTCAAAAAGAATTGTACAAATTGCAATTGTCCTCAACATGATTATCGTTTCCCTAATGGACAGCTAGAGATTACAGACTACATCCAAAGAAAGAAAAAAAGGTTGAAAATGAAGAGCAGAACAGCACCATGATCAGTAAGAAGGGTTGCCATCTCACATTGGCTGCTAATATCGAATGTCTTTCGCAACTTCAAAAAAGTGAGCAACGTTTTCCTCCGGTGTACCTACTTTAATGCCATGACCAAGATTCAAGATATGTTTCCCTTTACCAGCTTTCCTCACAGTATCATGTATCCGCTTGGTAATGAACTCCTTTGATCCGAAAAGGACCCCTGGGTCCACATTACCTTGGACAGCCACTTCAGCTCCCAGTCGCTTCCTACCTTCTGCCATGTCAACTGTCCAATCCAAGCTGACAACGTCAACGCCTGTCAAGGCTAACCTCTCGAGCAAGCCACCAGATCCACTAGCATAAAGAATTAGAGGGAGATTTGGATGGCTTTGTTTCACAGAATCCACTATTTGCTTCAGATAAGGCAAGCTGAACACCTCAAAATCTTCAGGACTGAGCTCTGTGGCCCATGAATCAAAGATCTGAACAACCTGAGCTCCACTGTCAGCTTGGTACTTAATGTACTTCGCCATGGAGGTTGCAAATTTCTCGAGTAATGCATGTAGTACCTGACACCAAAATTCGGTCAATCTGAAGGCCAGTGCCAGAGATCTCATTAAACAGAGTGTGGTGGCATTGCAAATGCAGCCGTCTTGTAGAGCACAAAGCTAAAGTAAATTATAAAGTTAAAAGAAATATTTTTGACTACCTTGGGTTGCGAGAAAGCTAATTTCTTTATCTTTGTGAAGTTCTTTGATGAACCGCCTTCAATTACATAAGATGCTAAAGTAAAAGGAGCACCAACAAAACCCAAGACTGCCGCTTCATTGTCCACCTGCAAATCATACACTTCATTACAATAGCCCAACAATTCCAATGCAGATTGGTTCCTCAAAATCAATTAAGTCTAACACATATATTTTGTTACATTATAGTCTGTAGTTTGGTTGTTGCATGCACATAGAACTTATCGTGAAGAGAAATGGTATTGCGAATGAAATGGTTGGAGCAAACTTAACAGACAACACCAATAATTCTACTGGCATTTCACTGAAGGCTTTTTTCCCTCGATATATGCATATGCAGTTTGGACTATCTCCTTGACTACTGTGATAATTTTGGTAGTAACTAGTATGACTAAGTATTCATGGCAAGCATAGCAAAGCCTTTGTTAAAGATTTAACCTTTTAAAACTAATTCTTGCATAACTATCAAACAATTAGGTCTCATGCATAAAACATGGGGCAACTATATCCAATGCATGGCACCATAATGGAGAGACAAGCTTCAAATAGGTAAACAAGCTCAAAGAAAGATCACAAAGATGCGGATAAATTTTAAGATATGCAGAGAAAGACCTCTTTTCGCAAAATCTTCAATGCTTCTCCCACATATGGCACTGAATCTTCGGGCATAAATTCTCTCACTTGATTGACATCAGCAATTGTCTGTACTGGATCGAAGATGACAGGACCCTTACCTTTGATGATGTCAAATGGTATATTCATTCCTGTAAGAGGGGTGAGAATGTCCGAGAACAAAATAACCTGCACGAATGAATATATATCAGTATATCAGTACAGGAAGATAGAGAAATGAGACATCACAAGATAGTATAGGTTCTTGTTGCGAACAAGGTACTCTTTCACCAAAAAAATCTAATCAATTTAAATGCTGAAATTTAGCTTTGTGTTGGGCTAAGTTGTCAACTTAAGCATGTCACAACTTTCCTTTTGAGTTGAAGGGTTGTGATTCATTGAAAATATTGTCATTTACAGTTCAATGTGGTTGCATCTCATTTTCAAGGTTATCTTGACCAAATTACAAATATTTGGCTTAAATTTCACTAGCATGGCCAAGCATTATAGTATCCCTCTCTGATAGAGCTCATCTAAGCTCACAGCCAAATGGTACTTAAGAAGGATGTTTCTCACCACAGGAGAAACTTCACATACACACTTACGACCTGACTTATTCTATGTAGAAAATGTAGGGAAATGTTTTTCGGAGATGCTTACCCCATCGGGCTTAAAGACATTCCATGGCTGCAAGGATATTTCCACTACAAGGTCAACATTCTCAGATCTGTCACGAAAGGAGGGATGCCTCTCACAGATATCTTGGTAACTCTGTAAGAAGAAATTTTCAGCAAAGTGAAACAAGTTAGAAACTAGGAAAGAATATAGAATCGGTAGGAGCAAATATCTGATACATACCAGAGAACCAGCAATACAAGAGAATTGGCAATAGTGACAGAGAAAACCATATTAGAGTAAACACACCACTTAGCAGTGCTCTCTGATAACACGACCAGTGATGCAATTCTGAGCAGAAGAAAGAGATATGGAAGTGCATTACAACTGTTCACTCGGTCGAAGCATACAGTTTTATGACTATCTCATTCTCCTCTGAGACTTTATCAGCATTTCTTGGTCAGAAATTTGCTAAAATTTAAGTTGCTACCACTAAATGCTGCTCAAGAAAATTTCACTAAGTAAAGGCATGAAATACCAAGAAATGGGAACTATAGCAACCCCCGAAAGTCACAAACGGAGACAGAATCAGCAGACTGCAAAAAAAAACAAAACTGCTGCAGAAACATAGATTCGAGTAAAGATAGACCTGCCTTCATGTACCTCCCTGCTTGTCTCATGAGCCAAACCGGAGGTCTTTCTACCTCTTTTCCGCGAACAGCATTAAGCAATAACGGCTCGGAAACGCATGTAACTGCCGTTGGTTCTGCCACAACCCCTGCAAGTAATTTTGTATTTTTGCGCATCAGACATAACTATTTGCAAGAATCATTGAAATGATCAGGCATCTAGCATATCTATCTCAACCCAGAAGAATCTAACAGTACTAAGATGCAATCCATAAATCCTCTTCCCGTAAAATTATCTTTGCAGGTGCCATGAAATGCAAAATCTTTCAGATTAACCGAATATGATTTACATTTTGAAGAGAACACCAGAGAAAAATGCACAACAAGCAACTGAGTTATCCGAATAGGCATCCATTGACTTTCTTGAAAGCGTACCACGGCTGACATTCACATCACATTGCCAAAAATCAATATTTATCAGCTCACCGGTGACCCAAAAGAAAGTTTTAGATTTCAGCCACCAAGATCAGAGCTGGGGTTCTCGGGACAGACAAAAAGACTTGAAATTTTGCTTCTTCTCCTTCATATCTCATAGATAGGTTTTACCCATCAAACCAAAAGAAGAGTTCCATCTGAATTACAGTGCAATTAGGGAGAGAGAAAAAGAGAGAGAGAAATCAAATGGGTATTACCTCCGAGAGCGCAGGCGACTTTGCTCCTGGGTTTTGAATTGGGGACGAGAGCGAAGGAAGCAGATGAGGATCTTGTCTGGGCGGTGGAGACAGCTGACAAAGAAGCCATTGTTGAGGAGCTATAGCAATGGAAGGAAGACATGTTTGACCGCGTAAAAGAATCAGCAGGACTCAGGTGCGGAGTTCATTGCCACCACCACCACCGCCACCGCCATCATCATCAGCATCGTCGTAAATGGAATAGAAGGATTCGAGGACGATAAGATAAGGGGGTATATCCAGAAGCGTAATTTTGACAGATCCGGCAACCATCCTCGTTCTTGCCATGTCAGCTTTCGGACATCTTTGGGGTTGGGCCCACTAGCTTCCTCGCCTCAGAAAAGAAGCAATTGTCCTCTTTTTGGAGAAATCGAAAAATAAGTTAAACCGAGATGACGCATGAGTCATTTTCTCGACTCTTGTCCATTCAGAAGTCAATAGATGAGGAGGCAAAATACCTGCCAAAGACTAATCAGGCATAAGCCATTGTTTCTGCAGGATCCATAGATTTTATGGCAATTTCTTAATAATCCGAGTATTGATTGCTTGGTATATAAAATGAGATACTCTACATTATCATCCTAATCATGTCAATTTCTTTGATCATCACACAAAAATAAGAGTATTTTCTATTTATGTTATGAAGAAAATCATAGAGAAATTTGATTATAGACATTAAGATACATGTATAAAATAATGATAATTTATTTGTGCTTGAAATATAAAATGTGGAGAAGTGACTAATACTCATGGGCTCTTCTTATCGTTAAGATCTTACACTTGCTACTTACTACCTTGCTAATATTTAATAGTTAGGAAGTCTATCCATGGTAGATATGTTACAATTAAGGAAGGCGGCATGAGTTGCTTAAAGATTCACTCATGACGTGAATCGAACTTATGATCACATGATGAAGTCATTTGAGCTAATTATCTTCCTCTAAAGTTTATTAACTAGAGTTGCATTTTCTAAGTAAAGCTACAGAGTTAGGTTCACCAATCTCAGACCTATAGATCGAGGATGGTGCAGAATAATTATCATTTTAGTTTAACGTTTTGAAGCAAACGTGGCATCCTTATAGCAATGCTTGGAGGGATCGCTAGCACCGTTTGCCCTTCTCATCTTCATTTTACCAATAAACAAAATCACATTGGCAGGTTAACTACTCCCAGATCATATTTGTCAAGGAAGACACGGTAAGCTTGAATTTTCCTATTTCAGCGTCTTCTCACATTGATTTACCAATTGATTTCGTAAAGTAAACCAGGACAACCTTTGTGCTCATTATCAAGCTTTCCTCTGTCTGCCTTTCCAGAAAAGTTGACGTAAAGTCTACGGCAATCGAACTTATTTCTGAATGCAAAGAGGATTATCTGCAAATATGAAATCCACAAATCTGACGAATGTCAACCCCACCAACACTATGATATCAAGAATGCTCTTCACGTCCAAGGTTGAGTTCAAATCAACGAAGAGGACTTGTAACCCAATTTTGATCTACTTACACTCATGAGACCCCTATACTGTTACAGAAACAAATGCCCTGTAACTGTTAGCTCAACTTTGAGATACATGAACCAGAAAGAGTAAAGGCTACAAATTTTTTCATCAGACAAAAGAAAAAATAAAGAAATTTCAACATAGAAATGGGCAAATAGAGGGTAAGTAGCTTAATTACAGAAAATTATCTCGACTAATTAATCAAAAAATTGGATCCTCCACGGTGAGTTTCCTTTTGGGATGTTCTCTCTCTGCAATCTGCTTTTGTAAGTCCATGAAAGTGGATCCCTTGTTGGCGAATAATCTGCGGAGGTTAATCACTGAAAGCTCATTGAAGCTGGCGACAGTAAGATCTGCCTGCTCCAAATCATACCTGCACAGCCTCACAGCTATCAACTTCCGAAACTCATTATATTCTGTGTAGGCTCTTTCCAATCCAAAGATAGAATCAGGGAGAGATACGGAGGAAGTGGAGAAATGGCTAGGAAACTGAATATACATACGCTGGGTGAGTGCCTATTAAGGCAATGGCCATCATTGTACAGTTGTGAGCAGCAGTTACACCTCTGGGGTCATCTTCGAATACTATACACTTCGATGGTTTGCGGTCCAGCTGCAACAAATAGAATGGATTATAGGGAAGATTAACTTCCTGAATTTCAACCAAAACCCCTTTAGAAGTCCATCATACTTGTTAAAATATCCCGTACTGCTTGTTTATAGTGTTTTGATGGGCATTAAATTCATGTAGTCTCCCTCCACCAATCAGTTTAAGCTTTTAGATTGTACATTCTAATAAGGTATCAGAGTAAGATTCCTCAATTTACATTGCATGCATGGCCCCCTGTCTGCGCAGTTCCTAATCTAGCTTGCATGAAAGAGGTGTGACCTTATATTTATGAAGTCTCCCTCGATCTATTATTTAAACTTTTGAGTTGGCTTTCTAACAATTCTGATGAGTAATGCGGCAATCTCATAACAGCTCAGCCAAAGCTGGAAACACCATGAAGTACATACCTGAAATCAACCAAAAGCAGTAAAAGTAGACTGGGGATGTTGTAACGCACCTTCAAAGCAGCAGAAAGAAATCTATGAGCTATCGACTCCATGCCATCTTCTTCTGTAACTACTGCCTGTAGATGATACAGAGAATAATTGCTGTGACAATGATAAATACAGCATTGAGTTTTTCCTGCTTTGGAATGAGAATGTGACTCTCTCCTTTTCTTTTCTTTTTTTCTATAGTTCTCCTGTACTGGGCTTTCAGTGGATGGATAATAAAGAAACTGAAAGCCATCAAATGTTGCTCACAGCCTTTGAAGCTCACGAGAAAAATGACAATTTTGTAAATAAAGCTCACGTTCGTGATTATCACACTTAATGGCACCATGAAAAGAAAAAATGTTGCCAGGCCATTGCCTACCTGAAAATACTTGGCTAGCTTCATGTGGTCCAGAGCCTCAATCATAGTTTTCCGATCCAGACTAGAAACAACAGCACAAGGGATGCGAGCTGTATGTACTGCATCCATCCATTCTTTAAGTCCTTCCATGGGTTCTGTGAGCTGGATGCCAAAACATGTTAATCGTATCGCAATCAGCTCATGGTCATTGAGACAAATGTGTCAATAAAATCAATAACTTGCTCTCACTTTGAGAAGATTTTCATGATATAACTGGGCAAGCCTCGACTTTAATCTATCTTCCTCTCTTTCTTCCTTCCACAGCAAAACCTGAGAATTTTTCAAGGCTTGTTATGCACCGCCATCTTGGAATGTGAAACATAAAATTCCTCTAGAAATGACAGCTTCAAAGGCAAAAAAGGACTTTGCACAGGAGTTGTCAAAGGTAATCATGATTTGATCAAAGATTGCACTTACTAAAGGGTAAAAAGTTTCCAAATCCAAATGGGCATCCCATTTATAAAGGGAGCTGGCATATTTTAACATGTTCAATCATTCATCTCATGTGATCACAAAATTCAACAGACTGCTACAACACTGACCCTTCAAAGTTTCAACCTATTATAACTAGATGAATAGAGGCTCCATTTTGCTATGAATGGTACGGGCATACAAGGAGAAAAGAGCACAGTTCAGCAATTTCTTCAAGCACAAGCAGATAAGATATGTCTATTCTCTTTTCTCCTTCTTAATTTCCATACTAATGTGGATAAGTAGAGGGCAAGATGCATGTCATCCAAGGCAATAAGAAAAGAAAAGAAAAAATATCAAGGGAGACCATGATTGCAAACCTTATGTAGAAGGTGATCAGCACCTGCATGAAACATGAGCCTTTGTAATCGGATGTCCTCAGGTAATTCCTTGCCTGCAAAACAAAGGCCAGTGAGCTAAATTTTTAAATTTTCATTTCACCTGAGCAGCATCCTGTGTTCTAGAATAATTGTTTTTTATTTTGATCGACAATCAAAGACTTTGATTGCTGTTGATGGCTCGTAAAAGCAAAAGATACAACAAAAATATCATACTCAGATTTTGCAGTAAACCCTATCGTTCTGAAAAATACCAATTCTGTGATTCTAAGCATAGTGAAAGTTCTCATTGACAGGTTGAAAATCTAACAGAATCAATCGAAAAGCCTTACTTATGCATATTTTTTGATAAATACATAAGGAAAGAGAAGAACCATGAAGTTAGAGCAAGGTCCTCAAACTGCTGCTTAAACTTGTTAGGAACTTCCATTTCAGGCATGAAGAATAAGTTCTCATGATTAACCAATGGTATTCCAAATTTATGACCAAGATGCTTAATGCCTACACCTAAGTTATTCGACTGACAACATTTAGGGCATACTAGTGGGGAAGTAATATATACCCTCTTCGACAGCCAGTTGCTTCAATGCTTTCAACTTCAGAGACTGAGTATCTACCTGATATTGGAGTGCAATACATGAGAACCTGAACAAATATTGGAGAAAATTATAACTTATAACCTTAACTATCGAGATGTTAATCACCCAAGGTATGCAAATATATGACCTCATCAGTTTTTAATGTTTGATATGGACTCCATTTGTTTTTTTTTTTGGTAAGGGATATGGACTCCATTTGTTTACCTTCACTTTTGGGACTTCTTATCATAAAGAAGAATTGCCAATACAGGATCTATTAGTTTGAAAGTAACCAGTAAGCATTCATTCAAAAATCAGAGATGAACTGAAAAGCTACACATATCTGATTCTGACAATCATACCCCTAGTCAAATCAATTTAGCATCTTAAAAATATAATAGATGCACAAGCCTGGAGTCAAAAGCGTTACCACCACATTATCCCAGGAGAGAATAAGCCCATAAGCTTCATCTGGTTTCATTGCATATCGTATACGTTGAAGAAACCCTTCTTGTAGTCTGTCGTTGAGAAAATCCTATCACAGGAAGACAGCTTGTAAAACATAGAGAAAGCTCATCAAAACCCAAAACAGTCACAAAATAGAGACGAATTTACACAGAAGCAAGAGAATGCTACCACATCCATCTTCAAAGGGCCATCCGCTCTAAACGTCTCGAAACCCTCCCCATATTCTGCTCCAATTGCCTGACAACCCAGAATCAAACAAACAAATCAAAACATCTTTACCCGTGCATCTGCACACCGAAAATTAAGAACAGCGCTCTAAGCACCTAAAAGAATCCACCAACTTTGTGCTGACCAGTAAAAGTGCTCTAAGCCCCCAAAATCCAACAATTTTGGCCAACAAATATGTAAAACAAGCCCATCAGCGTTAGAGAAACAACGACGAAGATTGTTCGAGTTAACTATCAATTCATTACAAGCTAATCAAAGCACATAAAACGACGACCTATGATGTTTTTATCCCAAACAAACAAACAAAGCAGCATCATAAGCATAACACAGAAGCAGCCGCAGAATCTGTTTTTCTATTTCCTTCTTATAATCAGGAAAGAGAATATACCAGAACTATAACCACAGCATAGTACGACCTCAAGAGTCTTTCTTCATTCCAAATAACTAGAACGAGCACAGTTTCTCTATCGAAAAAATCGCACAGCTTAAGAACGGATGCAGTTCGAAAAGCGCGAACAAATCAAACCGACTAGCTTACCTCCTGCATGAAGAGCTTGTCAGGCGTGATCGGGAAGCCGTTAACGGAGGCGTTATCTTCGGAGCCACCGCAGGCGCTGCGAATCCTCAAGCGATGCCTACACCGGCCTTTCGGCTTCCATTTCTGCAGCGACCCAAACAAGGAGACAACTAACGAACGAATCGAAATACGGAGGAGCAAAATAAAAATCGAACACGACGAGACGCGACATAAATGGAGGGGGGGAACGCACGGATAGATTGAGCTCGAACGGGGGCTTGTGCTGCGGGAGCTTCGAAATCGGCTTCGGAGGGAGCAGCAGGGACGAAGAGCTAGCGAAATTGCAAGAAGAGCACGACTCCATTGGCGATTGCGAGCGGCGACGGCGATGGTACCAGCAGAACGAGCAGAGCAGAGGGACCGAGTTTCAGGATTTCATCATCGAAGGCGGCTCCTGCTCTACGTCGTGGTGGTGGTGGTGATGATGCTGCCGATGCCTCGAATATTTTCTCTCGTTTTCCTTGGGACAAAAAAGAAAAAGGGTAAAAAAGAAATTGGTTTCGATTATTTTCACCGTGACCGTACGTGTGGATAACACGTGACGTGACGGGTTTGATCTCCTTCTTTTCCCGGCCAGGTCACTCGCCGCTCACGTGATCCGGTTCCCTCTTTCGTCATTTCCCTTTTCTTTTACTCAGATATTTTTTTTTTGGTAAGGTTTACTCAGATATTTTGTATAACGATAGGGCGACAACAACACGCAATTAAATTATAATGGTAATTTCTTCTGAGAAACAATTAAAAAAACGATTTCTAACCTTTAACCCAACATATAATATTTGTCATTGAACTTACTTTAATCCAATACATAATATAATTCTTAAACTTTTAATCTATTCAATGTGGTTTTGAACTTTTTATATATTTTTAATTTAATTCCCGAGCTACCAAAAATATATATAATGTTATCATTTTCCATTAATTCATGTTTATGAACATTATTAAAAATTTTCATAAAGTACAGAGATTAAATCGAATACGTACCAAAATTTTATAAACCACGTTAAACAATCTAAAATTTAGGAATAATATTGCATATTAAGTTAAAATTTAATGATTATATTGTATAGCTTATAAGATTGGGGGTGACATTAGAGATTATTTGTGTTATTTTTTCCAATGATGCAAAAATTAGACGAGATACACATAATGTAGGCATCATCATTTACATGTTATATTTTTTAATGCCAATGGTGCGCGATGAGAACATATAGTAATTATAACAATGATTTCTTAAATGTTGCATGTAAAATTAGATGAGATGAATATGATGCGGCATTATAATCAATGTATTACATGTCATCATGCATTAAATGACTAATCCCATATTAAGAGGGGAAGATGAGGGATTTAAATTTCTACATTTTCAGAAGATTATGAAGGGGATAATTTAACTTCAAGTATGGTTTAAGCGTGGATTTTGACTTCTACGTATAATGAGAGTGAATATTAAAGTAAGACTTCCACTTCCACGTGTAATGAGAATGAGTATCAAAGTAAGATGAAACAAAAGTTCAAACACTTCTATTGTTGGCAAATTGTAGGTTGAACACGTAACTTGATGGACCAAGGAAAAAGGAAAATGAAACCCGTAACTGAATATGCGCGCCACTGAGCTGATCCTCATCTTGTCATGCCTAATCATTTGACTTTAGCATCTTTGGTCCAAAAGATGCTTACGGTCCAAACACGCAGTTCAATTCTCATGAACTAGCTGCGAAAATACATGGACGCGTTCTCTTTGGTAGTATGTAGGGCTGTCAAAAAACACCCGCCTGACCCGAACATAATCGTAGATTTTGAGTCCTTTTGAATTGGGTCTCATTCTAATCCGGGCAATAGTTGAAAAAACTGGGTATTGTCACAATTCAATACAGGTTTGTAACCCCAACCGAAACACAATAAACCCCACCCATAAGATGCTCCTTATCTGCAAACTTGGATAGTAGGAAATGGGATAAGCACAGACTTAGCGCTGAGTATGATCATTCATGGATTAGATCAGTGAGTACACGTTTGAGTGGAAGAATCTCCTGACTGATAAGATCATGTTTCTTTACAATTAGCCAAAATGACTCAGCCTTCTCTGAACAAAGCGGGTTCACCAAAATTCCGCAGCATCCACATTTCATAGCACTGTCATTAGTAGTCGACCAGATCGATTGATAACCTTTGAAACAGCCATCAATCTTCAGCTTCAGGTTTCTTAACGACCCACGAGTGGACCATTCGCCTGGTGTTGAGTTTCATGAAGTTAGTAGCTGATTAAAGAGAATGTACATAAAGCAGTAACCTGGAGGAGAAATCTGAAGATTCACATGCGTTGGCTTCATGCCAGTGAATAAAGTGAAGAATTACCATTCATAGGTGTCAAAGCTAGGGAATGCTCCAAAGCTACCAGAGTCGTTGTCATCACCATCTTCATATTCTTCATAGAACTGCGACTGATTATAAAAAGGGTGTTGTAAAGGCATATGCTTGGGAAAGAAGAGGAGCTCTGTACATAAGTTAGCATAAGAAAATCCACGAACCAGATCGAATTTCCCAACCATAGCAGAGTCCGCCTCATCTTCCATCTGCAGAACATTTAAGCAGCATTTGGGAGCATGTAGAAACTTCAATAAGTATATTTCAATCATTGGAAGTGGAGATTCTAGAGTGACCAGTGACGATGTCTCGTCATCTTGAGGATCAGGAAAGTCCACCTATGTCGTAAAGCACGACATAGCGGTCATGATAACACTTCCTCGCAAAGACAAAAGTTCACTACACTTTGGGAAAATCAAGTTGCCTCAAAATTGCACTCTCTCTCTCCAATACCATTTACTCTGAGAACTAAGCTGCTTAATATTTCAACTGAATATCAAGACTTATCACTGATAGGTGGAAAACCGCACAGAAGATAAAATGTTAACCAGCAATGCGGAGGCGGAATGATGCAGCGATGAACGGAATTGATCAAGAATTATACATTACCTTAGATGCATCATTTATCTCTCGAAGCAAAGCTTCCCGGTAAACTGAGTCCATCTTTCGCTCCTGGATGATGTATGGTTGCCTCTCCTGAATCAAAATCATAAACCCAGTTGATCGAAATGCTGACGAATTGATAGGACTAAAAGAAGGTATCATTTGCAGCTACCTCCGCAGACATGTTCTTCCATTTTTCGAATCCCTCTCTTTCGATGTCAATCGAATGTACACCCTCTCTGTTCCTAAGAAAGCTTTCCCTGAAGAACCATCGCACCTAATAAATATGACTTCATTGTTCGACGAAAGAGGGCGATCATCGGGGAACATCTGGGTCTGGCCCTAATAAATTGCAGGCAAATATGCCATGTATCCACGTGCAAATGGAGCAAAAGGCAAAATCATAAATGCTCATTCCCTCTTCCACCGTTCTGAATAACGTCAGCAAGGTAACGAGACGCTTAAAGCATAACATTCGATTGCCCAAACAAAGAAACACAACATTGTATCAACTTCTGCTTGAGAACACAGAGCATGAAAGCAAACAGAGGTTTGAGACATTACATGAAGAAGCAAAAGGCCGATCTGGGCTGATCGGCGGCGCTCTCTTCCCCGACATAGCCACTCTTTTGAATGCCACAGAACCCCCTGAATCTCTTCACTTCCTTCTTGGGTTCTTCACACTCGTGCATGTCGGCCAAAGCGATTGCCACCAGTTCCCCACAAGTATCGCTGCATCAACACTCAAAACACTCAAAACAACACAAAAATAGAAAGAAAAGGAAGGAAGAAAGAGAAAAAATAATGTGCGCCCAGAATGACTCGGGCTCTGCGAATACCATTTCTGGAATGCACTTCCATCGGCAGCACGACTGGTCGCGCGAACCCTTTTCCTGGTTCTCGCCATTGACGTGCTCAATTCGAGCTTCTTGGTGCTTCCTCTACCAAAAAAATATAAAAATTCGAACTTTTGCTTTTCTTTATGATCAATGGTGGCACTTTGCACTGATCCCAACAAATGGGTCTCGACGAAATGACGATCTAAATAAAGGAATGATCGAATTAATTATATTATTCCGTGGGCCACGGACAAAATCTCTGTTCCACTCCAACCAGGCGAGGCGAATGGGCAAAATTCCAAAGAAAATGCCCGCAGAATTGAAACTCGCGGACTACAGTCTTGCGCGGGACCGCAAAAAGTTAATTTGAAAAAGGGTGAAAACGTTTTTCGCGCGGTGGGATGTTCCCTTCCTTTCTTTTGGCGAGGTTCCACGGAGCTAACCAGCACGGGACACGTAAGCGCCATGGAAGCGAATGCTTGATGCGTGGCGCTTCTGCATTGCCGGGAAAATGGAGCTCACTTAGGAGAAAATCTTAGGTGGACTGGCCACGCCAAGTCACCATGCGCCCGTTCAATCAGGAAACGACACGTGGCTCCACGCGTTTCACCTTACTTTGGAGTCAAACTTTTGTCTCCTCTCTCTTCCCAGCGACACGGCTTCCTGATTGGATTACCGCACGATGACCCACATAATATTTTCTTCTCACCTAGAGTCTCAGAAATGATGCCCATTTTGTTTGGATTTATTCTCTGTCCTCGTCTCTTTAGTTGATTTTACAAACAAATCTTAAATTAATGTATCATAAATTAATACAATTGTGATAAATTTAATGGGTGTATTAATTTTTGACCCCAAAAAAATGGATGTATCAGTTTGGATAGATGTACTAATTTATGAGTTTTTTAGTATTAATCCAATTTAATCGAAATTAATAAATAATAAATTTATTATAAATACATCAATTTGGATTTTGATAGTAAAAAAAAATTAATTTTAAGTAAATTTGTTATAAATATATTGATTCGGGATTTTTATAGTCAAAAAATTAATTCAAAATAAATTTATCACAAAAATATTGATTTGGAGCTTTTCACGATACTAAGTACTAATCCTTGTTTATTCAAAGTGAGGTTTGTTGAAAAATGTAGTTGGTTTCACAGGAAATATCACGAGGTGACCCTTTGTTTTGGGAGAAACTGAGCGACGGTTTCATATCAGTTAAAACTGGCACTAAGCATCTTCTCAAGCAGCTACAGCACTACACTTCACCGAATCAATAAAGCTTAAATCTTCACTATACTGAATCTGATAATAAGATTACACACTATATATAGTCCTCTCGAAAGCCCAACACATCAACGAAAAAATCATCACAACACATTCAAGAAATATGGATCAGAATTTTAAGACCCTGGATTCACACAATCAACACTAACAAACGTAGCAAAATACCATGCGTCGAGAAGGAGGACAACTGCACACTAGAACAAACAATCTATGGACCAACTAAGGACATCAACGTAAGTCCGAAGGTTGCACGTTTTTCTTACTTTGTTTTGTCAAGGGCAGCGAGATATGTATGAAACCGAACTTTTTGCGCTGCGCTAGGAACTGCTTTTGACGGTTCCCTTCAGCCTTGGTTGGGAATGTTAGATCTTCTCTCAGTTCATTAAGCATTTGACTTAAAGCAACCCTTCGACCTTCGCTCTGTCTTCTTGCCACATATTCTTCTGGCAGCGCTTGCTTCCTGCTCAGCACGTCCCGCATTGAAACCGTGGGCCTCAAAACAGGTTTCGGTTCCTCATTGGCAAGATCTGGCCTGCGCATATCCACGAGCGGTGAATTTAGTGGATGGTCAGTCGGAGTGGAGAGGTTCACTCTCTTAGCGGGACCCACTCCCCTCTGATCATGCCTTGGTGTCCATTTCCGCAGAGCGTCACCAGCTGCGAGTTGCTTCTTATTTGCAATCTCCACTCTGTTTAGAGCCTCTTCCAGGGCTTGCTGACTGAATTTGACTTCTTCTGTTGCATCCTCTAACTTCTTCAGAATAGCAACCTTGGGAGTATTGGCCCCATCATTATGGGACAGGACCTCTCCTATATTTTTCTTTTGCGCCTTCACTCCGTTCTGAGTCTTAGAGTTGAAAGGAGATGGCCTTTCCAAGAACGAGATTGCATTATCTGGCTCAGGAAGGAGGAAGTTAAATGACTCTTCATTGTTTGAGAAAGCCTTTATCTCAGCAAGTGCAACCGCCTCTGCAGCCCTAGCTGCTTCCTCCATCTTTCTGGCTGCAATTAATCTCATTTCAGCGGTCTTCTTGCTAGCATTCATCTGCTGGACTGACGGAACAGCTCTAGATACTCCAAAGTTTCTAGCTTCATCCACCTCGCTATATTGCTCAGGCCTGTAATTCCCATCTGGAAGTAATTCCATGATGTTTTTGCAGTTCCCAAAGAGGTCAGCATCGTCCACCAATGGCGGCTTCATCCTTTGCCGTTCATGTTCTTCCTTCAGAGATGATGCCCCTGCGGGCTTTGATGTCAGCCTCTGGCGGGTTTTCTCCAGCAAGGCTTTCTCTTTCTTTATTTTCTTATTGAGAGACTCGACAGATGTTTGAATCAGACCAAGCTCGTGTATGGTTTTACCCAGGTTCAACTTTGCTTGGTTCAACTCCATCAGGATTAAATCAGGAGATGGAGAAGGGCACAGGCTGGAGGTTCCCATGGCTTGCTCGTGATTGCTCAGAAAATATTTGTGATTTTCCTTATTCATGACCTCATTCATAGGAGTTGGCATCCGTTCTTGTGGTTCAGGGACTGTCATGGATTTCAGCGCTTCATGCTGGAGCTGCCACTTCAAATCTTCCACAATTCTTTTGGTTGTTCCCAGTTCTTCTAATACATCAAGTGTTTCCAGTTCTTTCACAATCAGATTCTTCTCCAATTCTAGTGTCTGTTCTTCCACTTTCTTTAAGTCAACTTCTCCAATTCCCTGAAGCTAAGAAAAGGCAATACACAATGAAAAGTCAGAAAGATCCAGTATTGTCGTTTTCACTGCACAACTCTGTGTAGGCAAAGCACATGCTGTGGGTAGGGTTAGTGGAAACAAAATGAACAAAACTGGATTTTCTTTCTATATCGGAAAATCGAATGGATTAATATATATGTTCATAAGAAAGAAAAAAGAGTAGATTGTCAACATTATATTCTTAACTCTTGAATGTGATGGGATCTTTTTCATATGGGAAATGGAGATAGCAAAAAGGCATACTACATTAAGAGGATCCAAAAGATCACTCCTCACTTTGATGTAGACAACATTTTAGAGTTATCATGTAACTGTTTATTACCACTTAATGGAGATCCACAGTGTTGGTTATTTCAAAATAATATGAGAAGATAATTATAAGCACAATATTAACATGAAAAGAAACTTATTCACACATGGCAGGCACACGCTGTCTCACAGAAATAATTTCATAATAAGCAACCAACTTCAGTAAGCACTTCAATCATGATCTCCATTATGCCTAAGAATGATTTTAAATGGCAAAAGCGAGTCCAATATGTAAAAGTCTTTAATGCAAATAGCACTAGAAGGTGAGACCTCCAAATCACTAGTGGATATACTTATGATAGATTTTCATGCTAGGGGTGGTCACGCGTCAATGAAATGAAAGATTGGAGACTTGGTCTCTGTCAGGCAGCAGGAAAAGAAACTTAGATTTTTCATCCAAAAGCAGATTTTAGCTTATAAAATGCCTTATACGTGCAGAGGCTCCCACAGCTATCTTGCTTATAACAGTCTGTTTCTTTGGTTGAAAACTGAAAGAACTGAATTCATCTTGGTGCTGATTCTGCCCTTTAGGCTCATATCATTAGCAGATAATGCTCACATACGAGAATGCAGGGGGTGAGTCATTCATATAGCTGTTCACATCCAAATTAAGTAACTAGTTAGCTCTTATTCAGGGTCCTTAATTATAAGCAGGAACAATACAGCCTTGTGTCCTCTATCTTCTCCTAAAGTTCAATTTGACTTGTTATTGTCTGGTTTTCTAGTAAGAACACCAATAGCATTTGTGGCCCACTATGAGCATAAAAGCAACTAGTGTATGGCTACGGCTAGCGCTCCCACTTAAGAGCCAACAACATGTTCAGAGGTATTAGTAATCATTGAAGTTGAACATATGCAGAAATTATGAGCACTCTGCTCGGCTTGGCTTCCCCTGCTAATCCCATATGCATGGGCCGATACGGATAAATATAATCAAGGTGCCTGTATTAATATGTCGTCTTAGAATTACACTCCTGCTCAACGAAGCTACTGCTTAATAATAACAAAATGTGCACTAGAAATTCCTCGTAAACAATTGTGCATTGCGAATCTAATTAAAGGAAATGACAAACCACTTCCGATAATGCATCTGCAACACATTATCCACGTCCATAAAAGTATAATTTAATAAAACTAATCTAACAGAACACACAAAAAAAAAAAAAAAAAAAAAAAACAATAGAACTAATCTGTAAGAGGAAAGACCACAACTTACTTCCAAGTCCACACTATGTCATTAAGTTCTCATTGCTTATCAACTCCCTAAGAAAGATAACCAACCAGAACATTCATGGAATTGAAGTATACAGCAACTACAGGACCTGCAGCCCACTGGTTTTGTTTCATAATGTACGATTTTTTTTTTTTAGAACTTTGTTTCTGAAAAGGGCAGAGAAGTTTTTTTGGCATTAATGTCGATTCGAAACAAAGCAAACACTTCCCACAAGAAAAAAAAAAACAACAGTTGACAGATTAAACTCAGTGAGCAAAGCAATCTACAGACTAATACGTACTTAACAAGAGAATTAATCAATCATTACACAAAAACAGCGAGCTTAAAGCTAACTCACATAAGAATGTCTAAGTCCAAGGCCGTGGAGCGCGAACCAAGATCCACTCCCTTCGAAATGGGTCACCGCCTCCTTCACCGACCCGAAGGGCGGCGAAGTATCAATCTCGACCCTCATATTCACCTTCTTCGCACCCGCCATCTCGGTGCCGCCGGGCCCGAAGTCGCCTTCCGGGCTCGGATAGTACTCTTTGGAGCAACAGTTTTCCGGAACGCCAACTGGGGTCTCCGCCATTGCCGCAGCGGGGGTGGAACTCCTCGCGCGGAATCAAGACGCTTTAAAGAACCCGAAGAAAAAGAACTCATCATGGAAACAAAAAACCAGGAAAAAAAAAGAAAAGCGATTTCTGGCGGAGCAACTTTTGAATTACCAAGAATAATAATGGACCGTCATGATGATGCCGCTGCTGGCATTGCAGAGAGAGAGAGAGTGAGGGGATGGAAAAGGTGAAAATCAGAGTGGGGAGTGAAAAATTCGAGAGGCGAAAAGCAGATGGTCCACACGGGATGAGTGCACTGATTAAAGAGAGGAACAGGGCAGCAGGGAAAGATTGGTAAAGGAGTCAGCTTTTTCGGGGTTTTTGATTTATCAAAAGCTCTCGAGATGTGACCATGGCGGGTACGTTTTGCGGGTTGTTGCCCTGAGGATCGTGATCGTGAGCTTGGAGCGCGTGGCGCGTTTGCGGTTTTGGATTGGTTCACGACGCTCATAAGTCAAACGAGAGAATGTTCCATGGATCGATTTTATGAAATGTGCCGTCAGCCACAGAGAGAGAGAGAGAGAGAGAGAGATTGTGGGATCTTTCTTTTTCTTTTTTTCTTTTACTTTTTTGGTTGTTGGAGGTTGTTGACGAGTCTTTTCCTTTTTCCCTTTTTTTGTCTAACGGTGATTGCGGTAAGAAATTCCGGAGCTTTGCTTAAAGACTTTATTGCCTTTTTCTTTTCCCGATGATGATGGGCCGGGCTTTCAATCAGAGGCCCCCCCGTAATCTCTCGCGGCTATTGACATTTCGGCTTTGGTCGAAGGAGCGGAGTTTCCCCTTCGAATTACATCTTTTGAAATTTTAGATGCGAATGACAATATGATTAGTCGGTTCAATAACGGCGAGTCGCTCACGTATCGAAAGTCTATTGAATGCATAATTGATGCCAACTGAAAAATACATACTCTTTTGAACTGCATTTTAGATTAACAAATTCAAAGGAAAATGATCGATTCAACAATAATGAGTTGCTCATGAATCGAAAATCTAATGAATCTATGATGATACCAACCGGCAAACAAAAGCTTCCTATAGTTTTCAAGGATGAGGACCTCTGTTTTGGTTTGCATTTGTCTCAATGAAATCTTAAATTTTTTGACAATTACCAATCTAGTTATTCCAATTAATTTTGGTCGGTAATTATTAATGTGTATGTCAACTATCTTATATGGCACATCCGATACTAACATTGCAATTTTTTCAAAATTTTTAGTGAACTTTTTTAATTTTTATGTATTTTTTATTTTCTTTCTTTTTCTTTTTCCTTCTTCCTTCATTGGTCACCAGGCTCGGCTATGGCCATTGTCTTTGGCTTTAGGCCTCGCCTATGGCTGGTTGTTGGCTGTCGTTGAGGCTCGGCAATGGGTGGATGAAGAAGGAAAAAGAAAAAGAAAGAAAATAAAATGAAAATGAAAAAATTATTAGAAATTAGAATTTTTCTTAAAAATTTATAAAAATTGGCTACATTAGTACTGGTTATGTCATATATGATATTAGTATCCACATCAATAATTTACAATCAAAATTAGCTGAAAGTACTAAATTGACTCAATGATAAAAGTAACTGAATTAATACAAATATATATGTTTAGGAACTTTTAATAAATTTTTCCCATCTATCCCGTATCTCTTTCACTACGAATTTTGACATGTGTCCGTCTCTTCTCATAACAACCGTACCCCCATTGAGTTTCCAAACCTAGCACTAATTGAAATTTCTATGACAGAGGATCTTTGTCTCGATTGTTGTAATGTAGTTGATTTTATCTGCCACATTATCTATGCGACACGTATACAAATGTCCTTTTTCTTTTCACTTTATTAGGTCATAAAATGGAGAAACTGCTTTATTATATATTGTATGGTATAAATTCGCCTCTTCTTACATAATGGAGGACCCCATATGCGTTGGTTTCGAATCTCATTTTTGTTATTAGACCATTATAGTCCGAATTCAATAGAGGTGGATTCACCAAAAAGCGTATGATCAAGAGGGAAAAAGCAATACAATTTGGGCTGGACTTTTCTTACTATAAATAATCCAAACCAAATTGATTACTTCAATTTAGGATAGAAAAAATGTCAAGAGAATTGCATGAACTTCATCTTTTGATGAATGTGAGTTAAATTGAAAGTCTAATGATTGCTATGAGAGTACTCCAAACATATAGCATAAATCCCATGTGATTGATCGAATGAATCCTCTCAAGCTTACGCAACAACATCTCTATGGTCAGTCTCCATCTTTTTTATCTAATGACACGGTGGAAGCCCTATCAAATGGACCGTAGTTTAATATTTATTCATAATGAAGTCGACATAGCATGCCGACTTAGACCAAAGGAAAAAAATATGCTGTTAAGCATACATTTAGTAATTTAAATACTCTTATGTTTGTAGTCTATCTTCGTGTGCGTGAGTTTTGTATTTTATCTAGGTCATTTGACTAAGCTTGAGACTAGGGGTGAACAGTTCAAATTGGATAGGCTCTAGACCTGAAAACTAAAGTCTACCCTATCAAAACCGATTCACAACTTTTAGACCTCTAATCAACCTTGTAGATTCTGAAACTAACCTTGTAGGCATTGAAATTGACTCTGTTGGTCTGGTTCGGTTTCAAGATCTACATAGGATGACCAACTCCTATTATTTTTTGTTTCTTTTTTAAATTCTTGAAATGACAAACTTTAGTAAAACATCCCCTTGTTTACAATAAAGACAAATGGCAGTTATAGCCAAATAGAGGCGGTAATAACAAGAATACAATATTCAAGTTAAAATTAAAAGGAGAGAATTAGGATCGAGTCCTCCAATAACATTTAGTCCGCTTCGCACCCAAAACTGAGAACTGAACCTGTAATATCCAATTCCAAAAATTTGGAACTAGAACTAGTCGGATGGTGTCAGCCGGGTCCGGTTTTAAGCTTTACCCCTGGACCGCTTCTTGCCTTTACGCGGGGCCATAATAAATGCCAGTGGGGGGAGAAAGAGCACCGAACCTTCCCCATCATTCCTAATATTATTTTATCCGCGTGAATGCTTTTATAACTGAGGAAGTACAAGCGTGCGAAAGTAAATATTGGGATCAAGTACCCTAATCGTGATTAATTAAGTTAAGAGGAAGAAGATATCGAGATTTGAGGAGCCTGCACGTGATATGCAGTCATGTTGCCCCGTTAATCCGCACGCAGACACGGCTACTGAATTGTTTCCTACTCAAAAATTAAATGCTCGACAACGCTCTCCACGACTTTAATCAACGCCCTTCACTTGTATCCTAGCTAAAATCAGTATTGAAACATACGTACTTTACATGCACGCTTTAATTAACGCTCTAGGGGAGACCGTATAGCGATATTGTACTTGATGAGTTTGATGATTATTCTTAGTCTAAAATCAATCCTGATAGAGCACTTGATGACTTTGAGCTTTTCATTGAGGTGTCCTACTGATCAAATACAGGCTAAGCATGATATGGGGATTTCATTTGCTAGCTGAGTTATGCAGATAAAAGTCAATAATTTAGCACAAAAATTGGTAATTTGTAAACTGTTGGAAGAAAAAGTTGGTATTTAAATTTAAATATCAATAAGTTACTGTCCAATTAATTTAACAAAAATTATCGTACCAACCATTTCATGATGCTTATATAGAAAATTCTTATGGAATTCATTGTCATGAAAAAGACATTCTTACTTTTCAAGACTGAACAACAGGATTATACTACCATGAGGTATAAGCGTGGTAGATTAGAATCGCGAAAATCAGGAAAGTACATTAGCCAAGAAGTATTGTTATACCTCATGCTACATACGACCAGAAAATGACTGTTTCATTAAGGACCCTCTCTCAAATTTCCTTCTTCTGAAGTTCAACAAGGTGCTGCGTTGAATGCAACCACCATGGAATCTGATATCGTGCAACGACCCACCATGGCAGGCATGACCTTTATTCGTGCGATTTAAAGCGAGGGGAATAAAAGGTAAAAAGGGACAAATAATTCAGCCGTAAAAGAGACGGAAGAAGCATTAAAAACTAGGGCTACCGCATGTGTTACCGATTCATGCCCCCACGGGAACTGGTGCAATTCATTGGTGGTTGGACGCTTCATTGATTCACTCTCGTGTACGAAAAAAGTTGGGTCACTAGTTAGCCTTGAATGCAGATCCTCGTTGCAGCAGAAAGGGACACCTAATGCTCAGAGAGTGAGAGCTCCTAGTGATATTCCTCGATCAATCTTACATTGAAAGGAGGAATCATGGTACTCTTCTACTGCTTGTGAACAGCTGTGAGCAATAATTTTGTTTCAATTATCTCTTCTTTTCTCCCCACAGATGGCCAAAGTGAGCGAGTGAAAAGTTGTTGGAACCTTAACCTAAGCTTCGTGAAAATTTGTAATTGAAAAGGTTCTCCCGCTCTTAATATCATGAGTGATTTTATAAAATTGTTACTGACTAATATAGAAGAAATAGATTGTTAAGTGATGAGTAACAATATTTGAACACCTCCCTCCTTTCTTTTGAAGCTAGCCACATCGCCTAATAATTCTTTTTTCATGTCAATCGTATGGGCCACTTGATACACATTCACTTAGTTATCATTTCATAAGACTACTGCACATTGACTGCTTGCTGTTTCCCCTTGATTCTTGACATTTCATTTGTCGTTTTAAGAAATCAACATCACCACTAAACTTGTCCCCTCAAACTAGCTAGATTTGGAAGTTTCGCCATGAATAGTTACCAAAGGCTGCTCCATCACCAAGTCTAGGCTATTGGACACAATTTGACTTAATTCCATCACCAAGCTAGATTTGAAAGGGAATATGAGAGATGATTAGAGACTTCATTTGATCATTTTGTTTATGTATCTTTAGAGATTGTGCTTATATTTCTCTTTGATTGTGGATATCTTAATATAGATATATATGCACATATATTATCTTTAATGGTCATTTCATAAAGCTTATAGATAGGTTGATATATTCTTAATTGCACACATTGAAATATACATAAAATCCTCAAATATTTCTCTTCCTTTATTATTCCTAACTAGTATTTTTTCTCAAAGTTTTATTCCTTGCATTTAAACTATTATCCCATACTATACAATCGAATCAATGTATGCATTGCAAGTTCTATTGATTAGAGGAAAAAATTGAACCTTTTATTTTCACTCAAATATTTTATTGAGTAATGGAACTATTGCACTTTTTTTTTTTTTTTGAAATGTAAGTATCATTTATAAGATAACATACAAAAGCTTAGGGACATCCCCATCATTACAAAGATAACTAAGAACACAAAAAATGGAGTGAGGGAGTCTCCATATAGTAGCCAACATAACATTTGTTTGGGAAGATTTAAAATTTTTGTAAAATGATGCTTAACCTCTAACAATCTTATGAATTTTAGCCACAATGATGGAGACATCATTTGACTTGTTTTGGAAACGTCTATAGTTACGTTCCATCCAAATGCAGTATATTATTATTAAAAAAGTTACTTTGAAAGCCTTACCACCAAATCCTTGTCTTTGATAGCCTTGATCATCCATTGGATTTCATCATTTCATCCTCCTAAATTAATACACCATATGCTTCCCGTCCACGTGCATTAAAAGAATAGATGATCTTGTTTTTCCAGATTATCCAAACAAAAATTACAATGGATTTCTACTGTAGGTATTCAATGTGATATGATATTCGTTGTTGGGAGTTTATCTCTATAAACTAGCCATCCAATAAAATTGTGTTTGCTAACCTTACCCATCCAAATCAATTGGAACCATCCTACAACCAGTCCTACATTCCCGAGTTCATCGTATAACTCTTTGTAACAATATTTTTGTCTAGATATTGTTGGAGCTAAGGTTGGCTTTAGTTTAAGAGTACCGTGCTAACTCTATGCCATACTACCTTTAATTTCAAGTTGCATAATTGGAATGCTTCTACATTTGGTACTATGAACCCATTGACTCCATAAGGAAGACGTTGGACAATTTATGAGGCTCCAGAGCATGTGGCTCAATAAAACTTTGTTCCATAGATTTAGATCAAGCAACCCTAGTCCTCCCTCCATTTTTGGCAAGCAAACAATTTCCCAAGCAACTTTATGCGATCGATGGCCTTTCATATTTTCACTTCATAAAAATTGTCTAAGCAACTATTGCACTGATTTGATTTTGCTTTTTTGCACAAACACATAATTATGAGGAGGATTTGTATGATAATGTTGGACCGATCTATGTACTAATCTTAATTTACTTGCACATGCTATGGAAGAGAAATTACCTTTATTGTATCATCGTCAGAAATTCATAATAAGCTTGGTTTGTAGGCGGGAAGTTTCGAAGACAGATTGTTTACATTTGAGATGATATATATACATACATAGCCCGACCTAAGAGATCATATAGCCTTCTCATTTATCTGTTTTATATTCTGCCCCACGTTAGAGAATTAAATTCGACGGTTCAAATGCTACCCATCAATCATTCATCTCCCATCAGTGGTCCAGATTCTACGTTCGCTGGCATAAAATGTTTCAGCACTAATGGCCGCACCGATCTATATGTCTCTATTCATATAGCAAGTCTACAAAATAGTCCTTTCTAACGGTTCGAGATGACATAATCAATCGGTCCACAAATAAATGTTCATTGAGCAAGGATATGCTGCATCAACTCTAAACTTTGCCACTTTCCAACTTTAGATAAAATCCCCCATATGAAAACGCACAAAGTCAATGAGAATGCCTTATTTAATTGCCCCATAAAAGGGGGATGCAATTTAATGAGATTAGCCTTGAGGAGAGAGAAGCAGCTTAAATTATTGCGCAAATTGCTAAATTCCCACGGCCCTCGACCACCCTCTCATCAAGATATATTCTATTCTATTCCATTCTTTTCTCTCCCAAGCAGCTTCTTCTTCGGATCTTGAATCTTCAGATCTTGCAGGAGCCCGAGAGCCACCCTCAAAGAGCTGAGAAGAAGAGCCCTTCTTCACCACCCCGGAAAGGAAAAACAAGAAAATGATGAATCATAGCCCTAACCCTAGGGACCATCCGGAGACTTCCTTCCAAATCAAGCAAGATGGCAAGTTCTTCTCTAGGCTCTTGTCTAGGGAAAGGACCGCCGCGAACTCCTCCTCCCGCCTCCTCTACTACGGCGGGGCCGCCCGCTCGGTGCCCTTCACGTGGGAGTCCCAGCCAGGGACGCCGAAGCACGCCTTCTCTGGCACCTCTCTCCGTCCCCTCACGCCTCCTCCTTCCATCTCCACCCATGTACTCACCGGTTCCAGCTCCTCCTCCTCGCAGGGCCGTCGTTCCAAGCGGAACTTGTCCATGAGCGCTGCATTCTCAAGGTTCACCTCGAAAAGGTCCCATCGTGCATCGCCGTCATCATCAGTTTCTTCAGGGTCGACATCATCGTCATCGTGGTCATCTTATAATTCTTCCCCATCCACTTCGAGGTTCCGTATCCATCGCCAGTTTTTCTCTTGCTCGGGATCGTCTATACATTACGGGTTGAACGACGACATTGAAGAGATTGGCGACGGGAAAGAAGATGGCTATGGATCTCCGGATTCAACACTGAGCTTTGGGGAGAGGAAATCTTCAAACAAGTTCAGGGTTGCCATTCGATGGGGAAAGTGAAGAAGAGGTTCTTGTCCATTTTAGGGCACAGACGAGGTACTTGTTGAAGTCGTAGGATTTCCTTTATGTCGTCGCAAGCTGTTTATATCGTCCTGTGGTGGTGTTCATCGGCGCGAGTTCAAGTTTGTGCATTGTCTTCTTGGATTTTTATGCGTCTGACGATGGTATGGACCGTTGGAACTCATGGAACGTCTTGTTCCCTTTCTTTTCTTTGAACTACCATCGGCCAAGAATCTTCTCCTCCTCCTCCTCCTCCTCCTCATCCCCATCTTCTTCTTCCTCATGACAGCTGCAAATCAGGAGATATGTACGACGCCAATCCACAGTGTTTTGTCATAAGTAATTGAATTCGCTGTGTCGTTTACACACACAATGCCAACTTGTCTATTTTGTTGCACTTTTCTGCTTCTCTTCCTTTTCCTTTTTTTGGGTCGATACCGAGGGGCGGTACCCAGAACATGGGTGCATTAATTGGGGAATTCATTGCCGTCCACTTTCATCTGAATCTGAAAATTATTTTATATGTATCCACACGAACTAGGTGATGAAGCTTAGTGCCCCGACGCCCTTATCTTTTGACATGACACCGTCAATCTCCACACTATGTCATTCAGCATTTATCCTAAAAGAAGGAAAAATTAAAACAAAAATAAGGAAATTTGTCATTCGACGTGAGATAGTCGCGGTCATGTAGTCAGCGATCTTGTCGGGCACTTCTCTTCTAGTTTGCTCGAACATGGCCAAGCAAATAAGTCGTGGCTGAGAGGCTGAATAGAAACTAATTGGTTTGCATTTTATTGCATTAGCTACAAGGGGTCAACGACTAATCTTGGAGGAGGCAAGCGGAAACTTCCGAATTTGTAGCTCCAATGTGGCGAAATATTAAGCATGTTGGAACTCTTTTGCAGTGGCTCCTGGCGCTGATTAATTATTGTGTTGGATTCAATTTTCGATTTGAATAATGCTAATCACATGGGACTACGTAGAGAGCGATACTCATGTAGCCTAATAATTTATGCATCTCTAGACTCTGACCCTTTTTTTTCAAGTGATTTGAATTGTCATCTTCGCTAAGATTTAAAAATTGAAATAGCAAACATAAATTTAGAGTATGCTTAAAAAATTGATTTTGGAAGAGTGTGAGAGTTGTTGAAACTTTGACAAATTTGTAGAATCGTTGCATGCGAAGATAACTTGAAATCCACATAAAGGAAAAAATTGAGTCAATTGAGGATTTTGACTTATATACATAATATTTCATTTAATATTGTTCTTTAACTCTCTATTAGTGAATACTCTGCTTTAATTACGCTGCAGCTCGAAAATCCTCAAAAAACATCTCGAATTGACTAATCGCTCTCACTCGAACACAAAGGCTGGTTTTGTCCCCGATCAACACGAACATATAAAAGATAATCAGTTATAAAGGCGAGCAAGAGGTTATAGTTATATGTGTGTCAACATAATATAAACAGAAGCGTACCTAAATTAAGATTATGATTCTGGATTCCTCTTGTGACATATAAGGACAATGTGGCTATTTTGTATATTTTGCACACGAGTCATTGGCTGGAGAAGACATTTGGCTAAAATGATTGAATGAGCAAATCTCCAAGAAAACTACGAAAAATGTCCTAAATTTATTGATAGGTACATATTCAATCATAAATATTTCAATTGGACTAATTTAATCATAGATCGTTTCACATTTTGCCTGTTGAATCTATTTCGCCGATTTAGATTGGAAATTGCTGATATGGGTGTTGATCATCCTACATAACATAGTTAGAGTATGACCGGCGTCGACATAGACATTTTTTAAATAATTTTTTCCTTTTTGTCCTTTCTTTTTCTTTCCCTTCTCTTTCTATCCATGGTTGGCAACTGGCAAGGGCTAGCCTCGCCTAAGCGAGGGTGAGCACTAGTGAGGCTTTGGCCAAGGTGGCCATGCTGGGGTTAACCTCACCAAATTTGGCAAGGGTTGCCTCATTGGTGCTTGCCCTCGCTCTCACCCTTATCTTGGCCTAGGTGAGGTCAGCCTCTCAAAATTTGGTGAGAGTAGCCTCGCTAGCGCTTGCCCTTGCCAGCCACTGGTAGAAAGAGAAGGGAAAGGAAAGAAAGAAAGAAAGAAAGAAAGAAAGAAAGAAAATTTATTAAAAAATGTCCAGGTCAGCGCTAACTATGTCACATAAGATGACCAGGGTTGATATTAACAATTTCCGATCTGAATAGATTGGATGGACTCAATTGATAAAATGTGAAAAGACTTATAACCGAATTGATCTAATTAAAAGATTTATGACTAAATTGATGTTAATATTTATTTAGCATAAAATTAATAAAATTCATTATGTATCTTTTCCGATCATTCGACTTGTATGGATAATATAATGATAAAATTCATTTATAACACAAGAATATCCATATCTTTTCCGATCCTTATCAATTTTTTTTATGTATTCCGTGTGATCAACGATAATCACAAAGTTTTGCTTACTTTCTTAGGCATAACCTTTTTAGTCATGATGGTCTTTGTAACTAATTGCTGTAGGCATCAACACTTTCCTATCGATCGGTTTGGAAGTCCAGATCAATTTCATTTCATTATTTTTTCCTAATCTAATTCTATTCATTCCATGGTCCTCGGCTTCATGGATCGATCCCAACTTTTGCGTGCTTAAGTTGATGTAAGATTAGTCAAATTACTCTTACTAGACATGCATCAATTGTTCTGTTCCTTGTTGTTGGTTGAATTCATTAGAATGAGAAGTTTACTTCCTATGCTAGATCTCCGAACAAATTTTAAGGTTGTTAACATTTTTATAAACATGCGGATCTAAACTGAATTCTCTAGGAAAATTTTTATATTCTTATTATTTTGGATTTGGTATGGTCCACCAATGATGCCATAGAGTACCCACCATTGGATTTTGATTAGTCATATTGACTTTTGTGAGAGGCCGAATCAAGAAAGCTTAGGGCCCTAGACCCAAAGAATATTCACGATTTTCCGAAATTAGATGACCCATCTAAGGAGACGGCTGGGCCCACTTACGGCCTGAAAGCCCAATAGAAAGACAGCGAAGGCAACTTGCATTCTTCAATGTACTTCCTTGCTTGAATGGACCGGCAAAAAAAAGTAGCCAAAGTGTCAAAACTTGATACGAGGAAATTTAAGTGCCAAAAGTTACGAAATGTACACATAAGTGCCACTTTTTTGAAAATTGGATTATTTCAGTGTTAACTCCGGCGAAGGTTCCCGAAAATCTTTTTTTTTTTTTGATAATATAAATGCTGATGTGGCTTATCGGAAAGCTGAGTTAAGTTAAAATCAACCAAAACCATATCGTTTTGACCCAAATTCAATTTTCAATATAAATAAAGATTAAATAATAAAAAAGGGACATCAACATAGCACAGGCTGCGCCCCATTGCCGATGGGGTGGTGGCAATTGTCGTGAGGGTCATCGTTACCTGGCGAGGGCTGGCGACTATCACCAAAAGCCTGTAGAGGGCAGTGACCTTCTCCTAAAACTGGGTGAGGGTCACCTGCCCTCACCTTGGCCTGGGTGAAGGCCGCTGGCACTTGCATGAGGGTGAGCAACCCTTGCCCAAGCGTTGACGACCCTCACGTTCATCACCACTTCCCATCGGCGATGGGGTGGTGGCTACAGTGGGGAGCACTGCTATTCCTTTTTTAAAATATATAAATTTTATTTTAAATTAAATTAAATTAATATTTATATAAAAATTGAATTAAGGCCAAAATAACATCATTTAGGCTGATCTAGCCACATTGTTTTGAGTTTATCTATTTATGTTAGCGCCCAAAGCAACGTCATTTTGACCTCAACTCGCAAAAAATGCCACATCAGCATTTTGGTTGGAATTTTTCGTTGTTAACACTTAAGTGATCCATTTTTCTCTGATTTTGGCACTTAAGTGTACATTTTCGAACTTTTGGTACTTAAGCGTTCTTTCGTGCAAATTTTTTGCACTCCAAGTGTCTGGGTCTCATGGAATACCAATTACCAATCTCGCGATTCCCGCAATTTGAACTTTCATAATATTTTAGAATCTATTTAATTTTTTAATTTTTTAGCGAAAATAAATAACATATCATTTAGAATAATGCAAGATAAATGCACTTTAACATGCAATGTTTTAGAATTTTAATTTGTCCAACGGCTCCACGAGTAGGGTTTACTTCGATCTTTGGTGGCTACATTTGTTTATCAGTGAACTCTTCAATCATAAGGGTTGCAATTGCATGATGCGAAAAATCTATTAAGTTTATATCTTTTATTAAGTATTATTACGGAAATTTTTTAAGGTTACAACAAGATAGTCATAGTCATTAATTGAACATGGCAATGGTCGTCACAGATGACGACCATATTAAACGATTTCATTAACTTTTCAATTTGATTAGAAACATGCTAGCACAGCGCTTTCTTTTGAAAATATTAAATTTCTACTAAGGTTTTCTTTATCTAACAAATATATAGCGTCCCATTTTCGATTGATTGTTATTAACCACAGCGCCGAATTCTCAATCTACCACGACTAATTTGATAGAGAGAAAAATGCAGGTAAGAGCAAGTAGTACAACGGGTACTATACATAATAAAAAGAACAAAAAATGACGAGGTGGCCTCATCAGAGGATAGTATAAGAACCTAGTAACGTGTGACAGTAATATTCTTAAGGAAGAAAAAGTCGTGAGTGGGAGATGTTATTAGATAGGAATTCCTGACTCGACCAGCATCTAACCATTGACATTCAGCCACCGAGAGAATACACTGATTCTCTTTCTTGTTGACCGAAAAAAAGAAAAGATAAAAACACGAACATGGATTCTGGGAAGATAGATGGCTTGATAGCTACATCGCAGGGCCAAGTTCATGAACGAGGGAGGTAAAACACATGCTGGCTCGCCCGTTCGTAGATGTGCCCTAGCTCTGCCCGTGTATATGTGTTGACCAAAATTAGTCGAGGATTTGAAACGAATGTTTGTTTGGTATTATAAAGTTGAAAAAGAAGGGGGGGGAGAGAGAGAGAGAAAAGAGAGGGGCGACATGACTTGTGGATCCAAGACTCGGGATCTAATTGGGTGACCATGACCGTTTCTGATTAGATTGAGAAAGTGTTGAATTGAAAATCATGGGGGGAGGTCAAGCTATTGACTGCCATCCGATGCCTCTTTACAGTTGTCTTTTCCCTTTCTTTTTGGGTTCTGGGTTTGGGTGCAAAGGACTGGAGGTGGTGCGTGTGTATGCGTGTGTGACAGAGAGAGAGAGAGAGAAATGGTAAGAAATCTTTGGTTGGAGATGAGAGAACAATGGGGCGACTTGTTAGGCTTAAAATACGGGTCAAACAAGAACAGGTGGTGGGCAATTTCTTGCAATCTAAGCAAAAAAGAAAGAAAAAAGGAAAGAAGAAAGTAGAAGATAAATTTAAGTCATAATTTAATGTCATCAAGCCCAGTTCCCTCCCTTCCTTACCCTTTTACCTCCCTTTCACCACCCACCCTTGATATAAACATCCTTCAGATATCACTGCCAAGACAATGCCTCATCTCATTTCCTTTTTTGTCGGCATCACGAATGATTCGATACTAATCTTGTTTAAGGGTCGTCTTAGTATGGTTATGTTTACTTTAAGGATGTTAGCAATCATCGACAGTTTTTAATGACGGTTTTGACAAAGATATACGGCACGCTCTAGAAATATAACCATTATCATGTCATCGATTAAGTCATATATGCAATCTTATTAGCCCTTAATTTACTTTACGAGTGATGTGGTGGACGTGGTGGGCATGGCTAATTATAGTAATAAAAAATTGTACTCATGAATGGGACATATAGTGTGGGTTTTGTAGAGCGTTGAAATTTGATTGGTTTGATATAGTATAATGAATATACGCCGAACTCCCTTGTGGTCATATGCTTATGGCAGTGGGACATACCAGGTATGCAAAAACACATGTTTGCCATATTAATTACTATTTGCCTGAAATTCAGTTTGGTGGGATTGTATGTGATTGAATAGAGATTTGAAGAGTGGGAGGTATTCATGAATTTCATCCATTTGGTACTTGATGTGATCGTTGTAATATAACACTCTCTAATTCACATTTCATCTTCTTAAGGGCTGAGGATTATGCAAAAATTATCTCGGTCCGATGCAATATGGTCAGCCGACATGTTGAACCTGCTGGTGCATAATGTTACTAGCAGTCAATCCAGAAGAAAGTTGGTGTTCCTCTTAATCTCTGAGCAGTTAATCTGTTAAAGACAATACCCGATCTATACATGGAAGTAGAAAACCTAATTTGTTTTTGGACAGAAGCAGAAAACCTAATTAAGCCGGCTTAAAACACTGTTAGAACGACACTGACAGCTATTCCCCGAACCTCAGAGCTGTTTTGATAAGATAATATTGTAGGTGAGATGTCTCATATATCATCACATGTACCTATGAGTCATTCCTTTATGAGGCTGTGGTGCGTTGTGTTCCTTAACAAGAAAAGAAAAACTCACCCTTATCTTGAAAGGTGTCCAATCTTTTTCTGTGGACTTCTCGAGGATTGCAAGCTCTTGCTCAGAAGTCAGAACAAGATCAAGTGGCAATGAAATTGATCAACCGTAACTGTTAGGTTACAGTTAAAGAGAAGTAATTACCAAAGCTAATGACACTGATCAAGCTGTCTATTTACCGATGTTAGAGGAAAGGAATGAGTGCTTGCAAAGGTGATAATTTTATTAATGAGCTCTCTCTCTCTCTCTCTCTCTCTCTCTCTCTCTCTCTGTGTTTGTGTTTGGTTTCTCTGACTGATGGTCTAATAGATAGAATAGATGATGTCTACAATTAAAATTGAGCCAACCTTTCAAAATATAAACAGATTGCGGTTTCTACACGGTGATGTAGAAATAAATTTCGTTTTCGGGACTTGATCCCCAGATATGGTCATTTCAATGAAAGAGTGGTGGGTTCCTGATTTTGACAAGAAACTAACATGCCCTGTGTCTCTCCCCCCGCCTTAGAAAGTACAGCTTTTACATGGTTCGGACTTAAAGTGTACAATGATGTCAGGGAGATACTAATAATTCTTTTTTGTCCTCTTTTCATACAGTCCTCGTTTTTCTTCCATCTCATCCCTTAACCAAAGTCACTATTGCCTGAACTAAATTTAATAGATCCAAAGAAATCAATCTCATTTTAGGAAAAAAGGGTAAAGTCTAAAGACATTATTTTTATGGTACATCGTGATTTTGCCTATTGTGCAATGCATACAGTTAATTCTTGTAGTAATTTATACAGAAAACCTTTGTTTCTTGCAAGTCCTTTGTCTAAAGAGGCATAGACAGTTCTTGGCATTAACCTTCAAATAGATGATCACTTTTTTCCTTAAAGCCATTGGTACCTTTGAAGTTACAATGACAAAAGCATGTGTGCGATTAGGTAAGCTTCTGTCTTATCACAGCTACATATGATATGTTTGTTGCAACATACGGCATGTGTTTAGATTTTTGGGTGGATGCTATAAGATGGGTGCCATATATGCATTTGTATTGAAAATAATCAACCACACTCTTAAAGGGAGGTTGCATGATACACGTGGACGTACATAAAAAACAATCTGTGTAAGCTAAACCTTATGAAGGCAGAATAGACAATAGAGATCCGTAGATATGATGCTATAGTTAATATAAATATTTACTAATTAGTTACTATAAGGCATCTCAAAATTACGTGAGCGGATTAACTATATTGCTCACAGATTTTCCTCGTTCGAAGATTTACCAACAGTTTAAGATTTATTAATAGTTTAAAAACTCAGTTTTAGAAAAATTGCTATTGTATGTAATCTACGTCGCAAAAGGTATAGTCTGTGCAAAGGGAAGAAGCAAGGCCACATGCAAGAAGCAAAAAGCAAATGCAAGAAATGGAAGCAAAACAAAACCCAAGAGGCCGGCTGATTCTAAAAAGTCAAAAACATTTAAGGATTCACACGTGAGCAATTCAGTGAAAGAGCTGGCGCTGGCATTTATACATCTCCCCCCCCTCTCTCTCTCCATTGATGCCCTTCCTCTGCTGTGATCTCTCTCCAATCTCATCACAGCAGAGATTTGAGTTCTTGCTCACAGCTCTGCAACCACCACAGTTTCTGAAACTCAACGTACAGTATTTTGAACCAGAAGAGCAAGGTGAGGTCAACCAGATCACCAAACTTGTTAAAACCCCCCTTCTTGTTTCAGCCTCCTACTCATATTCCTTTTGCCTCTTTCTATTTTAAGCTCAGGACCACCTTCCCTGTTCTATCTTGCCTTTAAAGTTCTCTTTTTTCGCTCCCCCTCTTTATATTACTTTCTCCTTCCTCCTCTCTCTCTCTCTCTCTCTCAAAAACTCCACCTCCATACCCAGAGAGAGCATGCCTGAATGTCCAGAGAAAGGTATGACTTCACAACTCTCCCTCCCTTCCTCCCTCCCTCCCTCTCTCTCTCTCTCTCTCTCTCTCTCTAGCAATCGTGTCAAGACGTGTGACTAAAACACATCTCTTGACATCTATGAGGCTTTTAGGAGTTTGTTTAAGAACCCTAATCAACTTCTTGTCAGGAAAAGCAGCTCTCCTTTTCTTGGGTCAATTAAAAATATAATAGCATCAATTCAATAAACATCTACACTATAGCACATGTTGCATAATGTGTAAGGACTAGCAAGTGGTACTTCCTCTTTGGAACGATCTTTCACTGGGTTGTTTTGATTTTAGTAGGGAGAGATTTGATGAGATAGGCAAGAAGATCAGAAGAGACGGAGATGCTTCTCATCATCAGATTATGGGAAGGAGACACATGCTGGGTCCTCCAGGAAACCTAAACACCATCACTCCCTGTGCAGCCTGCAAGCTCTTGAGAAGGAGGTGTGCTCAGGAATGTCCTTTCTCTCCTTATTTCTCTCCCCATGAACCCCAGAAATTCGCTTCTGTTCATAAAGTCTTCGGCGCCAGCAATGTCTCCAAGATGCTCATGGTATTTATGAAACCCTAATTGCTAATTCGTGATTAATTGAAGTATCTCATGTATATGTGCCTTCCTGTTCCTTTTTTCATTTTTTTTCTTTTTTTCAGATTGAAGTCTGATAATCTTTCGCTTATGTATATTTAGGAGGTACCTGAGAGCCAAAGAGCTGATGCGGCGAACAGTCTCGTCTACGAAGCGAATGTGAGGCTGCGAGACCCGGTTTACGGGTGCATGGGTGCGATTTCGGCTTTACAGCAGCAAATTCAGTCCTTGCAAGCCGAGCTAAACGCGGTGAGGTCTGAAATCCTCAAGTACAAGTATAGAGAAGCAGGCATCATCAGTCCCACTTCTCACGTGACTTTGCTTTCACCGGGCACGGTCTCGATTGCCGCACCGCCTCCCACTCCACCGCCACAGACTGCTCCCTCCTCGCTGCCGCCTGCTCTCCCGCCTGCCTCCTCGCCTCCTTCCTTGTTTACACAGCCGAGTGGCACGACTGACTATGGCGGCATCTCCAGCGAGAATGTCTCTTATTTTGGTTAAAACTTCTAAACTTATTACTGAAAGATCTGATTTTATTTTTCTTTCCCACGAATTATTTGGAATAAAATCGAGAGCATGATTATATTGTTAGCTGATTTGCTTGGGGTAGGCAACTTTAGTCTTCTTCATGATTCTAGACATCCATAGAGTTATCACTATGTTTCGAGCTAAGGTTTATTATATACTTGGTTTCCTGTTCCACCTCTAGCCATGTATGTAATTTGCTTCTAAACATGTATGTCATTTCTCACTTTCGTCTCTTATATACAGAGAGTCCTCCTATGTGTTGCTTTACATATGAAAAAGTTTCAGTTCTCACAGCACATCTGTGTGTTCCTCTAGTAGAAGAAGCTAAAACAAATGGGAAAAGGAGCTGAAGATAAAAAAAAATAAATTAGGAGAAAAAAGAAATGGCCTAACCTAATTTGGTAGTAGTTAGCTCCTCTATAGGAGAGAGCAAGAGTTTTGGCTCAAATGTCTAGATGTTGCACGTGTGGAAAGTAGTTGACCACATGCAGTCTTTTTCAGCATGCTCTTCTGTGCCACAGAAGTGACTCTGAACATTTCTTCAAGTTAAGGGGAGACAAAAGGTATTGTGATTCAAAGCAGTTCCCGAAACTTAGGCCATCTAATCTTTCGCCCTTTGTCAAACTTACTGATTGCTTTCACACGACCGTGCGTTAGCTGGGTAAAATTCACCATCCCCTTCCTAATCTTTTCTTCTTTCACTTATGTTGCATTGATCTTTCTTATTTTTCTGATGTGGAAATTCCTATAGCTATGTTGTCACTTTATTCGATCTTGCCCTTCCCCTTTCCTCGACCATTTTTATTTATCTACAGGTCATCTCCTTTACTCCTAATCATATTTTTTTTTTCCAATTTTTTTCCCTCAAATAAAAGAGGTGGTAAACATATGTTACTTTAGGAAGAGGGGTCATATTTCCAGTTAAGCCTAAACTCTTAAGTTGACTATTTCACTAACTCTCTCAATCAAGAACCTAGAATAGGGGCCTTATTTATGTCAAAGACTGATATGAGGTCACTGTGCATAGGTTTGCTCAATGAAAATTCACGATGATTTAATTTTTATTTAGGTTTAGCTCCACCCAAGTAAGTTTGGTAGAGAAGCTGTCGACGTGATTCAAGGTCGATGAATAGTGTAGATATTCATGTTTATGTCTCATTCGGAAGTGTACACTTCATGGAAATTTTAATATTAATGCGCACGTTTGAATATATATAGTTTTCCAATACTCTACTTTTCAAAGTCTACCAATTAAGTCACATCATGCTTTAGCATGTCCAACAAAAAACTGTCTTAGTTGATCATTCATAATCTTTATCAGACATATGAAATTTTTAACATGACGGCTTAAAAAAGACTAGTTTGTTTAGACAAATCAAATTAAATGATAGGCAAACCATAGAAATATATACGGGGGACGCAATGGGTATGAACCATTTTGGTGTCCACAACAGGATTTAGTACAAATAAAAACTCAAGACTACGTATGATGATCATACTAACTAAAAAAAATAAAAAATCTAAGGGGGGAATATATTGCTTGCACTTCATTCATAAACACTTGTAGGTCATACACATATATATTAGTATATATGTATGATGGATCTACGGTTGAATAGTCAATGGTCGTGCCAGCTAAAAGGTAGATGATATATACATCGAGTTCTGATGATGATGGGTGTGGTTTCCTTGGCGTGTGGACATCAACCAGCTTAGCGGGAAGGAGTGAAGCAATTAAAGATACACATTGTATCTATCGAGCTTCATTCTCTTCACACTTACTCTCTCTCTTTCATATTTTTCTTTTGATTCTCTTCAGCATTTCTTTCTCAATCTGAATATTGCATAAAGTCATTCCAATCAATTTTAATATGACTGGCGTATTGAATATCACATATGGTCTCCATCGTGCCAAAGTTTCTCAAATCCAAATGAGATGTGATGGTATTTGGTCTTAAGTCGTGGTTGCTTGAATTAGTGGCATCTTCTAGTCCAGGTACAACCCTCCTTGGATTCCTCACATTTGTAACTCTCTCTCTATCTCTCTCTCTCTCTATATATAACATCATATTATACATTAAAGATGGAAGTTAGTTTAATTCGCAAAACACGCGATTATGATCCATGTGCACTTCTGGATGATGGGCAATTTTCTAAATCTAAACATGTCACTGAAGGACTGTCGCTTGAGTAAAAAGTGCGCCTTGTAGATGAACACTAGTCATAAAACTTATCAATAAGGAACAATTCGTAATCGTTTCCAGTGAAGAAATCCATCTCCACAAATAATGCCATCGAATTGAATTATCTACACGCAGTTCTATCTATAGAACGATTCATTCTTGAATGCATACAGGATCAGATATCAACACCGCATCTAACATAGCTTCCATTAATTTGTGTCACCCTTTCTTTCCATCTTCATCTCCCAAATGGTGAATAAGATCATGATTTTGGCGTAACATCTTAATTTTCTTTCTACTAACTACTATCAAAATTAGTGCGCGATGTCGCTGATGGGCAGAGAAAGGTCTCCATCTTTCCAAGTTACTTCGGAGAGCATCCAGTTGCATATTAAAAATTCTTCTGGGGAATGATGGACATGCTTGAAGGCTTCCTCTTGCTGTGAGACAAACATTAAAGAATGATGCGGAAGCAGACGTGACCTTAGGAAAACCTTTGGAGAATATATTAGGGTCCTTGACTGCTGGCATTATGTGGGTTGACAACTTCAGAGAATCTCTGGTAGATCATTATGTAGCCCTCATATACTATATGCTAAAAAAGAAAAAAAAATTAGAATTAGGGTTTGGGATTCTCATGCAGCGCTTAAATTACTAACCCAGATTGTTTAGACGAGGACCCTAGTTTGGCTCCTCAATTAAGGGTTTACACGTAGGAGATTCCATGAGTATTTTTCTATTTTCCTATCAAATGATGAGGATTGGCTCGAGGTCGAGGCAATATATAAGCTAAAGGGCCTGCGGTGTTGTTGCACAATCTTACTCCTAGCTCCATCTGGGGTAGCATTCATCCGTCCGGCCATCTCTGCAGGCCATTCTCATTTAGAAATCCATGTAATTTATTGTCTTAGTTTGATTGATTTCAAAGCTTATATGTGAGGCACATCACCATGATGTTCGAGTTTTTTACACATTGATGAATGAACACTTCTTTTATCGCCGCCGAAAACCCTAGCTTCCTCTCCAAAGAATGCGATAATAAGACTACCTAGTTTCAACTATATCATGTAACTGTATTGTATGAAATAATGAACGTCAAACAATATAAGGAAAGTTACGATAGAGGATTTCAATTATTTGTTGAGAGAAAGGCTCCTGACGCTACTTTAGTCGGTAATGCAAGTGTGAGAACTTAGCATAGATACTCATCCATGCTCGGCCCAAGAGGTAAATTGATCCAATGGCTAGTTTGTTTGACTTTGTCGTTCGCTTTGATGTAAGTTGAAATGCTTAATTCAAATTGTTGCTCAAATGTCAGGTGAGAAATTGTTGGCTGTCGTTGACTTGTGAGCAACTTGAACCCCCAACCCAATATCATTAACCAAAATGGGCCAGTGGGCCTCTTCTTCATAACAATGGGCTTTACTTGGTCATGCTCTCAACATTGGGCCTTTTCTCGACAGACGAGCACTCAGCAAGTCCGGAATTTATACACGTGTCGGGAGATCAATGATATCTATGCAGATTTGTTGAGTCAACATAAATTAAATGGCAACAATTTTCCAAACACTAGAAGCGGTGGTCGAATTCGGAATGATAACAAGAATGTAATTACTAACCACACGAAAGAAGCGTCAAGTGCATCCACTACACCAACCGAAAAGACCCAAAAAGGAGAGAAGAAAAGAAAAAACAGCAAGAAGGGAAAGAGCCTTCATCAGGAAAGAGGTTGGGCCTCTCCAGATCAAAGGGCCTCAATTGACCCTCCTGCAGTTCCTCCGAATCTCACCGTTGGATCCGGTGAGGGGCTTGATGTCGCCCATCCTCGTGATGGAGGCCACGAAGTCCCCCCGGAAGGCCACCGGGCTCCTGCTGTAGAGCTTCACGAGCAAGTCGGTCGGCCCGCCGTTGAAGAGCTGCTGGTCCGAGTGGAGAAGGCCTCGCCTCTGGACGAGGTTGGAGTAGTAGCTGTGGTCGAAAGTTAGCGGGCTCCGGAAGTCGAGCGGGGCCAGATTGTCGTCGTCGATGCCGTCGACGCCGGGGCAGCCGAACTTCCTCACCTGGGCCAACAGCACGTCGATGTCGGTGTCGTTGTAGACCCGGTCCCTGAAGTTCGCGCATCTCGATAGTCCGATCGTGTGGGCTCCTTGAAATGGGGCGAAGAAAAACATCGTATCAAATCGAACGAACTCTCGATCCCATCTTTCCGATTCGATGATGCAAGATAAGTTTCACTGTACTTACCAGCTAAAGCCACAAGGTCCCTGACATCGAGACCGACATTTCGGAAGGAGGAGATTAGTTCGTTGAGGTCCGACATCGGCCCGGGGATGCTCTCATTAGCAGCAGCTTGGCTTGCGCTTCTTGCATCTCTTCTTCCCAGCTTCACCGGCCACCATGGCCCTCCAAGCTGTCATGATAATCCACGGGAACTGATTAAGAACATCGCCAAATCTCTACTAATTCCATATTAATATGCTAGCCGAATTCAAACAGCTCACGATCACGACGGAGTCTCGAGCGATAATTGCCAACAGATCGGCACACGAGACGATGCCCGGGCACACACCCTCCACGGCAAGCTTAACTTGGTCGACCACTTCAAACCCTCGTGCTGAATTGACGTTCGGGGCGGCATTTTTCTCGCCAGTGAAAGTAGGCGTGTCGTCCAGAAGAAGCGATCCATCGCAGCCCTGATACAATGTGTTATCAAATGCGTTCTAACGGTAGTATGTATCGGATCAAGCCGCCTAGCTAAATGGTTGCATAGAGATGTCAGATGGTAACGACGACATTGTCTTATGATGCATGACTAACTGTGAACATATTGCATAGTATTGGATCATGAAAAGAACTGCACCGAGTGAACTGGTTGCAAATCACATTGCAAGATGCTGCATGCACATTCGATGTGAGGGGGATGAAAGTTACATTGACAAAGCAATCGTGGAAGAACAAGCGAAGCAGCGAGGCACCCATCCGAGCCTCCCTCGCTATAGCCGCTCCCACGATCAGCCTCACTGTGGGGAAGAGAATGGGGCAAGATCTGGAGTAGTAATCGAGGGAAAGCTGTGCGCTCGTGCTCGCACCGATCAAGACCAGAAAGCAAGCCGAACTCAAAACGGCCATTGAAAACGAAGAACCAGTGGCAGAAGAAGCCATTCGGCAAACGCTTGGAGAGATACCAAACTGATGAACCGGGCGTGAGGTGAGCTTTGGATTTTATAGCGAGGGAGAGAGATGATCTTCAAGACATTTGAATACTCTAGATTCATGATAGTGCATGCCCAGTTTCTTCTTTCGATAAATGAGTGATTTAAGCGATAGGTCATTGAGAAAAGAAATTGAATTGTAGATGGTTCAAGCAAGACTTTCGGTGAAGTATTGCTAAATGAGGCTGTAGTACTAAGGAGCTGGCAGGTAGATACTTCGTTAAAGGTCTATGTGAGGGGACCTACTAATTTAATGAGACCTCCACAATAATGTCCCACCAACTATTCATAAGAAAGAGATTTTTTTTGTCAGAAATTCATAATAGCGAGATTATTTGTTGGAAATGTAAAAAATAAAAATATAAAATATAAACCTATTACACGTGTGTCAATTTAGTCATAAACTTTTTAATTAGGTTAATTTGTCAATTCAGTCATTTTGGCCAATTTTTGTCGGAAAATGCTAACATGAATGCCGTTTGCTTACGTGGCATAGTCGTCGTTAATGTGGACAATTTTTTTAAGATATTGATTTTTATTATATATTGATTTTTTTCGGTTACAATCCTTGCTAGGTCTGGGTGAGGGCCAGCACAACCTTGCCGACCAAAATGAAAGGAAAAAAAAAGAAAATACAAAAATTGTCTATGTTAGCTTCGGCTATCTTAGGCTAGCCGTCTTATGCTGTGCCATATAGGATGGCTAGCATTTACGTCAGTAATTTTCAACCAAAGGGACTTAATTGGCAAAAAGTGAAAAAACCTACAACTAAATTGGTAGAAATAAAATGTTTAGGATTTGAATTGACATAATTACAATGGGTTTAAGACTTTTTTTATACTTCTTCCATTACTCATGCCATAGGTAAATTAGAGATACAAATTTACTTCTAAATTTTTAGAGGAAACTTACAGCTCTTTTCTTGCCACCTCGAATTCAATTTGGAGGACCACTCAAAGTCATCTACCCTCTCGGAGGGCAGAGTTTTACTCGTTATGGCTGAGTCAATCTTTCTTGTCTGCGGCAACAAGTTGCACCAGCAGCGTATGATGGGGCCCAAAGTATACGTTCCTAATTCGAGCAACATTAATTGTAAAGATTATAAAAAGTGGATAGAAGGCCATGTGACTAAGATACAGATGGCTGTTGCTGTTGTAGCTATCAGTCTACGTACGTCCATAACAATGGAAATAGTGCAAATCAATGGTCGGTTCAGAAAGGACGTCAGTAACTTCCTCCTTCTCTCAGCTAGCTAAATGAAGGAGAAGTTCGTATTAATAGTGCAACCGCACCAGCAGCTTTAATTTTTCGTGTAGAGATGCGAGTAATAAGTAATGGGGTATTGTTGAAAATACATCACAAGTTTGAGCCTGAAAAAAAAAAAAAAGCTTTCTAATTTGAATATGTCTCCCATTTGAGTGGTTAACTTATTTGAGAAGGTTCTTTGTTTCGGATCACATTCTTGTCTATGGGTCTTCTCTGTGAAGAGAAAATCAAAAGGAGCTCCCACTTGTCCATCCCGAGTGTTTGAACCCATGAAAATCTTGTGTTAAGATTTAATTAAATTCCTTTGTAAGATTGAGAGTTAATCACTATGTGAGTTATTGAGGGTAATTGGAATCGGAAAACACTGAGAGTATTTGAGTAACTTAAATGTGGTTGTAATCTTAACCGTATTGCTTGATCTATATTGAAATTTCTTATTGCTCTTATCGTGAATATAGGTCATGTCATATTGATTGAACCACATAGATTTGATGTTCGATTAATTTTGTTATTGAGTAATTGACGAAATCTCAACGGGACTTTTATTACAATGAAAACGAAAATGGAAACGAAAAACCAGCAAAAGAGAACTCGATCAAAGGAGTATACATGGCTAGTAAATTAATTAATCCTCCTGCAGTTCTTCCTGATCTCGCCGTTGGATCCGGTGAGGGGCTGGATGTCGCCCATGTTGATCATGGAGGCCACAAAGTCGTTGAAGAAGGTCTCTTGGCTTTGGGCGTAAGTCCTGATGAGCGAGTCAGTGGACCCGCCGTTGAAGAGCTGTTGGTCGGAGTGGAGGAGGCCTCTGTTCCTCATGAGGTTGACGTAGTAGGTGTTGTCGAACGTTGTGTCGCTCTGGAAGTCAAGCCCGTCCAGGTTGTTGTCGCCGACGCCGGAGACGCTCGGGCAGTTGCTCTTCATGGTTTGGGCAAATGAGCTATCAATGTTGCTCTCGTTGTAGATCCTGGCTCGGAAGTTTGTGCATCTCGCTTGCCCAATTGTGTGCGCTCCTTGAGTATTTAAAAATTGGAGGGCATACAAAAAAGTATTAGTTCGAGTGATTTGGATCTTATAAAAATGTTGAGGATACTGTATAGACACGGTCTACGGGTGATGAGGTTGACAAAACTGATTAAAGTGGAGAAATCACTTGAAAGCTTATGTTTTTTAGCGGAATCTAGTATGGATCTCGTGAATTTTTGCAATGTGATTGATTTGATTTAGTAGATTTATTCTATATAATACTTGCTCGTAAAAGACCATATGGTCGTGGATTTTCGCAAATAAAGAAATTCACCATATAAAGCGACGAGGTCCTTTTGAGAAAGGCCATGATTTTGGAAGCTGGAAGTGAGAGCGTCAAGGTTATTGGTCGGAGGTGGAATGCTGTTGTTAGCCGCTGCCTGGCTCGCGGTTCTCGCATCTCTCCTTCCCAGCTTCACATCCCACCCTGGTCCTCCCAGCTGCCCAAATTCATTCCCAACAAATTATTAATCATGCAAAATGATCAGAAGCTTTCATCTCTACTATTCCATTGCTAGTCGAGTTCCGATGACTTACTATTTCAACGGCATCTCGGGCGATAATCCCCAACAAATCAGCACAGGAGACGATGCTGGGGCACGCTTCCTCCACCGCGGACTTAATCTTGTCCACCACCTCGAACCCTCGCAAGGAATTTTGGTTCGGGGCCGCGTTCTTCTCTCCGATGAAAGTAGACGTGTCATCCAAGAGATTTGATCCGTCGCAACCCTGATAAATAAACCATTATTTTGTTATTCTTAAGACAAACTCTTTCTTCGCTAAGAGCATTGACAGCTTTTTCAATTGGTCTCGAATACTGGGGAAGAATGTTGAGTAAGTTAAAAGTAAATGAGAAAGAGAAGTTACATTGACAAAGCAATCGTGGAAGAACAAGCGGAGGAGCGAGGCACCCATGCGGGCCTCTTGGGCGATCGCTTCTTGCACGATTGGCTTCACCGTTTCGAAGAGGTCGGGGCAAGTTTCAGCATAATAGTAAATCGAAAGCTGAGCGCTTGCGCCACCAATGAGGAGCACGACGCAAGCCAAAGACAAAATGGCCTTTGAAAATGAAGAAGGCGAGGCCATTTTGCTGCACGCTAATAACGAACTGTGCTGTGTGTCTGATGAAGAAAGGGCTCGAATATGAGTGGGATTATATAGGGAGCGGTTTCTCAAGGTGACAAAGGGGTTCAGCAGGTGACCAAACGCGTAGAGTGACGAAAGTGCATGGCGACTCAACGTCCAGAAAGATGAGAAAGGAGAGAAAAAATTGCGGGAGACAAATTCAGACAAGTCATATGATATAAGGGATGATGGCATGGGACGAATCTTTGATAGGGTAGGGGAAACGCGGCTTTCTTTGAAAACCGATGTTTACACCGCGGAAGGATGTGATACAATCTTTGTTTAAAATGGAGTGGGTGGATGATTTGTCAAAGGTCTCTCTCCATGTTGATGTCTCGTGGATTTCACATTTAAAAGAGATTAATTGTTCGAGAAATTGGGAAATCGCAAAATTACTTGTAACCCCGAGTCAATGCACAAGCTTTTGCCAGCTCAAATTACTCTTTAGAGCCGTGCACGCATTCTTTTTATGACCATTAATATCTAAAAGAATGAGATGCCTAATAATACATATCAAAGCATGGATAGGTATAACGTTCTAATATTGACAATTTCTCTGATTTGAGTTAATTAATCCTCAGTTTGATCATCTTGTTTTCATGTGCAAGGCCTATTTTTTCCATGAGAAATATTGTTGTATAGTAATGGTCAATATTGATTAAGGATCATATCGAGAGGCTCAATCCATATCCATATACTTAGTGCTAAATTATTTGGTTACTCAGCTATTCTCTACTGGTACAATTTTAATTAGTGATAAAGTTTTCTAGAGAAGGGTATGCACAAAATACCAAGTGCCGGTAAGAAAAATGAAGATGTGAATTCTTAGCCATTTTATGTATTTATTTTGAATAATGAAAATATTTTATATTAACTAATTATTTCAAATAAAACAATCAATCATTTAGGAAAATATCTTTTAAATCATTTATTTGAACAGTTAATTTTAGCTATGTCTACATAAATTTTAAGGTTTCCTCATGGGTTGTTTATGCCTCTATATATTGAAATCTCACCGAATCTCAACTGTTATTATATACAATAATCAATTCAACGACTGCCCTTATTTACATGAATATTTTATTTAGTTGGATTAGAAAGAAGAATGGAGATTTGGACAGGTAAAGAATATGTCTTCCCTTTGTACCGATATGGTATGTTCCTTGCGGTGCTCGTCCTACGAGATAGAAGGGTTTGACCTTCTTGTACAGTACCGTTTGTCCACCAGCTTGCATCCATCCATAGGGTAAAACGATTTGAGATCATCTCTTTTCATCTACTATGATCCAGTACAGAAAATGTCTAGTATGACAGAAACATTGGATCGATGTCATTTGTAGGCAATGGACACGTTTGACTTGGACCGAATCAGATTAATTACATATTAAAAATACAAGCGAAAAAATCACTCTTCGATTAAGTAAAAGGGAAACAAGAAATTACATTAAACCTATGTGAATTTTGTGCCATGATCGATTCTGTCCATCGTTTACATATGCCATAACAAAATAAATCAATCAAGATTCACTGAAGTTTAATGGCCAACAGGTGCTCGAGTTTCCCAAGTCTTTTCTACACATCAAGGCGAGTCAATTTTTTCAATGTGACTGCATGAAACTTTTCTAAAGCCGTCTGAGAAGCTCCTTCGTTTGTTTGACTGTGATTGTGAAGAGCAGAAAATGCAGTGATTTGTGGGTTGGAAACGATTGTGACTCCTTCATCCATCTGATCATTACTTAAACCAACAAGCTTCTGCATTTTCATTGCTTTCACCGTCTCGATGTCATCTTGCAGAGCAGTTGAATTTAAAAATCCCGAGCCCTGTGGTGACAACATTCTTTTATCTTTCTAGTATTTGTTTACCGATTCTCTTCGATGATACTAACCTCCCTCATCAATCGGAAAAGGTTGACTTCATAGATTTAGTACTAAGTTTTGATTTCACACTTCAGTTTTCTTCTTTGTATTTCCTCAGCTGAAAAGGATGCTTCTTGCTTCTTCGGCAAGCAAAACCAACACACCATATACTTTGACCATATCAAAGATTGGAGGTTTGATTCCTGCGTTCATAAGATGGATGTTCTGTTCATACTATTTAAAGAACATCATGCATGGAGTGTCGTTTATTGGTACATTGGTATAAAAATTGGTAATTTGCAAACTATTGAAAAGATTCGGTAATTTACAAAAGGGTTGGTAAGTTACTAATAACCTACCTGAAAAATTCAATGTCACCGGCCATTTTTTACCAATGAATTTTGTGTGTTTTCATCGCGCAAAGGAATCTAGAAACTGGTCCGAAAGGCATATTCTATGTGTCAACTATCAAATAATAGTTAATGCCCGACGGCTAAGTTTTGGAAAAGCGTCAAAATGTTTAGGTAATGAGAACAATGGAAAATCTGACCATGCACATATAATAGTGCTTGTAATCGAGCATTGACTTGGCTCGCGTCCACACATGGAACAATTGTATGGTTGGTTCGACGTCAATTTGACTTCCTCAATTTATGTTTTGCGTCCATGTCAAGAAACATTGAGAAGTCTCTCTTGTAACATGTCATCCTCTTCCTCATTTCCATGTAATCCTCTACTACAATGTAAGAGAAAGAGTCGTCCACATTAAAATGTTCCCTTGCTCTAAATCAAAAGGCAATTTGGTGGTAAATGGAACAAATAATTTTATTCCAAGATGGCTAGTTAGTCTTATTGATGACATCCTTAGGCATCGTAACCTACCTTTAATTAAGTATGGGGCTTGATTTGGGATGTTAGGGGTTATTGATCATCAAACTCGAGAGAAAAGTACCAAAAAATCATAAGTCTATTACACATGTATCGATTCAGTCTTAAATTTTTAATTATATCAATTAAGTCCTAAATTTTTTGACGATTTGTCGTTGTAATCTATGCAGCCAATTTTGATTGGAAATCACTTACATCGATGCCAGCTTTCTTATAGGATATAATTGGCACAAACGTAAACAAATTTTATAATATATATTTTTGAATTTTTAATAATTTTTCCTTTTCTTTATTTGCTCTTTTTTACAACTCTAGGCTAGTGACTCTCGCTTGGTCTAGGCGAGGGCATTAGCGGCTCTTACTAGCCACAAGCAAGGGTGTCGAGCCCTCACCCAAATCCAGGCAAGTTTTTGCACCCTTGCTGGCTACAGTTGGGAAAAGAAGAAGAAGAAAGGAAACAAAAAGAAAGAAGAAAAAGAAAAGAAAAAACAAACCAAAGTAATAAACCGTTAAGAAAAATTTTAAAAATTGTCCACGCCAGTATCAACCATATTATGTAAGATGACTAGCATTTATGTTAGTGATTTCTAATCAAAATTAATTAAATAGATTATATTGGCAAATTATTAAAAATTTTAAGACTCAAATGATAGAATTGGAGGGATTATGATTGAATTGATACAAATACAATAAATTTATGATTTTTTTTGTTTATGTTTTTTCCACAAACTTGTCAACTAGCATGCTACATATCATTACATTTGTGTTACGGAAGTATGTAACTGACAACCATTGTGAGACTTAATTATTTCAATTATATTTTTTAATGATCTAGATCCAAATCAACGCGTGTGCTTAACAGTTCCCATTGAAAAGATTATTCAAAAATTAATTAGATGGGATCACAAGTTGGAGTCCACCTTGATCTTCCTTTAATTGCTGACCAATGATAGTCTTATTAAAGACATAGCATAGCTTCGATTTCAACTCAACTAATAAAATATTTTTCGTTAGGTGAACAAATAATATAGAATTTTCGGCGGAGGAGAACCTTCCCAACCGTCACTCTCTTCTATTAAATGTTATCATATGTGTTATCATATGTGTAAGTTATTTTCTTCTATTAAGGCTGCGTTTGATCAACCGGATAAATGACATAATAGGATATGTTTTATCTTATCCCGTGTTTGGTAGTGGTCTAGGATAAGATAAGGTCGAATATAGGTTGGATATAGCTTGGTTATAGCTTGGCTAAGAAAATCCGATGGGGGTCGGATAGACCAAGATATGATTTTTATTGTCTATTTTTCCAAAAATCTATGCTCCACTTGCTGTTGTTAAAATTCTACTTGCTTTGCGAGAATGTGTAGTTCGAAAATTTGTGATGCGAAATTGAAGTTCGATTCTATAGGGGGATGGGCGAGTGACGTGGGCTAAGCCACTGGAGCTACAGGGAGAAGCCGCCTTAAGCAACGGAGCCAGCGGCGAAGCAGAGTCGCAGCAACGGCGAGCAAGGAGTGAGTCTCTCTCCGTGAGAGAATATCCGATTTTAAATGAGCAGTTCACCAAACAGTGGATAAGATATGAATAAATCCCTACATTTCTTATCATATCCTATCTTATTTAGAAATCCGAACGATTAAACGCAGCCTAAATATTATTATATGTGTGAGATATTGGTGGGATCATTGTCGACTGTTATAAAAGTTTAAGTTGACAAATAAAGGAGTTGTTTAATATTTTAATTACTCTAATACTCTTCCTCAAGCTTAGCCTTGTCTTTTACCTAGTACAAAGCATGGACATTTAATTGGAAAATCAAATGAGGCTTGAAAAGATTCAAATTAAGGACCTCCAGCTTGATACCATATGAGTTTTTGTGTGAGATTTTGATTGGGACCACTATTTACTGTTCTAAAAACTGAAGCCGATAAATAAAAGCATAGTTTAATGTTTAATTACTCTAATGATATGCAATAAAAATTCATTGATGATTGGAAAGAAATTTAAAATTTTGAGATTTTTAATTACCATCTTATGTTACACAGAAAGTGAGGCTTGAAAAGAAATCCTTTCTTTCTCTCTTTATAATATTCTTTTCAATATATCAATATATACGACTTTTATTTGGAAACACAAATGGTTGTGGTAAGTCCATTCTTATCCCAAAAGAAGGGATATGTCTCAACATCAAAGCAGAATGGCGGCTGATCATTAAATGTGGCATGCCATAAGTGATGTGCACATATCATAATCCCTTTCTCCAATAGCTACAGTTTGTGTAGGAGGTGCGTGTCTAAGTTTAGCATCTTCAACACTGTCATCATACAAAGGCACCAAAATCAGGTTTAACAAGCTCCCAAATCTAGATTTAGATAAGGAGAGGTTGGACCAACACAAAAACACTTCTAAAAAACTCGTAGATCTAGATTTAAATTGGAAAAGAACCTCCCAAATCTAGACTTAGATTGAGACGGTGAGAGCTTTCAAAATTCGGAGATATCGTATAATTACTTCTAGGGCAGTAGGAAATCATTCCTAATGATGGAAGCGGAAAGTATGCCAAGTGAGCGAAGAAGAGTATCGGCAACGAGCAAAGAAAAAAAATAAAATAATTAGATTAAAAAAATTAAAATAATTTCAAATTAGATTGAGAGATAATCTCAAGTCGAGTTGAGAAGTTGGAGCCTCCCTCGGCTGACAATTATTTCTCAATCGGGGGAGGTAGAGTGGAAGAGCGAAGCGGAATCAAAGAAAGTAGGGTGAGGAGAGAAAGTGGTTAGGATACAAACAACTTCGATAATACTATTTTTATTTGGAAAAATTATCCAATTAATCCTTAACACGTTGTATGAACACCTATTCAATTCTAACTTTTTAAAAATTTTTACCAATGTAATCATGAACTTTTATGCGAAATTCCAATATGGACCTTTTGGTCAATTTTTTTCCGAATCTCTAACATTCGGTCATCGTGTGGACTATTTTATGTAGCGTACTGCTATCCTTTTCTTTAAAACTAGAGGAAATCTGGAGGACATTGTTTTCTTTTTGCTTTCTTTTCCTCCTCTTCTTTGAGCAGAGTGTATCAACTCGATTTGTGCATTATTCTTGCTATATGTTTTAGCCGCAACCAAGCCAGATAATCACTCCTCTTCGAGAAGTGTGATGATACACGCCTTTGTGATTTGATCTTGTGTACCGCTCTAATTATATATCTTTCATACTTGTAACCCCAGAGGAGAAATTTCCAAGGCTTTGGCTTCGATTTGCCCACAACCCTCAACTTTTTTTGATCTCCCTCTTGTCGATGTACCTACTAGACGCCCACGAGAAGATAGGGAAGTTGATAGTGACCTGCAATCTTTAAGCAATAGTGTCTATCAGTAAACATGATGCATTTCCCAACTACTTTAATATATCGAACAAAGATATGGGTAACAGTTGACGAAATCTCGACAGGACTGTTATTACAACATTTGATTCTTTTAATTCCATCTCCAACGCTCACGCGACAACAAAACAGAGCTCGGTCAAAGTCTATTTGATCGAGCTCCAGAAGGACTGTTATTACAACATTGCGAGGAGTCTCACGATCACCACTGGCTCCGAGAACGGTCACTCGCACGTCCTTCTGGAGCTTCTTCCTTTTATTCCTTGCAAACTGCAAGCTTTGTGGATACGATGTTATCGATGCTCTTACAAGCAGCTGCTTATTGCTCCACGCATCAGATTATTCCGATGCGATGAGCAGTAGGCAGCTGCTTGTAAGAGCATCCATAGCATCGTCTCCACAAAGCTTGCAGTTTGCAAGGAAGAAAAGTGAGAAGCTCCAGAAGGACGTGCGAGTGGCCATTCTCGGAGTTAGTGGTTACTCTGGTTCAGAGATCGTGAGACTCCGCGCAAACTATCATCACTTTGGCATTTCTCTAATGACGGCAGACAGAAAAGCGGGGCAAATGCCGTTGGATCCGGTGAGGGGCTTGATGTCGCCATGTTGATCATGTAGGACACAAAGTCGTTGAAGGTCTCTGAGCTTTGGGCGTAAGTCCTGATGAGCGAGTCGGTGGACCCGCCGTTGAAGAGCTGTTGGTCGGAGTGGAGGACCCCTCTTTTCCTCATGAGGTTGACGTAGTAGGTGTTGTCGAACGATGTCGCGCTCTGGAAGTCGAGCCTGTCCAGGTTGTTGTCGCCAACGCCGGAGACACTCGGGCAGTTGCTCTGCATCGCTCGGGCAAATGAGCCGTCAATGTTGCTCTCGTTGTAGATCCTGGCCCGAAAGTTTGAGCATCTTGCTTGTCCAATTGTGTGCGCTCCTGAGTATTTAAGAGTAGGAGGGCGTACAAATAAGTATTTAAGTATACTATATAGACTCAATCTATGGGTGATAAGGTGGACAAACTCGATTAAAATGCAGAAATCGCATGAAAATTTTGGTTCTTTAGGGGGATCCAGTGTGGATCTCATAAATTTTTTACGTTTGATTGACTTGACCTAATAGCTACAGTCTCTATAATACTTGCTCATAAATAAAAAAATCATATCTTCAAAGAATTTGCAAATGAAAAAATGCAGTCATTATGTATGTACTGATTTTTCTCGTGATATTTGCAATCATTATTATAAAAATTTTGTATACTTATCAATTGTTATAAACATTCAATCTATAAGATTGCTTAACAAATGCCCTAAAGCACACTTTAGTAGAAATCGTAAGATGCAAGCTATATACATATCTTACGGTGGAGAGAGAGAGATGGAAATCAGAGCGTTGAGGTTATTAGTTGGAGGAGGACTGCTGTTGTTAGCTGCTGCCTGGCTCGCGGTTCTCGCATCTCTCCTTCCCAGCTTCACATCCCACCCTGGTCCTCCCAGCTGCCCAAATTCATTCCCAACAAATTATTAATCATGCAAAATGATCAGAAGCTTTCATCTCTACTATTCCATTGCTAGTCGAGTTCCGATGACTTGCTATTTCAACGGCATCTCGGGCGATAATCCCCAACAAATCAGCACAGGAGACGATGCTGGGGCACGCTTCCTCCACCGCGGACTTAATCTTGTCCACCACCTCGAACCCTCGCAAGGAATTTTTGTTCGGGGCCGCGTTCTTCTCTCCGGTAAAAGTAGGTGTGGTCTAAAAGATTTGATCCGTTGTAACCCTGATAAATAAACCATTATTTTGTTATTCTTTAGACAAACTCTTTCTTCGCTAAGAGCATTGACAGCTTTTTCAATTGGTCTCGAATACTGGGGAAGAATGTTGAGTAAGTTAAAAGTAAATGAGAAAGAGAAGTTACATTGACAAAGCAATCGTGGAAGAACAAGCGGAGGAGCGAGGCACCCATGCGGGCCTCTTGGGCGATCGCTTCTTGCACGATTGGCTTCACCGTTTCGAAGAGGTCGGGGCAAGTTTCAGCATAATAGTAAATCGAAAGCCGAGCGCTTGCGCCACCAATGAGGAGCACGACGCAAGCCAAAGACAAAATGGCCTTTGAAAATGAAGAAGGCGAGGCCATTTTGCTGCACGCTAATAACGAACTGTGCTGTGTGTCTGATGAAGAAAGGGCTCGAATATGAGTGGGATTATATAGGGAGCGGTTTCTCAAGGTGACAAAGGGGTTCAGCAGGTGACCAAACGCGTAGAGTGACGAAAGTGCATGGCGACTCAACGTCCAGAAAGATGAGAAAGGAGAGAAAAAATTGCGGGAGACAAATTCAGACAAGTCATATGATATGAGGGATGATGGCATGGGACGAATCTTTGATAGGGTAGGGGAAACGCGGCTTTCTTTGAAAACCGATGTTTACACCGCGGAAGGACGTGATGCAATCTTTGTTTAAAATGGAGTGGGTGGATGATTTGTCAGAGGTCTCTCCATGTTGATGTCTAGTGGATTTCACATATAAAAGAGATTAATTGTTCGAGAAATTGGGAAATCGCAAAATTACTTGCAACCCTGAGTCAATGCACAAGCTTTTGCCAGCTCAAATTACTCTTTAGAGCCGTGGCACGCATTCTTTTTATGACTATTAATATCTAAGAGAATGAGATGCCTAATAATACATATCAAAGCATGGATCTGTATAACGTTCTACTATTGACGATTTCTCTGATTTGAGTTAATTAACCCTTAATTTGATCATCTTGTTTTCATGTGCAAGTCCTATTTTTTCCATGAGAAATATTGTTGTATAGTAATGGTCAATATTGATTAAGGATCATATCGAGAGGCTCAATCCATATCCATATACTTAGTGCTAAATTATTTGGCTACTCAACTATTCTCTACAGGTACAATTTTAATTAGTGCAAGAGTTTTCTAGAGAAGGGTATGCACAAGATACCAAGTGCTGGTAAGAAAAATGAAGATGTGAGTTCTTAGCCATTTTATGTATTTATTATGAATAATGAAAATATTTTTTATTAACTAATTATTTTAAATAAAACAATCAATCATATTTAGGAAAATATTTTTTAAATCATTCATTTTTCACGAAATAAACGGAGTCTAAGCACTATACATTGTATTTTGCTTCTAAAGTCAAGAGTAAATGTTGATATTTATGTGTTATCTAGCACTGGTCCTCCTTTGAAAAGTTCAAAGGTTGACTTCTTGAAATTTCCATTTATTTGAACAGTTGATTTTAGCTACATCTACATAAATTTTAAGGTTTCCTCATGGGTTGTTTATGCCTCTATATATTGAAATCTCACCGAATCTCAACTGTTATTATATACAATAATCAATTCAACGACTACCCTTATTTACATGAATATTTTATTTAGTTGGATTAGAAAGAAGAATGGAGATTTGGACAGGTAAAGAATATGTCTTCCCTTTGTACCGATATGGTATGTTCCTTGCAGTGCTCGTCCTACGAGATAGAAGGGTTTGACCTTCTTGTACAGTACCGTTTGTCCACCAGCTTGCATCCATCAATAGGGTAAAACGATTTGAGATCATCTCTTTTCCATCTACTATGATCCAGTACAGAAAATGTCTGGTATGACAGAAACATTGGATCCATGTCATTTGTAGGCGATGGACACGTTTGACTTGGACTGAATCAGATTAATCGTACAAGCGAAAAAATCACTCTTCAATTAAGTAAAAGGGAAACGAGAAATTACATTATACATGTGTGAATTTTGTGCCATGATCGATTTTGTCCATCGTTTACATATGTCATAACAAAATAAATCAATCAAGATTCACTGAAGTTTATTGGCCAACAGGTGCTCGAGTTTCCCAAGTCTTTTCTACACATCAAGGCGAGTCAATTTTTTCAATGTGACCGCATGAAACTTTTCTAAAGCCGTCTGAGAAGCTTCTTCGTTTGTTTGACTGTGATTGTGAAGAGCAGAAAATGCAGTGATTTGTGGGGGAGTTTTGGAAACGATTGTGACTCCTTCATCCATCTGATCATTACTTAAACCAACAAGCTTCTGCATTTTCATTGCTTTCACCGTCTCGATGTCATCTTGCAGAGTGGTTGAATTTAAAAATCCCAAGTCCTGTGGTGACGACATTTTTTTATCTTTCTAGTATTTGTTTACCGATTCTCTTTGAAGGTACTAACCTCCCTCATCGATCGGAAAAGGTCCACTTCATAGATTTAGTACTAAGTTTTGGTTTCACACTTCAGTTTTCTTCTTTGTATTTCCTTAGCTGAAAAGGATGCTTCTTGCTTCTTCGGCAAGCAAAACCAACACACCATATACTTTGACCATATCAAAGATTGGAGGTTTGTATCCTGCGTTCATAGGATGGATGTTCTGTTCATACAATTTGGAAGAACATCATGCATGGAGTATCGTTTATTGGTACATTGGTATAAAAATTGGTAATTTGCAAACTATTGAAAAGATTCGGTAATTTACAAAAGGGTTGGTAAGTTACTAATAACCTACCTGAAAATACAATGTCATCGGCCATTTTTTACCAATGGATTTTTGACACTTACCGATATCTATTTCGTAAGATAGAAGGGAATGAAGAACTTCACCGCACAAAGGAATCCAGAAACTGGTCCGAATGGCATATTCTATGTGTCAACTGCCAAATAATAGCTAATGCCTCACGGCTAAGTTTTGGAAAAGCGTCAAAATGTTTAGGTAATGAGAACAACGGAAAATCTGACCATGCACATAAAATAGTGCTTGTAATCGGGCGTTGACTTGGCTCGCGTCCCCACATGGAATTATTGTAAGGTTGGTTCGACGTCAATTTGACTTCCTCAATTTATGTTTTGCGTCCATGTCAAGTAACATCGAGATGTCTCTCTTGTAACATGTCACCCTTTTCCTTATTTCCTTGTAATCCTCTACTACAATGTAAGAGAAAGAGTCGTCCGCATTAAAATGTTCCTTTGCTCTAAATCAAAAGGCAATTTGGTGGTGCGTGGAACAAATTATCTTATCCCAAGCTGGTTAGTTAGTCTTATTGACGACATCCTTAGGCATTGTAACCTACCTTTAATTAAGTATGGGGCTATTGACCTAGAATATTAGGGGTCATTGATCATCAAACTTGCGGAAAAAGTATCAAAAAGTCTTCATCTATTACTCTTGTACCAATTCAATCTTAAACTTTTTAATTGTATCAATTGATCTCTAAAATTTTTGACGATTTGCCATTATAATCTATGTGGCCAATTTTAGTTGGAAATTACTAATATGGATGCCAGCTGTCTTACACGGCACGATTACCGTTGATGTAGATAAATTTTATGAATTTTTAATAATCTTTTCTTTTATTTATTTGTTCTTTTTACAACTCTTGGCCGATGACTCTTGCCTGATCTAGGCAAGGGCGTTGCGGCTCTTACTAACCACAAGCAAGGGTGTCCGCCCCTCACCTAGATCCAAGCGAGTATTGGCACCCTCGTTGGCCATGGTAGGGAAAAAAAAAGAAAGGAAAGAAAATAAAAAGAAAGAAGAAAAGGAAAATAAAAAAACAAACCAAAGTAATAAACCATTAAGAAAAATTTTAAAAATTGTTCACATCAATACCAATCATATCACGTAAGATGATCGATATTTATTTTAAAGATTTCCAATCAAAATTGATTGGATATATTATATTAGCAAATTATTAAAAAAATTAAGACTCAATTGATATAAGTGGAGATTTTATGATTAAATTGGTACAAATACAATAAATTTAGGAATTTTTAAAATACTTTTTCCACAAACTTGCCAACTAGTATGCTACGATATCACTAGATTTGCATTACGAAATTATGTAACCGACAACCATTGCAAGACTTAATTATTTCAATTATATTTTTAATGATGTAGACCCAAATAAACGCATGTGCTCAACAGTTCCCATGGAAAAGATTATTCATAAATTAATCACATAGGATCACAAGTTGGAGTCCGCCTTGATCTTCCTTTAATTGTTGACTAATGATAGTCTTATTAAAAACTAGCATAGCTCCGGTCTGAACTCAGCTAATAAAATATTTTTCATTAGGTGAACAAATAATATAGAATTTTCGGTGGAGGAGAACCTTCCCCACCATCATTTTCTTCTATTAAATGCTATTTTTGTGTGAGATTTTGGTGGGACCACTGTTGACTGTTCTAAAAGTTTAAGTTGATAAATGAAGGCATAATTTAATATTTAATTACTCTAATAGTCTCTCTCAAGCTTAACTTGGTCTTTGACCTAATACTAAGCATGAAAATTTAATTGGGGAGACAAATGGAAGTATGAAAATATTTGAACTTAGGACCTCCAACTCCAATATCATATGAGTTTTGTGTGAGATTTTTGGTGAGATCACTACCGAGTGTTCTAAAAGTTAAAGTTGATAGATCAATGTGTGGTTTAATATTTAATTACTCTAACAATATGCAATAAAAATGCATTGATGATTGGAAAGAAATTTAAAATTTGGAGATTTTTAATTACCATTTTATATTGCATAGAAAGTAAGGCTTGAAAAGAAATCTTTTCTTTCTCTCTTTATAATATAAAATTTTCATTATATCGATATACACAATTTTGTTTGTTTGTCAATAGTATTTATTTATATCTCAAGATGATATATGAGAGGTTCAAAACCAAGGTCATCCCAAATAGTAAAGTAGAACAACAAAACACAAACTATTGTGATAAGTACATTCTTATCCCAAAAGAATGGATATGTCTTAACATCGAAACATAATGGCGGCCAATCACCAAATGCCGCATGGTCATAAGTGATGTACACACATTGTAAACCCATTCTTCAATAGCTACGGTTTGCCCAAGTGGTGCGCACTTGAGTTTAGCATCTTTAACACCATCATCATACAAAGGCACCAAAAATGGGTTTAACAAGTGGCCAGATCTAGATTTAGATTAGAAGAGGTTGGACGAGCACAAAAATACTTCTAAAAAACTCCAAGATCTAGATTTAAATTAGAAGAGGAGCTTTCAAATCTAGATTTAGATTGGGATGATTCGTATAATTGCTTTTGGGGTAGTGGGAACTCATTCCTAACAATGGAAGCGGGAAGTACGCCAAGCGAACGAAGAAGAGTATTGGTAGCGAGCAAAAATAAAAATAAAAAATTACATTAAAATGATAAAATAATTTCAGATTAGATTGAGAGAGATAATCTAAACTTGAGTTGAAGATGGAGCCTCCCTCGGCTGACAATTATTTCTCAATTGAGGGAGGTAGAGGGGAAGAGAAAAGGGAAATCAAAGAAAGCAGGGTGAGGAGAGAAAGTGGCTGGGATATATACAACTTCAATATATATTATTTTTATATGAAAAATTATCCAATCAACCCTAAACATGTTATTTGAACACCTATTCTATTCTAACTTTTTAAAATTATTCCAATTTAATTACAAACTTTTATGTAAAATTTCAATGTAAATTTTTTGGTTAATTTTTGTCAGAAATCTCTAACATTGTGGTCATCGGAGACTATTTTAAATAGCATACCACTATCGTTTTCTTCAAAATTAGAGGAAATCTAGACGAAATTGTTTTATTTTTGCTTTCTTTTCCTCCTCTTCTTTGAGCAGAATGTATCGACTTGATTTGTGCATAATTGTTGCTTTCTGTTTTAACTGCAACCAAGCCAGATAATCACTCCTCTTCGAGAAGTGTGATGATACATGCCTTTGTGATTTGATTTTTTGTACCGCTCTAATTGAATATCTTTCATACTTGTAACCCCAGAGGAGAAATTTCCAGGGTTTGGCTTCGATATGCCCACAACCCTCAACTTCTTTGATCTCCCCCTTGTCGATGTATCTGCCAGATGCCCACAAGATGATAGAGAAGTTGATATTGGTAGTGCAACTCCTAACAACTTTAATATTTCGAGCAAAGATTGTGTAACAGTTGACGAAGTCTCGACAGGACTCTTATTACAACGTTTGATTCTCACAATTCCATCTCCAACGCTCACACGACAACAGAAGCTTTCAGTGTAGACAAACACCAGCAAAATAGAGCTCGATCAAATAGACTTTTATTACCGAAACTCCATATAAAGGAGTACACATAGACCCTAAATTCATCAGCAATTAATTAATCCTCCGACAGTTCTTCCTGATCTCGCCGTTGGATCCCGTGAGGGGCTTGATGTCGCCCATATTGATCATGGAGGCCACAAAGTCCTTGAAGAAAGTCTCTTGGCTTTGAGCGTAAGTCCTGATGAGCGAGTCAGTGGACCCGCCGTTGAAGAGCTGTTGGTCGGAGTGGAGGAGGCCTCTTTTCCTCATGAGGTTGACGTAGTAGGTGTTGTCGAACGATGTTGCACTCTGGAAGTCGAGCCCGTCCAGGTTGTTGTCGCCGACGCCAGAGACGCTCGGGCAGTTGCTCTGCATCGCTCGGGCAAATGAGCCGTCAATGTTGCTCTCGTTGTAGATCCTGGCCCGAAAGTTTGTGCATCTCGCTTGTCCAACTGTGTGCGCTCCTGAGTATTTAAGAGTAGGAGGGCATACAAATAAGTAATTGAGTATACTATGTAGACTCAATCTATGGGTGATAAGGTAGACAAACTCGATTAAAATGCAGAAATTGCATGAAAAGTTTGGATTTTTTAGGGGGATCCAGTGTGGATCTCATGAATTTTTTTATATGTGATTGACTTGATTTAATAGATACGGTCTCTATAGTACTTGCTCATAAAAAAAAAAAATCTCATCTTCGAAGAATTTGCAAATAAAAAAATGCAGTCATTATGTATGTACTGACTTTTTTCGTGATATTTGCCATCAATATTATAAATTTTGTGTATACTTATCAATTGTTATAAACATTCAATCTATAAAATGCAAGCTATATACATATCTTATGGAGAGAGAGAGAGAGAAGGAGAGAGAGATCACCGTATAGAGCGACGAGGTCTTTCTGAGAAAGGCCGTGATTCTGGAAGCTGGAAATCAGAGCGTTGAGGTTATTAGTTGGAGGAGGAATGCTGTTGTTAGCTGCTGCCTGGCTCGCGGTTCTCGCATCTCTCCTTCCCAGCTTCACATCCCACCCTGGTCCTCCCAGCTGCCCAAATTCATTCCCAACAAATTATTAATCATGCAAAATGATCAGAAGCTTTCATCTCTACTATTCCATCGCTAGTCAAGTTCCGATGACTTACTATCTCAACGGCATCTCGGGAGATGATTGCCAACAAATCAGCACACGAGACGACACCGGGGCACACTTTCTCCACCGCGGACTTAATCTTGTCCACCACCTCGAACCCTCGCAAGGAATTTTTGTTCGGGGCCGCGTTCTTCTCTCCGGTAAAAGTAGGTGTGTCGTCCAGGAGATTCGATCCATCGCAACCCTGATAGATCAATTGTGAATATGAAAAATATAATGGCTTTGATTTGTTGTTTAATGAACCAAACTCTTTCTCAGCTATGAGCATCGACCAATTTTTCAAATGACCATATTACACTGCCCAGCCAATAAAACTATGCTTTTAAATTTATAGCAAATGGGAACTTGACTTCAGCGCAGCAACTTACTTCATGATGGCTTACCAGGTCAAAGTGCTTTCTTTTGTTTTTGCATGGGATACGTACCTTACAAATGACACACTGAGTAAAGTGTTTCTTTACGTATTTGCATTGGACTCCCGGACAAGAAACACCGACGCCCTAATTTTGTTTTATTTATTCTTTTCTCCATGTTGAACTTCCGGTAAGGATGAGGACAAGAAGGATTCAGCCAATTACTAGACGACGATGCAAGAAAGAGAGAGAGATAGTATTGTCTAGACTTGACCGATGCAAGAAATTACACCTCGATAACATGTTGTTGGGGGTTTTGTTGACGACTGAATGGACCACAAAACTCGTAGGACACATATACAAAAGGCAAAAGAAACATCTCAAATAACGGCAAAGAATGTTGAGAATTCAAAGTGGATGAGAAAGAGAAGTTACATTGACGAAGCAATCGTGGAAAAACAATCGGAGGAGCGAGGCTCCCATGCGGGCCTCTTTGGCAATCTCTGCCTGCACGATTGATTTCACCGTCGGGCAGAGTAGGGGGCAAGTTTCGACATAGTGGTAAATCGAAAGTTGGGCGCTCGTGCCACCGACAAGGAGCACGACGCAAGCCAAAGTCAAAATGGCCTTTGAAAACGAAGAAGGCGAGGCCATTTTTCCGCACACTACCAACGAACTTTGCTGTGTGTCTGATGAAGGGAATGACTCGATATGAGCGCGATTATATAGAGGAGAGGTTCTCAAGGCGACAAGCGGATTAGCAGGTGACCTAACGCGAAGACCCGAGAAAGTGTATGGCAATTCTACGTTCGGAAAGAGAAAAAAGATGAGACAGTAAAGAGATGAAGATATGGAACGAATCTCTGACGAAGTAGGCGGAACGCGTCTTTCTTTGAAAACTGGTGTTTACGCTGCCAAAGAAAGTGATAATTTTGTTTTAAGTGGAGTTGGTGAATATTTTGTCAAAGGTCTCCGTGGGTAGTTCTAATCGTCCAAAAGTGGGGAACCATAAATCAGAGACATCGATGATAATGTCTTGTGGCCTACACATGAAAAGAACTTAAAATTATTCGTGGGATAGGGAAATCGAACATCACTTCTAAACCTGAGTCAATGTACAGCTTTTGCCAACTCAAATTACTTCAAACTCATTCTTCTGTAACACTTTCTAGAAGTAGATGCCTAAAGTAGATCAAAGCATATAGATAAATAAATTTCATATTTTGACAATTCCTCTAATTTGTGTTATTAACCCTCGATTTGAGCATCTTGTTTGCATGCGTAAGGACTAATATTTTCCATGAAATAAATTGTTACATAATAATGGTCAATATTGATAAGGGATCATCTTAAGTGGTTTAATCCTTATCAAAAGAATTAGAGCTTAGCATGCTTTTATATGGTCAAATAACATATAGCGCTATGTGTCATCTAGTCTCAATCGCATCAAATTTTACGCAATTCAAAGTTTTCTAGAAAAATCAAGATGTGATTTTTTAGTCATTCTTTGTGTTTATTGAGTCATATGCATCATAGTTTGCTTGTAAAGTCAAGAGTAAATGTTTGGTTTTATGTTTTATCTAAGTATAATTAGTTCTTGTCTTGGAAAGTTTAAAGGTTGATGTCTTGAAATTTCCATTTGCTTGAAGGGTTGTTTTAAATTGCATCTAGATAAAGTTGTTGAAGGTTTCGTTCACGGTTAATTCTATCTACATATACCTGTGCAGGTAAGGCCTAGGTTTCAAGGTTGGACCAACCCAGTCTTGGAACCACTCTCCCCTGCATGGTACTATGGAAACTTATTTGTGATATGTGTGCACTATGTGCTACGAAAAGAATCACTTCTCAAGTTCCTCGCACAGGACAATAACCCTCCGCCTCGCAAGATGTCTCCATTGGTATCTCACAAAATCTCAATCGTTAATATATTCAATTACCTATTTCAACGACTACCGTTGTTTATATAAATGACTAATTACTCGGATTCATGAGATATAGAAGTGAGATAAGGACGGGAAAAGGGAAAGAAGATCTCTTCCCCCTTGTACCAATATGGAGAGTTCCTTGCAGTACTTGTACTACCGGATAGAAGGGCTTGGCCTTTTGTAAAGTACCGTTTGTTCACCAGCTTGCATCCATCCATAAAGTGCCAACGATTTGAAACCATCTCTTTTCATCTACCATATGCCGGTTCAAAAATGTCTGGTATGACAGAAACATTTGATAGACGTCATTTATAGGCAATAAACATTTTTTACTTCTACCGCATCACATCCTAACTGCATGTGAATTTTGCATCGTGATTGATTTTGTCCATTGTGCACACGTTGCCATAAAGTAATAAACCAACCAAGATCAGCTAGAGTTCATCGGCCGACAGGTCTTCAAGTTTCATACAGATATTCTACACAATAATGCGAGTCAATTCGTTCAATATGCCTGCATGAAACCTTTTCAGAGCCGTCTGAGACGTTTCTTTGTTTTTCTAACCGTGATTGCGAAGTGCAGAAAATGCAGTGATTTGTGGGGGAGTTGTTGAAACGATTGTGACTCTGTCGTCTATCTAATCATAAGTCAACAAGCTTAGGCATTCTCATTGCTTTCTCTGTCTTGATGTCATATTGTGTACAGTTGGATTTAAAAATCCTGAGGCCTGTGGAGACAACAGTTCTTATCTATTTAGTATTCGTTTTCCTATTCTCTTTGATGGTGTGACCCTCCTCATCGATCGATTGGAAAAAGGTTGGTTTTGTGGATCTAAGACTGGGTTTTGATTTCACACTTCAGTTTTCTTCTTTGTATTTCCTCAGCTGAAAAGGATGCTGCAGGCTTCTTCGTGCCTCTTCGGCAAGCAAAACCATCACACCATATACTTGACCATATCAAAGATTGGCAGTTTGTATCCTGCGTTCATAAGATGGATGTTCTGTTCATACAATTTGGAAGAATACCATGCATGGAGTATCGTGTAGTAGTAAGTTGGTGCAAAAATCGAAAATTCGAAAACTATAAAAAAGAAAATTTATAATTTATAAAAGTATTGGTAAAGTTACCAACAACTTCATTAAGAAAAAGAAAATGTTGGCCATTTTTTCAACCGACAGATTATCGACACTAATCAACATCTAATTAAATTTATCAATAACGAAAATAGATTCGCATTTTTTTTTGAAGTACAACAATCAGACTCCGTGTATATAAAATATTTGATGTGGCTTTTTCATTATTTGATTGTTGTTGTTACGATGTTACTATCCCTTTCATAGGACACAAGGTAATGATAATGAAGAAATTTGTGAGTTTTCACCTCGCGAAGGAATCTAGAAACTGGAAAGGCATATTCTACGTGTCAAACACTAGTTAATGCCGGCATGGACAGCAAACTGGGGTGTTCGATTCCCGTTTGGCAAACGGGACATGATCATCCACTCACGGCTAAGTTTTGAAAAAAGCGTCAAAATGTTTAGGTAATGAGAGCAATTGAAAATCTGACAATGCACATATAATAGTGGCTGTAATCGAGCGTTGACGTGGTTCATGTCCTCACATGGAAATTGTATGGTTGGTCAGACATCAATTTGACTTCTTCAAATTTATGTTTTGCGTCCATGTCAAGAAACATAGAGACGTCTCTTTCGTAACATGTCACCCTCCTTTTTATTACCGAGTGATCCTCTACTCCAATGTAAGAGAGAGTCGTCCGCATATTAAATCGTTCTTTTGCTCTAAATCAAAAGGCAATTTGATGGTAAACGGAACGAATAATCTTATCCCAAGATGGTTAGTTAGGGTCTTATTGACAGCATCCTTAGGCATCGTAACGTACCATTAATTAAGTACCTTCGGTAAAGTACGGGCTGTTGATACGGGATAGTGGGGGACATTATTTTATTCGTGCATTACAAAAATTAAAGTAGCCGACCACCCTTGGAGGCTCAATTTCTTTGAGTATTCTTGTAATGATCTTGACCCGAATCAACACGTGTTGCTTAGCAGTTCAATCGAGAAGATTGTTCAAAATTAATTACTTGGGATAGACCTTAAATGTAAATAATCACGAGCACGCCTTGATTTGCCTTTCATTGTTGACCAATGATAGTTTTATTAAAAGACATAGCATGGCTCCCGTTTCAACTATTCTAATAATTTATTTCTGTTAGGTGAACAAATATTGCATAACTTTCGGCCGGGAAGAACCTTCCAAACTGTCATTTTCTTCTCTTCAATAAATGGTATCAAATGCAATAGAAATGCGTTGAAAATTGGACGGACGATTAGACTAATTGAGATTTTCAACGCGAGGGAAACAAGGAAGATTGTATTGCAACTCTTGTCCATCGTCGGCGACAAAATAATTATTTCCAGACGGTTGTCGCGCATTTTCATGTACAATATCAATAATTAAGGAATTTATGTAGCTTTTTATAGACGGATTAGCGAGATGAATAGCGAGACTAATCTGTACATGTTAGGGAAGAAATGGCAACAATTTACTGCTTAAACCCGTCCAGGGACGATATGTTCCTCAAAACTCAATCAACTAAAATCAAATTAACCCCAGCAGCAATCAGTCACAATATTCCAATAATATTAACCCCAAACCAGTAAATATTACAGTGTGCTGGTAATTAAAGATGAAGCAAAATAACATTGCCCACAATTTTTTGTGGAAATCCAGTGCGGCAAAAATCACGATGTCGGTCAACAGCTTCCACTAATTATTAGGAATAGCAAGATACATAATAATTCACCTCGAGTCACACAATTAGAGGTTCTTTACATTAGCAAAACAGCAATATAGGTGTGTCAACACAAAGAATCAAGAAAAACTCTAACCACTTCCGAAGAAGTGGAGAGACAATTTGGGGGAGAATTTCAACTAATGGAGTTAGTCAACTTGTGGGATAATTACCAAAAAGGTTTTAAATCTATTATATGGATGTCAATTCAATCATAAACAATTTAATTCAATTAATTTAATTATCACATTTTGACAATTTGTCAACTAGTTATTGTTAAGAAAATCCCTTATGATGTTTTGAATATGGCAAAATAAATTAAAGGTTACTAACGTGTTTATTGAGTAACTTGGTGAAAGATGCACAAACCGCTATGCAAATGATGGAAAGCTTTTGAGTCTGGATGAAGTAGACGGAGAAGCACAGGAAGCTTTTGAGTCTAGATGAAATAGACGCAGAAAGCCTCTAAGTCTGGACGTACAAGACGCAGAACTTCAGTCTGGCAGATTCTGAGTTTGTCCATACCAGACGGAAAACTTAAGCAGACTTAGAACATAAGTCTGTTAGACTCAAAATGAAATTACATAATAAGATCACCAATGGTCAAGTATTTCACTTATTTTATTTATATTGATTTTGCTGTATCAAACTAATTGGTAGGATCAATCAACAGACAACTTCCATAGAAGAATATAACACTTATAGAAGCCCGGATTCTGATTGTATGGGCGAACAGAATCCAAGGGGATCCAATTTACCTCCAACGGTCTTGCCTTATAAAGTCTGTCCAGAAAAGGGAAGATGAAACTCTCAAGGAAAGAGCCAACGGTCGAGTATGACTTGGAGAATATATAAGGATAGGATGAGACCTAGGAGACTAGAGAGGATAAATATATTCCAAAGTTGATTCAATTCTTCATTATTTGTTTGAAAAAGTGCGGAATTGAGTGATCTTAGTGAATTACCAAGAAGAGTGACTCTGTGAGACTCATCATCACCGAGTGCTAACACTTAAGAGTGTGTAATCACCTTTGATCATATAGTGAAATCTAGCCTATTGGCTGATCACTTGGAGAGTGGACATAGGCTTGTCAAAAGCCGAACCATTATAAACTATGTTTGCAATCTTCTCTACTCTCTCGATTTAATTTCAGTTTGTAAATTGCAAAAGATTGTTATTACTTGCGCATAAAGTTCTACTACAGCTATTCACCCGCCTTCTAGGTGTTAATACTAGCTTATAACAATTGGTATTAGAGCCTCGTGCTCAGTATCTTGAAGTGTTTATTACTTCAGAGCTAAAGATCTTTCATGTCTAGTATTTTTGCACCAGGTCTAACTGAGGGATGAAGCATCACCAAACCACTTTACTTTGATGGGAAATAGTACAATGTCTGGAAAAACAATATGAAGGCATTCCTAAAATCTAAGGATTTGTTGGAATGGGACATTGTTGAGAAAGGAATCAATCCTAATGTTGCGTCAGCATCTACTAGAAAAGAAGATGGCGAAACGTTTCAATCATCTGTTACTCTATCTCAAAAAGAGATAACAAAAAGAGAAGCTTTAGATGCAAAGTCTATCTATTATCTTTATTGTGCTTTGTCTCCAAATAAATATAATCGAATCATTTCTTGTGAAACAACGAAAGAAGTGTGGGATAGGTTGCACGTTACTTGTGAAGTAACTGATCGTATAAATGAGACCAAAGTCAATATTCTTCTTGGGCAATACAAATCATTCAAGATGAAGCCAGGAGAATCCATTGGAGACATGTTCAACAGATTCACTGAAATAGTGAATGGACTTGCATATCAAGGACAACCAATCTCAAGACCCATGAAAGTGAATAAGCTTTTGAGAGGATTATCGAAGGAATGGAACAACGTCAAAACTTCCATCCGCGAAACATTGAGGATTTTGCCTTTATTTATTGATGAATTTATTGGAACTTTGCAATCATATGAAGCGGAACGTATAAACGACGAAGACCCGGAAGGTAAGAAGTTAATTGCTTTAAAATCTAATGTTGATTTTGATGAGGCAAATTATGAGGAAGATGAAAAAGATGACGATGAGGAGATGAAGTCGTTGATCAAAAAATTTGAACAAAAAAGAAGCAATTTGAAAGGGAAGAAGTCCACAAACAAACCCAATTGTCCTTTATTCAAGAAAAGGAAAGGGAAATTCGAAAAGAAGAATAAAGCTTTGAAAGCTGAGACGTGAAATGACATCGAGTGTGAATCCAGTGATGATGAGAATTTATGCTTAATGGCGGACATTGAATTTGAAGAAAATGAGGTAACATGTTCAAATCCTATTATTGATGATGATGATCTTTTTGAAGAATTATGCGCAGAACATAAGAAAGTGTTAAAGAAGATCTCTAAATTGAAGAAGGAAATCTCTACTACACCTATTCACCCCCCTCTAGGTGTTAATACTAGCTTACAACCGTTATTTCGGCCAACTTTTATTGGCAATCACTAATATGGATGCCAACTATTTTATGTGGTACATCTAACGCTAATGTGAATAATTTTTTCTATTTGAATTTTTCTAAATTTTTATATTTTTTGAATTTTTCTTCTTTTTCCCTAGTTGCCATGGTCAGCACTCGACCACAAGCGAGTCAACCCTCTCTAGATCCCCAAGGCTTGCCCTTGCAAGATCTGGTGAGGTCAAACCTCTTTGGCCCTTGCCTATGTTCATTTGCATATCATGGTGACTATAGAAGGAAGAAGGAAAAAAAAAAATGAAAGAAAAGTATTGGAAAAAAAGTGAAAAAAGAAAAAATTCAAAAAAATTATGAAATATTTAGAAATAATAAAAAAAAAGGCAAGACAATGTCCATGTCAAAGCTGATTGTGTCTATAGGCCATCCAATGCTCATATTAGCAATTATTGACTAAAATTAACGGGAATGATTATATTTACAAATTGTTAAAATGTTTAGAATTAAATTAGTTAAATTAAAAAGTTTATGATTGAACTAGAATACATACAATAGGTTTAGGACTTGTTTTATAAATTTTTTGTCAATTTGTAAATCTTGATCCTAATATTGAAATTTGAGCCAATTCCAACAAAGTCTCGTCACTGAATCTGGATAGCCTCTTCTCCTCTCTCTCTTCTCTCCCTCCTCTCTCCTCAATCAAGGATGTTCAGCCTTATTTTTCTTTTCTTTTTTGACCTTTTCTTTATGGAGATGTGCTGGGCTCCATGAGGCGGACCCAGCCCATCAGGACAAATAACGTGCTGATCTGGGCACATATAGTGCTTGGGATTAAAGTGACAAGCCAAATCAGGATCGTGCCTAAAATGGGCTTCCAGCCTTCAACCTGAGTCACAGGGAAGGGTGGTCTGCAGGAATATGTGCTGCCCTCTTTTATTGCGGCCTCGTCCAAGAACCAGCGAGAACAATAGAACAAAATAAACAAAACAATCCAATTATCTCCTGGGCTAACCAAAATCTTATCGATAAAACAAGAAGACGGAAACTTCTCCAATTCCCTCGGTATTAGTAGAACGATATGTATCACTCCACTTACATGAAATGGCCAATACTTAGTGGACCAAATAAGTGAATCATCTTCATGTGCGATAACTTGAAGGATCATTGCGCTACTAAAAAGGAAAGTGATGGCCTTCGTTCGTCACCAATGTATAGGAATGCCCGTCCCGGAGGGAAGTACATAAATGGCCAAAATGGTACGCACGTGAAACACAAAATCAGTGTGAACATGCGCAATTTTTTTTGTGAACAAGTGGACGTGGCCCAGACCATACGAATTACTCGTCGAGGTACTGGACGCCTTCATTTCCGTGCTTTGCTTAAGGGTTTGGGACATGTAGGTCGATCATCAAGTTGTACGCTACACTTATGACTCAGCGCAGCCATTTAACCAGAGACTTCAAGATGCGTCAGCAGGGACAGCAGATCATTCAGTCACTGTTTTATGTTCTTGACAGATGAATGGGAAAATCGCTGCACAACCTAACCACGGCTTAGACGAAAAAGTGCCAATAAAAAAAAAATGGTTCGGACCTTTTAACAGATGTTAGGTATTGTTTGGCCGAGAAGGTTTTGGGACAAAATATCTTTCATTGAAGGTTGGCTCTTTGGGTTTTTTCTGTACTGGGTCACGTGTCGTTTCGAAAATGAAGTTACGGATTCTACTTTTATTGTGATAAATAAAAGATAAATCTAACACAACTAAAAGTAAATGCAAGATGAAAATAACTAAAGAATGATAGCAGAAAATGAGTGTATTGGTTTTTCTATCAAATTGTTCGGTCCTTTACAATGACTTCTCTTGGGTTATTTATAACCGAGTTTTGAGAATAATTGCTCTCATGGTTATTTTTTAATTTCAAATCGCCCATAATACTCGGTGTTTGGCTAATAATTGTTTCGTTTTATCCACTGAGTGATTGATACCGAGCGCTTCGGCAATTGGCCTCCTTATTCTCTTACTTCCGAGCAGTAGTGGATATCGAGCCATCCGAGCAGTAGTGGATATCGAGCCATCGATAACTATGATGGTGGTTCTGTCCAGTCTCTTGCGGGCCTATTCGTCTATTTCGGACTTGGTGGGTTTTATTAATTATCCTCTGCCCACTGAGCCATTTTCGGTGTTAACAGGCATATCATCCATCTTTTATCAATATTAATTAACCATCCTACATTTCTTGCTCAAGTCCCAAAGAAGTGCACAGGAGGGGAAAAAGTGTATTAAAACCCCAAGCTTTTACGATTGATGAGTAGCATATTTCCAAGCTGTTCAAACGAAATGGGATGTTCCCTTGAAAGGGTAAACAGCCTCCAGTACAATGGCTTTAAAGGACATAAGAATGCTTCTCTCTTGGCTTTCCACACTATTATAGATTCTGCGTCTCCGATGTTCGAAGATTACAGAATGGTTTTTGGACCCTTTAGGAGATGCTAGGCATATCAAACATCTTCTATCAATAATTAATTGACCCTCCTACAGTTCTTCCTGATCTCGCCGTTGGATCCGGTGAGGGGCTTGATGTTGCCCATCTTGATCATGGCGGCCACAAAGTCCTTGAAGAAGGTGCTTTGGCTTTTGGCATAAGTCCTGACGAAGGAGTCGGTGGACCCACCATTGAAGAGCTGTTGGTCGGAGTGGAGGAGGCCTCGTTTCCTGATGAGGTTGATATAGTAGGAGTTATCGAACAATGTCGCACTCTGGAAGTCAAGCCCGGCCAGGTTGTTGTCGCCGACACCGGTGATTTTTGAGCAGTTGCTCTTTGCCGTTCGGGCAAACGAGATGTCAAGATTGCTTTCGTTGTAGATCCTGGCCCGGAAGTTTGTGCATCTTGCTTGCCCAATTGTGTGCCCTCCTAAGTATATAAGAGTAAGATGACATAAAAACAAGTATTAATTCGAGTAATTTAGAACTTATAAAAATGTTGAGGATACTGTATGTACTTGGTCCATGGGTGATGAGGTGAACAAACCGTTTAAAATGCAGAAATCACTTGAAAACTTATGCTCTTTTGCGGGATCCAGCATGGAATTCATGAACTCTTAAAATGTGATTGACTTGACTTAATAGATTTAGTCTATTTAGTACTTGCCCATAAAAAATCATATCGTCATGGATTTTTGCAAATAAAGAAATGCTGTAATGTTGTATATACAGATTTTCTCATGATATTTACTATCAATATTCTGACGATTTTGTATGTTTATCAAATGTTCTGAATATAATGTATTGAACGTTGCTTAACAAATGCCTTAAAGCCCGCCTTAGTAAAAACAGTTAAATGCAAGCTATATACATATAAACTGGTGGAGAGAGGGAAATCACCGTATAGAGCGACGAGTTCCTTCAGAGAAAGTCCTTGATTTTGGAAGCTGGTTATGAGAGCGCTGAGGTTATTAGTTGGAGGAGGAATGCTGTTGTTAGCTGCTGCCTGGCTCGCAGTTCTTGCATCTCTCCTCCCCAGCTTCACATCCCACTGAGGCCCTCCCAGCTGCCCAATTCATTCGCAACAAATTACTACTCATACAAAATAATCAGAAGCCTTCATCTACACTAATCCATTGCTAGTTAAGTTCCAACGACTTACTATCCCAACAGAGTCTCGGGCCGTAATAGCCACCAAATCAGCACACGAGACGACACCAGGGCACACTTTCTCCACTGCGGACTTAATCCTGTCCACCACCTCGAACCCTCGCAAGGAATTTCTGTTCGGGGTCGCGTTCTTCTCTCCGGTGAAAGTAGGTGTGTCGTCCAAGAGGTTCGATCCGTCACAACCCTAATAAATAAACCGTGAATATTAAAAAGGAAATGTCTTTGGTTTGTTATTTAATGAGCCAACATCTTTCTTAGGTATGAGCATCGGGGAGTTTTTCAAATGCCCATATTACAATCCCCGGCTAATAAAACTATGCTTTTAAATTTCGCAAATAGTAACTTGACTTGACTTCAGTGCAGCATCTTACTTCATGAGGACTTACCAAGTCAAAGTGCTTTCTTTAATTTTTGCATGGGATACACACCTTACAAAATGACATACTAGGTCATATGTTTCTTTTCACGTACTTGCATTGGTCAACAGGACAAGACTAACCGACGCCCTAAGTTGATTTTGATTTATTCTTTTCTCTGAAATATGCTGAATTCTCACCAAGGATGACGAAAAGAAAGACTTAGCCAATTGCTAGATGACGATGAAAAAGAGAGTTTTGTTTAGGCTTGCCCGATGCAAGAAATGACACCTCGAGAACAGCATGCTGCGATTTTGTTAATGAATGAACGGACCACAAAACTCGTAGGGCACATATACAGATGATTAAAGATGCCTGTACGAATGGGTGCTGTTTAAGAGACTTCGACATTGGGGAAGAATGTTGAGAAGATAAAGTGAATGAGAAAGAGAAGTTACATTGACGAAGCAATCATGGAAGAACAAGCGGAGGAGCGAGGCGCCCACGCGGGTCTCGTTGGCAATCGCTGCACGTACGGTTTTCTTCACCGTCGGGAAGAGCTTGGGGCAAGTTTTTGCGTAGAAGTCGGTCGAGAGCTGAGCACTCGTGCCCCCAACAAGGAGCACGACGGAAGCCAAAGTCAAAATGGCCTTTGAAAATGAAGAAGGCGAGGCCATTTGCAGCACACTAATAACGAACTGTGCTGCGTGTCTGATGAAGAAATGACTCGAATACGAGTGGGGTTATATAGAGAGCGGCTCTCAAGGCGACAAGGGGCTCCAACAGGTGAAACTAACACGTAGAAAGTGCATGGCGATGCTAGGTTTAGAAAGATAAAAAGGAAACGACAATCGAGAGAGACAGATTCAGATGAGAATAGAATACGAGGGGATTAGGCACCATAGATGATGATGATATGGAACCAATTTCTCATAAAGTGAAGTAGGCGGAACGCTGCTTTCTTTGAAAAAGTGATGTTTACATTGCCAAAAGATTGTGATTAATTAAATGGATAATTTTTCTCAAAAAGGTCTCCGTGGGCAGTTCCTATGTTTTTTGTTGAAATGTCGGGATCTATAGGTCATAGATATATATATGAATGATAATGTCTCGTGGTCTAGATATGATTAGGAAATCGAAACTTATTTCTAGTTTTAACCCTGAACCAATGTATAGCTTTTGGCAAATCTAAAGCACTTCAAACTTGATTGACATATATCATCAGCATAAAATTGAAAAGAATAGAGTCAATTATATACTAGGGACTCATTTTCTTTCAATTGTCATTCGATGACTGCCCTTATTTTTACATGAATGTTTACTTATTTGGATGGATCAGGGCACGAAACAGACCAATAAGGAAGGTTCCTTGCAGTACTAGTACTGCTAGATAGAAGCGTTCGACCTTTTTTGTAAAGCACCGTTTGTTCACCAGCTTGCATCCTTCCATAAAGTACAAATACACCGGAACGAAAATGTCGGGCGTGACAGAAACATTGGATCGGTATCATCTATAGGCGATGCACACATTTGACGTCAAATGCATCGGATGCTAGCCGCACGTTAGAAGCACAAGCGAAAAAAATCACACTTCAAGTAAAAGTGAAATAACCAAGAAATTGACATTAATTCCGCGTGAATCTTATGCCGTGATTATTTTATCAATTGTGAATGTTTGCTCGACATGCCTTAACGAAATGAATCGACCAAGATTCACTAAGATTTATTGGCCAATGGGTTGTCAATTTTCGTAATGCTTTGTACAAACATCGATGCAAGTCAATTTGTTCGATATGCCTACGTGAAACTTTTGTATAGCCGTCCGAGAAGCTTCTCTGTTGGTCCAACCGTGATTGTGAAGAGCATAAAATGCAGTGATTTGTGGGGGAATTGTTGAAACAATTGCCACTCCGTCGTCTATCAAATTGCTGCATTAAGTCAACAAGCTTATGCATTTTCATTACTTTCTCCGTCTCAATGGCATCATCCGAAGCAGTTGAGTATAGAAAACCAGAGGCCTGCGGAGACAAAATTTATTGACTATTTGTTTTTTATCTACCAATTCTCTTTGACAGTATGACCCTTCTCATCGATCTGGAAAAAGGTTGATTTTATAGATTTAATACAAAGTTTTCATTTCACACTTGAGTTTTCTTCTTTATATTTTTGCCTTGCCGAAAAGCATGATGCATGACTGTTTTGGCAAGCAAAACCAAAACTTCATATCCTCGACCATATCAAAGGTCTTATGTCCTATTCACTCGGTCTATAAGGCGTACCAAGGAATTTGTCGATCAAGGAAGCAAGCCATTAGCAATCAAGCTTGGGTCGTTCACCCTTGGGCACATGCGGTTAAGCATGCTAGCAAGGGTTGATAACACATTTATGAGAAGGGTCTTCGACTCATAGAATGCGGAAGATTATCATGCATGTAAGACAGTAAGTTTGTAGGTTACGCAAATAAAAATCAGTAAATTGGTATAAAAATTGGTGATTTGCTAACTATAAAAAAGATTTGGCAATTTCACAAAGGTATCGACAGCTCACCTCGAAAAAAGAGCCGCAGGTCATTTTTTATTGATGGTTTTTACGAAAATATAACTCTGCGAATTTAATAAGAGCTGATGGGGATTTCATACCATTATTGCTTTTTGTTGTTATAATATTACCATCACTTTCGTAGGCCACAAGGGAAGGAAGAACTTTGTGGTTTTAACCGCGTGAAGGAATCTAGAAACTTGGCCCGAAAGGCATGCTCCAATTGTCAAAAAATAGTTGAAAAAAGGAAATATCTGAATAGTGGGCCCCGCATAATGTCTTGATGGACATTAAGTAATGCCATCCGATTCTCGTTTTGCTAATGGGGCATGATTATTGTTGACTCATGGCTATGTTTTGAAAATGTGTCAAACACGTTTAGGTAACGAGAACCATTGGAAATCTGACCATGGACATGGGATAGTGCCTGTAATTTGGGTTCTCGATGGTTCGATTTAGTTCTGATTTTTAGGAAATTTGAACTAACCCAAACTGATAGAACGAGCAATTGAATCGAATTGAATTGCTATCCGAATTGAAAATCCAATTCAGTTTTGCAATTTTCCTTTTCTTATCCTATTTACTAGAACCAAATTGAACAAGGGGCGAGAAAGAAGAAGAATTTTAAATTGGACATTTAATTTTTGTTGAAAATTTCAATTTGGCTTGGTTAGACCAAATCAAAATAACCCAAAAAAAAAAAAAAAACAGTTATTTTCCAATATTTGAATCAAACTGAATAAAATGAAAATTCGATTTGATTTAGTTCTGATATCTCTTCTTGTAATCAAGTGTTTGACTTGGCTTAAGTCCTCGCATGTGGATCAGTGTTCAAATTGTACGCTAAGTTCAAGATCAATTTGACTTCTTCAATTTATGTTTTGCCTCCATCTCAAGGAACATTGAAATGTCTCTTTCCTAATATGTAACTATCTTCCTAGAGTCTAAATCCTCTTTGCTGTAAATCACATAGCAATCTGATGGTAACTCTAACAAGCAACCTTATTTCAAGATGGTTGATTAGGGGCATATAGGTGACATCCTTAGGCATCATAACATACCGTTAAGTATGGGGCGGTTGATATGGGATATTAGGGATCATTGATCACCAACTCACTTGCTAGCATGCCCAACATAATTTGATTTGCACATTACAAGAATTATGTGATTGATCATCATCTTGAGAGCTAATTATCTTGAGGAAAATTTTTAAATGAAAATCTAAAGTGGAGTTAGTTTCTCAAAAGATGACTTAAAACGGAATTTATTGATCTTGTATCAAATAAAAACCCAAAATAGAGCAATTTTTTAAAAAAATCACGTTGAGTAAATTTTGTCTCAAATAATGACATGAATTAACAGATCTTGTGTTAAATGAGGCTTAAAGTGGACTTCATCCGATGTTGCTTCTTCTATTCCTACTTTTCTTTCTCTCCCTTTACTAGACAATTATCAATATCATTAATCAACATTCATGTCTTCAAACTACAAATTCCACAAACAACTGTTCATACCCAAAACCATCGGGTTCAACAATAGATACATACACTCATTGAATTTGAAAAGTTTGATTTCAATTTGCACATATTTTGATCCTTATTTGATATTTAAATTGGCTTCTTCGGGCCTTAACTTGAAATAGGTCCATTCTGAGTCATTTTTCAAGAAAATAATTTTATTTTAAACCCTTATTTGAAATTAAATTGCCCACTTCAAGCTCCTATGTCAGACAAGGTTCACTTTGTGGTTTCTTTTGAAAAATTGGCCTCATTTCATAGTCTTATTTGAAAACTTTCCTTTGTTCAACCATTCTTATTAAGATATACCCAAATTAATGCATGTTACTTAACACTTCGGACGAAAAGATTATTCAAAATTAGTTACTCGGGATAGATCTTAGAAATAAACATTTATTCACGTTCGCATATTTGGGTTCAGTTCAAGCCGTCCTTTTCTTCTATTAAATTTTGTCTTATGCCATAGAAATGCACTGAAGTTAAAATTAATAATTATTGAGATTTTTCAACGTGAGCAAACAGGGAAGATTGCATTGCAACTGTTGTCCTTCCATCGTCGGTGAGAAAATAATTATTTCCAAACGGTTGGGGAACATTTTCAAGCACATGTATTAACGAGAGATAAGTGTACAAAAGGCCTAAAATTTGTCACGAAGGCATAATTAAGTCCCAAAATTTGTCTAGTTTATCAAGTCCTTTCATTAGCTTCGTCAAACTTGACAAATGAAAAATATTAACAATTTTTAGAATTTAATTGCATTTTTTTAAGTTTTAGGATTTAGTTATACTTTTTTGACAAGTTTTAGATTTGATTACACTTTTTTAAAAAATTTAGAATTCAATTGCATTTTAAAGACAAGTTTTAAAACTTTTAGTGCACTTGGTCCTATTAATAATTAAATAATTTATTTAGCATTTTATGTATGGATTGGCCAGATGTATACCAAGACAAAGCTGTATGCTAATGACAAAATCTTCATTTTTAAGCCATTTACTCTCACTTTCGGCTTTCCGCATTTACCCACATATTATCTATTATCCTTTAAAGCAAATATCCCCTCTTCGTCCTCCACTTCAATTTATTTATCTTATCAAAAGAATTTTTCGAAGATTAAATTTATAAACTGCGGAACATAAAAAAGAATAAAACTACTCCCCAGTTTTTAAGTTCAAAAATTAGCCACTACCTGAAAACTCGAATTTATTTATGAAAAGTATGAGGCGCGCGCAACGCTCGTTGGTCCTAGTACATAAAATATAAATAAAAAAATGTTATGTCTCCTGTCATAAATTCAAAAGAAAATTTTAAAAAGAATTTTCATGTAAAAGGCAGGAATCACACTATTGTTCATATAAGAATTGACTGGATATTCAAATGTTGGAGAAGTTTTTGCTAAGGTTAACATAATTTGCATTGCCTTGCGCAGATTATTAGAGATTAAAACATGCTAAAACATGATTGTGGCATAGAATGTCAAAAAGTCTGACCAAAAAAATTAAAATATTAGGTGAAATGAGGTAATCTACATACAAGCTGTGGTCAAACTCAATAATCAAATGATGTGAGATAATAATTTATTAAAGGATCATCTCTTGTATTGTGCACTTTTATTTAGTACAAGGTATGCATGAGAGTGTTTCGTTCCATTTCCAACTTCCACATCCTTTTCAAAACTTTGCTTAATCATTGTTCGACATATGGTACAACATTTGGAAACCATTATTTACATGTTCAAATGACCGTTAAAAATTTAAAAGGATCCAATGTATAAGAGCAATTAGATTGTATTTATATCATTCAGGAGTTCAGCGCCTTAACAAAACAAACTTGAGGAATGTTTCAAATAAGTTCAATTGGATAATCTTGGGATTAAGTGGGCAATTAGAGTGGTTTATTCTCCTCTTCTTTGAATTTTATAAGCACTAAAGGAAAAAAATAATTTCAGACCATGTAATGAAAAAGGCATATAGTAAGCAATAGAACAGTCCTAATACAGTCGAAATCTCTGATTCTTCAAAACCAGCACATCAAATCTAGAGGAAACTGTTCTCTCTTTTGCTCTTTTTTCTTCTCCTCTTCTCTGAGCAGAACGTATTAATTGGATTAATGCATTATTAACGCTATATGCTTTAGCTGAAATAAAGCCTGATAATCACTCCTCTTCGAGAAGCGTGATGATGCATCCCTTCGTGATTTGATTTTTTGTTCCACTCTAATTGAATATCTTCATACTTGTAACCCCAGAGGAGAAATTTCCATGGCTTTGGCTTCGATTTGCTCACATCCCTCAACTTCTTTGATCTCCCTCTTGTAGATGTACCTGCTAGATGCCCACAAGAAGGCACCAAGATTCAGTGTGGATATGACCAAAAGGAAGCCATAATAATAGTCCAGGTGAGAGTCATTCAAGTTGTTCGCGATCCAGCTCTTCTGTCCCAACTTCCCTGTGATCTTGTCGACCATTGTTACAAGAAAGCTGTTCAAGAAATTCCCGACACCGATCCCACTTGTGAAGAATGTGGTGCCTAGGCTCTGCATGTCCTCCGGCGATTGGTCATAGAAAAACTCGAGCAATCCGATTGCATTGAAGACATCTGCGATCCCTAGCAGGATGTACTGAGGCAGTAACCAAAAGATGCTCATGGGGACAATGTCCTTGGGGCCTGCTATGTGGTGGGAGCTGATCACGTGCATCCTTCGCACTTCCACGGCATAAGCAATGGCAATAGCAATCACTTGGATCACAAACCCAATCCCAAGCCTCTGAAGCAGCGTGATCCCTCTGGGGTTCCCAGTTTTCCGGCGCATGAAAGGCACAAAGTACCGGTCATACATCGGCACAGAGATGAGCATTGAGAGGGTCACGAAGCTCCCTAGGGACGCAGCCGGGATCTGAAAGTCTGGCCCCAGGGATCGATCCAAAGTGGTGCCTTGTTTGACAAATAATGTGTTGATCTGTGCCCATATGGTGCTTGGGATTAGAGTGACAAGCCATATCAGGATCATCCCTAAAATGAGCTTCATGCCTTCAACCTGAGTTACTGTGCAGGGTGGCCTGCAGGAATTTGTGCTGCTCTCTTTTATTGCAGCCTTGTCCAGGAGCCTGCAAGAACAAAAAAAATGAAGAAATCCAGTTATCTTCCAGCCCGACCAAAATCTAATCAACAAAACAAAACAAAACAAAAGGAAATTTCTCCTTTGCTTTTGGCTATTGGGCATCATTAACAATGTTTCTATACTAAGAAAATAAACTTTCAGTTCAATTTCCTGGACCCCTAAGCAAGGAGTCAAAAGCTGAGTATCTGACTTTTAGTGGAACGATATGAATCACTCCACTTACATTGAAAAGGCCATTACTTAGTGGACCAAATAAGAGAACTGTCTTTATGAGCAATTACTTTAGAAATCATCGTGCTACTGAAAAGGAAAGTGGTGGCCTTTGCCAGTCACCAATGTAGAAGAAGGACCGTCCCGGGGGGAAGTAAAGAAATTAACAAGTTACGCACGTGAAACACGAAATCTCCTCTCCTATTAGCATTTTTTTCATGAGCAAGTAGATGTGATCCAGACGTGGAAAACGTGTGTGAACATGAGCAATTCGCTATCCATGAGTAATTTTTGCTGGGTAAGATATAACAGACCATACGAATTAATTGTCAAGGTACTGGACGTGTTCATTTTTCGTGCTTTGCTTAACGATTTGGGACATTTAGGTTGATCATCAAGTTGTATGCTACACTTATGACTTAATGCAGCCATTTAACCAAAGACTTCAAGATGCATCGGCTGGGACAGCAGATCATTCAGTTACCGCTTCATGTTCTTGACAGATGCATGGGAAAATCACTGTACAACCAAAGCCCGGCTTCACGGACAAAAGATGTCAATCTTAACAAGAGGGGAAATGGTTTCATGTCACATGAAGTCCTTATTTAATCGTGCAGCAGAAACTGTCTTTCATTCTTAGTGAGATATGAGTGCGATGAATGAGAGAGGACTGTGCTGTTGTGATTCACGCACACAATTTATTAAAATCTGAAGAGTGGTGGGGTTATTTAGGGGCCACACTTAAGCACGATTTCATTCACACATGAACCAACTTGCTCAAAGATTGCGACTTTTCCTTGCTCAGAGTCCAAAAGAAGTGCACATAAGGGGAAAAAGTTCATCAAAACCACAAGCTTTTCCAATTGACGATGTAGCGGAATTCCAAGTTGTTCAAATGAAATGGTAGGTCCCCTTAAACCTCCTCCCGTACAACAGCTTTAAAGGACATGAGAATGCTTCTCTCTTGGTTTTCCACACTAGGATAGACTCTGCGTCTCCGATGTTTCAAGATAAGAGAATGGCATGGAACTTTTCAGAGAAGGTAGGCATACCAACCATCTATTATTAGCCACCCCCCACCACCACCACCACCACCACCACCACTATAGACCAACCATGTAATAGTCATGATGAAGAGGATAAGTAGTGTAGACCAGAAAAAAAAGAGCATCGTCAACGAGAATGGGGACAGACTTTAGTTGATGTTCACAGAAGATCTTGAGTTCATTCACTTACGTCGTTGTCAATGAATCTCATTTGTCATTTCATAAAATTCGATACTCTCTGTAACATTTTCAATTTTCTAACTTGAGTCATGGTCATGAGTATGCAGCATGACGATATGTGAAGTCGGCGAGATGTACAGTTCTTTCCTTCCAATTTTCCAATTTTCCAATTTTTAAAGATTGCATGGCTGATTTTCCCCCAGACACCCCATTGTTAGCAGGAAAGAACTAAAAAAGCTTAAATATCAATCCACATTAATTTTAAGGCTAGTCAAAAGGTATAAGCTGGGGATAAAACTGGAGGAATTATCAAAATGTCAGTAATCAGCACAGTAAACAGCTAGCGTACCTGAAAAGCGTAGTGTGATGGATCTGGCGTTTCCCGCTACTAACATAGTATCGCAGCTCAAGCTCGTGAAGCGCTGAGGGATCATCAGGAAGCTGAAGCTTCCTGTTTTTAAAGGCAGTGATTGGTACTTGAATTAGATCTTTTGCTGGACTCCTGGTCTTCCTAACTTTGTGCCTGTAAATCGGCGTCCCTATGTAAAATATAAATAGGGACAACAGCAGACCGACCGTGGGGATTCCGTACCCCAATCCCCATCCTAAGTTCTCTTGAATGTACACGAGGCCAAGTGTCGCAAACAGAGCACCCAAGAACGAGCTGAACATCCACCAATTGAAGAAGGAGACCTTGAGCTCTTTCTCATGAGGATTAAAGTCGTCGAACTGATCGGCGCCGAAAGTCGATATGTTCGGTTTGGTCCCGCCGGCCCCGATGGCAATTATGTATAGGGCACTGTAGAAGAATGTGATTTGTGAAGTGGAGGCCTTGTTGCAGATTCCATTTTCACATGTTGGCCTCAGGGATTTTAGTGACACAGCCATCGTGAGAAAAATCATTCCCTATTGAACAATTTACAGAAATATCATTAGTTACACCAGAAATACAACATGAAAAAGGCAAGAAATACACCGACGACTGCATATGTTTGTTGGCGTGTAGATTCTGTTAGTATTTTCTGATGAATCCAAAGTTTCATTTCTTAATCAAGTTAGATGAAGTTCATTTTCCATCAGTTCCACATTAAAAACAGAAAGGACAAAGAAATCATCGCGCGAATGGTCCAATAGACAATGAGACCCTTCACGGTGGGCCTGGGTGTGAGATTGAGCTTGTGGAGACAAAGATGCAGCTCATTCATTGGTCCCGTAAAACTTGAAAGTGGTATCCACAATTGGCCGTGACTAGTGGGTCACAGCAGATTTCTTCCAAACAAGTGGCGTGCTCTGTTTTGATGGCTCGCTGTCATGTAAACAATCCAACTTTTTCGAGAACCTTCACCAAAGCCACCATTACAGTAGTGGACTTTGTTGCTACTCCATACTGATCAACCATTAATGACACAATAACATGACCAGCTCGACGCGAACGATGATGAAAGTTCTCATGCAAAATCAGGACTCGGATGCAACACGAACACAGGTAAACTCGAGGCCGATGTACATCAGCCAGTCATCACGCATCAGCGATATAGGTACTAGGAATTTGTGAAGTGGGTAGTAATTACCATGACGTAGATGAGAGATGAAACTGTGAAAGTCCAGAACCGACCCAGAAAGGCATCGGCGATATAGGCACCAAGAATCGGCGTGATCCACACGGAACCCGACCAGTTGTTCACGTTCCTAACAGATGAAACGGTGTCTTCGTGGAGTTGGGTGGTCAGATAGTTCACCAAGTTGGAAGCTATTCCATAAAAAGCCATCCTCTCAAATGCCTCATACCCTGCAAATTCGACACGGTTAAGTCAGGACCCTTTTGCTTCACTTCATAACTAATTGTTGGCGCAAAGGGCTCCATTAAAATAATGCAAGTTCTGAATTGTCATCAGAGAGAGAGAGAGAGAGAGAGAGAGAACAGTCAAAGAAAAAGGGTGTCTTCTGTGATGCAAGATGAATTACGTAAGCTTCAAAGTTAGAAACCTGAGAACTCTGTCATAAATTAAAACTAGGAATCTTGGAGTTACTTTTGAAGTATTTAAGTATAAAGTAAGACAGTGGGCTTCTTTTGCTAGCTTACCAACGAGAAAAGCACAGGCTTTCCATTTCCCAGTCTTGGAGGCCAAGACTGGGCGACAACGAAGATCCACAGTGCCATCTTGGGTGTAACCTTTGACATCCATACGAGAGAGAGAGAGAGAGAGAGAGAGAGAGAGAGAGAGAGACGGAGAGAGAGATGTCGGAAGTCAGGTCATGAAGAGGTAGAGTAAGAAGTGAAGAGGTAGTGTAAGAAGTGGCAAGCTTTATAGTGGCTAATGCACAAGCAGGCGAAAGGAAAAAAAGGTGCTTTCATGGTGATTACCACGAATTGTGGAAATTAGGCCCGTGGGATGTTCTCATGTCCCTCCCTAGTCCCTTCATGGCTCGATAAAGCTATGATGACACGTCTCGTACAGTCACAGGTGAATATAGTAATTATGTTAAATTAAATTTTCCGTAACAGACACTGTAGTTTTGTATAAAATTCAAAGATATAATTATGTTGATCGCCTCTCTCCCTCATTTTAATTTATTACTTATTCTATTTCATTTCCACTAGAGATCAATTGAAGTCCATGGGCCACGGGTCACCGCATCAAACACCCAAGGAACGGCCATTCACTACGTAGCAAGCTGGTGGAAGTTGCACAGCCGGGCTTTTATGAACCGATGGCAAACCTCATTTCCCTTCTGAGCTCTGAAAATTAATGAGATTTTGATGCATACTCTTTTCCTTTTACTGCGTGCAAAGAAAAGAGGAAAAGAGATTCGTTGACAAAAAAAGTAGAGTCACCCAGAAAAGTAAGAAAAATATGGATGGTCGACATCTACTTTGTTCCAACTCAAAACAAATAGAACTATTTTGGATGTTTGAATGCATAATTTCAAATTGCACCAACCGAATAATCAAGTCCATTACCTGAAATTGAGTGCGTTAAAAGGCACATGTATATGCAAAAGGGACAAATGCTATTTCTAATAACATATTAGTAAGTTCAACCTAAAAATTTAAATTAAAAAATGGAGGGAGATCGTGTGTAAATAAAGAGCATTTAAACTCTATTATTAATCGATGTGTGATATTTTAATAAAGTGCGTCATTATAATTTAAAATGACCCATCATTTTAATTAAAAAAGATAATTGTTTCTAGTTTATGACTCTTATGATTGTCTTCTCAGGTTTCTTTCTTTTTTTTTTCCTTTTTTGTTCGACTGTACTTTTCAGTTAATCTTTATGATGTATATTTTGGTCTGTTTAACTTAAATTTATGGAAATTTTCATTGCATTTAAGCTACTTAATTAGAAAACAATTCTGCCCTTTATCGTCAGACTCCTCCTATAATGAAGTCTATATCAAAATCCTGCCGGTGGAATTTGAAGATAACCACGAATTAACACGCCTCTCACAAATTAAGTGGTGGGTTGAAAGATCAAAATCGGAAAGGCGACGAAAGAGCGAAAGTTGATGTAAGTTTTTAAAAAAAAAGTCCTTGATTTGACCTAAAAGGTGAGAAAAGCAAAAGGCCTGCTTTAATCTAGGGTTTTGGGTAAAATAGGAGAAGGCAAATTAGTTTTTCCTTGATTAAAACAGGAGTCATATTATGATCGATTTGATCCTCGGAAACAAGTGTATAATCGGGGATCTTTACACGGTTTTGCTACTATCCATCCACATAATTCAAATTATAAATTGTACTAAATGCGATCTATTAGAGAAAAAAAATGTTCCACTCTGGACTTCTATACTCTTCTTCTCGGGAAAGAGAGGGCGGGAGCAGGGACCATAAATAAGTGATTATATAACTTATTCAATTATAATCAGCATATTGAAATAAAAAATCACCTGAGAATTTTTTCTTGGTCCACAATAGGAAAAAGTATAAAAAAATAAAATATTCAACTTATTGCATGGTATCAATTCAGTACTCAACTTTTCAATTGAACTAATTTGATTTTAAATATTTTTACATTAATACAAATTCAACCCATTCAGCCAATTTAAATCGAAAATTGCAAATGTAAATATCGACTATCCTATATGGCACGACTAGTGTTGACATTAACATTTTTCAATAATTTTATATTTTATTAATTCTTTTTCTTTTTATGTTTTTTCTATTATTCTCTTTTCCTTCTTTTCTTAATTTTTCTACCGTGGTGTGGGGGTCACCGAACAACACCAACCACTAGGTAAGGCACTGGTAGCTGCAAGTGGCTAGGCCATGGCAAGGCTAGGCAAGGGTTGCGATCCTCGTCAATAGCTAATGAGAGCTTCGTGGCCCTAAACTAGTGGCTAGCGAGTTTTGATGACACAAACCGGCCATAGTGGGAAAAAAAGAAGATAGAAGAGAATAAAAAATTTATATTAAAAAATATCCACATCAATGTAACCATGCCACATAAGACAGCTAACAACCACGTTACCAATTTCTAATCTAAATTGACTGAATGGACACGATTAGTACTAATGTGAAAATATTTAGAATTAAATTAGTTCAATTGAAAAGTTTAAGACTAAATTAGTATTAATACAAATGTGGGACTTTTTTATACTTTTTCCTCCACAATAATATTCCTAATTAAATCCTTTCAATGCATAGATGAATGAAAATGCATGATATATTAGTAAATTTAAGGATATTTACTTGATTCTACATATATCTCTTTTGATAATGCATATTCTTGATTAGTTATATTTTGCATTATGTTTATTTTATTACTTTAAACAGTTATTCAATGAAGTTTATAAATATTCTCGTGAAGATTCTCCAATTCAATCTTTCCCTTTGTTCTTAACTCAATATCTAGGGGTGCTACGATCAAGAGCAACTAGGACATTTTAGAATCTTCTTGTGTTGTTATAAGGGTATCACATCATTATCGTATTCCCTGCGAGGTCATGTTTTGGTTGGACCTTGATGTAAAAATCTACACTTAGGAAAGCTTCACACGAGTCTTTCTAAGAAGAGAGGTATATTCACTGGCATGGCAATGTCTAAAGGAGGAAGATATGTATGGCTAGTGACCACATGAATCATTCCCAGCACCCCACGCATTTGACGTATTCTGTTGGCCCACTCACCAATAAGCTTTAAGCTATCAGTTGTACAAATTTATTTGGCCCCAACTTTATTATTGTTGACTCTCAGTAGTGAGGGCTCTCTCTATCAAATGGTATTCCACCGCCTTGCTCAACCACATATATCGAAAACAAACCCTAGAGAAGATCATTTGAAAGTTATTTAAGCTCGAGAAAGTACGACAGGTTTCGAAAGGTATTTTAAGCAGATACCCAACCCATGATTACACTCAAAGCGCAAACGGGCAGGTGATCTTGATAGTTGATTCCTTCCTAAACTCAATCAGTTCAACTAGCGTTTTCATTCTCTATCTAGGCTCGATCAATTTATATCAAAGAAAACTTAATGTTTTTAAATTCATGAATGAGATTAAGGAAGGTCTTTTAGATTCGACAGTTGACCCAGTTTGTCCGAATTTGTCCATTATTGATCGAACCGATCAAAGTTATTCGCCTGACGTAGCATCTGTTGTTGCAATGGGGGGTGGGTGGGGTTTGCAAATAATGCCTCCACTTGGTACGGTACATAGGACTACTTGCATTCGCTGTGAATTGTCAGTTGTCTTCATATGGTCCATAAGAGAAGCACATGTTCTCGTTCTTCTCGAAGGAATCTGAGCTATTACATTCTAGGCTCCCTGCGTGTTTATTCACTGTGCTGTTCACTGTTCTTTTGCAAGTTGAAACCAATGAAATCGCGTCTCTTTTGGCCAAAGGAAAATAACAATCATCTTCTGGAAATAGAGTCAAATGTTGATAAGAATCTGCGTCAAAATTCAAATGCTGTTGAGCCATATGATGACGCATTTGAAGCCATGTGGCCATATTTAGGCCATGAAGTTGCATACAAGAAGCCAATTCTCGCATGGAATAACGTAGTTGGTTGCTCTATTCATATGAATTTTCTTCTAGCTATGAATCAGTGTCTCGTTGAATTAGATTGACAAATACAAAAAGGATCGTTGTAGGGCCTTTCTCAAACCTCAAAAGACGCGAAGTCCAATGAGATTTCTTGATTTATAATAGGATTGTTTCATTTGAAAACTAGGCATTTTGGAATTGATTACCTTGTCACCTCAAGATTACATCCAAGGCGACATTCTCCACATGCGCAAAACAGTGCTCATCCTTGTCAAGGTTCCCCTGAGTGGAATTGCTATGATATACACGAAATTGATTTGATATGGTAGAAATGATGCGCGGAAGAACATTTTCTTTTTCATGCAAATCTTTGGAAAGCAAAAGAAAGATTATATAAACAAAAAAGGAACAGTATTGAACATGGAAAGGATGTGGACTTGATTAGGCCCCCACGTAGGATTTAACTCAGTTTTTTGTTCCCTGATTTATGAAGTTAATGGGGGCATATCATGATCAATATTTAATTATCTGATAATGTGAATTTCCTCGTCAAAAGGATATCTTGCTTTCCAAACGTGTCGTAATCCGTTAGTTTTCTCTCGATCAAGTTCATTTTTCTAAAAGTGGAAAGTCCCTTCTCGGTTGCCAGAAGATTAGCTCACTAATCATTGAAGAAAGAGCAGTTAGAAAAGATGAAACCCTAAATGAATGAACTGGTCTAAGCTAGAGAGAAGAATTGGACACGAGAGGATACCTCGATGTTGTTGCCATCACTTCCAAGATTGGATGGAGCTCAAACAATAATGCAGCGAAAGTCAATTTTGCAGTGCATATACGGTGGCAATGGACCACAAGCATTGTTGGAATGGCTCTGAAAGGCCGATGTTGGAACATCGTTGCACTTGGACTGATTGTCATGGAGTTTAGATACTGATCTTTTTCGAATCTTCGAGTGCAGTACTTGTAGTTAATAAGTTGTAGCATCTTTAACCTAAAGGAGCTCTCCAATATGCTTTGCCAAAAAGCATGATTTTATGATGATTGATTTCATCATCGCGCGTTAATACTTAATGGAGAGTTTAGGTTGCAAAGATGATTTACTTGAGCACCTTATTTATGATTTTGCTATTAGGTCATTATGACAGCATAATTTGTTTCATTTTAACTGTTCTTTTTTATTTTCGAATTCATCTGTCGACCGAGATACAGTATTGTGCAATCAAAATTGGACAACATGTCCTCATCATGGGCCATTCTTAATAGGGTTTCATATTTATCATCACCTTTTTGAAATTAAACCACACCGATCAAAATGTTTCCGTCCTTTGATCCCATCATTCTCTCTCGAATGCCCATTGACGGTTGATTCTCATGTCCTTCGCATCTTCAACCGTGTCCAAACAATTCATGCTTTTTCAACATTAATTCCAGCAATGGACTGACACATACAGCACCGTCTTCTCGATCCCTTGGTGGGTAGCTTCTTGCGGCACGAAAAGGGATCTAAGGGTGTTGTTGCGGACAATGGAGGGCAACCTAGCAAACGTCACTACCAAAAGAACCGCCTAGGCCTAATCCATCTATGCTTATGTCCAAGCCCGATGCGTACGAATAGGTCAGGGATGATGTCTGTATTGCGCCCACCACGAAAGAGATGGAAGTCGCTAGTACTGCTCCTTGTTTTTAATAGCAAGTGGAATTCGGAACTTTCATCTCGACTGGTTATGCGTGGAAATCGCTTTGTCCCTGTAACTTGCGGGGTTTGTGAATTAACCGTCATAAACGTCACTTACAGAAAGTTCTTGCAATGCGATATGCATAGAGGAATTCTCACTTATTAACTCAAAGAGCCTGTTTAGAGCGCTGTGTAGATATCCGGCAAAGAATCATGTCTTTCTCCCGAGATGATCTTATTGTCGTTTTCTATTTGATCTTCCAAGGGTTTTGATTTTACCGGGACCAAGTCTACATTCTTATATTAAGTAACTAGGAGGATTCCACTACTCGGGGTACAACATTTTTTTTTTTAAAAGAGTTGGTAAATGTCAAGTTATTATAGATACTAGCTAGCAAAGGGTATGGGAGATTTTGCGACGGGATCTGTTCTCAGATTCTTTGCCAGCCTGCCATATTAGCTTTCTTGTTAAGGTGGAAAAATAAAATTGCCCTCTTCTTGCCGTGGAAACCATGAAACTGAACTGTCAAGTGATATGTAGGGTCTCAAAAGATGTTGCCTCCCTGCAAAGTTGTAAGAATAATGATAGTGAGAAAAGAATACATGCAATCATGGGGGTTGCCCCAATAGCTACCCTTCACACTTAGGAGGAAAGAGAGGTCGGGAACCTTTTTGAGAGGCTGGGATGAGGATGCCTTCACACTTAGGAGGAAAGAGAGGTCGGGAACCTTCTTGAGAGGCTAGGATGAGGATGCGTGAGTGAGGGAAAAGAAATTGTCAACCTTGTGATGCTGATGCTTCCATGGTTCTTAAAAATGCTTAATTTAACTTGCTAACATCAACGGTTCACATCGATCAAATTTTTATGTTACATTATTAAGCAATAATTGGGGATTATGAGGTAAGTGAATGATGGATTAGCTACTTAAACAATATATTAATTTTACAAAGCAAAATTTTAGTAAATATGATATTATTCCCTAATTATCATTTTCATATAGATGATTGATTCGATTGAATAGCAATGAACAATGATTCCCACAAGCGGCATTAGAATCGTGATGAAAGCATGTATAAGATTATGACTATGTTAGCATGTTAAACGCACCCTTATGACCAATCCACACCGTTTATATTTGGCCAAACAACGATAATAATTTACCACATTTTCGACAGAAATCTCTTTAACGAGTTCCTACTCGGGTCCTAAGATATTGGGCAGCAATGAATGGTACGGGCCGAATTCGGCATACAATTTTAATTTTCTTAGCGGCCCAAAGGTGCAGACTCGGCCAATCTTGTCAATTTTTGTTATTTTGAGGTAGGCTTTTGCAATCAAGGCTTTCTATATATATGAGCCAGCCTTTTGAGTCTTCCTACTAATTATCCGCAAAATATATGCTGATTACATATCCACGGAAAGTGGCCTCGACCCAAATAGACTTGAGGCCTATCTTTTCACGCTTTTTCAACATTAATTCCAGCAATGGACTGACACATAGGACTTTAGGCCATAGGCCTCAAGGCTCTTGTGCCAAAGCCAAGTCATTTTGTAACCTAATTGCAAAGGCATTTGGGCCAAAGTTTGACTTTACAAATGCTGAAAGCTGGATGCAACTTGGGGCTAGCATTGGCTTTTAGCATTTCAAAAATACTATTTTCAAAGTTTAATAAAATTCTTTTTCTTCCGCTCTTGCCTCCTCTAATAATTTTGTATTCTATTCTTGATTCTCCCTCTTTGAAACTGATGCTCTAGATCTAAAAGAGGGAGGTGGGGGTTCAAATCTCTACATTGGCAAGGGGTTGGAGTGGGGACGATTTAGTTTTATGAGTAAGTTTTGATTCCCATGTCCTATAAGGAGACAAGACAAAAGTCTAAATGTTAGAATATAAATAGAGTATGACTGACTAAAAAAAAACTAACATTCCAAATCTAAAGGTTCTCCCTCTTTGAGATTGTTCATGTGAAGCTCCAGTGAGGGTCATTGAGGCTCCTAGGCAGTTGCCAAGGGTCAAGGCAAGATTTACATTTGCGCAATCTAGGTTGTCAAGGTCGTGCCAACCTTGGCTTTGCCTTGCCTAGGTTGTCAACTATCACGTAGGGCGGCTAAGGGTCATCAAGGTTCATGAAAGGTTTCAAGGGTCAAGGTGATCTAAATATGACGTTCTAGCTCTAGATTAGGGTTGCCGGCACGGCGCTTTGTCGAGAATTGCCCTAGGCTCACTAATGGTCACTTAGGATCGCCAAGGTCATTGACAATCACGGGTCTTGATTGCTAAGGTCTAGGTTTGCACAATCTAGATCACTAAGGTTGCGCGACCTTTCGTCGTCACCTTGCCTTGTCTTAGTGGTGGTTTGACTATTGCTGGCAGGGTGCTTCAATCAACGACGATGCCAAATGTTTCTCCTTGCCTCTTCCATGATGTTTTCCTCTCCATTTTTTGGTAGCCATGCCTCTGTTTTTTTAATTTTTCTATATTTCAAAGTTGCTTTGCAAAAAATACCCAAAATATCAATTAATCAAACGATATTTGCTTTAAGTAGATGCACCTTGAGTCAAAGATCTTTGGAGAAATGGCTTTACATTTCTCCAAAACTCTCTCAAATGCACCTAATAGAAACTATTTTGCATTCCATGGTATTAATTACTCTTTTATATGATATGACTTTTTCTAGTAACCATATGTTAGAGGTGCAAAGAAATAATTTTTTCCTTTTCTTTAACACTTTTCTTTTCCTTTCCACGTTTAGCTATCATTTTGTTTGAAATTGTGCATATAATTTTCGCATATTGCCTTATATTTGTTGATACAAGATACCAATCATTCTTGGAAAAAAAAAAGGATTAATTTTGAAAATCGGCGCTTGCCCATTATTTGACCTTGATTGAATGAATTTTTGTTCGATGGACGGATTATACAGAAAGATACGCTCCTTTGAGCAGTTTAGGATGGCTCGCGTGCACTCTTTGGAGACAGGTTCCTTCTGTCGCCGAAAATTGAGGAGGGCAAGATTGAAAAGAAAGGAGCTACTGAGGACAGCAAGTGCAGTCCCTTGCGTGCATCTTCAGCATCGGCCGTATCAACGACTCCAGAATCACAAACGCTGGAAATCAGAAAAAGCAGCTCCCGAACTGGGGAAGGGAAAGCTCGTCATCTTTGGCGACGGAGATCTTTAGAAGATCACGTGCGAACATCTCACACCACATGATAATAGGGACGACGCTATGCCGTCGCTGATAACCCCTCTTGGGGAGGGATACATTAGCTTCAGATACGGCCTTCTCTTTGGAGGCAATACCTTCCGTCTTGCGAAAGTTAAATGAGTGCAGAATCGGAGAGGAGCTACCGAGGACAGTGGTGTCCTCCCAACTAAGAACCCGGTGACCGCAATAAAACCGTCCCTAAGAAATAAAAGTGGGGAAAAATTATCCACAAAAATTTTAAACTTATTACGCTTTTGTTAATTCAAATTTCAGTCACACACTTTTCAATTTTACCAATTGAGTCTTAAATATTTTCATGTTTTACTAATTAAATCTATTCTAGTAATTTTAACTAGGAATAGCTAACATAGACACCGGCCGTCTTATGTGGCATAATCAGTACTAACGTGGATAATTTACAATAAAAAATCATTTCCTAAAATTATATATATATATATATATATATCTTTTTTTTTATTTTCTCTTTTTTTGTCCTACCGAGTCAAGCAAAGGCTGCCCGACCTTCACTGACCACCCTCTCAGCTGTTGGCAAGGGTCGCAGGCCCTCGCTTGATAGGGTTAAAAAAAAATAAAAGAAAGAAAGGAAAAAAAATTATTTAAAAAATTATTCATGTCAGCGCCAACCATCCTACGAAGCAATACCGACATCCACATTAATGATTTTCAATTAGAATTGGCTAGACGAACTCGACTGACAAAACATGAAAAAATTTACATCCAATTGATAAAATTAAAAAGTTTGGACTGAATTGGTAAAAGTACAATAAATTTGTGACATTTTCAATAATTTTTCCTAGCAAAGTGATGAGCAAGATAAAACCCTCGCTTCTTGATCAAGGAAGAACAAGCCGTCCCCCCAAGTATTTTAAAAATTGCAAGAAAATTAAAGCATAAGCAAGGGAATAGAACCAGATTCAAGGCATGTTATGATTAGCACTCACTCTAGAGTTCATTTCCGTCCCAGTCATATGCAATAAAATGATAATCTCCTACTCTTAATCTACAACGGACCCCTCTGAACGTTCCAACGTGCACCCGAATAAACAATCCAGCGAACTCTAACATCCTTCAATCGCCTTTTTGAAATGCAAAACAAAAGAAGATAATACCGTGAAATCGTGAATGGATAGGGACAAAATGAACTCGGGCGATCGAGAGCAACACGAGTGAAGTTAAAAGCGTCGCCAAATGCAAGCGGATCCAAGACATTTGATAGACTTAGAAAGGGTTGTCAAAGGTTCATGTGAGGCAAAAGCAATTTCGACTGAACTTTTCTTCTGATGTACATCGAATCACATGCAGCATGCAGCGGACAAAGAGTTAAGACACACATGTCGAATTGTCCGATTACCTTTATTGCTTTTTGGCTAGAGGCGTTCCTTTTTCCTCACATGAGGGCCCACCCCGTCGTCACGTCCCGAGGAGAGTTCGAGGCCTTTGGCCCGTGATTTGACGCTGACGCTGAGATGGACCACATGATACGCGAAGGGAAGGCAAGGGCAGGGCATCCCACTAATAATGACAACATTAGGCGGTGCTGCTTTATGAAGAGTCGCTATACGGAGAAGCGCTAAGTAGGGTCGCCTTCTTCTTCTCCTAGAAGACAGGAATATCGATAATCTTTATATTTATGACTAATACTCGACACATATTAAGTGTAAAAAATGATATTAAAAATATTATAATTTTCTTATGACTTTCAATTAAAATTTAAAAAAAATTACGGATCACTTCTAGATAGGATAAAAATCGGATTAATTAAATTCCTCCGACAATAAATTCTGGCAAAAAAAAAAAATATACGTGGCCATTTCTTGTTAATGCTTACATGGTTTTTTTTATAAATAAAAAAGAAAAATAAAATCCTGACCCTTGAAATGATGCCATTAGGCGGCGTTGCTTTATAAAGCATCACTTCACGAAAAAGCATTAAGTGGGGTCACATCTTCTTCTCCTAGAAGACAAGCATATCGATAATATCTACTTTTGCGCGATGATAAGATCTGGCTGATACGATCAGGAATCAAATAGAAAAAATTACAACACTTACGCGTACTAAGTGCAGGGAAAAGAGGATGAGGTGTCATAATTTTTATACATCCTTTACTTTATATTCATAATTTTTCATTGAATCACTCTTAATATTATATTAAGGAAAAAAATTTAAAAAAAAAATCTAAAGTGAACCTATTTTCTCAAATAAAGATTCAAAGTGGCCGTTGTCTCAAATGAAAACTCGAAGTGGTTAAATTAATCTCAAATAAGGACCTCAAATCGCTGGTCGGCTAAATGTTCGCTAGCTGATAAGCATGTGGCATTTCCAATGATCGGAATAAGAGTAATTTTATCAAAAAAATTGATATAAATTAACAAATCCTAAAAATAGAAACCCCACACTTTTCATGCTCTTCTTCTTTTGTACTTCATCTTCTACACTTCATCTTCTAGGATCTTTGTCCCTTCTTACTCGAAGAACCCAAATTCTTTGTTAATGAAGCAAGATCCTTGACTCATTGAGTTCTAAAGGTACGTGCCAGAACCCCTCTCGCTTGCCCCTCTCTCTCTCTCTCTCCGTGGAAGTGGATCCGCATTGTGCTCAAGAATTGGGTCATTGAGATCGAGATGTTCTATGTCTCTCGGTTAAGTTTGTGGAAGTGGATTCGCATTCCACCTCACTCTCTTAGCTCTTTGGGTTTCCTCTCTCATGATATTCCGCGAAACTCCCACGACGGAATTGAGCGGTTGAGCTCGTCCGAAGATTTCTCTGCCAGGAGGCAATGGAGATGATTCACTGCGGCCGCAGCAGCGATTTGTTGCTAGCGGTGCCACTACTGCTTCTTCTTCTTCTCACAACGATACTGAGCTGCACCGTGGCATTGCCGGCGGCGATGAGCTTGGCCTCTGTGACGTGCAAGCTTAGTTTCGCCAATCGCAATAGGCTCTACAACTACAGCTTGGCCTCTCCCATCCCGAAGTTCCCGCACAACATAGCAAGGATAGGTAAGGCGTCTCCTGCACTTCCTCTCCCACTTCATCGAGCTTAATATCACTGAGAGTGTCTGCAACTAGTAGGTAGCTCATCCAGTTAGTGTCGCAATTGCAATGTGTTACACACTAGTGTCTGAATAACGAAGATGTTATTTTGCTTGAGATTTGTTTTCTTCGTTGGAAAGAAAGGAAGGTAGGGGTTTTATGTTATACTTCAATTTGTGCTCCATTTTCAAGCGAAAGAAGACAAAGAACGAAGAAAAAGAAAATGTGAGAATGTGAAGAGTTTTGGGATTTTGTTTTTAAGGTTTGTTAAATTTTATCAAAGTTTTTTTTTTTTTTTTGACAAAATTGCCCCTCTAGAAATGTCACATGCTCGCCAGGCAGAAAACATTTTGTTGCCCGGCGATTTGAGGTTCTTATTTGAAACTGGTTTAACCACTTTAGGTCCTCATTTAAGACAATAGTTACTTTTGGTCATTATTTGAGAAAATAGGTTTACTTCGAATTCTTTTTTGAAATTTTCCCTTATATTAAAAGAAAACTAATTAATTAAGTGTTTCTGGTAATAAATTTCAACAATAATAAAAAAAAAATCTTAACCCTTTGAGAAATCGGGGAGTTTCACATGGCCCGTGCAATCTCTCTTCTTTTTCTTCTTGAAATGCTTGGATACTTGCGTCATTCAGATTTCTTTTCTACTCTTCAGGTTTTGTAGATTTCATTTATTCAAGTTTTGCAAATTTCGTCATGTCAAGCTTTTCCAGTATATCCTCCCCGTTCCACGACGCCTCCACTGATCTCAGCAAAGAGCTCTCTACGATGACCAGAATGCCAAAGCGTTCCAAAGCCATCATTGACTCCTGCGCACTTTACTTCAAATCAACTACGATAGCGACAAGTTTTCACTCCCAATCACTTCAAGAGAGAAACGCAATGCACCAAGTACAGACCCGACCAAGCGAATGCAGCGCGACTGAGCAAAGTCCACCGAAAGCAACGCACCGAACACGTCCAGGTTAGGGTTTAAAGTCGACATGAAGACCGGGTCCTCGTGACCAAGCCCTAGGCGTCCGCCGTTGCCCTGTTCACCATACCCACAGCTTACCGTCGACAACCGCTGAAGAATGAAACAGTCCGCATGATGTGCCGCTGTTCTCTATTGCGAATTGCCATTCGTTTTGCTGCGAATTGCCCTGGTCCGAATTAGGGTTTGATTAGAAGAGAGAAATGACTCAATTTGTCCAATTAGAGCTTAAATTTGGGGCAAACTTGTTCAACGTCATTGTCAAAGCTATTTATGTTGACTCAAAGGGTTTGCAAGCCAAGTCAGGCAAAAAAAATTAAAAAATACTGTCACGTTGGATTTGAAAAAATTACTAAAATAATTCAAAATATATTTCAATTATGGCAATTTAATCTTAAACTTATTCGTTTATCAATTGAGTTTTAAATCTTTTGTAATTATGCTAATTTATTTTATTTGATCAATTTTGATTAGCTAATATTGATACAAATGATAGTTATCCTATGTGACATGAAAAATGCTGACAATGACAATTTTTAATATTATTTCAATTTTTTATTTATCTTTTCATTATTCGCCTTCCCTTCATCTTCAGCCTATAGCTGATCGCTAGAACTTAGCAACCAACCAAAGGCGAGGACCGATGAGGATTGGTGAGGCCGACCTTTGGTGAGACTCAAACTCACCGGCCACCAACGTCGACCTCGCCTAGCAACGGTGAGGTGCGAGGTCGAGCTTCACATGGAAGGGGAAAAAAAGAAAAGAAAAATAAAAAATATTATAAAAAGTATTAAAATATTATTAAAAATTTTCATTGTCGGTGATTGCCGCATCACATAGGATGTCCAACATATGCGTTAGTATCAATTGGTCAAAATTGACTGAATTAACACAAATACAAAATGTTTAAAGCTGAATTGGTCAAAAATAAAAGTTTAGAATTGAATTAATAAAATTATAATATATTTATGACATTTCGATAATTTTTCCCGTCGATTTTTGGCATTTCAAGAAATTTACACTTAATTGATCATTTCAAATAGGGGAAAGTACAGCGTAAGTGCCAAAACTTGGCACAAAGGACACTTAAGTGCCAAAAGTTACAAAAAGATACACTTAAGTGCCACTTTTAAAAAAAAAATTGGATCACTTAAGTGCCAAGTCGCCGGAACCCCGCCTTAGAAATCCTACGTGGCTCGCGGAAATTGAATCGGCCAAAAATCAGCCAAAACGACGTCGTTTTGGCTAACGTGGATTTAAAAATATTAATTAAATAATATTAAATAATTAAAAATATATTATTATAAAATTGATTTTATTAATAAAAAAATAAAAAAAAAAAGAGGAGGGGATCGGCGAGGGCTGCCGATCCCCTCCTCCTTTTTTTTTTTTTTTTAATAAAATCGATTTTAATTTTTCAAAAATTTGACGTGGACAATTTTTTTTGAAAAAAAAAAAATTGCCACGTGGATTTTTTTATTTTGAAAAAATGCCACGTGGATTTTTTATTTTGAAAAAAAATCTTCGTTAAGAAATGAAGTCGCCGGAAAATGGACACGTGGCAATTTGGTCGGAATTTTTCACCGTTGTCACTTAAGTGATCCATTTTTGCTCCGATTTTGGCACTTAAGTGTACATTTTTTATAACTTTTGACAATTAAGTGTCATTTATCTAATTTTTAGCACTCAAGAGGTCCGCATGTCATTTCAAATATAAAGTGGCATTAAAGTACTCCATCAAAAAGTTTGAACATTAAAATAAGTGTTATATAAAAGTCATGATACTTCTATGGTCATTTTATCAAAATGCAAACCAGTCATGATACCAAGTGCAAAAATCTCATGCGCGAGAACTATGCATTTCCGGGCATTTTAAGGAACGTAAAATAGGTTTCGACCCAAGAAAAAAGGGGAAGGGGAAGGGGAAGGGGAAGGGGTTTAACGTAGGCGAAGCAATCGCATCAGCACGATCGTCTTGTTGTTAGACGGTAATGGATCACTTTTCATCAGTTAGCTAGGGTGGGGTCGCTTCTGGGGTCCCGGGACACGACGCATGTAACTTTCCCAATCCTTGCGACATTATTATTTAGTACTACGCAGTACGAAAATAATGCAGGGCTCTCTCATGCGTGATCACAGCCTGGAAACTGTGGTGGTGAAGCTACCTAGAAAAATAACCATCTCACCCCTATGATTGCGACGCTATCTAATCAGCGTTTCCCTGTCCGGTAAAAAGCCGGGAAAAGCAAGTATCCTTTTCCAGCTTTTATTTCACTGCAATCATTGAGTTATATTATGCCAAGATTCGACGTCAAGTTAAACATAGGCCAAAGAAACTTCGTCCGAGTGTTGTGTGTGCTCTTGCTGGTTCTCGGCAAGAACGTATCGATAATTCGTATCATGGCGACACGCAATGTGCTCGGCTTTTTTGTCGTCGTTGTCCTCCTTGCCACTCCGGTTGTCACGACTACCGGCCGGAATCTCTCACCGACTTATTATCATTCAAAGTGCCCTGAAGCCTTGCCGATTGTTCGAGATGGAATAGCAAAAGCAATCAAGAATGAGACCCGCGTGGGTGCCTCATTGCTTCGGTTGCATTTCCATGACTGCTTCGTCAATGTTAGTCACGTCTTCTAGAGATTCCTTGCAAAACTATCCTACTTTGATTCAGTAGCCTTACGAGTTTTCTTCTCCTTTTTATTTTCTCCATTATTGATGTGTGCATTGGTCAGGGATGTGATGCGTCGATATTGTTGGATGATACGCCCAACTTTGTGGGCGAGAAAACAGCAGCTCCGAACAACAACTCCGTCAGGGGATTCGAAGTGATCGATCACATCAAGGCTAGGCTGGAGAAGGCATGCCCCGGAGTGGTTTCCTGTGCAGATATTGTCGCCCTGGCTGCTCGCGACTCGGTCGTTTATGCAAGTCCTCTTCATAACCTTAAAAAGTCTCGTGAATAGAAGAAATGAGAACATGTCGGCTCTAATTTAGTACATTCTTGCCTTGACGGTTAAAATCGGATAAATCTATTATTTTTCCTGATTTCTTATATGTTTTCGTTTATGAACTTGCTCTTGTGTGAAATGGTCGCAGTTGGGAGGTCCTTCATGGAAGGTAAGCTTAGGAAGAAGGGATTCCACTACTGCTAGCAGGAGCCTTGCTAACACCTCCATACCTCCACCTACTTCTAATCTCAGTGCTCTCATAACCAGCTTCGCTGCTCAAGGCCTTTCAGTCAGGAACATGGTGGCTCTTTCTGGTAATTTCTACTAAATATCATCACCCTGCACCGGCATTACATCCAAGAAAAATCAGAAGAAAAGAACCAGAATTCAGCATCCATCATTGGGTGACATCAATGTACTTTTTCAGCTGACGGCGGTTTTCAAATTGACAGGTTCACATACCATTGGCCTAGCGAGATGCACCTCCTTCCGAGGACGGATCTACAACGACTCGAACATAGATGCGTCCTTTGCCCATAAATTGCAGATGAAATGTCCCAAGAGTGGAAATGACAGTGTCCTTCAAAGGCTAGACATCCAAACGCCGACCTTCTTCGACAACTCTTACTACAAGAATTTACTGCAGAAGAAGGGCCTTCTGCACTCTGATCAAGAGCTCTTCAATGGCAGTTCTGTGGATTCACTGGTCAAGAAGTATGCAGGCGACACAGCAGCATTTTTCCATGATTTTGCCAGGGCAATGATCAAAATGAGCGAAATTAAGCTCCTCACGGGAAGCAATGGTCAAATAAGGAAAAATTGCAGGAAAATGAACTGAGTATGAAGCAGAAATATGCAATTTGGATCTTCTGCAGTGAAATCAGGGCTAGATAATGTCCCTTGTAAATTTCTCGTCACGTGTCTGTTTTTATGACTATTTCTGGGTGCTGCCTAAAAAATAAAGGAGCTTGTCCTAGGCTCGCTTGAGCAGTATTAAGATCCAGTGTCTTTCTTATTGTTAGCAGCATGCAGCAAATTCGAATCAGTCATTTCAATTAAAGGCGATGATGTATTATCCAAAACAGAAAATGTGATTACGTATCCAAAAAAAGTAGAGGCTTGCTTGTGATGACCAATTTACAAGAACATGTTGATTGCACATTAGGGCTAGACAGTGCTCTCCAAATATAAACAACTTGCTGGACAAGCTTCCCTTGAACAGTTTACTAGAATTTGGATGATTTGCCATAACTACGGCCTAGTGTTAAAAAGAAGCAGCCTGAATTGCCTTCGGGAACTCGCATAGGCAATTTTCTGATTAGTAATCATTGTTATACAAAAGCTCCACTTATATCAAAACTCCATGAGGAAGTCATAGAATACACAGGACAAATTCTACAAGCTCCAGAGTATATGAGCAGAAGACTCCATATGTACACTAGCAGTTACAAAACCAAAATCTCTGTGTAGAGTAGTTGAGTATTCCACTGTCAGTTGACTGTACAGACATTGCCCCCTAATACTTGAGCGTTCTGGTCACTGATCCTGATATCTCCTGTATCTCTTCCATTTAGTCCAAATCATTAACAGAGGCTACCTCCTCCTCTGGTAATTCGAATGCATCAATCTCTTCAAAGTAAGATTTCTGCTGCTTGATGTAATCTTGCAAGGCATCATTAGGTACATCTTTAATAGACAGTGGCCTCTGCTGCTTCTGCATCAACATACCAAACATAATCGAGCACAAAATACTCTCCAGTTACTGTTCTTCTATCTACTGAGATATAAGAAAACAAGCTAGGGTCGAGGTGAAAGGAAGCCAAAAGAGATGATATGACTTGTGCAACAGACTACTTTAAATGCAAAGGAATCTTGACAGAATACCCTTTTATTTGCCATAGAGCATGACTTGGATCCAGCACCAAACCTCCTTCATCATTAAGCTTGTTCCTGTGTAGGAAGAAGCAAACACCAGAAAAGCATTGTTAAAAACAGAGAATGGGAACGGATGTACATGCCCATTGAAGTTACATGAAAATTAGAAACAATAGTCATTTTGCTGAGAGAAAACGCAATTCTTCTGGACAATAAGGATAAAAAAAAAGGTATTATTCAACCATCTCAATGAAAAAGAAAAGGTTATGATAATACTCAAGCAGCAACTTTCGTCATCACACGAAACATCCTGACTTTCAGTAGGCAAATTATCTGCTCAAAGATGGCACGTGAAACCAGCATCCGTCGCCAGGTTTCCTCTAATAAGACTGACCGTACTACCATACAAAGAGAGCATCGGCATACCACTTCAAACCAACAGTACTGGCCAAAAGTTACAACCCACCAAACAGCTAATGTTGAAAATTTCAAATTCGTGCTGAAATTTGGACATAACGCCTATCTTACATTCACATCAACCTTACTCCGTCCCCTCTTGCTTCCAACAGAGTGCTAAAAATCAAATCTTACTCTCAACATCAGAAACCCAGTAAATTAGAAGGGGTAAGTACCTCGTATTTCTGATCTTCCTAGCAGGAGAGCTAGTCCTAGAGACAGCAACGGCCTTCTCTTTATGCTTGCTTTTATCCGCAGGCCTTCTGCGGTTATAAGTTGTACAGAACACAGACCTCTCGGAAGCATCACGCCCTAAACAGCAAAACATTTTGAAGAAATGGCACCAAGTTAAGCAAATAAGGCCCCAATGCCATTCGCCACTAGATACCCTATTCAGGTACAGCAATCTCCCGTATTTCAGAGTAAAGCATGCAAAGAAGAAAAATTCCAGACACTGCTTAGAACCAAGAACTAATCAGATTACAATGAGCCAGTCTTATCCAATCACATCAAAGTTTCTAACACCTGATTACCTAATTAACAATCGCTACAGCTATTCAACCAAAACACTGAATCGGAAACGCCGCAACATTCAATCGGAACACGGCATCCAGCGTAAGCCGCCGGAACAACCCAAAAAGAAAAAAAGAAAGAAAAAGAAAAACTGACCGGAAGAAGATGCAATCGGGCGAGGAGGGGGTGGAAGGGAGCGGCGCGGAATCGGACGAGCTAGGGTTCGGGGCGACCCTCTTGGAAGCAGACGAAGCGCCGGGCTTGCGAGGAGGCTCGAGCTCGGACAGAGAGGCAGCGTTGGTGAGGTCCGAGAGGGGCTTCCTCCTCGTTCTTCTCGCATCGCTCTTTCTCTCAGCTTCCATGGCTGCTACAGGGGCATCGTTAGCATCGGATCGTCTTCGGAGCCAAGCGCAGTGGCGCGAAATACCGGTTTGGAATGGGATTTCTTGCTTCCCCTCTCTCTCTCTCTCTCTCTCTCTCTCTCTCCGCCTTTTCGGGCTTTTATGGACAAGACAGGGAATGCGGTGGAGATTTCTGGATCGTCGTCGTCGTTTCCTGCTCTCTCGACCAAACGAGGAACACATAGCGAAATTGAGAAGCGAATGGGCGGCGAGAGGCTTTCTTGTTAACGGGCCAGCCCAAGTTCAGCCCCGTTGACCGTCTACGCGTGGTTTGGGTTTCAGCCCAAAACATCAGTCGACAGAAGAATTCCGGCCCGTTTCTTCTCTCGTCGGGCTAGTGCCGTCATGAACCGGGCGGCCCTAATTGAACTAATTGAAAATTGGATTTAGTATTAGATTCACCTCCGATGTGACGTGTGTCTCGGGACAATTACGTAACTAAAATTCTTTCTTATACCAATCGTTTAAGGGGCCAATTTTATAAAAAAACCCCCAAATTTTATATTTAGTTTCAACTCTGTCACAATTTTTTTTTTGTCTAAAAAAATCATAAACTTTAGGTCTAGTTCTTAATATCCCCAAATTTATTTTTTATTGTAGAAAAAAACCATAAACTTTAGGTCTAGTTACAAATTTCGTTTTTGTCTAAAAAAATCATCAACTTTTAATCCATTCTCAAATATACCCCGTGATCTAATCCCAACTTAACATGACATCCACATCGATAATAAATATACATCGGCAATACGACATGAAAATTATCGTATACTTAAAACGGTTCTAGGATATAAAAATTAAGGAGGACTAACCATGATTTTTGGACAAAGGACTAACAGAGGCAAATTAGGACTAGAGTAAACATTAATGATATTCTTTTCGGACAAAAAAATTGGGACAAATTTGGGATTTGACCTAAAATTGGGGGTATTTTTCTAAGACAAAAGAAAAGTTATGGGCAAATTTGGGACTAAACATAAAAGTTTGGATTTTTTCTGACACCAAAAAAAAAAAAAAATTTAGAGTATATTTGGGACTAGATCTAGAGTGTGGGTTTTTTTTTTTTTTTTAAGTTTGGGCCAAAAAAAAGTTCGGATTTTTTCTAACACAAAAAAAAAAAAAAAATTGGAACTATACCTAAATTTTAGGATTTTTTTTTTTTTTTTAAAGTTTGGGCCAAAATTTTACCCTATCTTAAGTGTAAAAGTAGGCATAATTTTTTTAAAAACCCTAAACTTTAGATCCAATCCTAATCTACCTAAATTTTTTTTTTTTATAAAATAAATTTTAACTTTAACTCTAATCTTAAATATGGTTACTCGTCCAAAAATCATTACTAATTTATTCAAACTTGTAAGTATCAATACTTGTTAGGGATGAGTGATTCTAAGGTAGGTACATATTTCTCTTGGAACCAGAAACCTAAATCTAGATGCTACCCTATGTAGCTAAAACCATAGTTCCAAAGTTGGCTTTAGAGTCTATCTAAGAACCGTTTAATTCTTCTTCTTTTTTCATTTTTTTGCTTCCTTTTTCATGAAGCAAAATAAAAATAAAGCAACAACAAACATTCCCTTCAGATTGATAGAGTTTTACCAACAAAACTACCTATTTGAAACAAGACCATTTATAAGTGAAGTAATCTATCAAACTTCACAAAAGAAGTCACATTATGCTGAAATGTAGAATTAATGAAAAGAGTTGATTCAGGAGTAAATAAAACATAAGTGTAAAATCCTTACCCAAAAAAAAAAAAAAAGTGTAAAAGAGTAGTGATTAGTTAATTTGAAATCTCCGAAGTGTACAATATACTAGATTTCTCCTACGATGAATATACATATATGTTGTAGGTAGATTCAAATGGGTATCTACCTTCTACCTGCACCAGCAAGTTTATTATTAATCTTAGTAACATATTGAATAATGGTAGTGATGAAATGATGTTCCAAATCCTAAAAATTTGACATGTCTAGTATGAAAATTGGTGAAAAAATCCAAAGATACTACTTGTTTTAGGGTTACTCTGGTTCAATTAGGTTCTTTGTTTTTTTAGTGTGGTTCAATCAAGTTCTTTGTTTTTTAGTCTAGTTCAATTCGATTTCTATCCGTGAACTGGACCAAACCATATCATGTAGTCTTGATTTGAAAAAAGTTAGAAATGAAACTAGACTGAGGAGTCTTGGAATTAGGGAATCCAGAACCAAACCAATTTTTAATTCCCTCTATCGATAGACTGAACAATTGTCATCAAGTGTCTACTAACCATATATGTAAGGGTATAATCGGTAATTTAACAGCAAAAGCAATAAGAAATCCAATATAGAATATTATTTCCAGCGCCACCGGATACGATTGATTAGCTAATGTTTCCAAATTTAATGTTGGTTCGTTGGAACCATATAAACCAATACCCAGAACCCCTATTAATAGAAAAATGGAACCTCCCGCAGTGTACAAAATAAATTTTGTGGGTTGGTCTAGTCTAGCTCGCGGTTCTACCTAAGATCCATGCTCACTCCTAAGGCTAGTCAGAAGTTAATCATTAGAACTCATGTCTATATCAACACCTTCACCTTCATATGGCACGACATCTTAAAAAAATCGATGATGAATATTTGAAATGTAAAGAGAGTTGGGAGTAAAGTAAAAGTTGAAGGATTTTTATAGATAAAAAATAGAACAAGAACCTAGATTGAATTTAAAGTTCGGGTCTTTCGAAGAAATTAATTTTATAAAAGTGCAAGTTATTTGCTGTATATGGCCAGTACAGTGACTCCACGAGGCAGAGTTTAGTTTAATGAGAGTGCATACCATGGGATTGGCGAACGTGGTCTAATTCAAATATTCTGAGATTCAATTAACCTAAAGTGGTCGTGACCAAGGACCAAGTACCCCCGGTTTTCACACGAAAACCACTGGAGAACCAGCAAAACTAGGCATCTTTCTCAGTGTTAGGCCACTGAAAGGTCAGATCTCAAAGCACTTTTCGTGCCTTCTTTGACATCTGTCGCTCACTGCTCCCCTTATACTCAAACCACTGGAGAACCAGATTTAGTGTACTGATCCCCAAAAGTCGGTGACTTTTGACGTAACATCCAACAGCTTCCGTCACGTGGGCATTCTTGCTCATTATTGTGCTATTATCTTTTCTCTTTCTTTCCGCCAGACAACAAATAAATATCTTAACCTAATTTGACTATGAAGACCTATCAATATAAATTTTTATTATGAATTTTTTTTAAAGAATTTCATTGGTCAGATTTCATCCCAATTTATAGCGCATATGCGTCCATTTCATTAATTAATTTTCGCGTGTCATTCTTAACCTTATTTACAAGTGAGAGGAGCCGTTGAGATATGCAAGCGATATACTTTTAAATCATTATGTTTTTTTAATGTGAAATTTTGTAAGATTATTATAATTTGTTCTAAAAAATTAAAGCTTTTTTATGAAGATATAATTTATTATTAAACTATTATAAGACTCATCTTCATACATAGGCTAGATTTTGGTCTTACTCTTGGGAGAGGCAAATACAGTGTTAGAATATTTAAATATTAAATCACATTTTCTTCTGACGGCTAAAATTTCTAGAATAGTTAATGGTAATTTTATCAAATTTCATATAATATCAAACTTTAGAGATCTTGTATTCGAATATTTCATATCATGCCTCATTTACATCCCTAAATATGTCCACCCTTAATAGAAGAAAGAATATGCAAATATTCAAATATTAAATCATGATTTTATATAATAATTTAAATTTTTAAAATAGTAAAGGTGGACACTCCATTTTGATACGTGCAAAGATGTTGCAACTTTATGGCGGTGCCTAATAATGGGGACGTCGATGCTGGACCACAAAGACCTGGGAAGTATCGGCACTGTTGATGAAACATCTGGTATGGTTGCAGTCTGAAAATGTCCCTATACTTTTAGCTTTTCCTCAACTCCAAAGTTCTATCCTCCATTTTGATACGTGCAAAGATGTTGCAACTTTATGGCGGTGCCTAATAATGGGGACGTCGATGCTGGACCACAAAGACCTGGGAAGTATCGGCACTGCTGATGAAACATCCGGTATGGTTGCAGTCTGAAAATATCCCTGTACTTTTAGCTTTTCCTCAGCTCCAAAGTTCTATCCTCCATTTTGATACGTGCAAAGATATTGCAACTTTATGGTGGTGCCTAATAATGGGGACGTCGATGCTGGACCACAAAGACCTGGGAAGTATCGGCGCTGCTGAGAAAACATTTGGTATGGTTGTAGTCTGAAAATGTCCCTGTACTTTTAGCTTTTCCTCAGCTTCAAAGTTCTATCCTCTCAGTGAGAGAGAGAGAGAGAGAGAGGGCGCAAACACGGCGAAAGAAAACTGGCTAAAAGATTTGACTGATAGAACCGGGAATCAAATAGAAAAGATTACAACACTCTGTGCATACTAAATATAAGGGAAAGAGAATGCTAGAGGTGTCATAACTTTTGTATATCATTTACTTCAATTCCATAACTTTTCGCCGGATTATTTTTGGTGTTATATTGAAAGATAACTAATTAATTAAATGTCTCTGGTGATAAATTTCGACAATAAATATATATATATATAACCCTTCGAGAAATCGGGGAGCTTCACATGGACCGTGCGATCTCTCTTCTTTTTCTTCTTCAAATGCTTGGATACTTGCGTCATCCAGATTTCTTTTCTACTCTTCAGGTTTTGCAGTATTCATTTATTCAAGTTTTGCAAATTTCTTCATGTCAAGCTTTTCCAGTATATCCTCCCCGTTCCACGACGCCTCCACCAATCTCAGCAAAGAGCTCTCTACGATGACCAGAATGCCAAAGCGTTCCAAAACCATCATAACTCCTGCGCACTTTACTTCACTCCCAATCACTTCAAGAGAGAAACGCAATGCACCAAGTACAGACCCGACCAAGCGAATCCAGCGCGACTGAGCAAAGTCCACCGAAAGCAATGCACCGAACACGTCCAGGTTAGGGTTTAAGGTCGACACGAAGACCGGGTCCTCGTGACCAAGCCCTTGGCGTCCGCCGTTGCCCTGTTCCCCATAGCCACAGCTTACCGTCGACAACCGCTGAAGAATGAAACAGTCCGCATGATGTGCCACTGTTCTCTATTGCGAATCGCCATTCGTTTTGCTGCAAATAGCCTTGGTCCGAATTAGGGTTTGATTACAAGAGAGAAATGACTTGATTTGTCCAATTAGAGCTTAAATTTGGGGCAAACTTGTTGAACGTCATTGTCAAAGCTATTTATGTTGACTCAGAGGGTTTGCAAGCCAAGTCAGGCGAAAAAAATTAAAAAATATTGTCACGTGGGATTTGGAAAAATTACTAAGATAGTCATAAACATATTTCAATTATGCCAATTTAGTTTTAAACTTATTCTTTTATCAATTGAATTTTAAATCTTTTGTAATTATGCTAATATAGTTTATTTGATAAATTTTGATTGGCTAGTATTATCACGAACGATGGTTATTTTACATGGTACAACAAATGCTAATAATAACAATTTTTAATATTATTACAAATTTTTTTTTTATCTTTCTTTTCTTTTTTCACCTTCCCTTCATCTTCATCCTATAGCCAATCGCTAGAACTTAGCAACCAAGCAAAGGTGAGGGCCAATGAGGATTGGTGAGGCTGACCTTTGGTGAGACTCAAACTCACTAGCCACCGACGTCGACCTCGCCTTGCAACAGTGAGGTGCAAGGTTGAGCTTTGCATGAAAGGGGAAAAAAAAAGAGAAAAAAAATAAAAAAAAATAAAAATATATTAAAATATTATTAAAAATTGTCATTGTCAATGATTGCCGCATCACGTAGGATGGTCAGCGTCTGTGTCAGTGCCAATTGGCTAAAATTGATTGAATTGACTAAATTGGCATAAATACAAAATATTTAGAGCTCAATTGGTCAAAAATAAAAGTTTAGAATTGAATTAACAAAATTATAATATATTTATGACATTTTTGATATTCTTCCCATCTGATTTTTGGCATCTCTAGAAATTTGCACTTAATTGATCATTTCAAACATAAAGTGGCATTAAAGTACTCTATTAAAAAGTTTGGACACTGAAATAAGTGTTATATGAAAGTCATAATATTTCTATTGTCATTTGATCTAAATACAAGCTAATCACATTACCAAGTGCAAAAATCTCATGCGCGAGAACTATGCATTTCCGGGCATTTTAAGGAACATAAAATAGATTTCGACCCAAGAAAAAAGGGGGGCTTAACGTAGGCGAAGGAATCGCATCAGGACGATCGTCTTGTTGTCAGACGGTAATGGATCACTTTTCATCACTTAGCTAAGGGGGGTCGCTTCTGTGGTCCCGGGACACGACGCATGTAACTTTCCCAATCCTTGCGACACTATTATTAGTACCACGCAGTACGAAAATAATGCAGGGTTCTCTCATGCATTATCACAGCCTGGAAACTGTGGTGGTGAAGCTACCTAGAAAAATAACCATCTCACCCCTATGATTGCGACGCTATCTAATCAGCGTTTCCCTGTCCGGTAAAAAGCCGGTAAAAGCAGGTATCGTTTTCCAGCTTCACCTTTTATTTCACTGCAATCATTGAGTTCTATTATGCCACGATTCGGCGTCAAGTTAAACTTAGGCCAAAGAAACTTTGTCCGAATGTTGTGTGTGCTCTTGCTGGTTTTCAGCTAAGACCGTATCATTAATTCATGTCATGGCGACACGCAATGTCCTCTGCTTTTTCATCGTTGTTGTCCTCCTTGCCACTTCGGTTGTCACGACTACCGGCCGGAAGCTCTCGGCGACTTATTATCATTCAAAGTGCCCCAAAGTGTCGGCGATTGTTCGAGATGGAGTAGCAAAAGCAATCAAGAAGGAGACCCGCATGGGTGCCTCGTTGCTTCGGCTGCACTTCCATGACTGCTTCGTCAATGTTAGTCATGTCTTCTAGAGATTTCTTGCAAAACTATCCTACTTTGATTCAGTAGCCTTACGTAGTTTTCTCCTCCTTTTATTTTCTCTCCATTATTGATGTGTGCATTTTAAGTATTGGTCAGGGATGCGATGCGTCGATATTGTTGGATGACACGCCCAACTTTGTGGGCGAGAAAACAGCAGGTCCGAACAACAACTCCGTCAGGGGGTTCGAAGTGATCGACCACATCAAGGCTAAGCTGGAGAAGGCGTGCCCCGAAGTGGTTTCCTGTGCAGATATCGTCGCCCTGGCTGCTCGCGACTCGGTCCATTATGCAAGTCCTCTTCATAACCTTAAAAAGTCTTGCGAATAGAAGAAATGAGAACATGTCGGCTCTAATTTAGTACATTCTTGCCTTGACGGTTAAAATCGAATAAATCTATTATTTTTTCCGATTTCTTATATGTTTTCGTTTATGAACTTACCCGTGTGAAATGGTCACAGTTGGGAGGTCCTTCATGGAAGGTAAGATTAGGAAGAAGGGATTCCACTACTGCTAACAGGAGCCTTGCTAACATCATCATACCTCCATTTACTTCTAATGTCAGTGCTCTCATAACCAGCTTCGCTGCTCAAGGCCTTTCAGTCAGGAACATGGTGGCTCTTTCTGGTAATTTCGACTTAATATCATCACCCTGCACCGGCATTACATCCAAGAAAAATCAGAAGAAAAGAACCAGAATTCAGCATCCATCATTGGGTGACATCGATGTACTTTTTCAGCTGACGACGGTTTTCAAATTGACAGGTTCACATACCGTTGGCCTAGCGAGATGCAGCTCCTTCCGAGGACGGATCTACAACGACTCGAACATAGATGCATCCTTCGCCCATAAATTGCAGATGAAATGTCCCAAGAGTGGAAATGATAGTGTCCTTCAAAGGCTAGACATCCAAACGCCGACCTTCTTCGACAACTCTTACTACAAGAAATTACTGCAGAAGAAGGGCCTTCTGCACTCTGATCAAGAGCTCTTCAATGGCAGTTCCGTGGATTCACTGGTCAAGAAGTATGCACGCGACACAGCAGCATTTTTCCATGATTTTGCCAGGGCAATGATCAAAATGAGCGAAATTAAGCCCCTCACGGGAAGCAATGGTGAAATAAGGAAAAATTGCAGGAAATTGAACTAAGTATGAAGCCGATATATGTAAATTTGAATCTTCTGCAGTGAAATCAGGGCTAGATAATGTCCCTTGTGAATTTCTCGTCATATGTCTGTTTTTATGACTATTTGTGGGTGCTGCCTAAAAAATAAAGGAGCTTGTCCGAGGTTCACTCGACCAGTATTAAGATCCAGTGTCTTTCTTATCGTTGGCAGCGTGCAGCAAATTCGAATCAGTCATTTCAATTGCAGGCGACGATATATTATCCAAAACAGAAAATGTGACTACGTGTCCCAAAAAAGTAGAGGCTTGCTTGTGATGACCAATTAATAGGGGTGTGCAACCGGACCAGATTTACCTGGAACTTGGACCGGACCACCCGAAAAAAAGGGTCGGGAACTGGTTCTCGGTTAAACCGGTCCAAGTACAGGTTCCAATTTTTGGGAACTAATTGAAACCGGTCCAGGAACAGGGTCCAAGGAAAGACCCACTCAGAACCGGACCGGTTTTGAAACCGGTTTTTACCCTGTTAAAAAAGAAAAAATCGTCTCTCTGTATAATGCTTTTTAATCTCTATCTTCGAAGAAATGTTAAAAAAAGAAAGATTCTCTCTAAATCAAGTCAAGAGAGAATTGTTTTAAAAAAATTGTTAAAAAGAACTGTTCTCATGAATTATTTTTCTTTTTTACTGGTCTCACTTTCAACTATTACTATAGTCGCAGAACAAATGCTACTAATTACCTCAATTCAACTCAAGAAAGATGTCATTTTAATAAGAATTCCGTCACATATTAGGTCATATTAGAAGTATTTGTGGGAATAAGACTAATATTAGATCCATATTTGTTGCTAATGCTTATGCATTCTTAGGATTTTTGCTTTGTCTTATAATGTTAGGAGAATTACGTTGTTGTTTTTTCGCTAATTAATGTAAAATTCGAAGCAGTATAAAATATTAAACGGTTGCAAAACAGGTTCCAATGAAAACAGGGTTGGGTCCAAAACAGGGTCCAATAAAAGCAGGGTAGGATACAGGGTTCAAAAAAGAACCGATTATAATAGGATCGAGTACAGGGTCGGGTCTGGACCTTACCCACCCTGGACCCGATCACCCCTACCAATTAACAAGAACATGTTGATTGCACATCAGGGCTAGACAGTGCTCTCCAAATATAAACAACTTGCTGGACAAGCTTCCCTCGAACAGTTTACTAGAATTTGGATGATTTGCCATAACTACGGCCTAGTGTTAAAAAGAAGCAGCCTGAATTGCCTTCGGGAACTCGCATAGGCAATTTTCTGATTAGTAATCATTGTTATACAAAAGCTCCACTTATAACAAAACTCCATGACGAAGGCATAGAATACACAGGACAAATTCTACAAGCTCCAGAGTATATGAGCTGAAGACTCCATATGTACACTAGCAGTTACAAAACCAAAATCTCGGTGTAGAGTAGTTGAGTATTCCACTGTCAGTTGACTATTCAGACATCGCCCCCTAATACTTGAGCGTTCCGGTCACTGATCCTGATATCCCCTGTATCTCTTCCATTCAGTCCAAATCATTAAAAGAGGCTACCTCTTCCTCTGGTAATTCGAATGCATCAATCTCTTCAAAGTAAGATTTCTGCTGCTTGATGTAATCTTGCAAGGCATCATCAGGTACATCTTTAATAGACAGTGGCCTCTGCTGCTTCTGCATCAACATACCAAACATAATTGAGCACAAAATACTGTCCAGTTACTGTTCTTCTATCTACTGAGATATAAGAAAACAAGCTAGGGTCGAGGTGAAAGGAAGCCAAAAGAGATGATATGACACGTGCAACAGACTACTTTAATGCAAAGGAATCTTGACAGAATACCCTTTTATTTGCCATAGAGCATGACTTGGATCCAGCACCACCTCCTTCATCATTAAGCTTGTTCCTGTGTAGGAAGAAGCAAACACCAGAAAAGCATTGTTAAAAACAGAGAATGGGAACCGATGTACATGCCCATTGAAGTTAAATGAGAATTAGAAACAATAGTCATTTTGCTAAGAGAAAACGCAATTCTTCTGGACAATAACGATAAGAAAAAGATACTATTCAACCATCTCAATGAAAAAGAAAAGGTTATGATAATACTCAAGCAGCAAGTTTCGTCATCACACGAAACATCCTGACTTTCAGTAGGCAAATTATCTGCTCAAAGATGGCACGTGAAACCAGCATCCGTCGCCAGGTTTCCTCTAATAAGACTGACTGTACTACCATACAAAGAGAGCATCGGCATACCACTTCAAACCAACAGTACTGGCCAAAAGTTACAACCCACCAAACAGCTAATGTTGAAAATTTCAAATTCGTGCTGAAATTTGGACATAACGCCTATCTTACATTCACATCAACCTCACTCTGTTCCCTCTTGCTTCCAACAGTGCTAAAAATCAAATCTTACTCTCAACAGTAGAAACCCAGTAAATTAGAAGGGGTAAGTACCTCGTATTTCTGATCTTCCTAGCAGGAGAGCTAGTCCTAGAGACAGCAACGGCCTTCTCTTTACGCTTGCTTTTATCCGCAGGCTTTCTGCGGTTATAAGTTGTACAGAACACAGACGTCTCGGAAGTATCACGCCCTAAACAGCAAAACATTTTGAAGAAACCGTACCAAGTTAAGCAAATAAGGCCCCAATTCCATTCGCCACTAGATACTCTATTCAGGTACAGCAATCTCCCGCATTTCAGAGCAAAGCATGCAAAGAAGAAAAATTCCAGACACTGCTTAGAACCAAGAACTAATCAGATTACAATGAGCCAGTCTTATCCAATCACATCAAAGTTTCTAACGACCTGATTACCTAATTAACAATCGCTACAGCTATTCAACCAAAACACTGAATCGGAAACGCCGCAACATTCAATCGGAACACGGCATCCAGCGTAAGCCGCCGGAACAACCCAAAAAGAAAAAAAGAGAAGAAAAAACTGACTGGAAGAAGATGCAATCGGGCGAGGAGGGGTGGAAGGGAGCGGCGCGGAATCGGACGAGCTAGGGTTCGAGGCGACCCTCTTGGAAGCAGACGAAGCGCCGGGCTTGCGAGGAGGCTCGAGCTCGGACAGGAAGGCAGCGTTGGTGAGGTCCGAGAGGGGCTTCCTCCTCGTTCTTCTCGCATCGCTCTTTCTCTCAGCTTCCATGGCTGCTACAGGTGCATCGTTAGCTTCGGATCCTCTTCGGAGCCAAGCGCAGTGGCGGGAAATACCGGTTTGGAATGGGATTTCTTGCTTCCCCTCTCTCTCTCCCTTTGCCTTTTCGGGCTTTTATTGGACAAGACAGGGAATGCGGTGGAGATTTCTGGATCGTCGTCGTCGTTTCCTGCTCTCTCGACCAAACGAGGAACACATAGCGAAATTGAGAAGCGAATGGGCGGCGAGAGGATTTCTTGTTAACGGGCCGGCCCAAGTTCAGCCCCGTTGACCGTCCACGCACGGTTTGGGTTTCAGCCCAAAACATCAGTCGACAGAAGAGTTCCGGCCCGTTTCTTCTCTCGTCGGGCTAGTGCCGTCATGAACTGGCGGCCCTAATTGAACTAATTGAAAATTGGATTTAGTATTAGCTCCGTTCGTTTCACGGAAAATGTTACTTTTCCTAAAATATTTTTCAAATGAAATTATTTTCCAAGAAAACGTAATTATTTTCTAGTATTCGGGTGAAACTTAATTTTGAAGTGGAAAATATTTTCCGCTATTCCCTTGGAAAAATATTTTACTTTATAAACTCTTTTCAATATTTTTTTTTATTATATATTTTAAAATCGTTATTTATTATTTTTTAAAATTGATTATTAATTTATTTTTTTCTTTTTTTTGTGCTCTCTTCTTCCTTGGCCAGTCGTTGGTCGACGATCGGCCACAATGCAAGCTCGCCCGATGAGCTCACCGATGAGGTGAGCTCAAGGCGCGCGAGGCTCGGGCCTTATCCGATAGCGACGAGGCTTGGGGGTCATCGATCTGCGACGCCAAATCAACGAGCCTGGCTCACTTGTCGGCGATTGCCGATCGTTGTTGTAGCCAACGATCGGCCAAAAAAAAAAAAAAAAAAAAAGAAAGACAGAAAAAATAAAAATAAAAATAATCGATTTTATTAAAAAATAACAAAAAAATCAAATTTATGAAAAAAAAATTAAAAAATTGATTTAAAAATATAAAAGAAAGAAGTGAGGACTAATAGGGGGTGTGAGATAGGAGAGAGTGGGTGAATCTGAGGCTGAGTCTGAGCTATATATTTGAATTGCACATAGAGTGTCCTCTGAAGGTTGATCGTCTAATTAACATGTATGTCAAGAAGGAACTTTTCACAGAAACATACCACACCACTAACATGTAATGTGGTTGGTCAAGTCTTAAATACCCTCCTGATATCCCACTGACCATTCGACACAATGTTCTTAAAGAAATGCTTTCAAGATTAATATGAGAATATCATCTCCGAATTTTTCGTGAGCATGGTGGATTGATGCTTAGACCAAATGGACTCCATCCACAATATCCATTCATTCACCCTCTCCAATGGTCCCCTAATGATGAATTTCCAGAAAACCTGAAATTGTTATTTTGGTACATGTTCAACCTGTACACCATAGTCATTGAATTTCCCATTGACAAAATTTTGCAGGTTTTTATCAGAGACGCAGCTGATCATGATCATAACAAGAAATATCTCTTAGACATTTTCGCATGGTTTAAACCGCTCAAATACCAGAAGGAACTTTCCAAAGTCCAGAATCGTCAAGGAAGGCTTGAACCAGAGCGACATACTATTGTCTTATTCCACCAACCATGGACATATTGCCATCCCACTGGATGGATTTCTAACAAACCTTCTGTTGTAAGAACTTCAAGTTACAAGCCCCAAGTTTTCCAAGAATTTGCACGAATTCACCGAACACTTCCATACTCCATTACCACCAACAGACCCACATCCCGAGAACTCCAGAAAATCCTATGTTAAGAAAATCAACTTGAAAAGTAGAAAACATTTTCCCTCTCTTTAGAATACTTTTTTTTTTCCTTCATGGAAAATGTTTTCTTCAATGAATTTATTTTCCATGAAACGAACAGAACCTTAGATTCACCTCAAGTGACGTGTGTCTCGGGACAATTACATAACTAAATTCTTTCATATACCAATTGTTGTAAGGGGCCAATTTTCTAAAACAAAAGCCAAATTTTAGATTCGGTTTTAAATTTGCCCTAAAAAATTTTTCTAAAAAAATCATAAACTTTAGGTCTAGTTCCAAATATGCCCCAAATTTATTTTTTGTTGTAGAAAAACTCTAAACTTTAGGTCCAGTAACAAATTTTGTTTTTGTCTAAAAAAATTATCAACTTTTAATCCATTCTCAAATCTTCCTTATGGTCTAATCCCAACTTAACATGACATTTCCACATCGATAATAAATATACATCGGCAAAACGAGATGAAAATTATTTTATGAATAAAATAGTTCTAGGACATAAAAATTAGGTAGGATTAACCACGATTTTTGGATAGAGGGCTAACATAGGCAAATTAGGACTAGAGTAAAAATTAATGATATTCTTTTCGACATAAAAAATTGGGATAGATTTGGGGTTGGATCTAAAATTGGGGGTATTTTTCTAAGACAAAAGAAAAGTTATGGCCAAATTTGGGACTAAATCTAAAATTTGAGATTTTTTCCGAAACAAAAAAAAGTTTGGAGTATATTTGAGACTAGATCTAGAGTGTGGGGTTATTTCTAAAACAAAAAAAAAAAAAAAAAAAATTTGGGACAGAATTGAGACTATACTTAAAATTTAGGATTTTTTAGGGAATTTACCCTATCTTAAGTGTAATAGTAGGCATAATTTTTTTTAAAACCCCAAACTCTAGATCAAATCCTAATCTACCTATATTTTTTTATAAAATAAAAAAAAATAACTTTAACTTCAGTCTTAAATATGGTCACTCGTCCAAAAATCGTTACTAATTTATTCAAACTTATAAGTATCAGTACTTGTTAGGGATGAGTGATTCTAAGGTACATGAAACCTAGAAGCTACCCTATGTAGCCTAAAACCATAATTCGAGAGTTGGCTTTAGGGTCTATCTAAGAACTATTTAATTCTTCTTCTTTTTTTAATTTTTTTCTTCCTTTTTCGTGAAGCAAAATGAAAATTAAAGCAACAACAAACATTCCCCTTCAGAATGATAGAGTTTTACCAATAAAACTACCTATTTGAAACAAGACCATTTATAAGTGAAGTAATCTATCAAACTTCACAAGAGAAGTCACATTATGTTGTAATGTAGAATTAATGAAAAAAGTTGATTCGGGAGTAAATTAAAAATTAAGTGTAAAAGAGTAGTGATTAGTTAATTTGAAATCTCCAAAGTGTATAGTATACTACATTTCTCCTACGATGAATATACATATATGCTGTAGATCGATTCTAATGGGTATCTACCTTCTACCTGCAACAACAAGTTTATTATTAATCTTAGTAACATATTGAATAATGGTAGTGATGAAATGATGTTCTGAATCCTAAAAATTTGACACGTTTAGAATGAAAATTGGTGAAAAAAATCCAAAGATACTACTTGTTTTAGGTTACTCTGGTTCAGTTAGGCTCTTTATTTTTTTAGTCAAGTTCAGTCAGGTTCTTTGTTTTTTAGTCCGGCTCAATTCGGTTTCTATCGGTGAACTGGACCGAACCAAATCGTGTAGTATTGATTTCAAAAAAGTTAGAAATGAAACTAGACCAAGGAGTCTCGGAATTAGGGAATCAAGAACCAAACCAATTTTTAATTCGCTTTATCAATAGACTGAACAATTGTCATAGAGTGTCTAGTAACCATGTATGTAAGGGTATAATCGGTAATTTAACAGCAAAAGCAATAAGAAATCCAATATAGAATATTATTTCCAGCGCCACCGGATACGATTGATTAGCTAATGTTTCCAAATTTAATGTTGGTTCGTTGGAACCATATAAACCAATACCCAGAACCCCTATTAATAGGAAAATAGAACCTCTCGCAATGTACAAAATAAATTTTGTGGGTTGGTCTAGTCTAATTCGCGGTTCTACCTAAGACCCCATGCTCACTCCTAGAGCTAGTCAGAAGTTAATCATTAGAACTCGTGTCTATATCAACCTTCACCTTCGTATTCACCTTCATATGATACACCATCTTAAAGAAACCAAATAGAGTAAAAGTTGAAGGATTTTTATAGATAAAAAATTGAACAAGAACCTAGATCGAATAAAGTTTGGGTCTTTCGAAGAAATTATTTTATAAAAGTGCAAGTTATTTGCTATATATGGCCAGTACAGTGACTCCACGAGGCAGAGTTTAGTTTAATGAGAGTGCATACCATGGGATTGGCGAACGTGGTCTAATTCAAATATTCTGAGATTCAATTAACCTAAAGTGGTCGTGACCAAGGACCAAGCACCCCCGGTTTTCACCCGAAAACCACTGGAGAACCAGCAAAACTAGGCATCTTTCTCAGTGTTAGGCCATTGAAAGATCAGATCTCAAAGCACTTTCGTGCCTTCTTCGACATCTGTTGCTTCGCTGCTCCCCTTTCCCTAGGCACGTTCATCCCCATTATACTTAAACGTACTTTATTCTATTATTACTTCTACGCAGAGCGAGTCAGTAACTCTGATTCAGTATTAAGGGAAAGAAATGGAAATCTTTCTTTATCGGAGTGCCCCCAGATTTAGCACGGTTTTCGTACTAATCCCCAAAAGTCGGTGACTTTTGACGTAACATCCAACAGCTTCCGTGGTTTCACGTGGGCATTCTTGCTCATTATAGTGCTATTATCTTTTCTCTTTCTTTCCGCCCGACAACAAATAAAGATCTTGACGTAATTTGACTATGAAGTATCGTATCTTTCGACCGATCAATATAAATTTTCATTATGAATTTTTTTAAAGAATTTCATGGTCAAATTTTATCCCAATTTATAGCGCATATGCGTCCGTTTCATTAATTAATTTTGACGTGACATTTCTAACTTTATTTACAAGTGAGAGAAGCCGTTGAGATATTAAATCATTATATTTTTTTAATGTGGGATTTTGTAAGATAATTATAACCTATTCTAAAATATTAAAGCTTTTGTATGAAAACATAATTTATTATTTAACTATTCTAACACTCCTCTTCATGCATAGGCTAGATTTTGGTCTTACTCTTGAGAGGCAAATACATTGTTAAAATATTTAAATGTCAAATCAAATTTTCTTCTAATAGATAAAATTTTTAGAATAATTAATAGTAATTTTATCAAATTTCATATGATATTGAACTTTAGAGATCTTGAATTCAAATATTTCATATCACGTCTCATTTACATTCCTAAATATGTCCACCGTTAATAGAAGAAAGAATATTTAATATTAAAATAGTAAAGGTGGACACTCCATTTTGATGCGTGCAAAGATGTTGCAACTTTATGGTGGTGCTTAATAATGGGGACGTTGATGCTGGACCACAAAGACCTGGGAAGATGGCCCAATTTTATCCAAAATGAATGAACAGTCGCTACCACAGTATCGGCGCTGCTGAGGAAACATCTGGTACGGTTGCAGTCTGAAAATGTCCCCGTACTTGTAGCTTTTCCTCAGCTCCAAAGTTCTATCCTCCGAGAGAGAGAGAGAGAGAGAGAGAGGCGCAGACACGGCGAAAGAAAACCGGCTGAGAGAAGCCTGTAGTTTGTGGAGGAGTTCACGGTTCCAGTGCACAAAACCAAGGGCCACGCACCAAATATCCTGAAAGCCGCACACTCTTCAACATCATCGTCAACAGCACCGCCAACAACATCATTTCACCCCCTCTTTACCCTATAAAACCACCGGCCTACCCAACTCCTCCATCCTCCCCAACTCATTCCAAGTTTCGAGCCATCCATTTCACACCCCACCTCGCGGTATTCTCGGCTTTGCTTTGTCCAATTAAAAAAAGAAGAAGTCAAGATGGAGGCGATTCAGTCCTGGGTCTCGGAGCACAAGCTCGCCAGCATCGGTCAGTAGTTCCATCTCTAATCTATCTCGAAACTGCATCACGCATCGACTATGCAGAATTTCGTCGAAAACTAAATCGTGTGGATGGGGTTGGTGCAGGAGGACTGTGGGCATCGGCAATCGGAGCGTCGCTTGCTTATTCACGCGCTAAGTCACCCCTCAAGCCAAGCCTCCGCCTCATTCATGCTCGGTAATTCCACCCAATTCCACCCTCTCCCTTCATCAGCACGACCACTTATGTAGCTGTCTAAGTTAGAGTCATAAACGTCGTGCTTGGTATCAGTCTACTAAAACGACTGACGGAGAGTTTTTTAGAAGAGCTCGTCTTTTTGATGAATATGAAGATTGTTTTGGAAGTGTATGTAACTGAGTTACGATATGGTGTCGTCTTGTTACAGGATGCATGCACAGGCCCTGACGTTGGCGGTGCTCTCCGGTGCAGCGGCTTACCATTACTACGAGCAACGGTCCAACGAGCCTCGACGCAATTGAGCTCCACCTTTTTTGTTCTATAAAGATGCTTCTCTCTCTCGGAAAAAAGCGTCTACTCCTGGAGTGTCGAAGATGAGGATCCTGCTCTTCGTTCGACAACATTACAAATGAATAATTCAACATGATGTAATGGCTTGTAGTTGATTTCCTATGTTTTGCGAGAAATGATTTCCTATGTATATACATCGTTATGAGTTGAACGAGGGTTGAGGACGTTCTTGTGCTTCCCTTCTTATCACGGAGTCTATTGAATCCTTTCACTCGTTAACGAAGTATATCTATTTTTATTTTTATCGAATTTAAATCATGGGTCTGATATTATTATCTTTCCCAAAAACCAAAATGCATAAAAACATCAAATGACGACAGTCTCTACTGAAATTTGAATCGAAGTCGCCTAAAAAATCCTATAACTGGGCTTTTTGTGGAAGAAAAAAAAGGCCCATTAATTCTTGGCCCGGTTGGCCCATTCATGGCTTTTCTCTGGGCCCATCTCACTTAGGTTACCGATTTCCTTCCCATGCACACACTTATATGGTGAACAGTTGCTCTTTGTCATGAAGTTGGACATTATGCTCTTTAGAATTGATCATAACCACATTCAATCTCATGTGATGCAATCCCAACCCAACATTCCAATTGGAATATTGAGAAGCTCTTTCCTCTGACAAGCAACAAAGCTATTCGGGGTTTGCCTGGATTCTCCAAGTAGGCGGGCATGGAATGGAGCGATGCATTTAATTTGGAAAGCAAGCACTACTGTAGCTCCTGATCATTTATGCCTCAGGTGCATTGTGTGTTTGGAAATGCGGTCGTTGCAGTTAGGACTAGATCGTCAGGAAAGGAATGCTCGCGTGGCCTGATGGATGCTGAAAGTGTCCTTCGTGCTTGTTGGCAGATGTGTTGGACTTAAATAGGGCGCGAAGCAAGTTGTGCAGCTGAAGTAGATAGTCATAAAAGCAGGTCCACAATTATGTTTAAAGAGGTTTCTTGAGTAAGAGACCAACATGGAGATTGTAAATCCCCATCTGACTTCTTACATAATGTGGATGATTTTCATGGGGTTGCAAGAAAATTACGTGCTCCTAGTATCATTTCATGGTGATAACAAGCTCCTCGATTTAGAATTTCGTGCGTGCTTAATTAACATCCCGATTCTAACAAGTCAATTGTAGGAAGGAAAATTAGAGTCCTATGACCAGTTAGCAATAACAAAGTCCCTCCTTTGACGTTTGGAGCTTTATTACGATTTCGATGTAGTGAACAGCAACTCTATCAAATCACCAGTTCTCACCAAAGAATTAGCTTAAAATAGACAAAATGGCAACTAAGAATGAGTAAATGACGACCCTATACAATTTTTCCTCACCAAAGCTTAGGGTATTGTCATCGGACTCCCCGAGCAATGGCATGCTAAGAGAAAGCAGTGTCCAGACCATTAATGTGCACTCATTATTCACAAATAGCTTTATTCACCGACTTTGTTGCATTGCCACTTTTTATGCACACTTGCATCTAAGATGTACACAGTCCAAAAGACGACTTAAAACATTTTCACCAAGGTCTCGGGTTGATATTATAAACATGTCAATACTTCAGCGAAGCATTCTTTCGTCTAGAAACTTGGCGTGAAGGATATATGTACCACATATTAGCTGCACTTTTACTTGAGACAATTAGTTACAGAGGAAAACTAAATCCACAGAAAATCAAACTGAACAAATAAGGAATGTAAATCAACTTACTCTATGGATGATGGAAAGCATCAAACACATATGTTTCCAAGAAGGAATAATTGCATTAACCTCGAAGACTATACCATTATAGCCAGCGAAGTGATCCCCCCACCGACCAAAAAAAGAAGTGATCCCCCCCATTTATGGAATCTCTTCACCTCTTCAATATGCTCTTCAGCATTTCGTAGATATATATAGCATATTCTAATGATACGTACTTAGACACTACTTATAGGGAAAAGAAAGATACTTTTAAGACGTTTTCAGACCTAAGGTTGCTTTTTCTTTGCAACTCCTAACTCTCCTTTGCCGAACCCTACAAAGGACGAGAGACAAACGATTTATATCATTCTTTCTCATCCATCATTGTTGCTCTCACTCCAATTCTGCACTGCTCGCACTACCGCTTGTTTGATAACTTGAGAATCAATCATATCACCTTCTTCTTCATTCTGCAGAACAAATTAAAACGTATGACACTATCATTACCATTAGCTCTTTATAATCAAGTATTAGGTGCTCTCAAGGCCGTGTCAAAAAACTCGTTTGTTTTCACCACCATGCACATCCAAAATTTGTGTCTCGTTTCTGATAAGCTCTCGCATGCAGCACACACTCTGTCATATCGTGATCTGTTATCAAGCGTGCACACTAGCTTTGCACGCAGCTGTGTACATGTAAACACAAAGATGATATAATTGACATTAAGAAATCTTACTTCGCCTCCAAATGCTTGTAGGCAAAAGCTGTCCGTGCAAGAAACCCTAGCTTCGAGAACATTAAGACCCAAGTCCTCAAAAGCTTCCAATATTGACACGAGTAAACCGGGACAGCTTTTGTCCGAGAATACGTTGATCAGGAAGCCTTTCTCTAGGGTTTCCACTGTTACCTGCTGTTTAGAGCACAAAAGTACAAAACGAGGAACGAGAAAGAAAAGTCATATCACACAAGTAATAGGGATAAGAAGCGATAAAGTTTTCTTTAACTCCAATTTATTTGCCTGAGGAAAAGAAAAACTTCACAAAAAAAAGGCGTGCATCATCTTAGTGATGACAGTAGACAAGATCGGATTCAATGAACAAAAATGCAATAGTATGGTATGGGAAAATATGGAGAGAAACTGTGAATGCAATGATATATGGTGGGATAAACATTGATGTGCAGAATAATAGGACAATAATAACATACCACAGGCAATTGAGGTTGCTGGCTTGAAGTTTCTGCACTTTCTATATCTTGATTTAGCCTTTCTACCTTCTGTTTCAGCTCTGTGATATACTTGGATGCATCTACTATGATTGAGGTCTTGTTTAGCTGACAAATATGAGAAGAAGGAATATAAGTTCGGCATTAGAATGGTACTGGAAATTCAAATAAAGTCTTTTTTCTTATCTTTATTCCAAAAATGACTGTTCTCAATCGATTGAACCTGATAAGGGGTTAAAGCCTATCCCACACCATTAAAACTGAGGTAAATTAACATTCCCCCATATCAATCCCCTCTAAATTGATTGAAATTTGAGGAACATCAAGGATTAACAGAAATCAGTTTGACAGAAAGTAAATCACTTGCTGCATCAAATTCAAAACGGGGACGAAGTGGGTGGGATGATATGACTAAAAATAAGATAAAAGAATCACCAAACCAGAGAATTGAAGTTGAGAAAAATATAGACGAAGGGAAGGGAAGTTTTAGAGAAAGAATAAAAGGGAACTCTTGATTATCTGGGTATATTTACATCACATTCATAGCAAAATTGGAGGTGGCATCATTGGTGAAATGAGAAGAAAGCCAATGGAAGCAAAGGAATCAGAATAAGCGCAGAGGGGAATTACTGCATTAGAGTTTGTAACGGAGCGAAGAAGTTGCAGCTTCTCATGCAGTACTGCTCTCTTTTGCTCTCTCGAAACCATGCTATCTTTTCTGCCTTCTTTTCTTTTCCTCCTTCCTTTGTTCTCTTCCTTTTATTTCAGCCCTCGGAATAAAATTCGTTTCCTTTCTATAATCCTCCTTCGTTCACTCTGAAACTGCAAGCTCTGAGGCTGTTTAAAGAGGGGAACGAGAGCTCTCGAATCTATTCTAATCCCCCGTTTGCATCCCACATGTCTGCCTCAGTTCCTTCACAAGAAAAAGATATAGTATTTTGATTCTATTCCGTGAATTTACAATGTTATCCTTTCTTCTTTGTTATGTTTCCAATTATATGTTTCTGATTTTCCTAGCTGGAATTCAGAAAGATGCATTGACACGTCTATGGAACCGTATTGCAGCTGGTTTTACAAGAATTTTTGTCTCTTTAAAAATGGATTTTGAATCAGCTATACTTCAAGTTTAATCTGAATGCGGACAATCGGACCGGGAGAGCATATAATTTGAGGGAAAAGTTATTTTATACATTATATCGAATTTTAGTCTTCACGACATAGACTAACTCACTCTTTCGAATTGACACTTCAAAATCAAATAACTAAGGAATTGTCTGTATTTTATGTACTATTGTGAAAAATATACCATCAAAATAATTTATATATGATTGTTAAAAAATCCTACGGAAGTCTTCATTAAAGAGAGATCATACTTATGGCTCTAATTGAGGTACTTTGGAGTTGCATTCCACTCATATTGGGTCTTCATGGACATTTACAGTTTGTTGGTCTTTGACGAATGTAAACACTATGTCATGAATATCGAATACTGCCTTGTATATTAAAATAAGTTCACAAATATGTTCACCAAATGTTTGCCACAATATAAAGTCATGAACTCATTTTTTAAATGAACTTGAATATTCCTAGCATCATTTGCACAAACCAATCATATATACACACACATAGAGAGAGGTCCGAGTTATATGTTGAATTTACTAGTGTTCTATGTTTTGAATCACCAATTGTTTTCATTAGGGTGGAACCCAAATCTGTTTTCACTATGGTTATATGAATTTTTTTCGACCAAAAAAGAAAAAAGGAACTTGTGTGATTAGCATAGGTTTGAATTTCTGAGCCACAACTCATATGTCAAAGTTGAGCCGAGCCATTCTTCTTGCGATTTTGATAGCCAAAAGTCATGCTCTAGATCTTTGATTTGATTAATTATTATCTCTTGAGATTTACTGTGATTATTTACAAATCAACTAATATTCTATATATTATAGTGCATATTCAATTTAAATAATCAATTATGTGTCACGCTTCATAATTTACCATGTTGCATGTTGATTGATTAATTTGGAATCAGAATGAAGTGTTATCCCATTACGACAAGATCATCTACTTCCTCTTGAATCTCTAACAAGGTTTGATATGCAAAATCCATCTAAAAACGAAAAAAAGAAGTCAAGAGAAAGAAAGAGGAGAGAGAAGGGAGGGGTATAATGGGGAAGAGGCGAGGGGGAGGACGAACTCGTGAAAGGAAAGGGTGGTCATTGAGTTTGGGGATGGAGAAAGGAATTGGCCATCGAAAGGAGCGAAGAAGAGGGGGGAAGCCACCAAAAAATTGGATGTTTTAGTTGTGATTCTTGAATGCCTCCAAATTCTCCTCACGGGACCTTTTCATTACTCCCTCTCTCTCACCAGCCGTCACCTTTTGTCCTCTCTCCCTCTCCCTCTCCCTCTCTCTCCACACGTGCCATTCTACAACACCTTTTCCATCACTTCTCGTCCAAAATTGAGCAGAAGTCAGTAAAACCGAGAAAATTCAAGCCCTCTCTCCCTAAAAACAAGGAAGAAAAGCATCTCATCGTCCTCTCCCTCCTCGTCCTCCTCCTCCTCGTCCTCCTCCTCCTCCAGTAGGCTACTCTCTCTCCTTTGTCTATCGCGCCCGCTGGATGTTTCAAGAGTGGCATCTCGTTTCAAATCCTATTATTGCCTGAGTAACGGGCAGTACTGGTACGTACTTGGGGAACACATCCATGCATAGATAAAACACTAGTGAAAAAGAGAAAAGCATACGCACCATCTAAAGTACATTTGTGTCGAGACATGAACCTCGCGGGATAGATGAACTCCTGCATCATCTTATTGTTCTAGGTTTTTGTCTATGCTTGCAGGACAAGCACTTCCATGCTCGATCAAAAACTATCCTTCCATAGGTCATTAATTACTTGTAATTCGTACCCATTTGAAGCAAACTAGTGGACCATAAAGAAATGAAAAGGAGAAGTTCATATAGAGGTTGGGAAGCTAAAGCATCGGTTCATCAATCAGGGTTTCATTGGTTAGGCATTGGGTCCTTTACCTTTAGCACCTTTTGAAATTTATTGCTGCCCATGCACGAGCTGTGTCCTTATATGCACGCATTAGCTCCCCGTTGAAGTACAGAGAGCATGCACAGAGATTCCACGAACAGTGAATGTACAAAAACAAAGACTGTGAATAGCCAGCTCTAATAAATGGATGCATCACGAGATACTTTAAAAGATACACCCAAAACAATTTTTTCTTTTCTTTTTTTCCTTACTCTTTCTTGTTTGCGTTTGCTTTGCCATGTAAGTTCTTTCTCTCTCTCTCTCTCTCTCTCTCTCTCTCTCTGTGCTTTGCTTCCAACATTGTCTACATTCCACAAAGACAAATCATGTACCCATCTATTCACATGTGTGCCCATTAATCATTACTACAAAACAATTGCTCTTTCGATACATTGTAGTCCTGCTCCAATCTCTAGTCCCTTTGCCTTCCCTGAAATGTAGCTATACTCTTTAGGGTTTTAGATCCTAAGAGAGTCAGCTAGGTCAATCATCTCTTGTAAAAAGTACAATTCTTATAAAATAATTTATCACTTGATTTACGCTTGTAATCAGCTATATCTTGACGATACATCATTCTCCAAAATATGTACTGTTTCAAAGATATTTGAATGTTTTTAGGGAAAAGAAGGAGAGAAAAATGATTAAGTGTACAAACCATATTCGATTCTGCATATGGGAGAAATGCTACGTACACTAAAATTTTTTACCGAATTGTATTTAGTAAGTCATATAGCAAGTCATGGTAGATTTTTTTTAGCTGCTTTCTATATGAATCCCACTTATTTCGAACATTTAGTGCGACATTCGATACATCATTATTTAACAAGAAAATTCTAATGTAAAGAGTTTTAGTATTTCTAGCATCACTTCTTTTAGAGATAGTGGAATTTATGTTCTCGACTGTGTTATCTTGAATGTTTCTCTTGATTATGAGAATGGGGTTATAGCATATCTCATGGATTGTTCACGAAATTCATCACCAAACTATGATATTTTCTTCTATAGATGAAAATTTTTGAACTTATATTTCGTTTTCACTCAAATTACATGATTTGAAAAATATTTTCTTAAAAATTATTATTTGTATTGCTTGAAATAATTAGTTAATGGAAAATATTTCATTATCGACAATAATTTATATATAAATATTTTTGCGAATAATAAAGATATTGTCCATTCATTTATTTTTGTAAACGATACAAATGATTATTTTTTGAAAAATATTTTCCAAATAATTCATTTTCTGCAAAACAAATAGAGACTTGATGAATGATCCATTGATAGATGACCTACGTGGGTATACGTATGGGTTTGTGTATTTATGTAGCTTTTATTTGTAGTAGCTGCATTAATTCTATAAACAAATATTTTTGTTTGCATTTTGAATTATTCACATAGAATTTTTTTTAGGTGACAATTTATTGAAGATAAGTTTAAAAAGTGGAAGTGTGCGGATCTGTACATATAGGCCTCCAGCCATGGCCGTGCTCTTTAAAATAGTAACTTTTCCGGCGTTGTGGGAAGTCCAATTGACACGGTCATAGCTGAGCCGACATTCTTATGCATATTTTATGGATAATACATGGACAGTGAAATTACATAAATTGTTTACATATTTAATATTATATAAGAGTGATTAAACATATAAGACGCATTCATATCTGTCTCATGAAGATTGCAAACTCGAACTACTTATTACAGTTGCATTATGTTCGATTATTTTGTGAGAATAATGAGGCTTATGTCTAAATAAACAATATATATCCTAATAATGCAGTTTAATTTCTTCTGGGATACCACGATTCCGCTTGTCTTATTATCTCCGCCCAAAAGATTTCTTTGCAACATGATTGAACATCTGACAACACTGGAGGCTTGGGTATATTGTCCAATGAGGTGTCTTGAAGCTCATGAGCATGATGACATTTCGAGAAAAGATAAGGAAAAATACAACTCGAACCAGATAAGCAATTTGTCTTCGCACGTTTTCCCACGTCTGTTAGCCTGTGACTCCCTCAACCCATCAATTTCCGTCCCAAATTTTTCATGATGCCAAGCGGGGAGGAAAACTCGGTGCTCCGTCAAGAAATTAATCATTAACGAGACATTCTAAGATTGTGAGCAGAACAAAAGGATGGAGAAGAAGGGCCTTGGAAGGTGCTTACCAAGGTGATTGATTTGTCATAATGTTCTAGATTCATCATATTAACTTAGTCGTGAGTTCTCGTACAAGTTTTTGAAAAGACTACTATGTTCATCATCAGGCCAAAATCCAAAGAATGGCGGTTGGTCCTATCTATGAATGAAATACTTTGATAATCAGCACACGCATCACGATCAACAAATCGATGTACATCTAGAAATAATCATTAGTCCATGTCTTTTTTTATTTTGAGCACAAATATATTCAAATGATACATTATTATTGATTGCCATACATCACATCAATTGATGACATGACGTGTAACGTCTGTTTGTGAAGAGCGTCACGGGTTACTCTCTCCTTATTTAACTCTATGTGTTTTTTCCCCTCTTTTTGTGTAGTTCATGCGAGGAAGAATGCTTGGTGTTAGTGTAAGTGCACGAGTAATTAGTAGAATAAGTAGAAGTTACAACACTTTGATACATATACTTGCAACTCAATACCATTTTTGTTCATCTACAAAATTGAAAATTGTTTGGCTGAACATTTGTAAATTGGTAAGCTTGTACTCTTTTAAGTTTAAACAAGTGAGTGGTAGTAACACCGGACCACCTTCTATATAATTAAGCTAAAAATAGGCTTTCGTCTCATTTGTTTGACATTCCTAAATTACCCTTGTATTAAACAATGGAAAGACAATAAAAGGACATAATAGACACATCTCTAGTAACTTCGCACTTTATCCGCTTCTTTAAGAACTACTCATTTCTCTCTTCACGATAGCATGTGCCAGATCACCAGTTATCATAAAAAACTAAGACATGATAATTGATAAGCTGGAGAAGCTCAATAGAACATCATACAATCTCAACGTTAAGATTAGTTCTAGACATTGGGTTCTAGAAGATAACTAGCCTGTTCAACCCATGTGTATGTCTCAAGGTCACATCACCTTATGAACTAATGATCCTCATATCATTAACATTATGAAAAATTATTTAAAAAGTCATCAACTTATTGCACTTTTGTTAATTCTGTCGTAAACTTTTCAATTTTGCCAATTGAGTTTTAGATATTTTCACGTTTTGTTAATTGAGTCAATCTAACCAATTTGGCCGAAAATCATTGTTATAAACATTGGCCATCCTACATGGCATAATTGGTGCTGATGTTGATAATTTTTAATAATATTTTAATGTTTTTGGAATCATAAATTATTTTATCATTGTTTTCTTTTCTTTTTCATTTCCCTTTTTCTTTTTTTTATCCTAACCCTAGGCTAGCAACCTTCGGCTAGTTGGGCAAGGGCATTGTTGCCCTCGCTAGCCATGGGCCAGGGCCTCTGCACCTATGCCGGCCTTAGGTGAGGGTGTCATCCCTCGACCTTTGGCTAACTCACCTAGACCAGGTGAGGGCTGCCAACCTAGGATTAGAAAAAAATAAAAAAAATAAAGAAACATATTAAAATATTATAAAAAATTGTCCACATCAGCATCAGCCGTTGACAGCCAGTGTTCATGTTAGCATTTTTTGACCAAAATTAGTCTAATGGATTTAAATGGCAAAACGTGAAAAGATTTATAACTCAATTGGCAAAATTGAAAAGTTTAAGATTAAATTGACAAAAGTGCAAAAAATTTAAGACTTTTTTGACAATTTTCCCACTGAGGTTACATGTATGTACCTAATCAGGTAATCTTGGCCCAAAAGAAGGTACATTATTTACGCAAATGGTCATTAAAAGAGACTAGGTAACTTAAAAATCTTCTAAGAGATGAACATGGCAAGCTTGTTTTCCATCAAATAACACGTAGGAAAATCGTTGGAGACCCTGGAAGATTCTTTTCGGATGATTATGCTTGCATAATGACATCATTTGATAATCTGCGACGTCGCATGAATTATTTTGAGCGTGGCGACACTACTAGAGGCCTTCGCTGTGAGCCACAATTATGGAGACGCAATCGAATTGTGTTTTTATTTTTTATTTTTATAATCTTAATGATTTGAGCAAAAGTGATAGTGCAATGCTGACCTGTACACGTTTTTGTGTCTACTAGTAAATTTTATTTATCGAGCAACGAGACAAAATAAATCCCAGAAAGGAATATATCTTAGGGCCCAATCATGGAATGAAAGCACAGCTGAATTCAGAAATGCTTCCCGTGACATTCCATATTATTACAAAAATGAAAACGAAATCTCATAAGAAAACAAGTGAAGGCATATTGCAAACCCATTTTTTTTTATAAGAGAAAAAAAATAGAAAATCTCTTCTAACAGCATGTACACGTTTGATGGCAATTGAACTTTCGCTCTCTCTCTCTCTCTCTCTCTGATTTTGCTGATATTTAAAAACTATGCAATGTTGTTTTGTCCCACGCTATTTTGTGGTTATCTCTTTTGTCATGGTGAATTTCATCTGCATGTATATCGGTAGTATAGGATTCTTCTAACTCTGCTAGCAAAGCACACGTGACTTGCTCTTCGGGAAAGTACATTCACATGCAAATGTAACGACGCAAAACTGATAAAAGAAAACGAAAAAAGAGGGGAAAATGTTGCAGAAGCTGGGCACGATAAGTGCTTGTGCTCTCTGCATGGGACGAGAGAAGAGGTTGAGAGTAAGTAAACGATGATTTAAAAGAGCGTGGAGTATGGTTAAAACATAGATATTGTGGAAGTATCGTGTATCTGATACTGCCGATATGTGAGATAAAAGTAATTGATATATTTAAGACCCTATCAAGAAGTTTAGATGGGATTAAGGAAGTCGTTTTCATGAGGCGTGCGTGTCATCTCTCTCTCCCTCTCAAAGGTCGTTTTCCATAAGTTGTGACACTTTTCTAAGCACATCACATATCATCCACTGTTGCCTAGGGTTTACGCTTGCAAACAAACGAGTGCTTGCACTTTGGACAGCTATATTACTTTGTCTTTTCTCAGACGAATGTTCTCTTGAGGAGTTTATTTGGCAACTGATCCAAAATATAATTTTCCCTCTCCTCTGGTCTTTTGCATCGCCAATCTTTGAGTTACTTCCGCCAAGACATCCTCAAAGATTGCATACAAAAGTATCAAATAAGGAAAATATAGAGAGCTTTATGACAGCGACATATAATTAAGATTCAATTTTATATAGTGTATGGATTTAAATAAGGGGCATATCTTCTTCCAATCATAGTAGAAGGAAATTTTCTAATTACCATTTTGGTTGGTGGGTTACGATCATGGACATTACCCGCATCTATATTTAGTAAGTTTTGCGCGTGGATGATACCCACAATCGAGATTTGAGGAGAATATGGCCCTTCAGGCACAACATAAACAAAGGGAATTGAGGTTTATTGACGCAATGCTACTGGCATACTTCTTCTTTGCCTTATATATCACATAAAATTATGAAGTTGCAATCACAATCCGCTTTTGTATCAATTCTATGTTGCTCTTAATTTTTCCCTTGCCTCCTCATTTGGTTTAGTTTTGGTAGATCTGTGCTTTTAACTTGTTTACAATCTAAAGAGACTAGAGACATATATATTCACTTGCAAAATGAAAATGAAACCTCTTAGAGTAATATTTGCTGATGATATGGTTAATTTTTTATGTGCATGGATGGTAATATTTGTGATGGATTGATCTTCAGCTTTTCCAAAAGCGCATGACAACTTGAAAGCTTCCAAAATTTTCGCGATACATCTCATTTCATTTGAATCTTGTCCATCGTTGAAAACCAATAGCTGGTTTTGAAGCATGGACGACTCGCAAAACAATAGGGAAAGAATGGTACAAGAAATTAGGAATTATACACTTCTGAGTGACTACATTCATCATGTGACAACCATCTAATTTGGGTTGATTACCGCCATACTATATATGTAAAATTGACAATCAAGAGTGAATTTGTACCCTGTATGTAACCGTGTGGCAATGTAATTAACTGGCATGTTGACAAAAACAAGTAATGTAAAAACTTAGGGTTTCCCACCGAAATGAGCAATGGCTCTTATATCACAATAATTGCCATCATGCATATACATGGTGACTGGTGGCTAAGAGGGAATGCAAGATTTTAGCCTCATCTGAGTTGCGAGTGGTGACCCAAAAGACAAAAACTCGTCTAGAAATAGCAAAACCCTAGAGATAGCCAAAATTGTTAGAATCAAGGGCTTGGGACGTGCTCTCTCTCTCTCTACCCCATTTTGATGGTGACAAAAAAGATTGCACATCTTTCTTCTCTTTCAGGTCACGGGGGCGGTTTAACTAACAACAACTTTCAAATTTTTGTGGCGATTTTAATGATTTTTTTTTTTGGTAGAAGCTTTTAAGCATATGAAGAAATGACACTGCGCTCTCTTGTCCCGTCGCTTCACATGTACCGGAGCCAGCAAAATCCATCGGTGCAAACAACCAAAACCGAGGCCATATGATGTATGGGACAGTTCAGGGATGTGAGGGGGTCGTATGTTTATGTCTCTTTGTTAATTTTCACGGATGGTATTTGAAAGGGCAGAGATTTATATGGATTCGATTTGCTGTCTCGCTTTAAAGCCCCACAATTCTGGGAGATGCCTTCGGTTTGCTTTGTCGGAATCCCCAAGAGAGTTTCGGTGGGTCGTTTTGAGGAGGGGGAATTATTTCCATGAAGAAAAAATTATTATTTTTTTCTTATATTTGCTGAAAGTTTATATTTTTAGGCTGTACTGAAGAGAGATGAGGTTTGATTTACATCCTCGAGGTGACTCGTGAAGTTTGCCTTAGGTCGAAAGCCAAAACATGGCGTATGCCCATTTAATAAATTATATACGAAAAACACGGTTTGCTATACCTATTCATGGTCATCATGTGTGGATGCGGTACTCGGAGAACAAAAGGATAAGAAAGTAGTATCAAAACATCATTTTTATTAGCGTTTTCATGAAAAGGACAGGACTTTCAATTCGATAATGATAGGTTGTAGTTTTCCTTTATATGAAGTTTCGTTCCTTGAAAGATAGTGAGAAATAGGGGTGCATTAACAAATTCTTTGCTGAATGGCCAGTTTCCACCTCTTTCCTCATCGCGATTTAAGTCATCCATGACTGCTCAAGCAATCGTGGCATACATCGCTCGCCACAGCAAAAGAATTGGATCTTCTCAATTCAAAAGGAGATTAGACTGAGAACAGAGATCACCATAGGGGATTCAACAGTCGAAACTATTTGTGAAGACTTGCTACTTGTTCATTCATTTGTCATCTAGCAAACAGGTCGTGGTTATTGGAGGAGGAAATTTAATTAATCTATTTTTTTGGTCGAATTGGAAGAGGAAATTGAAATAGCTTGAAGTGGTTGATTGACTATTGTGAATTGAGTGATTCGTGTTCATGTCCTATAATGAAAAAATCTGTTGCACAAGTCTACCGATTGAGATTTGTGATTAGTCCATTTGTTGTCATTCGAACCCAAGACAAAACACCATGACAGACTTTGTGCGATTAGTCCATAAACAAGAGTGATCGCAAGGCGATCTGTATAATTGCGTATAGTCTGCAGAAGAAAGATAGATGATAAATCAACTCGAGCAAGCTTTGTGTATGATTGTCTTTTCCTATTGTCTTATTAAATATGCCCAAGAATTCGAAGGAGGGTACCTTCTCCGGCACTCAACATACCATCTCAGTATCTTGTCAAACCTTATAAAACCGGACTAGAAAAGAACTTTCTTTGGGTCGGGCATGCGCTGGCCCGTATCAAAGATCATTGGACCCCCCACCCAAAAATGCAAAACCGAACAGAACCAAGAAGAGAAAAGGGAAGCCTGTTGCTGTAAACCTCATGGAAAATCCTCATGCTCATATGCCCAAAACCGAAGGCAAGAAGACAGGTCATCTTGCTATAGATCGAGCCTTACCTTCTTGCAGCAGAAGGTTGCATTTGTCTATAGCGATCCAGGAAATGGCCACGCACTGAGACTCAAATGATGGATGGAGGACGGAGGCTTTTCCAAGGGATTGTTACGGATTAATGAGGAAGATGCTCCGCAGTTCATCACAAACGGTGTGAAATTAGACTACCACGTTTCTAGGAGGAATCGTCGTATTTCGGATCTGGAAACCTTTTCAACGAGTGAGATCTATATTTCTCTGCTTCCAAGCTAATGACCGAGATCAACCCGGCTCCGTGCAGTACTCCCGCGCAGCTTTGGCTGCCTCATTATAACATATTTTTTCTATTACGCAATGTAAAAATGTGGAAGCGGAATTTTCCTCGACGAGCTCGAAATAGTAAATAATAGGGGCATTCACAAAGTCTTCTCAAATCACATGTGTCAATCGGGTAGCACCGTAATAGAAAAGACATGTCAAGGAAGAAAGTATCACATGATTCACAAAAATCCATACTATCTTTGAGGAAAACACGTCACACTGAAAAATCTAATTGCATTTTCAGCAAAAGAGAATGGATTAGTGGGGAAGGAAATAATAGAGTGCAGAGAAATCTCCTAGAAAAGCATTAAGAACTCTCTAAAGGGACGAAGGAAACGTAAATCCTAAATCAATCAATCCCATCGATGCGAACTCATAGTTGAAAACTGAAGATCACGCAATTTTATATAATTTGGATTGGTAATTAAAAGAAAATAAATTCAATTGCAAATGATTCTAGAAAAATAGAAACTTACAAACACTAAAGAAAAATTACTGACTATAATATTAATTATGGTAATTTTGATTAAGAAAAACTACGACATACGAGGATAATTACTCACTAATAGGGCCTTTCAATTATGAAGTAATGCTACGACCATGGAGAAAAGTTACTAAGAATAGGGAAAAAAAAGAGTAATGATGAATTCAAGTTGATAGCAATTTTTCCTGGAAAGTTTGGGAAGGTCAGATATTTAATCTCACCAGAGTTTAGTATATATTAATATATGTGAAGAATGGTTATTAAACTGTATTTTACAAAGACTTGTAGGAAAATTACAATTATTCAGGACAATTACTAAGCATAACTACCATCTCACACAACAATTCGAGATATTTTACCAGGTTATTGCTTAATTACTAAGTATTAACATTGTTACAAGTCTCCATAGATAACTTACCGTGCATAAAGGTAAATTACTAGTTACAAGGGCAAATAAGATATGACCATACCGGTAAGTTACAATCCATAAAGTACAATCACTATCTATAAGTGGAATCAACCTTACTATAATTTTAGGTAAATTACGTCAAATTAGAAAAATTTATGATTCCGTTTGTTTCACAGAAATTAAATGATTTAGAAAATATTTTCTTAAAAACAGTCACTTGTATTCTTACAAAAATGAATGAATAAAAAGTATTTTCACTAACCACGAAATTGTTCAAACACAAATGTTGTGGATAATGAAAATATTTTAAATCGATTGATTATCTCAAGCTACATAAACAATCATTTTTAGGAAAATATTTTCCAAATTTCTCATTTTTTACGAAATAAACGAAACCTTCGAGGAGGACAGGGTACCTTTTCTTTTTTTTATGGGGCCATAGAAGCATCCCCTTTTTGATGTAGGAGATGTGGGGATGCATTGTTTCTTGCGATCTTTAGAGATGAAATGAACCGAATCACCCGAAAGAAAAAGAAATGTGGCATTAAATTCTGTCTTAACGTCCTTTTTTTGGTCATTTTGAAAGCCATTTCCAGCTGCTTTAATTCTTGCTTTTCTAAAGGTTGTTTACTCTCAACAAAACTAGAACGCTTTTACGTGGGAACCCAATTCATTGCATTTAGGGCGCGAATGATAATATTTCTGTTCCAGAAATCATTTCTGAAACAGAAATAGATTTTCCTATTTCTATTTCTGGATAAATTTTTAAGCCAAAAAACGAATTTGATAACGACAAAAAATTTATATTCTTGAAATAGAAATTCATTTGATAATTAAAAAAATATTTATTTTTCTAAGTGGCGGTGATAATGGGAGGAGTGGGGACCGGCGGGCGGCGAGCAGCTGTGGGCGGGGGTGGTGGTGGTGGTGAGCGACGGACGGAAAAAAACATTTTCAGGTGAAAAGTAAGAAAGAGAAAAATAATTTCTGATTTCTATTTCAAAAATATAAAAGTAAAAAAATTTTGTTTCTGATTTCTGTTCCAAACCTATTTTTGAAATAGAAATTTGTTCCAGAAATAGAAATGAAATTTTTTTTACCAAACGGATTTTTATTTCAGAAATAGGTCTGAAATAGAAATCTATTCCAAAAACGAAAACAAAATGATTACCATACACAGCTTTAACTTCCAATGAATGCAGTGGGAACCGTAATTCACGTTTGGCATAAGCCCACTGGCAGACCTTTCAGAGGAGAAGACTTTGTGTTGATAACTTGGCTTATTAGAGGGGCTGGAGGAGTTGAATCCCTATCCCCACCGCCAATCTCCTCTGCCGAAGTGAATGATGGGGTGGCAGAGCTTCTGGAACGGGACTCGTCATATGTTTAGGCTAAAAAAATTTCAGCGATTGCACAAATATGAATGGGACTTTACCAATGTATTTCAAAGTCTCTCTGGTGATATTAGACAATTAGGACTAATTTGGTCCGCAATAGTATTCCATCTTAACCCTGTTGGAAAAACGTCACTATGGTAACCGAATAGTCAACAATCCAACCGACAGAGCTTTTAGAACAGCTGATTCATTTTGTGAACCCACCAACAGACCAACAGACCTTCTAGAGAAGATGTGTCGATCACTTCACACTTTAGAGGGGCTGTCCAAATGGAAGCGCTCACCCTCGTGCTAAAGTGAATAATGGAGTGACGCTAATAGTCTATGGGTATCAAAATTAGTATATGATTACAAAACAAAAATGACGAGGATCCAATAGCTTATTCTAGTGGGTAGATCTTGCATATTAACTCAACTCCCAACCTGCAGGGCAAGTTGAACTCGCCTTACCAGAGACTTGTGTCCCTCACTTCACACTTTATGAGTTGAACCCCTCATTCGCATGCCTAAATTGCAAAATGGGGTGGCATCAAATCCTCAACCTCTTTTATTTCCTCCTTTTCTTTCTTTCGCCCCTTCTACATACCTCATGCTTCGTTCTCAACCCCAAGTACCCTCTAAATGCCACAATCCCCTTCATTCCGCCTCCCCCGCCTTGCCCTCCTGATCACCGCGATGCCTTGCTCCATTTTGCTAATTCTTCGTGATTGGTAGCACGGCATCCCCCTCCTATTGTCCTATGTTAAGTCGTCCAAGGACAAAGTCATGGAATAAGGGGGTGAACTGTTGCTCGTGGGACGGTTTTATATGCAACTATGTCAGGCGCAGCATCATCATACTCAATCTTTCTTGCAGTTGGCTTCGTGGTGCTCTCCATCCCAATATCTCCCTCAATCTCCCGAAACTTCAACAGTTGTGTTAGTCTTATAATAGCATCAGTGGGGGGATCCCAAGGTAGTTTTGGGGAATGAATCATGATACATTGGAAATCTTAGATCTGTCTGAAAACCAGGTTGAGGGGGACATACAACATTTGCACTTCCTGGAAGAGATTGTTATATCCAAACCTTGGCTCCAATAATTTCACTAGCAAGATCCCTTCTTCAATTTGCCAATTGAGTTCACTTAAAGAGTTACATTTGGATAACACTAATCTCTCAGGGAATGTGCCATCGTATTTTGGTAATATAACTAGTCTCCTACATCTAAGTTTGAGCAACAATAAATTTGGAGGGACATTACTATGCTCTCTAGTTAAACTCGTCAACTTACAATTCCTAAATCTCAATCACAACAAGTTCGGTGATATCTTCCCACATTGGCTAGAAGCATCGGATCTGGCAACCCTTGATTTGTTATCCAACAATTTTCATGGTGAGATCAACCTCACTGCCTTTAGACTCTTATTTTTATTTATTAGAAATAACTATTTTAATGGATAGTTTGATGGGCCAATTCCATTTTTGTCACCAGTCACATTTTATTATTCCATTGCAAGTAATAATTTCAAAGAAAAGATCCCCTCTGTTTTGCAATGCCACCAAGCTCAAGGTCATTAACTTGCCTAGCAACGGCTTAATCAATAGTTTGCCTCAGTGCTTAACAAATTTTAGCACCAATTTGCAAGTTTTGAACCTACGAATAAACCACATTGAGGGCAATCATTTTCTTCAAGAAATAGCTTAATAACTCTTGACTTGAGTGGAAATTGGATCAAAGGCACATTGCCCCGATCCCTTATCAAATGTGAAAATTTGGAAGTTCTAGATCCCAGTGACAATCAGATAGTGGATTTGTTCCCAAGATGGTTGGGAACTCTCCCAAAATTGAAAGTACTCGTTTTAAGGTCCAACAATTTTAAGGATCTTTTGAACATTTCCAAGGGAGCTCACCTCTTACTCATGTTACACATTTTAGACCTCTCTAACAACAATTTTGGTGGTAATTTGACAGCCAACTTGGTGATGAACCTTAAAAGCATGATGAATGGTCACAATGGACAAAATCGTTCATTGTATATGACCTAGTCTTCCATAGGGTGAAAATCCCTTGACCGTAAGGATGAAAGGGCTAGAGGTTGAGCTAGTAAAGATCTTGACTATCTTCACAACCATTGACTTGTCAAACAACTTTTTTCTTGGGAATATCCCGGGAGTTATTGGACATCTTAATTCTCTCATAAGGCTCAACCTTTCTCATAACAACTTTATAGGTCCCATCCCTCTAACTCTAGGGAGCTTGACTAATCTTGGTTGACTTGATCTTTCTTCGAACAAGCTTAATGGGGTAATTCCTAGAAAATTGGGAGATTCGACATTCCTTGGATACTTAAACCTTTTGACAAACCAACTCACCAGTCAAATTCTTCAAGACAAGCAATTAAGCACATTTTCAAATGACTCGTTCAGTGGGAATCCAGGCTTATGCGAAACTCCATTGTCAAAAGCATGCCTTGGCGATGCTCAACCTCCTTCCACCATCATCCTCATCAACTTTTGACTAGGAAGGGCATGAGAATTAGTACAAACAGAAAACAGTGTGGATAGATTATGCATCGGGAATCATAATTGGGATTTCTATAGCATACATTACATTTGAAACACAAAGGCCCGAGTGGGTCACGCAAGGTGTGAGAATGCTAGAGAGAAGGGTAGCCGAGTGGATGGAAAAGCCAAAGTGGAAGGCCGTCAAATTTCATAGATAATGAAATTGTTGAGGAGATGTCTCTTTATATCGTTTAATATAGATTTAGGGTGCGTTTGTTTCGCGAAAATCGTACAATTTTTGGAAAATATTTTTCAGGAAATCATTTTCCATGAAAATAATTAGTTTTCTTGTGTTTAATGATATGTGATTGAAAATATTTTCGGGCGTTTGGATCGCACTTGGAAAATGATTAAAAATAAGATGACCTAATAAAAAGAGAAGAACCTAAAGACCTGATAAAAGAGAGAAAGTGTTTTCCCCTTCCCATGCACAGGAATTCATTTTCCTAAAATAATACATAATATTTATGTTGACTGGAAAGTATTTTTCATTGACCAAATCGTTTTTGAAAAAACAAACAGCGGAAAGTCCGGAAAATACTTTCCGGGAAACTACTTTCATTAAAACAAACGCACCCTTAGTGAATAAAGCCATAACAGGACTAGTTTGAAAAGTCATTTCCCTTAGGGAGGTTCGTTTCTGATGTATTCCCAGTTTTTTGTTTTGATGCAATTCCATATCAGTTGAATTAAGAAGATGAATGATGAGATATATTAAGCACATGGCTTTACAAAAAATAACAGGTAAAAGACTAAAAAATGAAGCGAGTGCCCTTAAAATCTATAGATATCTTTTCCATCTTCCTATGCGCCTGGCTTATATTTATCCATGGAGAATCAGAAGCGAAGACCTCACTTAACAATTCGGCCAAAGTTTTCAATAACTTAAGCTGCTGTGGAAATACATCCTGAAGAATTAAACCAAAATTGTTGAATTGCACATCGGTAGTAAATTGTGGAGTGGAAGCTATTATACATTGTCCTTGATAGAGAACACTGGTCAAAAGTGGAACGGAGAAATGGTGAGTGACATATTCAAAGGATCTTCAAATTCCAAATAGTTCTACTGAAAAATAATAAAACAGAGTGCCTTCCTCAATAATTAACTATCGAAAATCAAAGTAAACTGTCTATCATGTAGTCATGGCATAGTCGTGCATGTTTTTATTAATGATCACATTTTACCTAGAGATTGTCTCATAAATAAATATGAACAAAAGGTTACTAGAAATATCAAAAAAATTATATAATATTTACTTTAATGTCAAAAGTCTTTACGGATTCATTTAAGTGCCAAATCAAAAGAAACATGATTATTCAAGTACTTTCGGCGAAAACATAACTTTCATAATTAAAAATTTAACATGAGTTGACTCTTTTTTTTGTTTGGGGGGGTTTTAAAAAACCAGTCCATGTGGACATCCGCGTTGCTGGGTCGTCCAAAACGGGGGTCCTCCAAAACGGACGTTGCACCACTCCCACGCCAAAAAAACACCGTTGTTCAACGCCTGCCATTGCCGTCACTCATTTGCCACCGAATGACACCACCATCCGCCGTTCACTCCCCGCCATCCTTCACCACTCCTCAGAGAAAAAACTCCCAACCACCGATAACCCACACATAGCCATCGCCATCCCACGCACAGCCATCATCCATTGCCATGCCGCCTCGGCCATTCTCCCGAAGACACCATCCAACCGATGACAAGCAAAGACATGGGCGGCCGCTACTAACCCATAGCGGTTGCCAATATCTCAGGGCGGCCATAGATCGAAGCCGCCTTCCATTCACTGCCCTCGATGGTCGCCGGCGAACACCCAATTAGTTTGTCCTGTTCTGCCCTGTTTTCCGGTGAAGGAAGCTTGAGGAGTTTGGGATTCACCTGAAGTTGGTTCACTGGCATCAACCGCCAGTGACGGCTTTCCTCACCGTTTTCAAGCCGCCGAAGCCACTGCTGACCGTCAAATACTCTATTTTATGAGACAATGAATTCTGTAACGGGAGCGAAACGCTCTTCTAGAGTCACTGAACCAGTGTGTCTTGAAAAGAGAAGGCAATGGCTCAACTGGTACGGCCACTCTGGCAATGACACAGGTTCCACCGCCGTCATCTCTCCCCGACTCCCTTGTCTCCTTCACCCTTTGGAACGACGTCGCTGTAATAATCTTCATCATACTCACCATTGTCAGTTCCAAACAGTGGTCCCTTCAGCACACCGAGACGTCCGTTACCAGCCGCGCGGGGCTCGGATTCCCCAACTGCCGCCGTGCAATCCCTGAGAAGAGGACGGCAGCGACCCCAACTCCGACGCTAAGAAGAGCCGCAACCAGAAGAAGCGCGAAGGCTTGGCGCACCATCCACTGGGGCATGGAGCTCACTTCTTTCTCCAATATCCAAATCAAGCGCATCCTCAGGTACTACTGGGGGAAAATGTATTCACGGGTGGTCGCGATTTGGAGCTTTTACAGGCTTCATGGAGTGGCCCAATAGCGTAGCATGTAGATTGATTCTTGTTTTTCTAATGGGGAATTGCAGAGTGGCTTCTACGGAGCAAGAGGTGTTGGATGCTCTGATGCTTGCAAGGTGATGCTTCTGCAATGCATGGTTGTTTCTCTTGGAGCTTTTGCTCTGAGTTGTTAGCTGTTTATGCGGTTGAGATGTTTGTTGAATTGTCGCAGAGACTGGGACCCGATGTTAGAGAAGAAAAAGCGAAGGTAGTTCAATTACATTTGGTACTATAACATTTCATTCCTGCATTTTGCCATTGCCAAATGAGTTCTTGCAGCGCAAAATAGTTCTTGGACTAAGAAGCTCTTCTCTTGCCGCTTTTACTTTGTTAGATTGAACATGATTAGGTGAGCTTATGCTTTTGAAATGCTTGGATGGTACGTGCGGTGTAGCTTCTTGAGAATTATATTGATGCAAGATAAGCAACTGCTAATGCTGTGCTCGAGGAGGGCCTGTATGGATGCTCAAGCTGTGCCAAAAATCTAAAATTTTGCTTGTTGAACTATTTCTTTCCATTTACATATGGAACGCAGTGTCTTTGGCTTTTTTTTTTTTTCTTTCTCTTTTGTTTTATTAAGTTGTGCTCTACAAAATATTTGCAAGAGGTTTGAATTCAATGGTTCATTGATGCCTCAGTGAGTCAATGACTGATTTTGCATGATTAGTCCAAAAGCAAAAGCGATCACAAGGTGATCCGTATAATTGCACATAATTTGTCCACCGAAGAAAGATAGATGATAAATCGACTTGAGCAAGCTTTGTGTATGATTGCCTTTTCCTATTGTCTTATAGGATGAAAATGCCCAACAATTTGATTGAAGGCTATCTTCTTCGGCCCTCAACATACCATCTCAGTACCTCTGTCAATCCTTGTAAAATTGGACTAGAAAGAACTTCTTTGGATCAGCCATTAGCGGGCCCGTATCAAGATCATTGGACCCCCACAAAAAACCGAACACAATCAAGAAGAGAAAAGGGAAGCCTATTGCTGTAAACCTTATGGAAAATCCCCATGCCCATATGCCCAAAACCGAAAGCAAGAAGACAGGTCATCTAGCCATAGATGAGCCTTACCTTCTTGCAGCGGAAGGTTGCACTTGTTTATAGCGTTCCAGGAGATGGCCACAATGAGACTTCAGATGATGGATAGAGGACGGAGGCTTTTCCAAGGCAGAGTTACGGATTACAGAAGAAGATGCTCCGCGGTTCATCACTGATGCTGTGAAATTAGACCACCACATTTTTGGGTGGAATCGTCCTATCTCAGATTTTGAAACCTTTTCAACAAGCGAGATCTATACTTCTGTGCGTCTGCGCTCACGACCGAGATCAACCCGGCTCAAGGTAGTACTCCTGCATAGCTCCGGCTGCCTCACCATAACATACTTTTTATATTGTGCAATGTAAAAATGTGGAAGCACAATTTTGCTAGTCGAGCTCGAAACAGTAAATAATGCAGGCATTCACAAAGTCTTTTCAAATCACATGTGTCGGTCGGGAAGCATTGTAATGGAAAAGAAATGTCAAGGAAGAAAATATCACATGATTCGCAAAAAACTATCTCTGCGGAAGAAACGTCACATTGAAAATTTAATCGCATTTTCAGTAAAAGAGAACGGATGAGCGGGGAAGAAAATGACAAGAGTGCAGAGAGATCTCCTTGGAAAACCACCAAGAATTCTCTAGAGGGACAAAGGAAACATAAATTCTGAATCATTCAATCCCATCGATGGGAACTCATAGTTAAAAACAGAAGATAACGCAATTTTCAGGATGGATCTCCTATATAATTTTGATAGTTAATTAAAAGTTAAAAAAAAAAAAAAATTCAACCGCAGATGATTTTAAAAAGATAGAAACTTACAAACACTTAAGAAAAATTACTGACCATAATACGAATGATGGTACCTTTGTTTAAGAAAAACTACGACACATGAGGATAATTACTCACCAAATAGGCTTTTCAATTATGAAGTAATGCTATGATCATGGAGGCAAGTTACTAAGAATAGGAAAAAAAAGATTAATGATGAATTCAAGTTGACAACACTTTTTCTTGGAAAGTTTGGGATGGTTGGATAATGAAAGCATTTTAAATTGACTAATTATTTCAAATTATACAAGCAATCACTTTTAGAAATATGTTTTCCAAATTGTTCAATCTTTTGCAAAACAAACGAAACTTACAGTTCTGTTTTTTTTTTTTTTGTTCCCTTATGGGACTGTAGGAAAATGAACTGAGACATTGTGTCTTGTGATCTTAGAGATTAAATGAAGAATCACCCGAAAGAAAAAGGAAATGTGGCATTCAATTCCGTCTCGTGATCTTAGAGATGAAATGAAGAATCACCCGAAAGAAAAAGGAAATGTGGCATTCAATTCTGTCTCAACGTCCTTTTCTGGTCATTTGGAAAGCCATTTCCTGCTGCTCTCGACAAAACTAGAACGCTTTCGCATGGGAACCCAATCTTATCTCATTACGTGTAGCGTTCGGTGAAAGCAGCTGGAACCGTAATTCACGTTTGGCATAAGCCCACCAGCACACCTTTCAGAGGAGAAGACTTGTGGTGAGAGCTTGGCTTATTAGAAGGGCTGTATGAGTTGAATCCCTATCCCCACCACCAATGAACTCGCTCCTCGGCCGAAGTGAATGATGGGGTGGCAGAGCTTTTGGAACGGGACTCGCCACATGTTTAGGCAAAATGAGAAATCCCGTGATTGCACAAATATGAATGAAACTTTACCAATGTATTTCAAAGTCTCTCTGGTAATATTATTAATCAAATAGGACTAATTTGGCCCGCAACAGTCTTAGCCCTGTTGGAAAAACGTCACAATGGTAATGGTATAGTCAACAATCCGACCGGCAGAGCTTTTAGAGCAGCTAATTCATTTTGTGAACCCACTTACAGACCGATGACTTCACACTTCAGAAGGGCTGTCCAAATTGAAGCACTCACCCCGCGTGCTAAAGTGAATAATGGAGCGATGCTAATAGTCTGGTGGGTTTCATGATAAATAAATGATTACCAAAACAAAAATGAGTGGGGATCTAATAGCTTTTTTCTGGTGGGTAGATCTTGCATGTTAAGTTAACTCCCAACCCACAAGGCAAGTTGAACTCGCCTGATCAGAGACTTGTGTCCCTCACTTCACACTTTATAAGTTGAACCCCTCACTCGTACGATTAAACTGCAAAATGGGGTGGCATCAAATCCTCAACCTCTTCTATTTCCTCCTTTTCTTTCATTTGCCCCTTTTACATATCTCCTGCATCAATCCATATCCCGAGAGTCCCGCCAACCCCGCAACACCCCTCCTCCCGCCTCCCCCTCCCCGTCCCCCTTCCGCGCCTTGCCCTCCCGATCAACGTGATGCCTTGCTCTATTTTGCGAATTCCTTCGTGATTGATAGCACGGCATCCCCCTCCAATTGTCCCATGTTAAGTCGTCCAAGGACAAAGTCGTGGAATGAGGGGGTGGACTGCTGTTGGTGGGACGAAGTCATATGCGATTATATCACGGGTAACATCATCAGGCTCGATATTTCCTGCAGTTGGCTTCGCGGCACTCTCCATCCCAATATCTCCTTTCTTCTCCCAGAGCTTCAATACTTGCTAATGTCTTATAATAGCATTAGTGGGAAGATCCCAAGGTGGTTTTGGGGAATGAATCATGATACATTGGAAGCCTTAGATATTTCTCAAAACCAGCTTGAGGGGGGTATACCACATTTGCACTGGAAGAGATTGTCATATCTTAACCTTAGCTCCAATCATTTCACCGGTGAGATCCCCTCTTCGATTTGCCAATTGAGTTCACTTCAATTTTTATGTTTGGATAACACTAATCTCTCAGGAAATGTGCCATCGTGTTTTGGTAATATAACTAGTCTCTTAGATCTAAGTTTGAGAAACAATAAATTAGAAGGGACATTACCGCGCTCTCTAGTTAAACTTGTCAATTTATATTCACTAGATCTCAGTCACAACAAGCTCAGTGATATCTTCCCACATTGGCTAGAAGCATTGCAACTAGCATCCCTTTTTTTGGATTCCAACAATTTTCATGGTGAGATCTACCTTGGTGCCTCTAGACTCCAATATTTATCTATTCGCAATAACAATTTTACCGGACGGTTACCCATAGAGATTTTCTCAAACACCTCATTAAATGTAATAGATTTGGCCAACAACAAGTTTGAAGGGCCAATTCCACTTCCATCGCCGTTCACATTTTATTACTCCATTGCAAGTAATAATTTCATAGGAAAGATCCCTTCTTTGTTATGCAATGCCACCAAGCTCCAAGTTCTTGATTGGTCTAACAATGGCTTGACTGGTAGCTTGCCTCGGTGCTTAACAAATTTTAGCACTGATTTGCAAGTTTTGAACATAGGAATGAATCACCTTGAAGGCACAATTCCTCAATCATTTTCTTCAAGAAATAACTTGATGACTCTTGATTTGAGTAGAAATTGGATGGAAGGCACATTGCCCCGATCCCTTGTTGAATGTGAAAATTTGGAAGTTCTGGATCTTAGTGACAATCAGGTAGAGGATACATTCCCAAGATGGTTGGGAACCCTCCCAAATTTGAAAGTACTCATTTTAAGGTCCAACAAATTTAAGGATCTTTTGACCATTTCCAAGGAAGCTCACCTCTTTCCCATGTTACACATTTTAGACCTCTCTAACAACAATTTTGGTGGTCCTCTACCAGTCAACTTGGTGATGAACCTTAAAAGCATGATGAATGGTGAAGATGGTCAAAACAAACCATTGTATATGACACGGTCTTCTTCCATGGGGTGGTCATATGAAAATTCCGTGACGGTGAGGATGAAAGGGCAAGAGATTCAACTAGTAAAGATCTTGACAATCTTCACAACCATTGACTTGTCAAACAACTCTTTTCATGGGGATATCCCGAGAGTTATTGGACATCTTAACTCTCTCATTGGGCTCAATCTTTCTCATAACAACTTTACAGGTCCCATCCCTTTGGCTCTAGGGAACTTGACTAATCTTGGATGGCTTGATCTTTCTTCGAACAAGCTTAGTGGGGTAATTCCTAGAAAATTGGGAGATTTGACATTCCTTGGGTACTTAAACCTTTCGAAGAACCAACTCATAGGTCGAATTCCTCAAGACAAGCAATTGAGCACATTTTCAAATGGCTCGTTCAATGGGAATCCAGGCTTATGCGGAACTCCATTGTCAAAAGCATGCCCTGGCGATGCTCAACCTCCTCCACCATCATCCTCATCAACTTTTGACCAAGAAGGGCATGAGAATTGGTACAAACAAAAAGTAGTGTGGATGGGTTATGCATCAGGAATCATAATTGGAATTTCTATAGCATACATTGCATTTGAAACACGAAGGCCCAAATGGTTTGCGCAAGGTGTGAGAATGCTGGAGAGAAGGGTAGCCAAGTGGATGGAGAAGCCAAAGCAAAAGGCGATCAAATTTCATAAATAATGAAATTGTTGGGGAGATATCTCTTTATATTGTTTAATATAAATTTTTTGAATAAAGATGTCACCTAGCTAGCTTGAAAAGTCATTTCCCTTAGGGAGGTTTGTTTCTAATGTCTTCCCTATCTTTTGTCTTGATGTAGTTCCATATATGTTGAATCAAGAAGATAAATGATGAGATTATTAAGCACATGACTTTACCAAAAACAACAAGTTGTTTTGCCAAGAAGGTTCTCAGACAAAATATCTTTTATCAAAGGGGCAAATCTTTTGACTTTTTTTTTTTGTGTATATCGGGTCTTGTATTGTTTCAGAAAGGAAACTACCAATTCTATTCTAAAGGCAATGGATAGAAAGTAAACAAAAGATAAATTTAACTTGACTGAAAGTAAATGCAACATAAAATAAAGAGTGATAGCCGAAAAGCGAATGTATTGGGTTTGTGTTCAATTGTATGGTCACTTACGATGATCTTCTTTAGACCATTTATAGCCAAGTATTGCAAATGACTACTCTATGACAAATTATTATTTTTAATTTCAAATCACCCGAGATTTTTAGTGCCTCGATAATAACCGTATTGCCTTATCGAGCATTTCAGAAGCTGCCTTCTTTCTTATCCTCTTACTCCCAATCAGTAATTAGTACCGAACTATCGGTACTTGTGATGATGGCCTTGCCCAAACTCTTGTGGACCAACTTCATCTATCTAGACTTAGTGGACCTTGTCACTTACCCATGGCCTGTTAAGAGGGTACGGACCCCAGGAGTGCCAAAACTTAGCACAGAGGGACACTTAAGTGCCAAAAGTTACAAACGATACACTTAAGTGCCAAAATCAAAACAAAATGGATCATTTAAGTGCCAACGGCGAGAAAATCCGGCCAAATTGCCACATGTCCATTTTCTCGGCAACTTCATTTGAGCATTTTTTTTTTCAAAATAAAAAATTTCACGTGGCAATTTAAATAAAAAAATTGTCCATGTCAAATTTTAAAAAATTGAAATTGATTTTATTTATTAAAAAAAAAAAAAAAAGAGGAGAAGGGGATTGGCGAGGGCCGTGCGCCCTCGCCGCCCCACCCTCAACAGGAAGGGCCGGCGATGGTGGACGAGGGTCGGCCGGGGTTGCCGAGCCCTGGCCGGCCTACGGCGAGGGTATTGACCCTCCCCCAGATCCAACGAGGGTCGTCGACCCTCACCCCGGCCAAGGGCCGCCGGCCGCCCAAACCGCGCCTCGTCGGATTTAGGGGAAGGTTGTGACCCTCGCCCCGGATTTAGGCAAGGGCCTACGGGCCCTCACCGCAGGCCGGCCAGGGCCCGGCCGACCCCGGCCGACCCTCGCCCATCATCGCCGGCCCTTCCCAACAAGGGTGGGGCAGCGACAGCGACGGCGGCGGCGATGGTCATGTGCAGCCCTCGTCGATCCCCTTCTCCTCTTTTTTTTTTTTTTTTTAAAAAAAAATAAAATCGATTTTATAATAATATATATTTTTAATTATTTAACTAATAATTTTTAAAATCCATGTCGCGCAAAAATGACGTCATTTTGCGCTGATTTGTTGTCATTTCAATTTTCGACGAACCACGTAGGTAAAAAAATTAATAAAAAATTGTCACGTAGGATTTCCGGCAGGGTTTCGACAACTTGGCACTTAAGTGATCCATTTTTAAAAAAAAAAGTGGCACTTAAGTGTACCGTTTGTAAGTTTTAGCATTTAAGTGTCCCTCCATGCCAAATTTTAGCACTCTCGTTGTACTTATCCCGCCTGCTAAGCTACTTTTGGTATCAACACAAGTAAAAGACAAAAAAAAAAAAAAATGAAGCAAGTGCCATTAAAATCTATAGGGAAAAGTGTTAGAAAAGTCATAAATCTATTATATTTGTATCAATTTAGTCATAAACCTTTTAATGGTGCCAATTTAGTCATAAACCTTTTAATGGTGCCAATTTAGTCCTAAAAATTTTGACCTAGTGTTAATTCAGTCCTAAACCTTTTAATGATGCCAATTTAGTTCTAAACCTTTTGAAGTAGTGCCAATTTAGTCCTAACTTTTGACTCGGTACCAACTAAGTCCTTTCGGTTAATTTTGGCTAAGTACTGAATTAGCACCAAGTCAAAAATTTTATAACTAAATCGACACTAATTCAAAAGATTTAGGACTAAATGAGCACCATCAAAAAGTTTATGACTAAATTGGCACCAAGTTAAAAGGTTTATGTAACATCCTGAAATTCGAGCCATTTGAGGAATGAATAAACATTAATTTCGCCAATGCATTGTTGATTGATCTCACTCGGAACTGATCACTCTTGAGATACCAACCTTGAGGGGAAGGGCTAATGAGAACAAAACTCGTGCAACTAAAGAACTTGATCTGGGAAAACGAATCGACCGTGAGACTTGCGTAAGGACGATCCTATAGTCATGCAGGCCGATTTCAAGGACGACTAGAAATCGGTTCGTGGATAGAAATAATGAGACAACGGGTGATTCCGTCTACTATTATCAAACTCACGAATGGCCCTATGTCAATCATTGATAATCGTGTACTTTGAAATAAGAATCGATCATTCACAATTTCATGCAGTCAAGGACGTCCATATGTCGAGAAGTCTTGAACGTGAATTGGCACGAGTCGGTTACGCGTGAGTCCTCAAAGCCGTCTGTCAGTCTGAATAGTACCAAAATGGCATTTGGACAAAATTGACAAGGCATGAGAATCCAAGATTGGACTTCGAATTTTTTAGAACGTTCGAGAAGGACTTTTGAACAATGCTTCTTAGATAGTCGACAGTGTTAGTTGAGCCGAGTTTTGGAAAAGGGTTTTCGGATTGAGAAAACGAGCCTACAAGGACGTGGGCCAAGCAAGATCAGTGTGGGTCTCATGCCCAAGGTAGGACAGCCGCCGTTGAAGGCCCGAGGCAAGCAAGTGAGCCCGTTGGGCCAAACCGACTATATACCCTCTCGAGCTCATTGTCTAACCTTGAGCCTTTCAAGACCAACAAATTCTCAAGCCTGTTCCTATTCATTTTCAAGCCCGTTTCTTAGGCCCGCCCTTCATTTTCAGCCCAATGACAGATTGGAAAATGTACAAGGTGGAAATAACCAAAATGTCATTGGATATTTTGAAGAAAAGTCAATGAAGAGAGAGAATATGATGTCATCTTGCCTTGGGAGTTGGGGCAAGCATTTATGACCTTGATAAGGCTTATCCTTCAGCTTTCACTTTACTCTCTCTCCTCCCCTTGCAGCCCTCAAAATCGCACAACACTTCTCTCTTGTTTTCCCTTCATTCCTGCAATTTCAGCTTCTGACCTCTCACCGAAAATCGAGTTGTTAATGGCATTCCCATGTGAATCTCAACCCATGCCACCTGCCATTGTGTTCAAAAGACAAAAACCATTCAAATGGTGTCATCCGTTCACCGAATGGAGCCGTTGGCCGATCTGTACAGTCGCCGGAAGTCGCTGCTTGTCGGATCGTCACTATAGCGGCAGCTTTGTCCAGTTTCACCTTTTCAGCCATTTTCCTCCTATTTCGACCCAACCACCGCCCATCTCAGCCTCCAGTAGTTCCCTCTCGACCCCTAGGTGCCACCAATTGCTGGCCCGCCACTCGCCGAAGCTTCAGTTAGCTCCGTTCAGCTCCTTTCCTCCAAGTAGTGCAGTTTTTTCAAAAGTTCAAGGAGAACCAGAGGTTGCTGCTATTGTTTCAGCCCCGGGACTACTTTGGATCGTCGTTGTAGAGGTCCTTGGATGTCGGGTTTGTCGCCACCGCCGTGTCCGTGTCCGTGTCGCCGACCTGCTTAATTGGTGAATTTAACCCTAATCCCTATTTAGTGCCTAAACTAGCTTAGGGTTGGGTTAATTAGTGTTACGGGCTAATTGTGGTTTTAATTAAGTGTATTAGCCCTAAGATAGGTGGTTAGAAAGATTATTAAAATTAGATTAGCTTAATTTTTCTTATTAAGCTTAATTGTGTTTAATTATTGCTTAATGATGGATTATGTGATTTTTGTGGATTAATTAAGCATGTTTAGTTTAAATTGCTTGATTAATGATTTTAATTAATGCGTTGTTTAATTTATGAATTTAATGTATTAATTAATTAAATTATTTTATAATTTCGAATTATTAATATTTCTGAAAATTAATTATTTTGGGGAAAATAATTAATTGAGTATTTATGTGAAATGGTTTTAATTGAGTAATTTTTTGGGAAAATTACTATGGTCTAATTTTCTAAAGTCCATAGTATTTATATACTACATTATTAAATGGCATTGATTTATTAAGGAAGAGTTTTATTAAATGGAATTATTTGAGTTGGATTATTAATTATGGGATTAGAAAATAATTATAAGTATTTTGTGGGACTTAAATTATTTTATCGGAACAATTGACTATAGTATTACATGCTTCTTAAATGAGAATAGTTGATTGTCGTAGTCGTAAGGACGCGTGTTTATTTATTATTGAATATTGAGACACGTGATTGGATACCGGTAATTATTGAGGTACGTGATTATTTTGGAAAAGTATGCAAGTATTATGATGTTGATTGGTCAGAATTGATTGTTAAACTGTGACTTGAACTGCTGATTGTTAGACTTTCGTGAATGATTGGACTACTGCTATTGTACGTGATTACTCGATACTACCGCATGACATTATACGTGTGTTAACTACAATAACATGTCGCATGAGCATGAGCGATATTGCATTCACGACAGAGCAAAGATATAAATGGATTGCTTGATGAGGTATTGCATGATCACATTAAGAGGAGAGCCCGGCATTGCCGGTAGACCACCAACCCTTGAGGTTGTGCCGTGGCCTTTTGGTCATCCTGACTTCGATTAGTTACCTAACAGTGGTCGGTTGCGGAGTCGCGGTAAAGGCCGAACCCATGCTCCTTAGGGAATGCCGTCGATGGGGCATAGCCCGTGACGTCGCTGTGCCTTATGGGGGAGGATGATGCCTAGTCTACGACCAGTTGACCAACAACCATAAGGTTGTGCCGTGGCTCTGGGGGTCGTAATAATCGAAGCATGTGTGGGTGTAAGACATGAGAAAACTGTGTGCAATACTCTAATTATTCGCATGCCTCTTAATATCATGATGATTGCATTATTTATGGTATGCATGCATGAGTTGATAGTTGTGCATGGTGTGGCAATGGCCAGGTGAGATCGCTTGTGACGCGACTCGCATGTGATTGATGAATTATGTCATCTAACGGCCATGTGCCTTGTTTGCATTGTATGAGATTTGACGTGCAAGGTATGGCAGACCAGGTAAGATTACATGCAAACCGAATATTGATTGTTGGTTTGCTTTGTCTATTGTTTGGTCTGCTGTTTGCTAGCTGTTTGTTGTTGGGTTGAGTGAGGGGTGGTTCTGGAGAGATACCCCGGGTTCAGTTGGCGTACTAACCGGGGTTTAGGGGGAGAACTCGCTGAGATTTTATCTCAACCTGTCGTAGTTAACCATTTTCAGGTCCTTAGAATGACGCACCCGTAATGGAGAATCCTGCCCCCACTTCTCTAGTGATCGACTCGACGGAGCCTAAGTCCAATGGGTGCAAGGGACCGTGGTGTTGAACTCGAGGGTTCTTTGTATACTGTTGGATTAGCCTAGTTTCTTTTTGGTTTGGCTTAGAAGATGGATCGGCCCTTTTTGTCGAGCTTGTAATTCAAAAAACAATCCCCCGTTGGTTAATCCAGTAAATTGAATAATTGAGCAGTTGTTGTTGTTCTTGTTGTTCATCCCTCTATCCATGTATTGATTGTTTGTTTGTCTGGAGATGATTCGTCCTCCGCTTGCGCTTAACGAAAGATAAAATGAATGGTCGTCGATGGGTCCTGGAACGTCGCTTTCAATTGACCATGGAAATGGGGTTGCCGCGGGCTTGAGAGTCGGGACGTGACAATTTAGAACTGAATTGGTATCATATCAAAAAGTTTATGCCTAAATTGGCATCATTAAGGTAGCGCATGGTAACGATTTTGTGCCCGGAATCAATTTCTACTATTCTTTTTTATTTTGTTCCTAAAAACAATTTCTAAGCATTTGAAGGTATTTGGTAAATGCCCAAAATTTTTATTTTCGGGATAAAAATGTATTAGGTAAGACCCTTAAAATTTATAGTACAAAATATATTCTTTTGATTTTTTAATTATTTTATTACATTTTTCTCCTCTCTTTTTTCTTTCCTTTTTTCCCTTCTTTTTTCCTTTTCAGCTGTCCTTCTACCAGCGACCGGCTAGACTCGAGCCTTGCCTTGGCTAGGCGATGCTCACCTGGCCCAGCGAGGCTCGGACTAACGAGCCTTGCCATGGCTTGGCGTCGCTAGGGGCTATGGCTTGGCGTTGCTTAGGATCGGTCACCAACCATGGCCAAGGTCAAGGTTGGCAACCGGCCAAAAGGAAGAAGAACCAAGAGGAAGAAGAAGAAAATGAAAAGGAAGAGAAATGAAATAAAATTTGGCCCTGATTCTAGAATTGTTCCTAGGAACAAAAAAGCAACTTTTTTTTATTCTTGATTATATTATAAATCTATTCCTAAGAACAAATAATTTACCAAATAGATTTATATTTCAAATCTACTCCCAGAAACAAAATAATAGAAATAGTTAATATTTGGCAAGTTACCAAACAGAGCCTAAAAGGTTTAGAAGTATATTAACATAAATGCAATAGGTTTATGACTTTTTAAGCATTTTTCCCAAAATATATAGATATCTTTTCCATCTTCCTATGCGCCTACCTTTTATTTATCGAATGAAAAGCGAAGATCTCACTTAACAATTCAACTAAAAGTTTCATATGGTGTTCACTTTAGTATTAAAAGTTTTTGTCGACTCACTGAAATTCTAAATCGGAGAAAAAAAATGATTACTTAAGAGCCTTCAACAAAGAAATCCCGAGCAAAATTATTTAGTGACTTTTATAATTAAAAATTTAATGTGAGTTGACATTTTTTAAATAAAAAAAACCAGCCCACGTGGACATCCGCATGTTTAGGTTGTCTAAAAACAATGCCACTCCACTCCCAAGCTTGAAACGCCATTGTCCAACACTCCCCGTCGCCAATGCTCCCTTGTCACCGAACTACAGGTGCATTTGGTTCGGCTTTGAGTAAATGTACTTGGGAAAATACAAATATCTTTGAGTTAAATGGATTTTTCAAAATACAAATAGCATTTAGTAAATTGTAATTTTATGTTGCATTATGAAACAACTTTGGCTTAAATGCCGTTTGTAAATAACTTTTGCTAAATTTTGTATTTAAAAAAATTGTAAATATTTTTTTTTTATGAATCCATCCTCCGGTGGCCAAAATTGGCCGCCAACCACCCTCTGGTAGCTAGATCTAGCTGTTGGTCAATCTCCGGGAACCAAATCTGGCCACCGAACAACCTCAGGCGGGGCGGTCTGAGTTCGAGTGACCATCACTGGGTCGCCAACCTGACGCCCCCAGGCAAACGCCTCCATTGCCTTGGTTCACGTGGCCCCAGCGAATGGTTGCGACAGTTACCTACATCATTGGGTTCGTGACCCAAGCGACGAAACCGTCGCTTGGGTCGCACGACCAAGGGCGGCGGTCACACGACCAACCGCTTGAGGTCGCACGACCAAGGGCAACAATCACTCCTCTTGGCCAATGGTTGCTGGGGTCGGGTGACCCCCCAAGCAACAGTCGCCGGCATTGAGGGCCCCTTAGTCGGCAGTTGTCGGCTCACGGAAAAGATGAACAATATCAACTTGCATTCCGAAAATGCAACTTCCTAAAGCACCTCCCACTTTGCATTCAACCAAAGTTCTTTGAGGAGTCCTGGAAATGCAATTGCATCTTCCCAAAGTGAGTCTAAAATTTTCACCAAACGCATTTGTATTTGACTAAGAGACTTTAGAGCCCCAAAGTCCATTTCAAATGCTAAACCAAATGCGACTTACATCGCCGTCTCATTGCTTACTCACCCCCGAATGACATTACATCCCCTGTTCACTACCCGCCATCCATCACCCCTAAGAGAAAAAAACTCTTGACCACCGCCGATCTACGCATGGCCACCATCAATCACCATGCCGCCTCGGCCATTCTCCCGAAGACATCACCCAACCGACCACGAGCAAAGACATGGGAGACCGCTACTAGCCCCCACCTGGTCGCCATCATAGATCCAAGCCGCTTGCCGTTCACTGCCCTCGATGGTCAGTGGCAAAGTCGCAGTTAGTTTGTCCTGTTTCTGCTCTTTTCTCCAATGCAGAAGGCTCGAAGAGTTCGGGGTTCACCTGAAGCTCGTTCATAGGCATCAACCACCAGTGACAGCTTTCCTCATCGTTTTCAAGTCACCAGAGCCACTGCCGACCGTCGCCATTCGTCATCCCAGAGCAACAGAGGAGCGGCCTTGTCTGCCTTGTTTCTCGACCAAGAAGCTTGAAGTGCTCCCAACTCGTTCGATCCTCCAAATCGTTAGCGACGATACCACTAGAACCCTCGGTCCCCAATTGAATAATCGATGCCACAGAAAACGTCGTCTCTATGGATCCTCATCGCAGTCGCCATTGCTCTATTTTGACCCGCTTCTCGATCGGGAAAGCTCAAAGTGGCCCGCTCATTTGAAGACTTGTCCCCGATGCCCATCGGCTCAGGCGACGTATCTAGAGCCACCTAGGTACAAATTCCGTAACTGCAGCCAGAGGACTCTTCCCTCAGCCAGGTAATTTCATCATTCCTATTCTCCCGTATTGTGAAAGTTTGAGGACTCCTTCAGCTGGGTAATATTGAGCTTTTTCTTGGCTTGCTGAAACGAATTTTAGCTGCTCGTCATGCTCATGCTCTCCATTTGCAAGATTGAGCTGTTAATGTTGGGGGCAAACTGAGTTAGGTTTCAATTTTGTGTTGAATTGGTGGTTAGGGTTTTGAATTGGGAATTTTCTTTCAAATTGTGATTTAGGATTTATATTTTGGGGCTAGCCTCTAACTAGGCATACCAACAAGTCATGTCATCTAGAAAAATTAATAAAATATGGTCATATCGGATTTCCGGCAACTCAAATCAAAATTTGTACCAAAGTAATCTATTTTTTTAAAAAGTGATACTTAAGTTATTTGAAAAAAAATTTAAAACTAAAGTGATGTCTTACGAAACTTTTGGCATTTCTAGTATTCTTTTACCCATGCTACTAAAGACTTCGTTCTTATTGATTCAAGAACAACCAACAAAGACTTCCTTGCTGAGTATTGTGTGGCAAGATTGAATGATAATGGGAGCAATTCACCGGTAAAATCTATATCATTAGATCAGTCTATCAATGCCCATTTTACAAGAATGCCATGAAGATAACTCCGGTGTCTCTTTCGTATCAAATCAATGAATAAAATTCTATGGCTCACTCAAAAAAAATTTCCAATCAAATACTCTTACTTCATAACACCATGAATTCTGTAACGCGAGGGAAATGCTCTTCTAGAGCCACTGAGCCTGTAACCTGGAAAGAGAAGGCAATGGCTCCATTGGTACGGCCACTCCGGCAATGGCCGAGGTTCCACCATCACCGTGCTGTCATCTCTCCCCCTCTCCCTTGTCTCCTTCACCCTATGGAAATGGAATGACGTCGCTGTCATCATCTTCATCATCCTCACCATTGTCTGTTCCGGACAGTGGTATTTTTTAGCATAGCGCGACGTCCGTTGCCAGCCATGCTGGCTCAGATTCACCAACTGCCCGCCACCGTACAATCCCTGAGAAGAGGACGGCAGCGACTCCTACTCCAACGCCAAGAAGAGCCGCAATCAGAAGTGCGAGACTTGGCACACCGTCCACCGGGGAATGGAGCTTTAGAGGTGTCAAAATGGGTCATAAACCCATATTATAACTCACTTTTAGTTAAATGGGTCAAATATGGGTCAAGTGAAAGTTGAATATGGGTCAAATATGGGTCAAATGAAAATTAAATATTGATCAAATATGAATTAAGTAAAAGTTAAATATATGTCAAATATGGGTTGAATAAGTCATTTAACATAGAGTTTCGAGTGAGTTTGGATTTTTTTACAATAATAATTGCTTTTAGCAATACATGTCGGGTCGGGTATGTGTCGGGTCGGGTATGGATCATTAGATTTACATTACATGAATTTGGGTCAAAACGAATTAAATGGGTCAATATGGATCGGACCATTTTCGACCCGACCCAAACCCGAAACCCAAACCCGACCCGACCCACCCATTTGACGGGTCTACAAAGCTGACTTCTTTGTCCAACCCAAGTCAAGCGCATCTTCAGGTACTACTGGTAAAATAATGTATCCACAGGGTGTCGCGATTTGGAGATTTTACTGGCTTCATGGAGTGGCCCAATAGCGTAGCATTATAGATTGATCCCCTCTTTTTTTAATGGGGAATTGCAGAGTGGCTTCCCTGGAGCAAGAGGCGTTGGACGCCTGATGCTTGCAAGGTGATGCTTCTGCAATGCATGCTTGTTTCTCTCGAGGCTTTTGGTCTGAGATGTTAGTTAGTTGTTCATGTCCTATAATGACAATCTGTTGCCCAGGTCCGCCGATCAACACTCACGATTAGTAGTAGTAGCCCACTATTAGTTGTCATTCATTCGCACCCAAGATGAACTCCACGACGAATTTTGCGTGATTGGTCCGAAAACAAAAGTGACCACAAGGCAATTCCATATAGTTACGCATGGTCTGTCTACCGAAGAAAGATCAATGATAAATCGACTCGAACAAGCTCAGGTATGATTGCCTTTTTGATGAAAGCGAACCTTCTTTCGTACTCAACATACCATCAGTATCTTGTGAAACCTTATAAAACCAGATTAGAAAGAACTTCTCTCTTTGGGTCGGCCATGCGCTGGCCCGTATCAAGTTCATTGGACCCCCACCCAAAAAGCAAAGCCGAACACCACAAGAAGAGAAGGAATGCCTCTTCAGTTATCTGCATATCTCTCTTCTTTGACGACTGTCTTAGAAAATTACCACCACCAGTGACCGGTTATTTTATCCAAGAAATTTTGAGGAGCATGGGTTCATGTGAGTCTGATGCACCACAGCCCCTGATTTGGCGTGCCTCGCATGAGACCAACACGATCAAATGGCTATAGTCCATTGGGCTCACATGAATCCGGCGCATCCATTAGCAACTCAATTTACCTCTTCATTTAAACACCAAATCTCATTACACAACAGGAAATCTAACCTTAAGAAGTTCACGGTTAAAGCACTATCTTATTTCTGCACAACAGAAGATCTAACCTTAAGAAGTTTACAGTTAAAGCACTATTCTATTTCTACTAGCGAACCACCACATGTTCAAAACAAAAAGCAAGAAATCTAGATACATGGACTTCCCCATGAAAAAAAAAAAGTTTTATAAAAAAGACAGGTCATCAAGCCTCACCTTCTAGCAGCGGAAGGTTGCATCTGCTTTTAGCAATCCAGGAGATGACCACAATGAAATATCTGAATGATGGATAGATGATCACAGAGGGTTTTTCCAAAGGATTGTCAGATATTACGTCAGGAGATGCTCCAAGGTTAATCAGCAATGGCACAAAATTAGACTACCCTGGTTCTAGGAGGAATTATCATATCTTAGATCTTGAAACCTTTTTAACAAGCAAGATCTATACTTCTCTGCTTCCGCGTCCTCAAAGGAATCTGGGATGGAGCTCATGACAGAGATCAACCCAGCTTGGTGGAGTACTCCTGCAGCTTCAACTGCCACACCATAACATAGTTTATTTAAATAATGTACAAAGGTGGAAGCACAATTTCGTTCATTGAGCTTGAAAGACTAATAATACGGCCATTCACAAAGTCTTCTTCTGTCAGATATGTCAATTGGTTAGCATCATCATTAAAAAGAAATGTCAAGGAAGAAAATATCACATGATTCACAAAATATTTACTATCTTTAAGGAAGATATATCAAACTGAAAATTAAATTGATTGTTCAGCAAAAGAGAATGGATGAGCGGGGTAGAAAATAGCAGAGTGCAGAGAAACCTCCTGGAAAAGCACTAAGAACTCCCCTGAGAGACGAAGGAAACATGAAACCAGAATCATTTGCATTGATACTGACTCGTATTGAAACGTCAGGATCAGAGAACTACTATAGACATGACAAAACTTTGTCAAAGCCTTACCAGAGCCTGAGATTAGAATCTAAAAAGTTATGAACTCTCAATTATATCTTCCTATTCCAACCCAAAAATTATCTTGCAAGAGATATCTCTGTTAGCAATGCAACTCTATCAGAAGTTGGATCATCGACTTTGTAAGAGCCACAAGATGTAAATAACTTTTCACACTGAGAAAATCCCAGAATGAGTATCTGTCAGCAGCATAACGCACTGTGCACCTATATTAAAGCATGAGGAACTTGCAAGTATAAAGATTGGGACACACATGTAGGGAACACACAGATAAATAACCAAAAAGTACCACCTGAATTTGAAAGAGCAGCAAGAGCTTTCAAAGCTTCCTTTCTTGTGCGGTCATCTTTAGCATTGCTTAGCATGTTCACAAGCTCTTGAGCACCACCCATCTCCACTATTTTCATCCTTCTTTCATCTAAGTGTTAACAGTGAAGTTGAAAATGATTTCTATGAGTCAAAGCATCAACTGCAGCTACGATACAGAAAAACCAAGCATAGTTCATGCCAACGACACTAACATAACAGTACATGAAAATAATGCTGCCATGTGTGTTAGAATAGTGAACATATGCAGCAGATAGAAGAAAAATTAAATACATCAAAACACTCAAAAGCTACATTTCTTTACCAAGGGCTTAGATAGTTATGAAAGGCGAAAAGTTTCTGAAGCATAATCAGGGAGTTTCCCGCACAGTTTTGTTTGTCACACTAACAGAGATAATGAAATTACCATCCATTGCGAAACGAGATAACCTAGAAGCTCCCATTCTCTTAAACAAGGGATCCTTGACTTGCAGAAGGGAAACAGACTGCTGTATCAAATTATCTCCTGGAAAACAGATAAGAACTCGTCCATCAGAAAAGGCAAGCTGAGGCAGAAACCATCAACTAGAGAAGTGATCTCTTCCAAGATCATGAGCAACATTTCCACATACCCATGTAGGGGAAAAATTGATAGCCAACATACGTGGCCGTTCCCGCGAAGAACAACTTCAACAACCATCCTACCTTCCTCTCAGCTTCTTGCTCTAGCGCTAGCTCATCTAGAGATGAATCAAGATTCAAAAGAAAAAAGAAAAAATCAGTCTCAGCAGTGCGAATGCGTCGCAGATTCCCCAGAGGAATCGTTGCAGGTATAACACGTAGCAAAAGGGATACACGGCCATCAATCCACCTCGAAACATGCAAGGAATTATCAGGGAAATTTGGCAATTAGTCTACAATCCAATGGTTCAATCACAGACATATAGACACCCCAAGAATCTGAATTAGATTTTCTAGTTCAATCTCAATGCACGAGGATCTCGAACGTCTCGTAGAGAAAGGGGCTAAATCAACAGTCCAATCGAACAAATCAATTAAACCACGTAACTGCACAAATCATCCGCGGAACGTTTTCGGCAAAATGAGCAAAGCCACGACATCAATCGTACTAGAAGCAGACAGCCATCAAGGGGCCAAACGAACATGCTCTAGCAAAAGGCTAAAAGAGGCAAAATCCGAGAGGCGAAGTGGGTGAATCGGAGAAATCAGCCACCTTTCCCGCTGTACGACGAGGAATATCTACTCCGCAGATGCCCAGGTTTGCTTCTGCATAGATACTGCACAAAACATCCATCCAAATTGACTCCATCAAAGCAAGAATCGACTGAATTTCGCTCAGGCCGGTCTCGCGAACGCGTTCCAGTTTGACAATGCGCACAGAAATTGGTAAGAGAAGATAGACAAATCAGTGAAATTTACAGTGGCTAATCGCGCTGTTAAGGCACGCATGATGGTTCCCAGCGAAGAACTGAAGAGAAGACCCTCTCGCTCCGCTTGAGTTCTTGTTCCGCTCGCGCTGCAGAAGAGCCAAGAGAGGGAAAACAAAACAACGCGATTTGTCCAGGGAAAGACTACCGAAGTAAAAAGTCGACCCAGTAGAAAAAACAGTCCGTAAAAATTTGCGATTTTTTTATTTTATTTTTATTAACGTTATAATGCAATGTTTCATTATGGGCGCCAAAAAGGTTGCCCTAATAGATAAATGTCATATCTATATATTTGACAGATTTTTTTTTTTTTGGTCGGTAATTTGAGAGATTACCCATATGTGTTTTGAAAATTTAGAGAGGCTCGATTGCAGATAAAAGTAAAAATTCTTTTACTGCTGAATCCCGTTGCTTATGCCTACCTAAAATGCTTGGGAAGTGTTTGATGATATGCCCAAGCGGAACGTGTCTCCTTGGGCAATGAAATGATCAGCGCGGGATCAATGGAGAGCCATGGTCTATTGCTTGAAGGATGCTTCGGCGAAATGCGAAAGGACTGACATGATCTCGAGGAGATCCGATTGACTGTCGATCTCTTTAGTCATGTAGTAGGCAGGCCGATTCATTAAATGATGCAACGGGCTATGCAGAGAAGCTGCCAATTGAACCCGAGGAAACGACCTGGCCGAGCTTGTTGGGAGCCCTACGGAGTTGATAGAAATCCCGACTCAGGAAAAATTGTAGTGAAGCAGATCCTAGTCAAATGAGCCAGGGGGCTCTGGCCGGCCCGAGCCCAGACTGGGAGATTCGAAGATGGAGTGAGCATGAGAGAAGTTATGGAGGAGCAAGGCGTGAAAAGGGAATGGGTACGATGTTGGATTTCTGATCAATGGAAAAAATTCATAATTTCGCTTCGGAGGCTGGTGACACCCTAGAAAAGGATGGAATTTTTTGTAAAATTAAAGAAGCCGAGAGTGAAATGGAATGCATAGCTTCCGTGCCAGGATTACTTCAATTCTGTTAGCCAGTAAACGCTAATTTGTCGACCAGTCAACCTCTGGCCTATCATTTCTTCAGAGAGGAGATTTAAAGAAAGGTATGATGTCTTTTAATAGTAGTTCTTTTCCTGTAAGTGCTGTAATTATTTATTAGGAGAATGGATGGCTCAAGATGATCTTGAACCAGCCTGAAGTTCTGTTATTGTGTTGTTGCCTGGGAGTCTTTTCTGACCAGAGGATTTTGATGTCCTCTGTACAGGACAGTATGGTGCAATAATCTGTTTTACTTTGTCCGGTCAACGGTTACTCTCGAAGGAAAAATGGCAGGATACAGATCTAAGAAGCTACCTAGGTGATTAATTCTCAGCACTTGATATATGGAATCTTGAAATTTTGAAGCTCATCGGAGCCGTAACAGTAATACAAAGACGGCAGAGTAACATTACCATATCTTTCATCGGTTTCGGGAGGTAAAATTTTACAATGATCCACTAACTTTAGGAAGTACTCAAGATGGACAAAATCCTGCATAATCTAAAGCTTTCTATATCTCAAATACATCTGGAACATACGCTAGCAACACATTACCTTTGCCTTGCCAGGACAAGACGGAAGCCAAAAAAAACTAAGATGAAAAGGGAAAGAGAAACAACTATGATCTGCCTCCTGTCAAACTGAATATGTTTGTCGAAATGGCAATTACACTTGTTATTGCTGCCAGACCAATCATTACTCCTGCAATGATCCTGTCCTTTGCTGTCGAAATACCATGAATATCCCTGCACACGAATAGTACAAAATTTGTTAAATCGAAAATATTTTCGAAGCCATGCAATCTCATGGATGCTGAATACATTGGACAGGATGAGTACCTCAGCACTATGGCGCCTGGAAAGATGAATGCGAGGCAGACTGCGGAGGTGGATCCAAGAAATTGGAAAAAGTACCAAATATTTGGAAATGCAATTGCAGCGAGGTAACTGATGACAAGGAGAACGAGTGTGAGCCACAAGAATCTAGGCGTGTCATTGGCCAGAAGCGGCTTCTTTGGGAAAAGAAACTCGTCAATGTTGGCTCGTAGAGAGAAATTCAAGAGGGGAAACACCAGCATGAGGTGTAGAGCATAGCTCAACCGGACCGTGTTGTTCAGCACTGAACCTATCACTGTATCTGAGTTCCGGTCGAAGTTGATGAGTATGTCAGCCATGATAGAGTCGCCAAAGAGCAGATAGCCGAAAATTCCTATCGCATAGTAGATGGAAGCACAGAGCACAATTGATATTCTGACTGCAGTGATCATATGTGAGGGTTTCGCGAGCTCGGAACCAATTGGATGAACTGCAGGTATTGGGATTTAGAACTGTGTTATAAACTTGATGAAATTTGAAAATGAGGATTAGAACTTTTTTCCGCATGAAACTGATGCTAATGCTAAAGTTCTTTCAAGGAACGATCGACACTACTATTGGATGTTATGCTGAGCGCAAAAGATTCTTCTGTTGTTCTCACCATTGAAGTGAAACGTGAAGGCCGTCACAATAACCGGAACAGTAGTAAAGAGGTTGAAGAACGAAGATGGGTTCTCCAATTGAGGCAGCAGTCTTGGGCTCTTTGCGTTCCCCTCCAAGAGGGCATAGACTGCCAATACTGAGCTGATGGCAACGAAGACCACTGCTAGAAGAACTGATACAGCCGAGCTGAATCTCAAAGATTCTGGAAACACAGCCAAAGAGATTTAGAAAAGCACAAACCTCAGCAGCAACATGAAAGTTCGTTGAGCGTTTGAGATCTTATTGAACTTAATCAAAAGGTCTAAAACTTATAGCTTCATTTTGTTGAAGTTATATTCTAAGTCAATTTTTTCTTTTCTTGGGTAATCATCTTTTTAGTGAAGTTGTTCTAAAGTTATGACAGCAGGGATCTTCAAGAGGGAGATCTTCCAAAGAAAGCACAGAACAACCATCTTGCTCCGATGACAGCAGGAGAGTTGAAGAAAGATGGCCTACAGACACTCACCGACGCGGCGTAGCAAGACCAGTGGAAGCATCACAAAGGCTAGAATGAAGAGGAGCGCAAATTCTCGGGAGTTCCACCAGCTAACACCGAACCACTGCTGCAAGATCCCCAGATGAACCGATCCATCGGGCTGATTTCCAGAAAGTACGTCCCCTGAAAGAGATGATAACTGAGATATAGTGAGGCCGAAATGTTTTACAAGCAAATCTGACTCAAAATGTCAAAACCGAGTCCTCAAAACGACGTGAACATGGATTAGAGGAATCACCAATGCCACTGATTCAAGTGATTCGTCTATTACAAGTTCATGAAACGATGATCAATCGAAGTACTCCATAGATTTCCTATATCACCCTGTCATCTTTCATCTTGCTCTTCAATCTAATCAGAAGAGGTGGTGGTTTCGGGATGATTTCGTCCAAGACATGGCTACTAATCTGGGAAACAAGTAAAGAAGTTGAAGGAATCAACTTCTTTCGGGAATCTCACAGGCTTCAAAATCTTATGGCCCTAAAGAACCAGTGGATCACTGGAAGTGATGGCTAGCAGATGCAGGTGTTGGTGCCGTTAAACATTGATTTATTACCCTATGGGAAGCTTGGCTACTCACCGATGATGATAAGGTAAACGATCAGACACCCGAGGTTCGTGATCATGACACAAACTTGCACAGCCACGGATCCGGCCCGCCCGAACGACTCCTTCATCACTCCTGCATACGTCATGGCTTCCCCGGAGTGCGTGAACCTCATCAGGAACTCGACAGACACGTCGGCGAGCCACGCGATGACCACGATCAGCACGAACGCAGGGACAGCCCCAAGAACCTTGAGAGTCGCCGGTATGGACATGATCCCGGCCCCGATAATGCTCGTCGAGACATTGAAAACCGCACCGGAGACTGATGCCGCCCTGGCAGGCGACTTCTTCTCCGGCAACAGCGGGACGTGCGGGTCAGCCTCCGGCGACATCGCTGCTAGCAAATTTCAGGCGCCGGACGGGGGACGTCTTAGCTCTGGGTCTCGGATACTGTCTTATAGTACATGATTGTCCATAAATGCTAAGATATCTGTGATTGCTGCGCATGTGGGGCTGACTTTAACTTACGAAAATGTCATTGGTCGGAGGGAAATGTCATTAGTTCTTCTCAAGCAAGCATCAGGGCAAGGGCGTAAATTCGATATAGCCTTTTTTATGATTAACTGCCAGCTCGGAGGAGTGGGTGGGCAATGATGGATGTACGTAGACGCAGAGCAACGTCGCCCAAATAATGCAGAAATGTATGCGGACGCAAATGGAGCTCAAGGGGGATGGTTTTTACAAGGGTTGGGAAAAAAACATAACATCCGATTCGGATTTTGTCTTTGCCAACGATGCTATTTGCTAGGGGCATTTTGTATGGCCCCCGCCAGAACAATCGACCGTCCATAGAATTGACGGGCTAATTCTGATTCGATGAAGAGAAACCGATAAAATGACGCATGGAGTGCAATCTTACCCGTCAAATGATATAACACTTATAAATTTCAGAGTAATTTTCTCCATATGAAAACATGATTGATGTAGATTTTTCTTGTTTCTTTCTTTTCAAACTTATGCTCTATTCCGTAAAGTTCCTATTTTTCCATTTTTCTATTCTTTTATTTCCGAAAATAAATAAAATAAAAATAAAAATCTATTTGATAATGTCAATTAATTTTTCTATTTAAGATTTGGAATAAAAATAAGAAGTACAAAAAAGTTTCTTATTTCGAGAACAATTTTTAGAATAAGTCCTTATCTTCTTTTTTTCTGTTCTAACCTCGTTGTCTCTGTCGTCCACTATCACCGAAAGAAGAAGAGAGGAAAAAAAAATCTCATAAAATTATTAAAAAATTAAAAGAAATTTTACATCTAAAAAAAAATTCGTGAGCCATCTCAAATGTGTTTATATCATTTATTTACTCTGGAAATATAAATTTTATGCAGTTATAAAAAATATTTTTTTTACTCAGAAATCGTTTTATGAAATAGAAGTAAACAAATTATTTTTGAAAATAAAAAAAAATCACAAAATGCGCTCTTTATCGCGGATGAACCAAACATCAAGCAAAGCCTATAAAAACACACGGGCAAAACCAACTCTCTCTAGCCATGGTTTCTGTTGATGTTACCTCGGTTGGTTCTAACAACCGTGTCGAGATTGAACACGTTCTTCTCGGTTTTGTTACTTTAATGATGCCGTAAGTGCTTGGCGCATTAGCGGAAATCGAAAATTAAGGCAAAGGACAACGTGTCGAAAGGGACCTAAGCCTGGGAGAATCCCCCCCCGTATACAGTCTCTGGAATTAGGATCGTAGTCAAATTACGTTGTCTTGCGCGGCGACAAGGGTGAAAATGATGGAGGGAGCAATATAAAAAAGAAGAAAAAAAAGCAAGAGTGGGAAAGCACGCTTGAAAAGGGAGATTCCTATTTTCCATCTCATGATTTTGATTCATTGTTGTTGGCTGTGGTTCTTTAACTTTTGCATGTCCCATCTTTTGTTCCCCTTTTAATTATCATGGAGCTGACCCGGAAGCGACAATGTTTCCAAAAGCCTTTCTAGCTTTCCATCTAACCGATAACAAAACGTGAATTGTATGTATTTTGTTGTCTTTAATCGAAGCACTTAAAGTCGATCCACTATCAACCGAATGATCTAATCCAATGAAGCCCAAATTACAATTCATCATGATTCAAGTTTAGACAAAAATAAGTATATATATATATATTTTTAAAACTATTTTCCGCTGACATTTTGTACTTTGTGATTGGTTGGACTGCTTCTTTAAGATGGAGTGGATATAGAAACTTCAACCCCCATTCTCTTACTCAAATAAACGGGAGAGGGAGGAATTACTTAAAAAAGTCATAGAACTATTACAATTATGCAAAATCAAGTCCTAAACGTTTTATTTATTCATAAAGTCTTAAATATTTTAATTTGACCAATTTAATTTTAACTATTTTGACAATTTGTTCATTCGGTCCATTCAATTGATCTTTACCAAAATCATTGACTTTGATGCCCACCATTCAACGTGGAGCCGCCAACACCAATATGGATAATTTTTGCAATTTTTTAAATTTCATTAATTTTTTTTTTATTTTTAATATTTCTTCTTCTTTTTTCCTTTTTTTTTTCTGTTTTTTCTTTATAGCCAATGAGGGTTGCTCGCCAAATTTGGCAAGGTTGACCCCCGCCAACCCGGTCTTGGTGAGGCAAACCTCGCCCAATGATGGCAAGTTGAGCCTCACCCTTCCAACTAGGGTGTCCACAACGATAAAATAGAAAATAAAAAGGAAAAAAATAACAATAAATTCATATATTTTTAAAAAAAATCTTCGGCGTTGACTATGTCACATAAGACACCCAATGTGCATATTAGTAAATTCCAATCAAAGTTGGCCAGATGAATTAAACTGACAAATTGTCAGCAAATTTAAAATTGAATTGGTCAAATTAAAATATTTAAAATTGAATTTGCCAAATTATAATAGGTTTATAACTTTTTGGGTAATTTTTTCAGTATAAACACTTCCTCTGAGATCTTTGTTGATATATGTGCTATTAGAAACTTCCACTGTACTTCTATTGTGCTCCTAGCCTCTTGTAAAATAGCCAAAATGATTATGGCAGAAACCACTGTAGATTGCCCAAAGTATTCAACTTGACTTTGATGAACTAAGTTTATGACATTCAAGATAGCTTGGATCTTCTCAATCTTCAACTTACAGGATGATCCACGCGGTTATGAGTCTAGTTATAGCAATCAAGAAACCAATTATGACCAATGGCTCTAAGGTCAGTGAATTGCTTGAGCTTGAAAATACTTAAATTGATTAGCTAGCTAACCTAATCGAGAAATTACATCATAAAATTTTTTTAATAATATACCTAAAATGATAAATACTAAATGCATTATATCGTTATGCTCTCCATCACTGCATATTCTGAAATTGGAGTTTGAATTCAAGCTTAACTCGAGCTCTAAAACATATTGACTAGTTCAGTGGAGTAAAGCTCGAGTGTATCATGATGTATTTTAGTCAAGCCCAAGTTCAAGTTCCGGTCGAGTATCAAGCTTGAATATTCAACTCAAAGTCGAGCTCGAAAATTCAATTGCATCAACTCAACTCGATTACTCATGACACCCAACTTGAATTGCAATTAAGATATCTCTAGTTGTGTATAGGGTCTCGCTGGGCTCAATCTTGCTATTATAAGGCCTCTAAAATGACTTATTCAAAATTGCCTTTGAGCCCTAATGGCACAAGCAAGCCTAAGAGCCACTCGGTCTACGATTTAAGTAGGAATTATGGTTCTTTTCTTCATCATAAACAATAAATAAAAAACTTTTACCTTGCAGAACTAACGAATTTAAAAAAAGAATTTGTTTCATAAGCAGGGGTTCAACTGCTGACGCATCTATAATTTTTAATTTTGGAAAATGAATTCGTTCCATTTGTAGATGAAATTTTCCATTTGATAATCAATTGGATAAATGATATTTTTACGCCGGACCTCTCGAGTAAATCCACAAATAAATTGCATGGGAGACCCGAGTCTTGTGGGCTCTTGTCCTTCTTCGGCCGTCTTTTGGGCTTACCGGCTCTACTTTGGAAAACGGGCCCCGGAAATTCCGGGGCACATAAAAGTAAAAGAAAGAACCCGACACCGTGGAAGCCCGACCCGACCCGTGACAACAGGACATTTCTTCCATGGACATCTCTCTCCCTTTCTCACGTTTCCTCCGTCTCTCTCTCTCTCTCTCCTCTCTCCTCTCTTTCAGTTCAACACCATCGAAGACCTTCTGTCACCACCGCCAACTTGACGCGTCTCTGCTCAAGGCAGAGCTGTCCCGCCTTGATTTCCGACCGGTCTCCGGCGATCGAGGACCCGAGCGATGGCGGATCAACTGGCGAGAGGGGAGGAGTACGACAAGAAAGCCGAGAAGAAGCTGAACAGCTGGGGATTGTTCGGTTCCAAGTATGAGGACGCCGCCGATCTCTTCGACAAGGCCGCCAATTGCTTCAAGCTCGCCAAATCCTGTACGTCGATCTATCCGCTCTCCTTATTTCAATCCGATTGAAAACTTCGTGCCGATGGAAATCTTTGGGGAAGAATTTGTGGATGCGTCGCGCGTTTTGCTTTGGACGATCGAGGCAGCGGGTCGCGATTGCATGCATTTGGGCGATAGTGGAGATTGGGGAGTTCGGTCGTACGTTAGGGTTGTTCTGGATTTGGTTCCGAGGGAAAGGGAAGTGGTTTTTCGATCTGAGTTTGTTGAGAGGCTGGGCTTTGGCGGATTGAATTTTTTGTCGGGCGGATCGATTTCGGGATGAATTTTGGTTTGATTAATATTGATAGTGTCCAAGTTTAGGAAATGCGTGTTGCTGTAAGTCTTTTGCGATAGATATCTTCAGGCGCTGACATATTTCTCTTCAAGATTGCGTAGTCTCATTTCATCTGATTTACTTGTTTGCTTTCTTTTCTTTTCCATTTTTGCGTGATTATTGTTGACCGGTTCTTCTGAATAGGTTAATGTGCAGGTTTGGTTGAGCAAAATGAATGTTTATCTAGGCATTTATGATCCACAATATATGCTGTGATTTCTGATGTTGCTGATTTGTTGGGTTCTATCTGGATCGTCCATGTAGGATTAATGACATGTCTATTAATCTTGATCATCTAAATAATCGTGGAACTTGTTGGGTTCTCTATGCGCTTCGTGGATTGTAGCTATCTAGGTCTGCCTTTAGAAGGAATGCCTAGATGAGCAACATATGGCTCACTAATGTTTATGATCTTGTTAATATTTCAGGGGACAGAGCTGGATCAACTTATATAAAGTTAGCAAACTGTCACTTAAAGGCAAGTGCCAACCTTCTATAGGACTGAGAATCAGACAATATGCTTCTCTCTTAAGCCTAACTTGACAATTGGATCATGCAACAGTGTGAAAGCAAGCATGAAGCTGCCTCTTCTTTTGTTGATGCTGCCAATTGCTACAAGAAAACATCCTCCAAGGGTAAGTGTCTGTTGATACCTAATGTAAGATAGTAACAGAAGATCAGAAGATTATGTACTCCTCTGTAAAGGCATTCCTTGGTCTCTAACCATTTGGATGTTTCTGTCTAGGCTTCAGCAAAGCCTACTCAAATCCATCATTTTTCAAACATAAACTGTAGTTTGTATCTTAATTAATGATTAAAGGAGCTCCATTTGGCTCTGTGTTTGTGTCTTTGGGCTGTTTGCAATCTGTCTCCTATGGACATGTAGCCTTTTCCTTGGGGTTCACTTGATTTTTTCCTGTTGCATTTCTAGCTGTAAGTATCAAGTATGCCTCTTCCGGTTCATTCTTTGTTCCCAAGCCTCTTTCTTTTTTTGGTCTAAATAAGATATGGATAATCATTATCTGAAGTATTCCTTATTATGTAGAGGCTATAACTTGCTTGGAGCAGGCTGTGAATCTGTTCATGGACATAGGGAGGCTCAATATGGCGGCAAGATATTACAAGGTACAATTTTCTCTTTGATATCAGTCTGAATCAATCCTGCATTTACACAACCTTGTGAAAGCACTCTTAGCATTAGCACAGTTCAGCAGTATGCCTTGAGAGATATTCCTAGCCAAATATGATTTTTATGAACCATCATATTGGGACATTGTTTTCTGGGATTTTCCCTTTCTAAGAAACCCCTTATCTTCAAGGATTTAAAAGTGTGCTCATTTCTGTTATGCGCCTGATGGACGGATATCTTGGAATAATGTCTGGTTACAGGACAGGCTGTCATTGCCTTGAGATAATGACATTGGGGAAGACTTTAATCAGGTGAAATGAACTAGTGTTTATGAGAGATGTAACTTTGCCAAGTATTATTAGTATTTATGTATTTTTGCGCTATGGAAGTTAATATACTGAAGCGATGAGGCATTTACAATGAGCACCTAATAATTAATTGATATTGACTGTGGTGGTCACTCTAGCGTGAGGTCAAACTGGCTGAGGATTCAATTCTGGTGAAAATTCAGAGAATAGAATGACAGTCTTGCATCTGAGTGCATTACAAATAGTTTAGATCTCTTGACTAATGATGCCAGCAAAAGATAAGGGCCCTTCAGTGGGTGAGTTGCATTTGTTCAACATTGTCAGGATGTAGACGCTGGAAAACAATAGTTCATTGATTTATGTTCTCCCAGATTGTGGCGGCCTCCAATGACCTGTGATTTTGTTGTGTAGGACATTGGTGAGTTATATGAATCTGACCAGAACCTTGAACGTGCTATTGACAATTTTGAGAGGGCAGCTGAGCTCTTTGAAAGTGAAGAAGTGACTACTTCTGCCAACCAGTGCAAGCAGAAGGTCGCACAGTTTGCAGCTCAACTAGAGCAGTAAGCCTACCGTTCTTTAGCAAGTGGCATTGCTAGATACTAATGCTGTTTGACATGGCAGCAAAATTAAGTCAATTGATGAACTTCTTTAGATCCTGGTTTTTTTGGCTTTTATTTATGCACCTTGATTTTCCATAGCTGACGTTAGAGGGAACTTTGAACTGGAAGAAAATTTGATTCTGCTGATTTTCTTTTGTTTTGTTTTTGGCCAAGGATTTTTTTTTTTTTTTCCCCTTTTTGGTTTGTTGCTGGCTTAGTTGCTTGCACCTTCATTTGTATTGTTGCGTATGAATGATTTAAAACATCATGAATTATTTGGTACATGATATTTTTGTATTGTCTCTATGTTCATCCAGTGCTTCTTGATTGACAAAAAAATATCTGTTATCAAGAATGGATATCCCTTTTTCATGTGTCAGATACACACACACACACACACACACACACACACACAACAACTCACATGCAGACATGCAGACATGTTAGTTATGTACACCTGTGTACAATACTTACATATGTTACCTAGAAAAGGATGCTCGGCTGAAATTATAGGAAGGACTGGTTGTAGTGCTATCGAGATTACTTGAAGATTCTTATTGGGGCACTCTATATTTTATCTGTTTTCCTTTTCAGATATCAGAAGGCTATTGAGATTTATGAGGAGATAGCACGTCATTCTCTTAATAATAACTTACTGAAGTATGGAGTGAAAGGACATCTGCTAAATGCTGGCCTTTGCCAACTCTGCAAGGCCGATATAGTTGCAATATCAAATGCACTGGAACGCTATCAGGTCTTGTTTTTGGCCATTAACCACAGATTACCTTGTTTCTTGGACTGAACTCATGGATGCGCATTTGACTTTGCAGGAACTTGATCCAACTTTCTCTGGAACACGTGAATACAGATTACTAAAGGTTTTATCTGTTGATAGTTCTCCTGCTCCATTTGTCTGCATATTGCCTTTTTGACCTTCATAATGAAATGCACTTTCTGTCCTCCTTTGTTTTACTCCTTACGGTGGTTGAACCCATTGTTCCTCACGGATGTGGTTCTAGTTCCTTTTATCTTTTTGTTATATAGTAATTTATTTTTTCACATAACAAAAATGTTGCTTGTTGTCTTTTTTACCTTGCAACTTGTGGTGTTTGATTGTTAGAGGTGAGAATTTTTTTCTTTTCCAGGATATCGCTGATGCAATTGATGAAGAAGATGTTGTGAAGTTTACTGATGTTGTGAAGGAGTTTGACAGCATGACTCCTTTGGTAAAACACTCTCATGCCTCATGTCACTATCTAATTCGCCTTTCTGCAGATTGCTTTTCCTTCTTGTGTGTTGGCAAGGATCATTTCACTACGATTGTCATGACATTACCTGGATAGTACAAAAGCAAATTGTTGTTTGCCCCTCTCTGCTTTTGGTTCTTGAAGTTATAATAAAAATGCTGTGCTTTTGGCCATGAATTTAAAGATGAAAATCCTATATCTTCTTTATTGTCATTGTTCATTTGGAAAGATCAAACTTTCATTATGGGGTTTTGGAGCTAAAGCATATGAACGTGGGTGGTCTTCGTGATCCGACACTCCTTTGGTTGCTGATGCTGTTGAACTTTTGTTTGTGTAGGATTCATGGAAAACAACTCTTCTGCTGAGGGTGAAGGAAAAGCTGAAGGCCAAGGAATTAGAGGAGGATGATCTCACATGATTCTTCCATGTCACTTTCTTTGATAGCTGTTCATCTTTTAACTTTTCAATGTATGGTCTATCTCTGTGGATTATGCCTTGTTGAGATTGCTTGGCTTTCTTGATGTTTTTATTCCTCTTGGGGCTTGGATTTGCAAATATGCGCTTGATTACTCTTAAGTACTAATATCTTTCGAATATTATTAACTACTACATAATAAGTACATTAAGCAATCTGGTCATCTCAGTTCTTACGATGTGTCTAGGTCATGGCGTTCTGCCCTTCTTTTGTGGAGAAGGGCTTCTGCTGTTCAGTCTCTTTTTTTGTTTGTTTTAGGGTATGTTTGGTGATGTGCCAAAGACTGCCTAATTCTATTTTTTGTTCTTCTAAATAAAGAATGAAAATTCATTTGATTACATTTTTGTTCTCGGAACATTGTTCTTGACAATAGACAATAGATTTGGAACATAATTAAGAAATAAAAAAAAATTACTCGTTTGTCCTCGATAACAATTTAGAATCAAGTCAAATTTTTTTTTTTCTTTTTTCCTTTTCTTTCCTTTTCTTTTCTTCTTGCTCTAGTTGAGTCGATTTAGAATCAAGTCAAATTCTTTTCTTTTCTTTTTTTTCCTTTTCTTTCCTTTTCTTTTCTTCTTGCTCTAGTTGAGTCGATTGCAAAAATATAATAAAATTATTTAAAAATATAATGAAATAACATAAAAAAATTATACTAAAAAAATTGTAAAACTAAATAATAAAATTTAAAACTTAAAATACTAGTTATATAACATAAAATTATATTAAAGATATAATAAAATTGCATTATAAAATTATATTATAATATAATTATTTATAAATTAAAAGAAAAATATTAAAAATATTAAAAAGTTAAAAGAAATTATAAGTCACAAAAAAAATTGAATGGTCATATCAAATGTATTTCTATTATAGGATTTTAGAAATAGAAATTTTAAACAATTATCAGAAACCTTTAAACGTTTAAAATTCATTCATTGAACAAAATCAAATATAAATAAAATCATTTCTGAATAGAAATTATTTTCAGAAACATAATAATTGTCAAATGTGCTCTTAAAGTACACAAATTGTAGAAATTATTTGGGGCTTATACTTCAACAATTATTTCGATTTTTCAGTCATGATCAATGAAGAAATGGCTTTATAATAACTTTCTATGTGCTTTTAAATTTTTTGAGTGTACGATGTTATTCATATGACGATACATTGTGTATTGATTCATGAAGTCACAATGCAAATGGTTTAAAAATGGAACATCAATGTCTGATGAAACCTACCTAATGTACAATATTTTAACCATAATTTGGAACTAGCCGTATAGTTTTAGGATAACTAGCTGATATCTTAAAACTTAAATTATAACCTCAACCCTCTTGACTTAATTGAGCTCCCGCCTACCAACAAGCACTTGAATGATTATTGAATTGAACAACCGACGGATCATATTATATCGCATGTACTTCGTTTCTCATATGAGCCAAACATGTTTATGATCTAAAGGAGCTTGTTAAACTCGAATATCTGAAGATAACCACATGCATAGGCACACTCTTATCCAAGTTCAACTCTAAAAAGAAAGAGAGTAAGTTCGTTTCCGAATGTAGTCCTCAAAGTGACTTAGAAAGGGACTAATCGAGCTCGTATTGAGCCTACCCACTTACCCTCCTCCGGCCTACAAATCCCACGGTCACGTTAGCCAACCGTTGGATGGATCCTTATGTCAAGAGGACGTGCAGATGATGGACATGGATAAAGAAAGCAAGCAATTATCATTTAGTTGATTCTGACGATAACGTAAGAAAATTGAAGTATGTAATAAGGCAAAGAAGCACCATTTTTGGTAGAGAAAGTTATGAGTTAGTGTCGAATAATGTATGCTTAATCAGATCCAAGTCATATGAGCTGACGTTGGAGGTGGGTTCGGCGTGTCAACTACATTCATCAAAGTAATCATCAAGCGTATACCGCGGTAACATGAAAATTAGCTTAAGATGTCACTTGCTAGAAGGAGAGAAAAAAAACGTAAGCGGAAAGTTATATCACCATTGCCCCCAATTTTTCAAAACGATGGAAAGGTAGCGATCATCTTTGTGGGTGCATTTATAGGATGCTCTTTTAGTCAACAGAAAAAGTAGAACCTAGATTGAGAAAATGGAGCACACATGTATTTGTTAAATTTGTCATATAACGTAAGACGACCAAAATTCATGTCAGTTATTTTTAGTCAAAATTAGCCACAGATTCAATTGGCACAAATGCAAAAATTTAGAAATAAATTGATCTAATTAAAAAATTTAGAACTGAATTAGTATAGATACAATAAATTTATGATTTTTTTTGGGTAATTTCTCCTCATTTTTGTGGGTAGAATTTAAAGGACGGTCTTTTAGTCAAAGGAAAAAGTAGAGCCTAGATTGAGAAAAGAGAGCACACAGGTCATCCACCGAAACCTTCAAAGTTCCAACTAATGACCACAGAAAGCAAGCAGCCTTACGACTAATTTATACACAATTTCAAAGTTTAGCATGATATCAAATTAAAAATGGGGAAAGCAGGAAAACTGCATTCGGAACAAGTCGTGGTTTGTCCACCGATGCTGATAGCGCTCCTTTTGTTGCTTCTCCACCAGGATTCTGCCTACAATCATACTAATCCACCGCACTTTGTGATCATACACAAGACTCACTTGTCGGCTATTTTGAAAAGAGTAAACAAGAAAGAGAACAAACAACAAAGAAACCTGGCGAGTCTCTGTCGAATCATTTACTAAACATAATTCATGATATCGAACCAATTCATCCCAAGATATATGAGATCCATGAATCTAAATAGTCAAATCATGCGATTGATGATATCCATATCGAGTTTACATGAAATGTGTATCGTCTTCATTGTATTTTTCATCACCCTACAAATAAAGATTATACATGTGTTCACACACACACATATTTACAGCTGGAACAAATGCCGGGAAATAGTTTTTGTTAATTCTTGGGTGGTATCGCGCCCTTAATGCGCTAGCTAGAGAACAGCAATGGACGGCGGGTGTGGATGTCATGGGTCGCACAAGCGGACAAGCGAAGTAGGTCGAAATTACACGAATGGGGATGTCATCTGGTCTTCACAAGTCGACGTGCAGAGTAGGTCGGATTTTTCCATGAATCTTTCTATTAGTGGTGCTGGTCGGTCATGGTGCTGTCCAGTGCCACGCTAAAACTGCTTGGCCCTCGTAATCTGTAATAAATAATGCCATGGCCCTTTAAAGGTCGGTGAAAAGACACAATACAATGGGAGGTCTCTGTATCCCGATCTGAGTCTCACAGTAGAGTAGCCGATCTGATTCATCCAACCAAAAGACCTCATATGGGGTCACATATCTAGATTCAATGGGAGATCTTTGTTATCCTGATTCAAGCCTTATGGTAGAGTGGCCAATCTGGCTCATCTATTATGATGGATCTCATATAGGGTCACATATCTTGTTATTCAAGTGAAACGATAGAATGCATCTAGCCGTCCTACCACAATTCTATTATAGTGCATTTTGTTTGCATGAAAAAGAAATTTGTTCTTGCCTCGTGAGGTTTCTTGTAAATGCAGGGATTGCGTGTAAGTGAAATTGGCGAGGAAAAATGCCCCCTCTCAACGTTCGGGAGAATTACTTGATCAACGCTAAACTTATCGTACGGATGCCAATTCAATCCCAAATTTTTTTCAATTTTGCATTTAATTCTTAATCTTTGTGCGAAATTTCAATATAGACTTTTCAATCAATTTTTCCCAAAAATCACTAATGTGGAAGTTCATTTATCAATAGTCATCCTACGTAGCACATTGTCACGTAAACATCTAATGAAAATTGATTAAAAAGTTAAAAGTACAATTGATAAAGAGATCCAAAATTCTAGCCAAATAGAATTATATCCAGCCCATTCGATTAGATTCCAGTGCATTCAAGTCTGTAAATTTATCTAATTCCTACAATCGAGTATCTTCGTGAGCTCCCTTTAATTTGAGCGACGGAAAATGCTGACCCTACTTCTTTTGATATTTTTCGAGATCACACGGCACCATTTTGCGCTAAGAAGCCGTGACGGCAACCCAAATCTCAAAAAAAAAATTTGAAAAGGAAAAGCTAGAAAGAGCCAAGAAAATAACCTAAAAAAGAAGAAAAACAACGACGACGACGACAACGACAGCCATGGGAGACGCCGTCCTACCTCTCGCCTTCTCGAAGGCCTATATTATTGTCGGGCCATGAGTTATGTGCTCCAGATAATAATAGTTTTTTATTCATTTTTAATTTTCAAATTGCCTCAGAAAAGGAAGCATATTCCAATTTCTGTCCGTAAATAGATTCCGCGTGGTGACGAGAGACGACTGGTCGTACCGATGAACGAAGTGTGACTACTTATATTAACCTTCGCATCGACGAAAATCCCAAAGGAAAAAAAAAACAAATTATTTCGAAGCATTAAAGACTTTTTCGCCTCATCGTGTGAAGGGGAGAAAAGCGTCGCCTAATAAGTCAATAAAAAGTGGGAAATCAAGAACTAATACACACTCATAATAAATATTTAAAAAGAAGAGATGAAGAATATTGCAAGACAAACAACTCCGATAGCTGGACGAACGACCGGCGGAGGAAAGCTTGTTTTACCCGCCACTTTGTTTGTGGACCCTTCCGATGTGGATGTCCATTGATTGCTTCGACTTGCCTTCCGAGTTCGGGTCCACCTGCCCCGCTCCGGCTGGGCTTAGCATTTGCGCCTTTGCTTACCCGAATTATTATTCAATCCTCCGGCATCAAGTGGAAGTTTAAAACTCCAAAGTATCACTGTGATTAGCTCCTTTTTTTCAGCAAGGTTTACGGATGTAGACAAAGACAAAATATTCTTCGATTAGGGTTTGTAATCCTGATTGAATTTCATTATTCCATTATATAGAAATAAAATGGAAAAGAGAATTAAGGAATTCCGTGCATGTTTCTTGTATTAAACAATGAAGAGCGCATGAGTCTATTATCATAGAGAATCAAGAGAAATATCCTAATTATCTCTAAGAGAGGAAAATATCTTAGAGAAATATCTTTAACATCATTGCTTAGCAACCAAAACGGACAAGAATTGTCATTATCTATTTTCTCTGTTTTCTAAATACAATATCTCATTTTATAATTTTATTTGTGGCTAAGAAAAATGTCCAATTCTAGGTTATGAAAGTGGAACGTTTGGAAATTACTTTGGAACATTATGTTTTTTTTTTGGGATTACTACAATTGAAAATCTCAAATCAGTAGTTCATGACACATTCATCCCAATTATTTTCATCTTATAAAAAATCACTAATTGACATCCTCATAATCTTAAACTAATTTTTATCTCATGTAAAATTCGAAACTATATCCTTATAATGTATTTATCCCAAGCTAATTTTATCTCATTTGTTAGCATTTCATCTAACAATTAATTTAAAACGCATGTGTAAACACACATTGTAGATGATTGCAAGACGGATCTTATATGAAGAATAACAATTTCAATGTGAAAAATTCGAGCATATCAACCTATATACATTTTAATAGAGGATAGATTTGGGTTAGAGGCACCAATTTGGAATTTTTTTTACGAAAAAGAAGATAATCGGGGGTAACTATGTCACAAGGTTATCAATTTGGAAATTAAAATGGTATTAATTATTTAACTTTTGATGTGAATATCTTAAATCTATCAAAATACACAAGTATTGAGATACCGAATAATATAAAAATCTCTACCGAATTGTGAGACTAGTCAATTAAAATAAGTTGATTAAAAGCAGGAAATAAGACTCGACAGGATAGACTAGTCAATTATCTCTGAAGTTGATATTCGACTGCAGTGTCTAAGTCGATTTCCCAATTCAGCCTCTCTCTCCACGGCCCTCTCTTGGATGATCTTATCCTTTCGTTCCGATTTGATGTTAATTTTGCACTCTAACCAACATCCTTCCATATTAAGGAAGACCACCGAGATGGGTTAATCTCCAGCTCATAAATTACTAACTAATTCTATAGAATAGATTGAGCAAAACATGTGGCGATTTTTCGGCAAAAATGCCTAAATATAAAATTGTTTGCATCGATTGATAAAAATATTCAAATTTACATCCTACGCTCGATGCATCATAAGTTATTAAAATTAAGCGCCATATGGGATTGAAAATTAGATAAGTTGACTATTTCTTCGTGTCCTTGGGATTAAGATGTGTTTTTTCTCAATCACTTATCTAGTATGAGATTGTGCTTTTCATGTTTATCAAGATTAGCCTTATCTTTAGTGCTTAAAATCAATATTGGATGGTGAGTGGCAATTCGCTTTCATGCCCCGATTCTGACGGTTCATCGCAAAACCGCTCTGGATAATCGCTAAATTTAGTCCCGGCCTCCCCCAGATCAGGAAAGGGAACTGCATAGCGTGTTTCTCTGGACAAGAAGATATCCTCATCTTCCTCGCAGGGTAATCCGGTTTTTTATATCTATAATATTTTTTTAAAAAGTCTGACTCGAGTCAGCAAAATCTGCTTTGACTCTTTCTGTACTTTCGCGATCTCTCTCCTCCGTTCGGACACGCACAAAATGTTCTGACCCACCAATCGCAGTTCGACACGTCACCCTCGACCTTTACGTCCAACGCAACGCGGCCCCTGCTTCCTCATCCGAATGACGGTTCTGCCCCTTGTCGAGCCGCGTGTTCAATTACCGTAGCAGGTGCAGCGGAAAGGGAGGTGAAGTCGGATGCAGAGGATAAAAGATGCCGGCCTCGCCCCCTATAAAACGGAGCTTGCGGAAAAGGCCGGTAGATCATCCTCGCTCATCGACCCTCGTCCTCTTCTTCTCCTTCTTCCTCTTCCTTTTCCTCTTCCTCTTCCTTTTCCGTCGCGAGCGCTCTCTTTCGTTACCCTTCTCTTTCTCCCTCTAAAGGCGCGGAGCAGGTTCTTCCGAACTGGCTTACCCTCAGGAAACTCTGGAGGAGGGAGATCCCAGCAATTGCGGCGTCGTACGCGCCCTCTACGAAGCCCTGCGCACCCGCGACGTCGGAACGGTCCACCGGATCGTCGCCCCTGACCTGGAGTGGTGGTTCCATGGTCCCCCGACGCACCAGTTTTTGATGCGCCTCCTCACCGGAGCGTCCAGCTCGCCCAAAGCCTCCGCCTCCGCCGCCGCCGCTGCCGACAGCGACAGCAGCTTCGAATTTGTCCCCGACTCCATCACCTCCGTCGGGTCCATCGTCCTCGCCGAGGGCTGCGACCAGAAGCGCTCCATCTACTGGGCCCACGCCTGGACCGTCGCGGATGGGATAGTCACGCAGGTGCGGGAGTACTTCAACACGTCCCTTACCGTCACGCGCCTCGGGGGCGCCAGCAGGTCCTCGCCGTCCGCTCTGGGGTCCGAGATTGCTCCGGCTCCGGGGCCACAGCACTGTCCGTCGATCTGGGAGAGCACCCTCTCGAATCGGGTCGGGAAGTCCGTGCCCGGTCTCGTCCTGGCGATATAAAAATCGCGTCTCGAACGACCGACCCGCTCCCGTGATCCAGTGTGGCCGTTACTAGCAAGAAATAAAGTTGCACGCGTGGCAACCGTCGGATTGCTTGTGGTCTGATAGGATGTGAACCCGTTGGTTCGCCTCCGTCTAATATTAGTAATTTGCGTCGTATAAATTAGAGGGTCTGTCGTTTTCTATTTGGTTGTCGTGTCGTTTTGGGGGGTCATGGGTGGAACTGTTGTGGAGAAGCCCATTCGGTCTTGGTCTCCACGGGATTTGTCGGTTTCGTGGAGTCGTTATCGTGTAATAAAAAAATCGTGTGCATTTCCAAGTCTTATAAACCTCGTGATGAATATATATATTTGTAAATTGAAATTTGTAGTAAATACTACCCTTTCACGTTTTAATTTCACGGTTTTTTTTTTTTTTTTTTTTAATATTCCTCAGGAACATGGGATTGCTTGGGAATTTGCTTCCCTTTGATGCGAAGCAAAGGGGTTTCAGGAAATTGCACGCAAAATCGAAATGCACAAAAGTGGCTTCCAATGCTACTCTCCCCCAACCACCAACCCCCTCCTTCAATTTTGCTCTACTTTTCTATGCAATGCTTCCCTTTGAATTATTTTACGGATACACCTTTCTTTTCTTCTTTTTTTAATACTTGGAACTAATTGACATATAAAATATAGTATCATAGCGCATCACATCATACGAGAACAAAACTTAACCTCAAATTAAAATAAGTTTATTTAAGGTCACATTATAGTGCACTTAATTCGATATTTATTGACTGCGTTGTTTTTTCTTAACTTAAAAAACAAAGTGTTTCAAAGTAACCATATTGATATAATCTGTTGATTTTATGTCAATTTGGCATCTTTTGATCTATTTATGTGTCTCCAAGCTTATAATATAAGAAGAAGTTAATTTTTTTTTCACGAAATATAGGTTATCAACTAGCTTCATCTCATATGTAGATTATCAGTAGAAATAAGAGGCATCTCAAATTCTTTTGACAATATCTCAAATTTAGAAAAGTTCCATTAAAAAAATTGAAGAGCGTTCTCTTGACAAAAACAACAAAAAAATGAATTCATTACATATCAATCATTTTCTTCATTTAGATATTGATTAAAAGATTGTTCATGTTAGATCTTTTCATTGAAAAATAAAAAATAAAAAAATTTGTATGCATTATTATCGTTCTCAATTTGGCATGAATTCGCTACTATTTTCCAAAAATCACCTATGTGAATGCAAGGAAAACCTTCAAACAAATTTTTAATGAAAACGGACAACCTTTTGACAAACGTGACAGAGGCCAAGTATTACGTCAATGTAATAACCCCAAACTAAAGTTTCAAACATTAGGTCAACAAAATAACCAACCATTCGAGTTGATATTAGCAACATCTCTCACTGAAAATTAATCACTTTACCAGAAGACCATTTTAGCGTTATACATTGTCCTTAGACACAAAATATTTTGCATCAGAACTTGGGTTGCTTTGTGACCGTTTTTAAAAAAATATTTTTTAAAATTATATATTTTTCGCGAATCAAAATGAGTCGATTTTGAAATTTAATAATAATCAGAGATGAGTGGGCCTTGCACATATATCAATTTGTCTTTGCCTTCCTAATCATGTCCGAGTACTGGCGGTGGGAAATTTTAGATGGAATTCTAGAGAAAGCCATCATAAGAGAATATGTAGTGGAGCATAGCATATTCCATTATCTTTTTTCGCCAATATTTTATACGTGGACCATTACCCGTTGGTTTATCTATTATTGAGTCATAGGTCAGGTTGGGAACTATCATAACTTATATATTTTGATGATGCATGTTCTAATATCGTGGAACCTCAGATGCAGCTTTATAATAGCCACTATAAACTATTGCAGCTTTAGAGGTGCTACAGTCACAAGGGATTTGTCGAAATCTTATAAAAGTTGGAGCTCATTTTGCAATTGCCAAACCTACCGATAACAAATAGCATTAGGGTTTCTCCGCCCAAATAATGTAAAGAGAAGAAAATAGAAGCTGCCTTTTGCGGGGTGGGCCTAGTCCATGCTGAGAATGTCTAGGGAAGCATATGTTATCTCTTATTTTCATGAAGATTATTATTCCCCGCATCTTGCATGTAGTATTCCCTCTTGAAGTCTTATACGATTCCTACATTCGAATCTCAACAAAAATGCTATGCACGAGCGTCTGCTAACGATCAAGTTGAGAGAGACTTATTCATTGTCAATCACTTGGACTTTCACGCTCTTTTACACGATAAATTTTATCTTTTCAATTGTCTTTAAATTTACACATGAAAAAAGAAATTTTAACTTGAACTGCGTCCGAATAGATGATATCCTGTTCATGGAAACATCAACGTCAATCCAAAAGTTAGTGGAAGATGATTGTCGCTGAAAGCCACCCCGATGAGATCCATTGATACACCCACCATTATCGGCGATACCGGCTGGAGTCTCTGAGGTTTCGCCTTCGTGGTGTCGAATCAAAGTCCCACCGACGCTAATGGCTGTGTAGATGAGTCTGACGTTCGTCGACTAGCACAAAAGCGACTGCGAAAATCTCCGTTTCTAACTCTACTGTTGGCGTTGGAAAAGCTTTTGAGGCATCGAATCATCGTGGCGAAATTGCTGTTGTTGTCCGTATATTCTTTGATAAAAAAATCTTGGTCACGTCACCTTCACAGTCGCTCCCTCAAATCCCGAGTGACCTAACTTTTGAGGCTGAAATGCCTTCTCTGATGGTGGGGAATGAAGAAAGGAAAAAAGAGAGAAGAAAAAATGATGATAAATATAGTTAGGTCACCCGTGATATGCTCATTCTCGTTCGAGTAATTGGTCTTGTTGGCCCAAAACTAAAGGAAAGAGGAAAAAAAAATCAGAATTATTTTAAAATTTTAAAAATTTGTCCATATTAATATTTTTGATCAAAAATTAATTGAAATGACTAAATTAAAAAATCATCAAAAATTTTAAGATTAATTAACATAATTAAAAATTTAGAACTAAATTGATAAATTATTAAAATATTTAGAATTATATTTATTAAATTAAAAGATTTAAAACTAAACTGATATAAATATAATAAGTTTATATTTTTTCAATAATTTTTTTTTTCAAAGAATGAGAAAGATTGGACTTGGATACTCCCACTTTGCAACATGCAAGTGCTGCCAAATTGTAATTTACATTTCACTGAAATTACCAGGTTTTCTTAATCATTTCTCGAGGTTTACATGCACTTATTTTTTTCCCAAATGTTTATACAAATTCTAAGGCTGGACTCCTTCGTTAGTATCGCGTATCAAACACCGCATGATTATTTTCCCTAGGGAAAAAACCTTTTGGTAAAGGAGAAAGAATAGATTAAAGAAAAGGGGAAATTGGTAATCGTGAAGTTCGAGAAAGTTGATGAAGGATAAGAATATATTAAGATTTCAAGTGGGGAATGTCTACTTGTCAACAATGAATCATGGGAATTTGTTCTTTTGCAACCTGAGAGTTTGGATGGTGACCATACCATGATAGGCTCTGGGAATACCTTTGATTTGCCACTCCGCGTTTCGCCCACTAGTATACAATTTGTTGCACTGTGAATCTTATAAGAATAAGAAAATAATATGACCATCATTTCACTTCTACGACGCACCTTCAAACATAACCAACATTAACATATTATTAATATTAATGTTGGTTACAAATTCAGGATTTTAAAATCCACCAAAGATTATTTATATATCTTCACACTCAACTAAAGCCCACAATATCGTTAGACATATTTAATTATCTCAACTCAACTCACATAAAAAATGTGACTACCAAAAATTCCAAGCCAATGATGCTTTTGTCTAACTCGTCGCTAGTAAAGAACTTGAAATTTTTTGAAAGGAATGGAGTGAGCAACCAAAGCTCAATGGGTGCATATCTCTTCTAAATAGATCAAACACCTATTATGCATATTTACAAAACCATACTGAAACTCATTATCCAAACCCTAGATATAATATACATGTAAAATAAAATATGAGTTATTTCATTTCAACAAAACTTTATACAAATTAGAAATACTCATTTAGTCCATTAACAACCCATTGATCAATCTTTATTACACATCAATGGTCTAATGTATTAATCAATCTCATGATCAATATCCAATTGTGAGCCATGGTCATAGCATAACACTTTATGACAAAGACCAAAATTTCCTCTTAACAAGTTCTCTACCTATTATCAATAATGGCTCGACTCAAAAGGATATTTTCAAACTAAATGCATATTTAGAAACCCCTAATCGGGTTCACATCGATAATGAGCATTAAATCATCCTTCTCCAATACCAAAACTCAAATCAAGAATCCATATCATAAACATTTCACAAATCAAACCATATATCTTTTTGCAACTTAGGTCATCAATCAATAACTTTTCTATAGTATTTCTCAAATCATTTCAAAATTTATTTCATAAATCAAATTTACCAATCAGTATCAACAAGCTATCACAATTCCTCTCATAAAGACTTCTTAAACCATTACAAAATAACAAATATGGTAGCAAATACCTTATTTGAAATTATGTATCAAATATGCTATAAACATCACTTTTACCTTTCAATCAAAGCTCACCTCATACATGATATATCTAATCATTTTCTCTTTCAAAATACGAGTTTATTAATTCAAAGAAAAGATAATAATGCCCAAAATCAAATGATGTAACTCTATGAGATGACGATATCATAATCATATTAATTAATGATAATTGTTTTTTTTTTTTTTTTTTTGATTACTACTAAACTAAGCTGTAAATGCTAACAAAATGAACCCTTTTTGCCATATGTCTTAATGAAATTGTTGTCTACTAAACTAAGCTTAAATGCTAACAAAATGACTTCCATATGTCTATAAATCACTTGCCCAAAGCAATTATTCAAAGCTATTGACAACACATGGTTCACATGCCAAACTCTAAAATTTCACTCCGATTAAATCATTACTTCAAATAGACTCTCGTCAAACCCCTCAACTCTATAATGTCATAATCATGATTTCCATGCAATGTCTAAGCTTGATAACTCCAAAATCAAACCTCGCAATTCAAATTTCATATAATATTGAATTTATGTTATAATTTTAAAATTATTTCGATTAGAAAAACTTTTTTTTTTTTCTGGGTAAATGACAAGCAAATGTTTTAAATCCTTAATTGCGAATTGCGGTAAATATGGATGTCTATGGTAGGTGTGTGCAACCAGATCGGGTTTACCCAGGACCGGCCCACTCGAAAAGCAAGGTCAGGAACTGGTTTCCAGTTAAACGAGTCCGGAAATCGATTCTAGTTTTTGGGAACCAGTTGAAACCGGTCCAGGAATCGAGTCCAAATAAAGACCCATATTTAACTATTATTATAATCACGAGACAAGTGCTATTAACTATTGTAACACTAATTAAAGTATTATCAGTCTAACTTAAGAAAAATGTCATTTTAATGACAACTTAATCACATACACATGAGTAGGCATATTAGATCATATTAGAAATATTTGTGAGAATGAGACTAATATTATGTCCATATTTGATGCTAATGTTTATATATTGTTAGGATTTTTGTTTTGTCTTATGATGTTAGGAGAATTGTATTATTGTTTTTTCTCAAATTAATGTAAAATTCCAAACCGTATAGGATATCGAATGATTGCAAAATATGTTTAAATGAAAATAAGGTTAACCCTGTTCCTAGACCAAAATAATAGAACCGAATCCAAAACAGGGTCCAAAAATAGGGAACTGGTTATAACAGGGTCAGGTATAGGGTCCAGGTTTGGATCCTACCCACCTTGGACCCGATCACCCCCTGGCGCTTACGCGTGATGCGTGTCCTCTTTCCTTTTCTCTCTCTCTTCTTTATTTCTTTCTTTTCTTCTTCCCTTTTTTTTAATCTTCGACGCGGGCTTCCCCTGTCCGTTGCTTTTCCTTTCCTCTATATAAATTTTGGGCTTCCATCCTTTTTCTTATTTTTTTTTCACTACTAAACTTTTATAACTTTTTGACCGGTCAAAAGCTCGAACACACAAATACTACCCTAATTAATCCCGCCTTTGTGTGCTTGGTAATGTGGATAGGGAATTCATGAAGAAGGCTTGCCCTCTTTCTTCACTTATCATCTAGTCTTGCAAGGGTGAGTTAGGGAGGGCTGGGGGAAAATGCAATACCAAAAAATCGTTAACTCAAAGTGTATTTACTGAAAACAAATAGCGTTCATAATTGAGTTTTCAAGCAACTTTGAAGTAAAAAAATAAAAAGAAAGGGCTCACTGAGAAGCAACAGGATCTTCCTTGTTCGGATCCAACTTCGTGCGGATCTTCTTCCTCCAAGCCTCTGTTGCTGACGAAGAAGTGCTGGCCTCGACGCTGCTTGTTAGCCTCTATCTCACTCCCCTTCGTCACATTCAAAATCTTACGGCCAAAGTTCAACAAGCTCGTCAAGACAATCAACACTGACGGAGGGCAGAAAAGGAATATACAAATATAAGCAAGGGCAAGATTGGAAGGAAAAAAGTTTTCATCAAAGTTGAAAGCAACATTTTCAGAATGCTTAATAAAGCCAATGCTGGTCCCAAGTTGCATTGGGATTTCAACACGCGCAAAGCCGAACGTTGGCCTAAATGTCTTTTTCAATTTTGTTACCAAATGCATTCGTTTTAGCACAAAGGTCATTTGTGGGCCCAAAGTTCTTTCCGAAAGCTCTTCCAAACACGTCCTAATTCAATTAGACAATCAGACCAAGCAAAAGCTTCAGGTTGTGCCATGAAGCCATTCCTCGTGCATATATGAAAGCTGAAAATCCTCCTTCCTCATACGGCAAACAGCCTTATTGTGTTTAATTTTGCACCCTGCCTATCACAAATTCTCTCTTAACAGTAGGACTCGAGTAGTCGGGAAGAAATAATGACCCAAAATCTTCATTGGGCTCTCGCGGGAAGCCTAATGTGCCCAATAAATCTGGATCTGACCCCCCACCAGAACACAGCCTCATAAGGATGCACTCCTTTGACCAGGGTTGAACGAAAGTACGATCCATTTTATGAAGCACGGCTGGCTCGGAGTCTAAATTTCATAAGTTCCCTTGTTCTTATATATGGTATGGACTCTAAAAACCTATACGAACATTTACTCTTATCAAACAAGCTGTTCAAACGAGGACTAAATTACATTTTATAAGTCAATCCAGTATCTTGTTGCTCAGCTCATCTCTTTCTCATGAGGAAAAATGATTTCAAGATACGTTATAGGCAATTACGACAGAATGAAGCGATGAAGTTGTAAAGGATACATGATGCACTAAATTACATAATATGTGTCACTACTTAAATTATGCATAGGATGAGTTTTAAGTATGAAATTAGTACTTTATTCCAATGATAGACTAAGCACGGATGTACAATTGCACCGACAAATTTTATGTCATACCATGACTATACCTTGCATTAATCATCGTCTAGAAAATACAAATAATTTGGGCTCCACCAACATCTCTTCTTTCAGCCACAGCCGTTGAATGGCCATTCCCCAAGAGCGGCAATTCAGTAGGTTTTGCCGACCCTCAACGTCGTGAAAGCTAAGACAAAGTCAACAAAGAGCAAACTGTAAAGAAGCTTTTAGCAAAAGAGGGTTCCCACCATCTTACCGAGCACCTACGCAAAGCATCCAGTTCTTCATTTCACCCTCTACCGTGCCTTCACTCCGCTTAAAACGAAACCTACAGCGTCCTTCTTCCTCGGCTGAACAGGGGATTTCATTCGGCTCTGCAGATTTTCACCACTGGTCGTCGAAGAAATGACTAACGTACGCAAATCTCTAGTTACATGTAGTTACTTTTAGTTTTTGATACTTTCTTCCCCGTTCGAGGGCTTGAATGATTTGGCCGTGTTTCTGTTCTTGTTCTTGCAAATAGGTGGTGGAGTTGAAGGTGGGCCTGCACTGCGAAGAGTGCATCAAGAAAATCCTCAAAGCAATCAAGAAGATGGAAGGTAAATCTCGCTTCACGCGTGGTAACTTGCTCTTAAGTGACTGCTTCTTTTACTTTGGAAGCAGCCGAGACGCTTGCTTGTGTAAATTCGCGAATTTGCAGATGTCGATACCTACGACGTGGACGTGGAGCTGAACAAGGTGACCGTGACCGGAAACGTGACGTCGGAGGCAGTGATCAGAGCGCTTCACAAGATCGGTAAGCAAGCCAGTAGCTGGGGATCGGGGGATCAAGCTGCTTAAAACTACCGGTGCACGTCCGCACTCAGAGGATCGATCGACTGACGGGGACAATCGCCAGGCTCCAGGTAAAACAAGAGGGAATTAAACAAGCTCATGGTCATGAATGGTTGAAATTCGAGGTTGTACGCTATTTATTTGCCATGGGTTATCAGATCCGTGCGCGAAGTACCATGTTCATTACCGGTTTCCTTGTCTCTGATGATGGAATTTTCCAAATTTTTTCCTCCCCATTTTCATTAGTGAATTCAGTACAGATTCCAGTCGCATGAGCTAAGATAACAGAGTCAGAAGACGAAACCTAAGACCAGAAACACAAAAGAAGCCGACCCTAGCCTCTATTTACAGAAGCAAGTAAGACATAAGTAGCTGAATTCAAATTCAATTCACAACTGAAACGCAATGAACTCGACTCGGGTCTTGCGACCAGACCCAGCGAGCCGAACCTAACGGGGCTGCTGAATCGTCCTCGGGCAAACCCTCGTGCAATTCACGATCTTCGGCACCTTCTCCGCGTACCTCGGCGCGCGAGCCTCACGTCGCGCCTCTTTCCACTTCAACCCTCCGATCGAAACCAGATCTCCACAATACCCTCTCCATTCCTCCTTTCCCTCTGCAAAAAAGACAGCCAAAAAAAAAAAACATTTTTTCAGTTTCTCTTCTCAACCCAACGCACGAAACCGAAATGGTCGGATCCCGAAGTCGCCAGAGTTTCGGGTTTAGGGTACTTACGGTCGGCGAGGGCTTGATCGTAGTCGTCGAAGAGGGAGTCGAGGTCGGGGAGGTCCAGGTCGTCGTCGTCGGCAGCGGCGGAGGAGAGAGGTTCGTCTTGGGGGTCGCAGAAGCGCTCCTGGAGCCAGTAGTCGCGGAACCACGGGGAGGTCTGGACCAGGGCCCACCACTCGTCGGAGAAGTCCTCGACCGTCCGGTACACCATCGGCACGAACAGCGGGGCGTTGGGATTTAGCGTGGAGGACGTCAGGTGGGGGCTCGTCCTCGAAATCACGTCCATCGCCACTTCAAAATTCGATACTGGGGACAGAAAGCGGAACCAGTCGCGAAGCTCAGTGGGTGGTTAAGAGAGAATCGGCGGAGATGGAGCAACAAAAGCTTGCGGAGGTTAAAGAAGATAAGGGGCCGTACCACATCTTCGAGCCCACCGTATATATATATAAATTGAGTAAAAAATATTATAATTTTATTCGATGAGTTGATGGGCCGCCCACGGGAATGAGAGAGAGAGACCTGATTATTTTGGTTTTCCTTTTTCAATTCGCTACTAAAATATCAATATAGCATGGACATAAAAAAAAGAAGAAAATTCCCAATACCATCATCTGGATCACATAAGCGTAGTAAATGTGAACCGCCCGAATCACGTGAATTTTGACCGTGTACGGCTTTATAATCTATTCCATTTTTTATCCTACGGAGTAATAAATCAAATGCTCTGGTAAAATTTAACCAAATATGCTATATTTGATAAGTTTTATTAAATTATCTTCTTAACTCGACTTAAAATAAATAATGCATGCCTAATTGTTGGATACCAGAGGTGATAGATAAAAAAAATTTGAAAAAATTTTAAATAAAAATTCGAAGTACCATTAGAGCATAAAATAAATATTTTAAAGTGTCATGTCAGTCTAAAAAAATAGCCTGAGCTCAATGACCCACGCCATTACTTGGATCTAAACAAGAACAATTCAAATCCTTAATCATAATTTGAGAAGATGAAAACATATCAGCTCATTATTTAGAATTTTCTCAATCTGTTTTAATATTCAGAGAAACAAAAGTTATTATAAATACTGGCCAACGTATGTCGACGGATAATGCAGTTATGCAGTGGATGAGGTCGCTTAGGCCTCGAGAGCGTGGGGTCCACATGCATTGAGAGTGCGTGGGGCCCGGCGGCCGATCTAGGAAAATGCCGGTGCACCGCACCTGGACCTGCACCAGCACCGCACTCAGTTTCGCCCCGGCGGGTTGCCGCAAGCGGTATCAGAAATAAATTCCGGCTTACTATTTTCTTAATTTTCTCCGTCCTTTTTTCTTTCTGAAATATCGAGATATTTATCGAACATTATCTGGAGAATTTAATGACGCTTTAAATGGTGACAAGACGTGGAAAATCTTCGCCTACGGCCTTCGTTCGGAGCATCTAACGAAACGAGATGGGCAATACTAATACTATTTTTTATTTTTTTTGGAAATTAGCCAACCGAAAAAGTCGGATGGGGACAAGATTACGGCAACTAATTGCCACGTGTTACGGGATTCTTAAGTTTTCCTTTGATCCTATCCGCATCATAGGTATTAGCGAGGAATGCTTTTTCCCACGTGACACGTCACCGTTCTCATCCATTTGTCACGTGGCTCCATTCCGGAGGAAAAGGACAAGCCATATCCTCTCCCTAATATAATTCAAAAAAAAGATGAACACTTAATGAATATTAAACCAGTTATACAAAGGCATTCGTATCATTCGCATGAAACTCAGATTCTATAACCCCGTTTGTTTGGAAAGTTCTTGCATCATCTATTTTTCTAATGAATTTGAACAAAAAATTATCCTATACTAACTAGAAGAGAGTTTCGAAGTAGGAGATAACATCATATATAGAAAGTCGAGTGTGAATTAATATTTTTTGCATTAAAAGATATTGCTCATTCGCAACTATTCCAAAAAATATTATCAATTCTATAGTAAAATTGCTCATACCCGATAGCATGGGAAGTCATTGATGAGATACTGAACTAATGTTTCATTGTTAATATATTTGAAAGGTGGATAGCTACGTTGAAAATTTAGTCTTTTTTTCTATAAATGATGCTAAGAAAAATGAGTGTCTTCCATAAAAAAATGAATGATTTTTTTTGTCATCTCTTCATTATTTCTGTGATCTCGTATAACCGATTTTTCTTTGATTGTTGAATTTCTCTTTAATTGATCAATGTGTGATACTTTGAATTCTTATTACTAATGGAATCGAAATAATTTTTGGATTAACCGGAACATCATTTCAATTTGTTAGAGTTCGTTACTTAAACAAAAGTAGATTTTGTAAAATCATATTGAATGTTTGGCATTACATTTCGTACTTTATTAAAAAAGCCAATCTTTGTTTACCAACTCATGTTGTCTGATTAAATCCAATTCTCTCTCGATATGTTCCTCAAAAAATATAATTCAGGCGGATTCTTCACTCAACTAATGAAGACAGAAGGTGTGTTTTAGCTTAGCTTATTTATGTTCTTTCTTGTATTCTATATTCTATTTTCTATTCATTTTATTTCACTCCCATGTGATGAAAGAAAGTAAAAGGTCTTGAGAAGCAAGTGATTTTATTTGACCGCTATGCATTGCAAACGACAGGAAATGGAATTTGGCTAACTGGCCAAGCCGTTAAAGTAGCTAAAGTGGTGACAAATCCTGCTAGTATAGTTCCTATAGAAAGTCCATTTAAATTTCCAGTTAAAAAAAATTATTCATTTATAATCTTTTGTCAGTTGAGCTAAAAATCATTCAATTGGAAATGATAACACAATGTAGCCATGAGATGATCCTTTTGTTGACAAATGCTGTGATTACACTCGTAATATCTAAAGAATGAGTACCAACTATACAGCATCTACATCTACATGTTTATCTATATAGCCCATAACTAATCGTTTAAAACTCTTATTATGGTTGTGAGGGAGGAGTCTCGAGTCAAAGGAGGAAAAAGTAAAGGTTACGTCCTGATCCAAATGGGGATAGCATTTCTCTCTTGCATGTCTATGGAGCTTTGAAAGTTTAAAACATCTCAAAGAAAAAAAAATTTGTTAGTGCTATTCTAGTTATACTCTAACTTTCATTTTTAGATTTTTGCCCTATCTCATTGTAGAATATAGAAATTGAAACTTGCATCTAAAACTAATCATTTTAATTTCAATCCTCTTGAAAATATAGGGATTCGAATTTTTAATTGAGGAAGAGTAACTATTGAGATTTGCTCTAGTGGTTATTTTAAAGATATACAAAAAGGTAAGAATTTATCGAAGGAAGACTATTGATGAGAAGGAGCTAGGAAAAGCTTCAACCTAATTTTTATCGCGACGAATAGAAACGCAATTAAAATTTCCAGATGGGTTATACGTTTATATATCATAACACTACCAAGCTTGAAGCCTAAGAGGTCAAAAGCAGCAAATGGGGAGCCGAAGCAAGAGCAACTTTTTCTTTTTTATGACCTTTTCTAATTTACGAGGATGGCCGCAACTCTCCGAGCACTTTACTATGATTACGATCGAACGCAACGATCTCCCTAATCCCATCCCGCAAAGGCCACGGGTCAAACGTTCTCAAGGGCGTTCGTCGGGGAGAATGCACAGGTGTCGAAAGCTCGAGCGATTTTTGCGGGCTCGCTGCTCATGCTCTTAATTCCTCTTTATCTGCATCGGAATTTTCAGGACCAAACGTTGCTGCAAAAGAGAAGGGGCTCTCCTCCACAAGCCCTCCAACAGTCCTCACTTGAAGGTCAACCATGCAAAAGTAGAATGCCAAAAGACTTGGTCCCCTCTCTCTCTCCTAGCCGTGCTTTTTTCACTTTTGATGTCCTCCTTCTTTTTGGGTCTCGTGAGAAACTCCGAAAAGCGTTACAAAGGTGAAGGAATGGATCAGCGTAAAGAGAGTGTTTCGAAAATGATGCTCCATCTACTGTCAAAGAACAAGACGATGGTGTGCCAGCAAATGAAGCTAGACAAAGGGAAGAGCATATGGCTCGGTGAAAACCCCCTGAATCTCCCGACCCCGCTCCTCATGTTTCAGCTCACTATCATCTTCTTCGTCTCCCGGCTCGTCCATCTCGTCCTCAAGCCGCTCGGTCAGCTCACCATCGTGTCGCAGCTCCTCGTATGGTTCCCCCATTTTCTTTCCATCTTATCTTCGATGTCCGTTCGATGTGAGTCGTCCGCTGTCGATGGATTGATGCTGAGAATGCGTTACGAACGATGCATTTGCTAGAAACTTAAACGGCTCGATGCTCATGTATCTCTCTGCCAAAACGTTTAACAGGGAGGACTTCTGCTGGGGCCCTCGGTTTTAGGCCGCAGCAAGGTTCTGGCGTCAAATATATTCCCCGAGAGAAGCGAGACGACCATCGAGACGTTCACGATGTTCGGCGTCTTGATGTTCCTCTTCTGTCTCGGGGTGAAGATGGACCCCGCCATGATGCTGCGGCCGGGGCGCAAGGCGGTCGTGATCGGCTCCTCCATGTTGCTCTTGTCGCTGCTCGTCCTGATGGGCCTGTCTACGGTCCTGCAAACCCAAGTCACCATGGGCTCGAGCCTTAAGAAGGCGTTGCCGTACATCGCGGGCATCCAGGCTCTGACGGGCTTTCCGGTCATCTCCTCCCTGCTCATCGAGCTTAGGATCCACAACACTGACCTGGGCAGGCTCGCCATCTCCTCATCCATGGTCTGCGACTTGATCGGGATCACATTGGCGGCCGTAGGGACGGGGCTCTCGGGGAGTATCGATCACCCGGTGATGTTGGTGTTTTCTATCTTATCGTCCGTTGCGATTCTGCTGGCTATTGCTTTCGTACTTAAGCCGCTGATAATGCGGATGATACGTAGTACTCAACCCGGGAAAATCATCGACGAGGCTACTTTGATGCTTGTCATATTGTTCGTCCTCTTGACGGCGCTTGTGGGCGAGAGCATCGGCCAACACTATCTCGGTCCTCTATTTCTGGGCTTGATGGTCCCAGACGGACCGCCGCTGGGCACGGCCATCGAATCGAGACTAGAACTCTTCACGTCCAGCTTGCTGTACCCTGCGTTTGTGTCGGTGTCGGGGCTACGCACCGACGTGTTCCAGATTCACAAAGAGGCTCTTTGTATCCTGGCTGCTCTGATCGTCGTCTCCATCGTCGTCAAGTTAGGAGTGGTAGTATTGGCTGCGCTCTACAGCAAGATTCCCCTTCGAGAAGCTTTCGTTCTCGGTCTCATCTTGAACGGAAAAGGCATAATCGAGCTGGTGCTCTACAACGTCTGGCGAAATGGCCAGGTAATCTCTTATATTTGCGCATACGACAGTTAATTTCTCCACTTACACAGTCGTAGAAGATGTCGGATTCAAGCAGCCGATAGAGGAACGAGAACATTATGTGGTTATGTAATATGTCAATTGCTTTGCCACGATGTTGAGATAATTCGGAACTTGTTTATGGCAGGTCTTAACGAATGAACTGTTTTCCCTGTGTATAATATCAACTATACTGGTGACAGGAATCACAACCCCGCTTGTGAAAGTCCTCTTTGATCCTTCAAGGCAGTTCATATCGGTCAAAAGATCTTCGATCCAGCATAACAAGCCCAATTCTGAGCTCCGGATTCTCATCTGTGTCGACAGCCATGACAGCCTCCCGACAATCTTAAACCTCCTAGAGGTATCCCATGGTTCGGAAGAGAGCCCAATCGTGGTCATGGCGATGGTGTTGGTCGAGCTCATTGGCCGAACCACCACCATGCTCGTGTGCCACAAGGATCGAGTCATCGACTCTAGTTCGATAACGTCCGGGCACATACTTAATGCTTTCAGGAACTACGAGCACCACCATGAAGGGCGTGTTACGGTGGAGACGTTCACTGCCGTATCCGATTTCGATACCATGCATATTGATATATGCCAGGTCGCCCTCGACGAGAGAGCGAGCATCGTAATCGTCCCGTTTCACAAGCAGTGGGCGGTCGATGGCCAAATAGGCAAGGTGAACCGAGCTGTCCAGACCATGAATCTACATGTCCTAGAGCAAGCGCCATGCTCGGTCGGGATCCTCATAGACAGGGGAATCGTGAGGGGCACGCTCGCAGTCCTGTCGAGCGAATCCGCATTCCACGTTGCAGTCCTCTTCATCGGCGGCCCGGACGATGCAGAGTCACTGGCCTACGGTTCCCGGATGGCTAGACACGAGAACGTCATCGTCACGGTCATTCGCTTCCTTCTCTTCGGGAGTGAGAACACGAAAGACCGGAGAATCGACACGGAACTGATCTACGAGTACAGGCATTCCAACATGGGCAACGAGAGATTCGTCTACGTGGAAGAGGTGGTGAGAGACGGGGCGGCCCTAGCTTCGTTCATCGGAAAGATGGTGGACCGTTTCGATCTGATACTGATCGGGAGGCAACACCAGGCCTCCTCGATTTTCGCGGGACTGGAAGAGTGGAGCGAGTGCCCTGAGCTTGGCATCCTCCCCGACATGCTCGCGTCGCCGGACTTTGAGAGCACGGCCTCTGTCCTGGTGATTCAGCAACAAAGGATGGGAGGCACTCTGATGGCTGGCCACGCCGTGCAGTCTGCGATCTATCCTAGGGATCAGGCATTCGCTCCGAGCGCTGTTCCCCGGAACGAAGCGGGGAGATCTTCATGGAGCATCTCCATAGATAAGGGAGGCAGGACTTGAGGGAAGTCTATTTACATGGTCCTTTGCCGAACAGATCTTTGCTTCTCTAGTTTCGAATGTTGCTGTTTCCTAGTCTCTTTACATGGTCGTGTTTTCTCAACGATGGATTTTGCTTATATTTAACATTTGAAATCTTTTAGGTAGAAAGTTTTGCCTAACCTATGTAGTTAAGTCTTCCATACGGATGCAGGGTTAGACGAATAGGTAACTTCCAATTACGGTATGGAATCAATGTGTCATGACAAATGAGCTAAAATTTATCCCCATTGATTTTTTTTAGATGCTTTATTTTAGAGGAAAAATTGTTCAATAAGTCATAAATTTATTATATGGTAGTTAATTTAATTCTAAACCTTTTAATTATATCAATTTAATCCTAAATATTTTGACAACTAGCCAATTTAATCATGAACATTTTAATTTTGCCAAATTAGTCATAAACATTTTAATGAATTGCCAATTTAGTCATTTAAGTTTGACTATATATCATTGACGTAGTGGTCCAACTAGTGTTAGCTTTCTTATGTGAAGGGGCCAATGATAATGAAAATAATTTTAATTTTTTAAAATTCGAATTTTTTACTCTCTCTATCTCTCTCCTCTTCTTACAAAATTTCATTAGCCCTATGGGTGTTGTGAAGCTCTTGCTAGTTGCGGATGAGGACACCTCAGCCCTTGCTAGATTTGGCGATGGCATCACGAGCCCTTATGGACCATAATGAGGGCATTGTGCCCTTCATTGTGGCTGGCAAGGGCCTAGGTGAGGGCCATGACCATTCCTCCCACTAGCAAGTGCCTTGTGACTCTTGCTTAATACGTGTCAACCTATGTTGGCCTTGTGTAAAAAGAGGAAAATAAACATAAAAGAAAGAAAATAATAAAAAAGAAGTTCATCATTGCACCGAGAACGCTACATAGAATGGCTAGCACTAGCCAGATTACCATGTTCGTGATAATCAACCAAATTTAGTTGGAATTATTAAATTGATATTTGTTAGAAGGTTTAGGGAACATTCCAAACGAGGGTTTGAGTGGACTTTATTTTAAATAATAATACAGAGTGGATTTTACTTCAAATAAAGACTCGACTTTCTAGCTAGTTAATGGCATTTTTGTCAATTATCTTCTTTTCTTCTTCTTTTTTAAATTTGTTTATCCTTTTTTGGGTTTTTCCAACCATTAGCAATGCTCAAAGAGAGGCTCTTGCCTGATTTGGCAAGGGTCACCCTTGCTGACCACACTCGATAGACGGCTTCACTTGGGTGAGGCTACCCTCGCTAGTAGCTAATGAAGGTCATTGAGCCCTTGCCCACACTTGGCAAAGGCCTGTTGCCAATGGTTGTTGGCGCTCGCCATCAAAGGAAAAAAAATAAAATAAAAGAAAATAATAAAAAATAATTTAAATTTAAAATTATATTTGTTTGGAATATTTAGCCGCTAGCGACCGGCGATGTCAAACTCTTATTTGAAACAACTATAGCAACTTAAGACTTTTACTTAAAACTATTCGAGCTCTTATTTGAAAAAATGATGACAATTTTAAGTCATTATTTGAAAATTTCCCAAAGGTTTGTGACTAATTTAGCATATTATTATAAAGTTTATGATTAAATTGACACAATTAAAAATTTTATGATTGAATTGACAAGTTGTCAAAATATTTAATATTGAATTGATATAATTAGAAGGTTTAGGATTTGATTAATTACCGTACAATATCTTCGGGATTTTTTGATCCGTCATTTTGACGAATGACTCGTCAGGATTTGTGAAACTCCCCTTGTCATCGTCATCTTAAATTAATTTTCGAACTACTTGAATCTCTCGACCACCAATTGTGTCGCACGAAGCAAGATTTGCGAGCTACTCTTTATAACGTGTCTCCTTCAATCTCAATCACGTTGTTTTAAAAACCTCCACTATCCATAATCCGGTAAAATCGGCCCCTCTTTCTTCATGATTTCAAACAAAATTTTAAGACTTGGTTGGTTTAAAAAAAGAGAGAGAATAATTTAGGAAATATATTCTTAAAAATAATTACTTATATAACCCACAAAAATGAAGGGAAAAATATTTTCATAACTCACAAAATATTTAGGTATAAATTATTATCGATTGAAAAAATATTTTCATTTATTAATTATTTCAAAAAATATAAGAGATCATATTTAAGAAAATAATTTTCAAATCATTCATTTTTCATGAAATAAATTTTGTTTAAATCATTTCATATATATTTGTTCAAATATTTTGGTACGTTTCAGTAATTAGATTTTGGAAAATTTCTCGAAAGTATTTTTCATTTTCCATATTTGAGCATAGATGGATAAACAGATTGTCTCATTTTTGGCATGCATTTCACCGTGGCTCACACGCAAAGGGAATGTGCAACGTACATGCAGCTGAAGGTCCAGAGGCATGTGTAGGTTCTTTTTGTTTGTATAAAGTAGCGATGAATGATTCTAGGGTTAGATTTCATTGAAAACCTAAAACCTACTATGTTAGAATCAATTCACTGGTTTTTAGACCTTGAAATCACTCGAGTAATCGAAATTTGGAACTTACCATCAATTGGTTCTGAGTTTACTCAAGAACTAATGAATTTCTTTTTCCTTTCTTATATATATATTTTTAGCTAAACAAAATGAACGTGAACACAATAATAAAATTTCCTATTTGTTAATAACAAAAATCCCAAAAAGGTGAGTACATAATATAAAATAAATAATAAGAAAGTACAAAACACGTAATCACGATTCATTGATTTTCACGTCTAAATATGATTTTTTGATTTTAAATACGATTTTTACTTAAGAATCAATATTCAACTGATTTCATTTTTTAAGAATCGAAAATGGATCAATAAAAGCCAAAGCCAAAATATGAAATCGGCCCGATTTCAATAGCTTGTTGAATTCAACTTCCGATTCTATCACGTCTCAAGCTCCCCCCCTAACTACAAAGGATTTACCTCCAGTACAAGCAATCAATTAAGGGGCCAAATAGAAAAAAAAGCATGAGGTAGTGGGCAGAGTTCACGCATTTAAAATCAGTGCTACAAAAAGCACTTCAGCCCGGACGCGAAATGACACGGTTACCCTCGGCGAGAAATGATCCGGGGAAAATCTGTTGATGTTGACTGCCCCCCGATCCCCTCGCCTCCCCGAAAAATCCCAAGGACAAGGCCGGATCGCGAGAGCGCCCCCCGGGAGCGGCCACGCGTCCTGCTCGGCGGGCGGGGGATTTGATATATATTGGAAAAGATCGGCTGCGGCCGCGCGGGAAAACGCGAAGGCCGTGACGGGGACAAAAGAGTAAAATCAAAAAAAGGCACGTCCTCTCCGTAAGTAGGAGGCTAAGGACTAGTTTCCACGAAACGGCTTTAAAGAGAGGCTCGTTGCGCGCCTCGTTTGCTTTTCCGCTTCCACCTCCATTTTTGGCAACCTCTCTTTCTCTCCCTCTCTCTGCTTTTTGCTTATAAGAGTGCCTGCTCGAGCTTCAGCGGAAGTCCACAGGTTTCCCCATTGGCGGTCGCTCGTTGAAGTCAGGGTTTCTCTCGGTGCCGGTTTCCTCTCGGCATCATCGTGCAACTCCCTCGTTGATCGCCGATTCTCTCCAGGTGCTTTCTGGTTAAGATTTGCTGTTTCTCTTACCGTGTTTTTGTTGTTGTTGTGTTTGGTTTCGTATCTAGCAAAGTCGAAGCGAACCTAGGTTGATGCTGCCGATGTTTATGCCGTCTCGGCTTGTTGTTTTTGGATGAACGATCGTCTCGAGCGGTTTCGGTACGTTGCCATCTCGAGCTACCTATGCAGAGGCGAGAGGATCTTTTCTTAAGGCGTTGCTCGTCGTCGTTTGGCCGCGTGCGATCGGCGTGCGGTTCTTCGTTTTTTTTTTTTTTTTATCTTTTCTCTCAAACGAGACGACGTTTCGCGAGAGTATCGGTTGAGTTTGTTGCAGAACTTTCGCGTAAATCCGTTTCGCGTTTTCGTCGAGGTGTGATCGGAAGGCGAAGCGGTTCCTGATTGTCCTGTTGTGTACTTGGAAACACTCCCGCAATCGCCTGCATTTCGAGGCGTTTGTTTGGAGAGTGTATCGGAGGAAGTTGGAGAAGATTGTTGTCATTTGAAACACGCGAGATGAGAAAGTATTTCCTATTTTCTCGGTGTTCCTCTTCTTCGACTTCATCTCTAGCAAAATCGTAGAGGCGCTTGCGTGTGCCGAATGGAAAAGATTTTTGCTGTGAAAAGGGAGAATAATTGAAGATTTTGAGTCCTCTTGTTATGATTTCTAATAAATGTGGGAGATAATGTGGATTTCGCGTGGGAAGACTTGAACCAAAAAATATGGGAGAAAAAAATTGTAGTTACGTTGTCGAATCAAAATCATGTTTACTCATTTGGAAATTACAAGTTTTTTGTCGATTTTTTAGATGTGTCCTATCATAATTTGTCTTATATGTTTGGGACCAGGTCTTCATGGAAATTTTGTTGTATGAGTTTGAGATTTGAAAGGTTTTATTCAATGTGCTATATATATATATAATATTAGATTAATTGGCAAAGGAACTGGTGAGGAAAGAGAACATATTTCTATCCAATTGCTATTGTGGTCTTAAAATGAGTTTTTTATGCGAAGAAATTGAGCCCTATGAAGGGCAAAGCATGTCACAAGGTGAAAAGTGATAAAAAGAATATCACCATCTACAATTGTAATATGAAAGAAAGATGGAGACCGTTTTGGTGAAAAACTGATAAGGAAAGTGGAAACGTATTTGTGTTGGGGGCCAATAGAATAAAGTGAAACTTTTCGTACTATTCTCAAACTTCTCAAATGTGATCTGGGAGGCCAAGTGTGTAAGAAATGTTTTTGGACAATCCACATTTGTCCTGTGAATTGATTCATATGTACAGCTTTGTGACTTTTGACTGAATGGACTTGCGTGTTCTGATGCATTTTATTGAATTTCTTGTTTATTGATGTAGTGACTGCAGCGCCTAAAGAAAATCTAAATCTCTATTGGTATCCCTCAAGAGAAATGCTTCACTTAGTTGTTATTTGCATGAAGTTCTTTTACTTGTTGTGGCATTCCTACTGAGTGCTTTTGGTCATACTCGTTACATTATTTCTTCATGTAACATGTTAAACTTGCTGGATAAATTAGCAATGGTCTTGCAATTGTTACATGGTATTGACGCAATACATGTGGAAACTAAGTTCCAGGCCATGGCCTTGTTCTCTTTTGGCACAGTCTTACATGGTAGGAACATTATGAAGAATTTATTGGGTTCACCTTTGAAAACCTACTTGCTTTGTGTTTCCGAGGTATAAGTGAGGACTTTGGAACAATCTTAAGTACCATATGGACTAAAAGAGCTCTTGTGAAGTGATATCTATGTAATTATTCACATCAAATATTGCTATCCTCATTCTTTTAAAGCAAAAGGTTCCATAGAGCACAAAGCCCCATGTTCACTTATCACCTCATTTATCTCCAATCGTGACAAGTTTTTTCATGCTTAAATGTTGGAACAAATATCAATCATGGAGCATTTGAGTATTAAATCATGCGATGATGTAATATTTTATAGCTGGAGTCCTATATTTTCCTATCTTCCTCTCCTTAACCTTTTTGGTGGAAAGTGACATGTGGAGATTGTTGATTCGCACGCTATCTATTTTAGCATTCTTTTTGTCATGTTGCCATTGCTTGAATTAAATCAAGTGTGCTTATAATTTTGGATAGCAGAATGGGTGGAAAGGCGAAGAAAAATAATCACTTCTTGGAGGAAGTGTGCCACCAAAACGGGACATCCAATCGCAGCACTACTGCAAGGAATCTACGTAGAAAGGATCTCGGCGGAGTAATTTTGGGGTGCACTCACCATACCATGAAGGAGTGTTTTGCAAAGAAGCTATTTGGTCAGTTGGATGTTTTTTAACGCATGCCATTCAAAATTTGTTTTGGATTTGGTTGCGCACAATGGGCTACCTTTGAGTTTGAGGAACTCTTAAAATGCTCGAACAGGTCTGCCTCGTCTACATTATGCATATGTTAAGAAGATTGAACCTGGCATGGTGCTTTTCTTATTCAACTACAGCGATAGGAAATTACATGGTGTTTTTGAAGCTACTAGCAGGGGCCAGATGAATATAGATATACATGCATGGACAAAGGAATCCTTCGAAGAAACCCCCTATCCTGCACAGGTGTGCTCCATAAATTGTTGACTGTTCATTTTGTACATGCTCTCATATTGTGGCTTGTGATGAAATTACTTGGTTGATGCTTTTGTTAAAGGTTAAGGTGAAAAGGCGTATTGAATGCCAGGCTTTGCTGGAAGAGCAATTCCAACCAGTAATAATTTCCAACTACCATAGTACAACGCACTTCTGGTTCGAACTTGATCAAGAACAGACAACAAAATTGATATGCCTGTTTTCGTCTAATCAAATTGATGCAACAATTACAAGGGCAAAATATCCAGACAGAGGGATCACTCTGGAGAAAGATTTGCTTGCTTTTAACAGTAGGATAGGAGGTGAAAGAACTGAGACACCTCCCACTGGATGGGATCTTGCTCAGCCAAATCAGGTTATTGGAGACTGGATGTCTAATGAGAGTCCTAGGTCTGAGAAAGAGAGACTACTATTGGGATCTGATATCAACAAGTTTGCAGTGCCAGAGCATGATGAAGCTGATAAGAATCGAAGTTATGCCAATGCAAGTAATATTCCTCGAAAGTTGTGGAGCTCTCTATTCAGGTCTGATTCAACTTCTGATGTTGGAAAGCAGCCTCAAAGTTCCAAGTCTCCAGCTACAGAAGCGAAAGGATTTGATGACCTAACGGGGGATGACACTGATGACATAGCAGGATTTGCAGCTGAAGTTGGAGTTAGTGCTTCAGGTCAATGCGATCCTGAGGGCACTGTGCCTGCTGCAGTTTGTATTAATGCATGTACACGTCCTCTTTCACCTGAGAGTAGGAAAGAGTTTGAAGAGCATGCAAGCTCAGAACCGAATTATGCTGCAGTTTGTATAAATGCATGTACACGTCCCCTTTCACCTGAGAGTAGGAAAGAGTTTGAAGAGCATGCAAGCTCGGAAGCGAATTATGCTGCAGTTTGTGTAAATGCGTGTACACGTCCCCTTTCACCTGAGAGTAGGAAAGAGTTTGAAGAGCATGCAAGCTCGGAACAAAGTTATGAAGCTGCTCAGGAGGCTTGGATTCACCCCAGAGGTGCTCCATCAAGTTCTCATGCAACCAGTGAATATGATGAATTCAAGGTTGTAGATCCGGAAACTAGATTTTCTCCATTTGATTATAGGAGCATGGTAGGGGATGCTTCAGTTGTTGCCCCTAACTTTAATGTGGAGGGCCACATGTCCCAACCCCATATAGATAAGGAGAGGGATGAAGAGGCTCAATGCATCGAAAAGAAATCTATGGCTTTGTGTCCCGTGAGCGCTTCTTCTAGCACTTCTTCTCAGCTGAGTTCATCTACTCTGGCGGTGACAGAATCTCAAGGTTTGGTTCCTTATGAGCTCACTTCCAGTTGCGCTTCTTCATCCACGATGATGTCGACAGAAATTGCACATAACAACCTGGAGGAAGGCGCTGACGCAGGTGTTTCAGAAATTGTTGCCGAGGTATCTAGAGCCACCCTTTCCTCTCTTTTACCGTATCCATTTTTGGCTACTATTTCAGTTCCTTGTAAGTTGGAACATTGTCAAATGTGCTGTGCAGTTGCTATGTGAAGTGCGAGGGCTCATGTTATCTCAGTTGGAACAAGCCCAAAGATTTAGTTTTATTGAGAAGGAACTGGTATGTCTTCGAAATATCTCTCGTCTTTTGACAATGGGGTTTATATGGTCTTTCTGCCCATTCTGCGTGTGTCCCTGTTAGTCAAATTTCATGCGTCACTATTAATCTGTTAAAGTTGGGCTTCTTTAACTGCCTTAGAATTTTTTTAATTTTAGTAAGCGTGTCTGCATGTGCAGATTGTGGACTCTGACTTAGTGGTGCTAATCTAGGAAGCACTAATATTCTTTGGGAGCTTTTGTGTCGCGTCAGACACTTTTCGACACTTTCTGACACTCGGTTGACACACATTTGAGTTCGGAATTCTGACACGTGATTTTGACACATGCGGGATCAATTTTAAAAATTTTCAATAAATTAGGAGTGAAAATATAAATATGTAGAAAAATAAAAAATAATAAAAATAATGAATGGGGAAACAAGAAAAATCTAGTCTTTTTTATTTTATATTATTTTATTTTGACTCACTTCCGGTGACACAATTTACTCCCTAAGTTTTTTTTTTCTCTATTCTTTTGACACGCTCGGACACGAGTCAATAATGTGGGTTGCTTGTTTTTTTTTCCTCCAAGTTTTATGGATTATTGGAATGGAGTTGAATTTGTCAAATTAAAATAATGAATGATATTAACAAATGATGGATTAATGTTTTTAGTGTAAATTCATTCTAGGCTCTTATTTATTTATTTATTTGTGAATTTGAATCAAATTAATTTGATTAATGTTTTTAGTGTAGACACCACCAAAAACACGCATGTCGCGTGTCGGTGCTACTCACACACTAACTTGTTCTCTTTAATATTGCATTGACATGATAATCGGTTAAATTTGACAGTCCATCTTGCTTAGCTGAGAAGATGCTCATAATAAGCGTTTTCGTAGACATGACAATCCAACTCTTATGATGTTATGAATCAACAATATCGGTTATTAATGCTCTATTATCATTTTAGATTTTTGTTTTGTGGCTATTTTCTTACTGAACATTGCATATTTGTTGGGTGTGGTAATGTCAATTCTAGAAGAGACAATCATAAAGCACAAGAATCAGTCTTATGGGACATCTACTATCTAGAATTGTATTTATGTCACTTCCTATCGAGCAAAAGTTTTTTATATGCCGATATGGTCCTGGTTGATTGATGCTGTTAATGGTTCTATGAATGAACTCATTTACCATATGGATGAACTCTTACTATATTGCAGAGACAGAAAATTTGCTGTCTAGAAGATAGATGCAAAGCATTAGAGCTCAGGGAATCTTCAGCTGTTGGGCCTGTTGGTGAAACTCAGCATGAGATTGGTCGTGAACATCGTCCATTTAACGAGTCAATATTCATTGTGGGAGGATATGATGGTTCTTCCCATTCATCAGCGTCATTTCTATATTCTCCTCGTGAAGATATCATGACATCACTGTCTCCTATGAAGTTTGTACGCTCCCAAGCCTCAGTGGCAAAATTAAGAGGCGAATTTTATGTTTTTGGTGGTGTTTATGATGATGTATGGCATGACACAGGTACTAATTGCTCTCATGAAATTGTGCTTGCTGGGCTTGTGTTTGGGTCAATAGAATGCATTAATTTTTAGATTCAAAACAAGAAGTTTCTTCTAGTTATGTCTCACTTTACATAACAAAGATTTTCTTCTGCATACTGTAGTGGAGTCGTACAGCCTGGAGTACAATAAATGGACTGATCGACCTTCAATGAATAGGCGAAGAGGAAGCCTAGTGGGGTTATCTTTAAAGGATAAAATATTTGCAATTGGTGGTGCAGCTGACTGCGAGCCCTTTTCAGATGTTGAGATGTATGATTCAGACACTGGAAGATGGATCCCTACCGGTTCAATGCTATGCAAGGTACCCTTTATTATAGTAGGAGTCAGATTGTAATGACTTGATTTAGAAACAAGGAAAAGTGCATGGTGTTATAATTTCAGTTAGAAAGAATAAATTGTGAATCCTGAGCATACTTTGAAAGCTTAGTTGTATGGCATATAGTGCCTTAAAGATGCTACAGAGTTTACTTATTGACATGGTTCTTATCATCAATTTTTTGCACATGCATGAATAATAGCATGACGTATTGAATCTGTTTTTGTGGGGGAAAAGTGATATTTTTTTTTATTATTTTTTTTTCTGTTGTCGTGACTATTACAAAAGAGTGGAAAACTGGAAAGGTTTAATCAAAGATTGGTAAGCAGTAAGTAAAGAAAGCAAAATTCCAGCTGTCTGATGGGGTATTCTTAAGCTTAAAATACTCTATTCAATGAACATAGTGTATTCTATATCTTGTATCTATGGCATCTATTACATTTGAGCTCAATCCTTTATCTTTTACGCTCACTCCTTATCTTTTACTTTGCTTCTCTTGGTTGCTTCTGTCAGCGGCTTGCTCCATCTGCTGCAGAATTGAATGGAATACTCTATGCTGTCGGAGGATATGATGGACAAGACTACTTGGAGTAAGACTTATATCTCTTTGATAGTTCAAAAGTTGTAGTTTGCTTCTGATGATAAATCAAACACCGGACCTGTACTTCCACCTGTTTTTGATATTTTCAATAGTTTTAACCCTTGCATGGTCGGTGCTTTGAGGCTAAGCCTACCCTTGGTCTTGAAAAACCGTAAGCTAGTAATTCTAGCATTATCTTCTATTCGTTCTGTCTCCCCCTGTGATGGCATTCTCGTTTTACTTGGTGTGCGGGACATTTCGTGGTAAACTAGATCATTTATATAATATCATAACTTGTGTAAATATCCCTCTGTTGTACTGCTGCTGGCTAATAGTCTAGTGTACTCAATCGAGATTACAAATCGAGAAGGTACTTAATATATATTTGTCAGCAAGATCATTAAGGTTTGTCGCTTGTCGCTTGTGCATTCTTTTATTTACACTCAGGCATGGATGCTTGTTCGTATGCTCTCTTTGCAAACTCAGAAATATACAGAGCTTATATCATTGTCTTTCCTGGTGTCGTGATTGAAAATTTTCTCTACTATGTTAGGTCAGCAGAAAGATTTGATCCTCGAGAACGCTCGTGGAGACCGATAAAGGACATGAGCACAAAGAGAGGGGGTCATTCTTTGGTCGTCTTGAACCAAAAGTTGTGAGTGGATCTTTTCCTGAAACCCTATTTAGCTTTCAACAGTGTGAACTGCTATCTTTTGGTCGACATCACAGCTTACTAAAGGGCTACATTAGCGTGACTCTTGATATCCGCTGATCTTTCTCGAGCTCTTCTCCCGAGTTCGAGCTATTTATCCTCACAAGTCCCTTTTGATTTAAGTTTATCAAAAAGTGACGGGTTGTGGTGGAAGTTCGTGTGGGTGGGTACAAGTTATAATTATTGACTATTATTGGAGTCTCTTTGCAGATATGCAGTAGGAGGCTACGATGGATCTAGAATGGTGGCGACGGTCGAGGTTTTTGATCCTCGTGCTGGTTCGTGGATGATGGCGGAATCGATGAATGTAGCAAAGACAAATCATGGAGCGGTCGTGATGGGAGATGTAATATATAGCCTCGGTGGACAGGATGAGGATATGGAAGTACTCGACTTGGTACAAAAAATTGTTCTTTCATTCGAATTCTCTCCTTTTCTTTAATGTCTACCATGTTTTTATGGCTATATATTCCGTGTCGCTGCTCACTCCCGCACCATGAAAGATGTAGTTAGCTTATGCATGAAACGAGTACTCTGTTAACTAAATGCACAGGCATCTAATGTTTCGGTAATGGTGTGTGGGAAATGATATAGGTGGAATGTTACAAAGAGGGTCTCGGATGGCAGGAGATTGACCTGAAGGCTTTTGGAAAGAGGTGCTGCTTCTCGGCTATCGTGGTATGACGAAGATTGAGGTTCTATACATTTGGTTTGGTGTAATGTAAGGGGCGTGCGATCTGATGTATTATCTTGTTGGGGATTGCTTCACTTATGAGCGCGCATGCAAGCTCTTTTATCTGTTTTTGGGGTTTCTGCCCACCTTCAAGCGGACAAGCTTCTTAAATATATAAGGAAAGACAAAGGATGGTGTTTTGAATACCGGTAAAGAGGGAGTGAACATACGCGATGCAAGTCTCTGTCCTGTTCTCTGGATTGAAGCATTTTGGGTCCACAACAACGACCTTCCATGCGTCGTGGTTGTGGCATTAACGCTGCCAAAAGCCCCAAAATGCAAAATTGCCGAATGTTCCCTACGGTTCGCATTGAAAGTTTTATTATTGCAGCAATGACTAGGAGGCAGTCATAAGTTTCAACAAAAATGCAACGACACCAGCAGGCTCCTTATTTGGAAAGATCCTGGAACCTCAAATGCTCTCAATACGCTAAAAGGAAATGGAAACTAGACAGAAGTCGCTCATCTCTGCCGCGCTAGGGATTGCATTTGCACACAAACGGCACAGGTGGAAATAAGAATTTTCAAACACAGGCGAAGCCTTAGCTTTTTGAATTTCTCTTCAATTCTGTGGGTGGGGGGTTAAATCCATAGTTCCCGAGTTTCTTTGGAAACAACACAAAATCAAAATCAATAGAGTTCCCATGTATATTTTCCTACGTGGCAAATTAAACTTGCTTTAAACTGATTGCATATGCCAATTTTAAGGGGTTAAAAAAACTGACAAACCTCATCAACCAACCACCAGAAATTTTGCATCCTGTTGGGGCGGTGCATTACTGGACACCTACGCCAGGAAATGATGGCAATACAGCTAGAAGAGGATCTCCATAACCAACAGCTTCTGTAAAACCATGCAACAAATGGTGAATGTTGAAGAGCTATAATAATAATAATAATAATAATAATAACACATCCTGCTAGTGTTTCGGTCAGAACAAACAGACCATGAAAAAATGGTAAAATTCATACCTCCATCATCAATAAGGAGCTTTAGAACTTCTCCCGAGACGTCTGACTGCTCAAATTTCAATAAGAAATTGTCAAAAGACAGAATGAGGAAGGATAATGACCGAATTTTAGAGTACCTACAGAAAGTGCTTACTTTCACAGGAAGTTCAGTGCCAAACTGATCCAACCACCCTATCACTTGGCCTTCCGTGATCAGATCGCCCTGTTCACATGAACTGCCCTTTCAGATTTTGCTCCTACTTATGCACCCAATTTAGCTAATCTGTAGACATGTGTATGCACACATGCATGCATACTTCATGTGTATGACGAGTGCTAGTGTGCAAGTACTATGTCTACCTATCATACCATATTATGTAGACATGATCGCGAGGAAATAAACTCTAGTTACTGGTTGGTGTTATGTAGACATTATTGCAATGAGCAAATTTCTAAAGAACCAACAATCTACGTGTGAATGCAATATGTCAGCCAAGATGAAAAGAAGTAAAAAGAAAGAAGCATTGATGCTTAAAAGCTTGATTGATTTACTATTATGAAATTTTCTTAGAAAGGCCTGTAAAGGATGAGTAATCATTAGGTGAATGTGTTGCACATGCTAAAATGAATGTGGATCATCCGATCTAGTGGAACCTATATAAGACCCACCATTTTCGATCGTCTAGATTCATTTTAATTCATATATCGCATTGAATTAATAATTTCTCATAAAAAACAGATTTATGATTGCATCCACTCAAGAATTTCATCAATTACAGGCCCGTGGAGTTGTCTTTGTCAAGTGGGTGAAAGACTTTTTTTCGGGCATTTAAATGATCCCTACAGTTTCCCAAACAGAGCACAGTCTCTCAAAAAAGCTGGGCCCATAAAATTATCTTTGTTATGCAGGTGAATGACCTTTTCTGAGGCATTAAGACAATCCCTACAATTTCCCAACAGATGCCAGTTTCTTAAAAAGCACCAACCTCTTGAAATATGCCGAGTCATTAGTATATAGCATGCATGCGCACGATCGGGCTAGTGTGCAAGAGGGGAGTTTTACAACACACTGAAAAGAGGACCTCTATAGGAAAGACATGGATGTCTATGATTTAAGAAAATGGAAACTTCGGCAATGCTGATCACTGTGAAATTTTTACAAGAAGAAATTTCCGATTCAAAATCCATAGGCAAACAAAAGATACCTCTTTACAGCTGGGGGCTTGCTTCTTTCCCTTGACCGTTCTTCCCTTTTGGAAGGAGCCAACCTGAAAAAATAACATGAGATGCACAGATCACAAAAATAGATAGCTGAAAATGCCAAAAGCTCACCGTTGGAGAGGATACTAGAACATAGCCACTAGATCCTGAAGCTTCCAATGCTTCGACTTTTGCTGATTTTCCGAAGGTGACGTTCATAAATGGAGCAGCCTTCTCTGAAGAGGGTTTTGGTGCTGATGGAGGTGAAACACCAGAGCTTGACTTGTTAACAGGCTCAGCTGGAATAGGTGGTGGTGTTACAGGTGATGCTATGACTGGTGCAGGGACTTCTGTCGCACCTACTTTACGCTTCACATTCATCTCAAAGTTTCCAACCTTTGAAATTTTATAGAAAAGTGAACTCAGAATGTACTAATCGTAAATCTTATTAAATCAGCTTTCAACTCTGCTGTCAGTCTACAAGGACCTGAATATATCATCTCATAAGTGCAATCCCTAGAAATCATTAAGCACATTTTGAAAAGAGAGTATATAAAATTAAAACACTTAAGCATCATATTACTTACTTCTGCAAAGTAAAAGCACATAAATAATTACCTTTAGCTTCAGTTCAGCAATCTGTGTCTCGTCACAAATTTCCAGTAACAATGCCTGATTAGAAAAGAGTTATTTATCAAGTTCTTGATGAGACAGCTAGAGGAAAAAGGAAAGAACAAATACTCAATGATGAGTTTTAAAATGATTACAGCTCTATACAGTCTTCAAATAGTCCAGAATTCGACTATCTCTACAGTTGAGCTTTAAAAGTGGACAAAATTTCCATAGAAAGATAAAACCAGTCAAGAAGTATGTCAATCACGAAGCTTTGACAATTGCATGAGGTTGAGAATAACTCTGTTAAATACAAAGAACAAAAGAGATCCTGGACTAATAATTATGGTTTCTGGTGTTCCCTTTTTTCTGTTATATGTACGTACATAATTACAGAAGTGCCACCATACAAGTATACTGAGTATGATGTAATATGCAGTACTAAGAGGTCTCTCAACAAAGTCAATCTCTAGAATTCTTTAACTAAGGGGCAGCGGATCATCTAAGGGATTGAATTCACGATAAAAAGCCAGTGCCTCCAATGACACCCATGTGCTGGAGATGTACTAACTTAGAAATGCATAATTTCAGACATCATAAAAGTACAAAGTAGAAACTCCTAATTTCAAGTGTGGTATCAGGGAGGAAATGACAAATTTCAACCAGTTTGAAAACCTTCAAAACCTTCCCCTGGGTAATTAGAGACCTATCTGAGAACCCTGCCTGAAGCAATTGTCTCAAGATCAACAAGGCCACCAGCAAGTGCTGATCATTAAGATAATCATTTACCATGATTTTTCCCTATGGTAGCTTTAATTGCCAAAATAGAACAATGTCTTTTGTTGTTTTTTTTAACTCCAACAAGAATAATAGTTGAAGCAGCAAAGATCCAGAAACTTCAGCCAGTGCTTGCCTTTCATGCCAATTTAGTGAGAGAGTTATCATGTAGAAGAATATCAGGAATATCTGAAGTTGTCAACGCACATAGGTGTATGTGTTCAGGAGACCCATCCATGGTGATTCGAGTATTATTCCCACATTGCATGCATGATACAAGATTGAACAAGAAAATTTGCATACCTGAAATCCACTGGGAAAAGTTGCACCTTCAAGAGGCCTTTTCTCCACTGATATTGGAACACTTCCAATGCACCCTGAGGAAACTGTAAGATTTCATGCTCAAGTTCAGATATGGACAGCCTTGCAAAACGAAAAAATATAACAGGCACTCAAAGGCCTTATGCATAAAGGTCCATTATCAATACATGAACAGATCAGAAAAATTAACAGCAGCTGGTTGTCCCCAGCAGAAAAAAGACGACAGAATCAGAGGTGACATGAGCTGATCAAGCCCCTAAAAAGAAGACATTGGAACAGCAGTCCAGGTTAGAGGTTCCAGTTTAAAACCGATCAATCTCCGTATCCTAAAGCAGAGTAGTCCTAGAAACCAATATCAACGCCTGAAACTGGAGTAGAGCAAAATTGTCAAGCACCACTCCTAATTGTGAACAATTTCAATAATAGACACCACAATGCTAAGCATGCCAACTTCTCAATCCAGATCTGAGGAAAATATTTTTTAGGAAAATGGAATGATCTTAATTTTGAGGTAGAGGTATCATCAATTATCAAACTTGGCCAAATTGATAGAGATATCGTCAGAGTTGGAACAGAAAAAATTCTTAAGGAGGAAAAGGTAAGTCAAATTAAAAATCAATCTCACCGTTGGTATTGGTTGATATGGCAGAGTCCAATGTTTTTATACATGAAATCTCTGCCACTCTCGTCTTTTTGGAAGGAGAAAACAGGTTCCTTCCAGACGGTAACCCTTGAACTCTTATGTTGCTTGAATTGGCCTTCTTGTAGTGATGCATACTGACCAGTCTGGTCTTCTCTGGCAAAGACGTCACGTGTGATAGGACACTGAATGAATCTGACCAAAGAAACAGAACTATTATCTTAGGCATGGAGATCCTTTTTTGCAACAAGAGGAATATCATAACATGACGCCAGACAATATGCAACAAACAGCAGACAATACAAAATGATGTTAAAGCCACATATCAAAGCTGCCAAAACTGCGCAATGCAGAAAAAAGCACACTAGATCATACATCAAAGTTAAACTTCCTTTTGAGCTAGAAAATGTCATCCTGCTCCATCGTGAGAAGACTAATGTCAGCTTGAGAAATACAAGAGGCAACTGCTCCTTCGGCCTCCAAAACTCACCAGTCGTACTACAGGAAGCAGGGAGAGAATTCAGTCTCTCCTAAGCTTCTCAGCAAACAACAAGTAGGATCACAGTCGCGGGATTGATGGTGCCAAGCAAGGCAAGGAGGTGATCATAAAACTTCAAAGTACACATCGTTAGACCATGGATGGAACCGCTTGTGTTCATCTACAATAGTTCGAGCGGGTCACCGACGACTTCAACTAGGTCTACAATGCTCAAAGCGCGATCATCTCATACGACACAGCACGACATTCGATCGATTCAACCTCAGCTCCGGTTGACCGGGCGAAAGCAAAAACCGAAGATCGCATCATCTTCCTACTACCGAGAGTTCGCAATGCAGAAATGGATACAGGTTAAACACGATCGTCGTGAAACTGGTGAACTCGAATCAACGAATCGTCAAACTACACTGTAAATAGTAAAGACCGCAGTCGCGCATCGCTTCGCAGATACAGCAAAACACGCGCTCAGCGCAGAATGACTTACAGTGGAAGGATCGGAGAGCAGCAGAAGACTCCATGGCGACCAGGCGAGAGCTGGAATGGATCGTCGTCGCTGAGGAATCGGCCCGGGGAGAAGAAGAAGAAAATCGGAGGAGATGAATGGAAGTGAGGATGCGTGGAGAGTTTGGTTCTGAGCGGTTGGGGGAAATAATACAAACTATCTCGCGCTGGTGGCCATCTTCGGAATGACCGCCCTTTTTCATCAATTTCTCCGTTATTCAGTTTCCGACGTGGGGCTTCACTAACGTGCGCCGGAGAGTGAACAACACCGGCCGATCTCCACGTGGCCTCGGGCCTCGGGCCGTTCCGTGGTGGGCTTGAATGCGCACATGGAGCCCAGATAAGTCCCATCTCGAGTGGGAGGATTTTTTTTCCAAGATCAAATTTCCATAAGGCTCCATTTATCTTGTAAAAAAAAAAAAATAATTTTAAATTTTTTTAAAAAATGATATCGGTTTTTATAAATTAAAAAAATTAGTCGATGAAATTATTTTTCACAACTAACAATAATTTATATCTGAACTAAGTTTAAATCCGATTTAAAGACCATCTCAGGAAAAACTAGTTGGGTTTGTGGTAACCAAAAAAAAGATACAAATTGGGCTCTAAGTAAGTTCCTGACCATAAATACAAGCATATGACATGGATTTGCCTTATGGAGTGATATCTGGATACCATGGGAAGTGAATGTCTGACCAAAACAAAAATGAAAAGAAGCAAATGAATGGAAAATAGGCCCGATGGCCCATTTGCCTCGGGAAAAACCATCGGTTCTTATGCCCATCGCGACCGCATCAAACTGGACCAGGCTCAAAGCAAAGCAACGCATGCATTGTCTCGGGATCCGTAGATCCATTTGTAGTACGCCGAAGATCAAATCTATTAAGCTCCGGTCCGCTCGTAACAATATTATCCGTTTTAAGTTGAAATTAGCCCAGAAGAATCTAGGCTTGACATTATGGAATCGAAGCTAATAGCTCAATCACATTTCTAATTTGGGGACGAATCAACTAAAAGCTGGTGGACTTGTAACAACTTAACCTGTTGAGGGCGGGAGTGATTGCTAAGGCTTTAAAGCTCGGAAAAGGTGCAATCCCAACTCTAGGATGACGAAGGGAGAACAAATGAATCGAATCTCATATTATTTGAGTGTAATAAAGTGGAGTGCTATATATAAAATGTCACTTGTCTTGACTTGTAACAAGGATTTTTTGGGCAAAGCACAAAAGAACAAAATCATGTGAGCTCCAAACTAAAGCGGAACAATATCGTTAAAAGCGGACTTAGACTTAACAAAGTCGATCCTCTCAACCGTAATTTCAAGACATCTCTAAGACCTGATTGTACTTGAAGCTTGGCAATCCTCTCATCAAGAACACAATCATGCCAGTTTCGGTCCAAAATGGAACAATATCGTTACGAGCAAACATAAACATGACAAAATCGATCCTTTCAACCACAATTTCAGGACATCTCAGGGACTTTATTGTACTTGGGAGCATGGCAGTCCTCTTGTCTCACAATCGGAGCCTATCGGTCCGCGCTTCAATGAGCGGAACGCGGAGAATGCGTGACTAGTGGGACAGATAGGATTTCTTGACTGTAGATTCAAATGGGATTTCAAATTTCTTTCTTCTATCGTGACTCGAACCTAGTTCCTAACAGGAGGAGAAGTGGAACATGCTTAATGCTTATTCGCTCGACCATCATCTTCCACCGAAACGAACCTGACTTCAACATTTACTTGAAAGGTGCAAAGACCCTTTAGGCAGAACTCTGTCCAGATTTTCCAGGCAAAGGAAGATTCGAGTTTTTCATTGTTTGGCCATTGACTTTTTGATTCGTTCGATCCTGCCCTACAAAATAAAAATAGTGCTTCGCTAGTCTCCACTGGTTGAAAAGGAGTGTCGGTGAGGCTGCAAAGTCCTGACCAAGTAAATTGAACTCTGTTCTTTTCACTGCTCTTTCCGCGTGCGAGTGCGTGCACGGATTAATTTTCAGCCATGGAGGAACAAAACAAAATAACTTTTGATTAGACAATATAATCATGTCCCTCTCCATAATCTTCATTTGCCATTATTGCGAATGTGATCTCTTCCTTTGATCCTTGGACTCAGGGCGTCGAAAGGCTCAATCATTTCGCCAAGGCAAGTAAATCTAGACGAGCAACAGTTCACGAAGATATTTCAAATGAGTGTGTAGAATTCAATGTGTTTGTACTCTGGAGTCGACTTAAACAGAGCAATTTAGACACTTTAGTCATCCATTCGGTTGATAACCATGTACACATGACAAGTACAGACGACATAACACAGGCATGATTCTCATTAGATGCTTTGCAGAAAATGCGCCAACAGACACAAGTTCTAGAACCCACTTCACAGCTCGAATTAGACTCGTAGATCCAGACGGTAAGTTTGGTGCGGACAATTGCAAAACCCGGTTGTTGGTGAACTCGATCAATCTAGTAAACAAATCGAAAGAACAGTGGGTAGAAAATTGTGGCAACCAGTGGAAGTCTTTGGCTGTTTGTTGACTTCATCCCTACTTTAAACCCGGAATGATATATTGAAAGGGATGAGGGGCTGTTGGCTAAACGAAGACCGACGGTCTTTGATGGAGATTTTTATGTTATCATGCTTATGTCTGATCTTTCGTCAATTTTGGGCTCTTTTCTTAGAACCAAGGAGTGATCGACACATTCCATGATGGGGGCACGACCCTGTTCAACTTTGTGAAAACATCACGGTCAAACCGTTAATTTTCTAACAATTTCTTGACACGGATGCGATGACGCCGTATGCTTTAGCAGCGGTGGTGGTCGGGAGCTCAGAGGAAAAAAAGGTGTCTCCAGGCGGCCGCAGAATTATCCAGAATTTATTCAATTCTAGCTGAAATGTTGCTGTCTTTCAGTTGTCAACTGGTGCCAAGTAGGTCAGTATCAACAACTCCATTAGAAAATTTGTTAGTTGAGAGTTGGCCCTCTTCAAACAGTACTAGAATTTGGGACAGATTCTTTCATGGTTTACTCTGTAGAAATCTGCAAAGAGCCATGCATTGAAATTTGTACTTCCGGCTCGAGGAATCGACTCAAACTAGTACAGATAGTGGTACTGCCATTAATTCTCATATAACCACAATAGCTCACTGACTGGACATAATCTCAATTGTCATTATAATCCGATAGAGAAGTTCTGAATCTGATTCTTTGCAAATAGAGAAGAATCTGAATCTTGGCTCATAGTAGTACAGATAGTTATACTTCCGGCTTGAGGAATCGACTCGAAACTTGCTGTTTGTTTTTGCAACTTCCACTGAAAATCAGCGTATTAGCAGAAGGAAGCAGCACAGGAAGACGGACGCTAATGTTGCAGAGTCTTGGTTTGCTATTATTTCTTCCCTTGACCCCACGAAAGGGGCTGGAATTTGACAAATTCGATGCCCATCGGCCGTGTTTCCAGGGCATGGATTTTAATGGTCATGATGGCCCCCCAAGCATCATCATCATCATCATCATTTTGAGCCATGTTCGTCCAATTCAAAGAAGGGGAAGGAGAATCATGATTTGTGCTGGCACTGAGAATGCTGATTAGCTGGTAAGTCCTCCTGAAACTATTACACTGATTGCCGCTCTTTTTGTTTGCTTAAACATTTATTGGTTTGGTAATTCGGATATGATGAGGAATTTGAGGATGATGCTATGATACTATGCTAAATCGTTCGACCATCTTATTGATTCTACCGATCTAGGACCCAACATCTGGACATTCGATGGAATTAATGTCGTTCCTTTTCACTTTGTCAAGTGAAGAAATTCCTATCCAGTCTCCCTGATTTAACTCACTTTCTAGTTTCTACCTTCCTCCTTCTAATACCTCGGATCTTGAGTTCGCCAGGTTTTGTGCTCAAGAGCTGTTCTATTAAAGATCAAATGGACTACACTCCATGTCCATGGCATTAGAAGCAAAATCTCTCGAGGCTATTTCTCGAGGAGAGAGTTTGGGACGTCTCTTTTCATGTCGGACGACGATGTCGCAGCTGATAACATCATCTAGTTCTAGACCCAAATGACTCGAGCCTTACGTGGACTCATCCTCCATGGCCTTGTTAACCCAAAAGGCCAGATGCTCTCTCTCCTCGTTTATCACCGCCATGAATAAAATATTCGCTGCAAAGCGGTCAAATGGCAACCACAATGTTTGTTGCCGAGCTGCGCAAACTTTCTAGTCCTAACATCTCCTGATTTTCTACGTAAACGATTTGCTCAAGTCATTGTTAATCATGGGTTTATGACAAGAACACCTTCAGGACTTTGGACATGATTAGAATAGACTGAAGTGACGTGTCAGGAGTTCCCCGCACCCACCCGGAACCTACCGGTGAAAATGATAAGTCATCAGCAACGCCATTAGAAAGCTTAGTACCATGGACATTACAGAAATCTCAAGCAATGTCGTGAAGAAGATGCATGGGCTTTTGCAAGGAAGCTTGTGGCACCGGAGATGCCGATGCCATTTCTCTTTCTGCAGATTGCTTATAACGACTGGTCGTGCCATTTTTTTTCAATCAGAAGATCCTAGCAAAGTCAATAACAAACTTCACCTACTTCTTTGTTGATTGCCCTTTGGTTCTTGTTCACCTATCCTAATCCAATCCCATTTACGGACATGCTTCCACCCAAAGAGACTAATTATGAGGGCAGGTGCCCGATCTTTCGTCTGCCTTATCCCACCATTTTAATCTTTCGATTGAGTAAAGAGTCCAATTTTTGCTTTTACATTTCATACTGTGGGCAGCACAAAATGGGAAATTTGCAATCGCATTGTTTCTTTTCACCAAGAAGGCAACATTATTTTACAAATTGTAATTTAATCCGTACTATTACGTAAAGTAAAGAGAAATTCCTACTTTTAACAAGATCGGAATCTTTTTCTTCTTCCTCTTCAAAAATTTACTCGGTTTGATCTCGAGGAAATTTTAAGCTTCTAAATTGTGACAACCATACTAAAAAAGTTCAACTTTTCAAATCATTGTTCTCTTTTCACAATTGCTTGTTGTATCGTGAATTTCGCGATTAATTCCCATTCATGATTTTAATGATGCAATTTTGTGCATATGCACGACGTGGGTGCACTTTAACTTTTTACACGAACGGATGGGGTCTCCATTATTGCATAGACAAGCAATCTTTTGCTTAGCTACAACTTTTCCTCTGTTCTTCGTTTCAGAAAAATCTCCCACACCAAATTGGGCTCCATCTTTTCGTCTTTTCAAATGGATGTACATTCGCAGTCTCTTTGATGATGTAAAGTTCGTTACAAGATTAAGACGTAGGTAACCAAACAGCAAATAGGAATTATACAAAGGATTTGCTCCTCTCTCTGTTTTTTTTTCCCTCCGCTTTTATCTGTTTTGATGTGAGATAACTACTTCTATTCTATTATATATAGTTACTAATGCATAACAACGCTCCCCAATCCCGACACTTAGGTCAGGTAAGCATTGTACTAGCCTTTCGCTAGTCCAAGTCGGACGCTGCAATACCGGCAACACCACTTGCGCCGCCTGATCACAGTTAGAAGAAATATATGACTCTTTAATATGAGTAGATATGAATTTTAATGAGAACCGCGCTCCAAAAGTTAGCTATTAACGTGGGAGAGCCCAAGCGAAATATGTATACGTAATCTGCAAATTTCTTTGCAAATTTGATGAAAGATGATCGAGGAAGAATGATAATTCTTAAAATATATAATCGAATCGCCTTTGACTTTTTCTTTGGAATGGTTGAGAAAAGAGCTGATATGTTAAAGGAAATGTTGCGGCGGTCAATATAGTTCTTTATCGTATTCTAGCTTGTGGGCAATGAAGATAGGCCATTTAGGTCTATACTTACCATGGTCTAGGGCTCTTTAACTCATCATTTGATATAGTGTTACAATTTTCACGCCATCCACCACCATCACGCCAAAGAAAAAGAAAACAACGCAGCTAGCATTGATATTAACATTGTCATGAGTGTATTTGTAATTTTAATTATGTTGAGAATTTCTTTATTTGGAATTGGGATTATTCAATCGAGTCGTCAAGATGAAGAGATCAAAATGCCTTGAAGATATACATAACCTTATTGATTCATAAACATTATTAATTTCGAACAACTTTTACCTTTCAAGATTTAATAATACCATATTTTAATTTTGTTGTTGTCGCCATTAAACAAATTTATGTTCACAGGACAATTTTATTGCCGTCCCATGATCGGGTCTAGCGTATAGTGAAAGAAAATATAAAATATATTATTCGGTGAAGTGAGATTAATCATGTCATAGTTCCTTTTGTCCAAAATTGCGGCATTATTTAAGATCAAGTGGACTTAGGAAAGCCTTAGAAAAATTAGGATTTGAACTTTTGAGTGATGCTGTGGGGATGCGACTTTGAAATCGCAGGATAAAAGATTTTCAGAACGATTCTACCAAACATCGAAGCTAATCTTGCCAAACTCGCCCTTTTGTGCTCCGTCGAACTCACTATTCATCCGTCCACGTGCGTATCGATTAGTTGGCCGTATCATGGAAAAAGGGCTTATGGCAGAAGATTGGCTCGATCTCACGTTATACAATGTGGACTCAAAGAACTCGAAATTTTTCCCACCCAAGATTCTGTCGGGTACAGCACCAAAAATGGCAATCTCGATCCGTCAAAAAAACAAAATATATTTAGCAAAGTTAGGTCGCCTATTGCTGAACGGTGAGATGGGCGTAGGTGCGTAGCGATTGCCAATTCTATTAACAAAACCAATTTATTCGGCGCGTGGTATTGCCATCTATAGAATTAAATGGAAAAGTTTCTTCACCAACCCACGTCGACAAAATGAACCCTAGGTGTAAAAATGTGCAGCATCATGATGCGAGATTCTTGCGTTGTCCCACACGCTTCTGCTATTTTAATGGAGTTCGTAGTCTCTCGTGCGTGGAATCCTCTCTTCGTCCTTTGTATAATGACAGAGATGTTTCTCTAGATAAATGTTATTCTGCAAAGGAAGAGACGAAGAAGAAGAAGAAGAAGAAGAAGAAGAAGAAGAAGAAGAAGAAGAAGAAGAAGAAGAAGAAGAAGAGAAGATGTTTTTTGCTTTTTGATGTTTTTTGCTTTTTTGCTATCACTAATCTTGAGTTGATTATGTAAGACATGAGCTAAGGTCCATCGTAGGATTGGGTGGATTTTGGTTTCCAACTCAGTTAGTTAACGTGATTAGACAAATGTTTCACGAGTCTAATATTTGCACCGACTGTTGACGGGCAATTAAAGAAAGAACCCCAGATTCAACATCTAATGATATTTTATTGGAAGAATTTTTTTTTAAAAAAAAAAGCTACAAATCTATTGTGCATAAGTCAATTCAGTTAATCTTATAAATTTGATCAATTTAGTCAATATATTTTTTGACGATTTATTAATATAGTCTTTTAAGTTAATCTTAACCAAAAATTATTAATGTACATCATCATTGTTTGATGTGGCATGGGGGTACAACAGGTGTTTAAGTGGACAAATTTGCAAATTTTTAATGATTTTTTTCTTTATTTTTCTTATTTTCCTCTGTCGATTTGCGGTTTCGGCGATGGCCAACGGAGGTTCTCGTCCTTAGGTGAGGCTGGGATGCCTTGGCCAAGGTTGCAATGCCCTCTCTTGGCCTAAAACTGGCAAGGTTGACAACCAAAAAATAAAAAAAAGAAAAGCAAAAAAAGGAAAAATTATTGAAAAAATTGTATCAAATGTCCACACACACCTGTGTCGTTTATGTTATGTAAGACGGTTGGTATCTATATTAGCGATTTTCAGCCAAAATTAATCGAAAAAATTATATTTAAAAATTATAAAAAAGCTTTGGAATAAATTAGCCAAATTAAAAAAATTATGATTAAATTGACATTCACATAATACAATTAAAAATTTTATAAACTAACTTCGGTATAATTAGCATATCTCTTACTTTGCCTCGATCTTGGTGTTAACTCCTTCATTTAGGTGGAGAACGATTTTTTCTTTCCAAAAAATGAAACTATTCTTAATTAGACCGACACTTTTCAAGCATATAGACGTAAGATTCATTTCACGAGTGAATTTGAATTTCGATGATTAAATCTACGCTTCAGTAAATCACGCAAATATATTAGATTGGAAAAAATAATATATATTAGTCGGTGACGTGACATTTCGTGCTCACAGGTCCCTCTCAACAGGGGAAGAACCATACTTTCATTTCACAAAGGCATCTTTTTCTCTTTTCAACAGGTGGTCCGACCGACGAGAAATTATTCATTTTTTTAATTTGCATGGAGTAAAAAAAAGATTGGGTTTGACCACAATGGTTCGTCCTCTCGTCCCTCATTGTTTTATATTTGGCAAGTCCGGTGATTGATTGATTATAGAAGAAACCACGCAAGGCACGAGCAAAGGTAAAAGACTTTAAACTCAACTTTAATCCACGAGTGAAGTTAAATTACCCACATAGAAATTAAAGAAAATTGAAGACTATGATTAAATTCGTTGAATAATTCGACCCACCCTAAGAAAAGACTTACTAAGCAAGCATTGATGGAAGTTGCACACTCTTGTTTTGGGGATAGGCTAGTGGGTGCAACAACTCCAATGCGGGTTGAGCTAAGCTCTTGGGCCAGCAGGGGGTCGTATTACCATGACCAGGTGCTCTAAATCAAAACCTAATCCGCCAACCTCGAAACAAACGCTTGTCTCTGCCCCCCACTCCCGCTGCGCTATATAATGCAAGCCCATGGCGTCCTTCCTTACCTCAAACCCCAAAGCAAATCAAGAGCTTAGGTTCAACCCTCGCTAATTTTCTCTCGCATTGTCATTTGGAGACTAAGTGGCAGCTGCATTCTCCTTCGCAAAGCATGGTGGTTCTCGGCAGAACCTCTTTCCTCTTCGGATTTCTCCTTCTCTTCTCTGCGGCGGCGACATTGGCAGACGCCAAAGTTCACTACCATGATTTTGTCGTACGTTGTTTTGCTCCTCTTTCTTTGTCCCCTTCCCCCGGTGTTGAGTTCGTGATGTGTGTTTTGGCTCTGCTTCTTTCTTCGTCCCATTGCTGATGAGCTTTCTCGGACGGAAATAGGTTCAAGCGACCAAAGTGAAGAGGCTGTGCACGACCCACAGCACCATCACGGTGAACGGGCAATACCCGGGTCCGACTCTTGAAGTCAACAACGGCGACACCATCGTCGTCAATGTCGTCAATAGAGCTCGCTACAATGTCACCATCCACTGGTAATTGAAATGTCACGAATCATTGCCTATCAAAAGCTTAGGAGAAAAAAAGAATGGAGCGTTTTCTTAGAACCCATCATGCATTGTCATTTGTCAAGATTTGATGGTTTCTCCGGCTGTAGACATGTAGTTGAAACATTTACGCGTGCATGGCGCAGAACATGCTTAGGCATGCAAATGTGTACGTCCACCGTATGTAATCAATGATCATGCCAACATATCTAATCGTAAGAAAATCTCGATTGGCTACCAGGCATGGCGTCCGGCAGGTGAGAACCGGCTGGGCCGACGGGCCAGAATTCGTGACTCAATGCCCGATTAGGCCTGGCGGAAGCTACACGTACCGCTTCACCATCCAAGGACAAGAAGGAACACTGTGGTGGCATGCGCATAGCTCATGGCTAAGAGCGACTGTGTACGGTGCTATAGTCATTCGTCCGAAGGAAGGCACCTCCTATCCGTTTCCCAAGCCGAAGCGTGAAACCCCCATCCTTCTCGGTAAGCTCTTTTGTACCTATAATTTCTACGGGGACAATCGCATAACTAATTAGGCTCAATCGATTGTATTAGTTAGTACCATGTGATCCCAACACTTAGGCTCTACGACAATGATTTTGCCTTGGTTTTACTTAGGTAGGCTTAATGAGAGTTGACGGTGTTTTATTCTAGATGGCCAACCAACCATCAATACCAACAGCTAGCAATAAATACAAACAATAGACAATAGTCTAACGACAATAGTCTAACGACAATAGGTTGAAGATGATTACAATTTCAATCATGTTGTCTTGAATGGTGTCCTAAAACGGCGATGATGGACAGGGGAGTGGTGGGACGCCGACCCTATTGACGTCGTGAGGGAAGCGACCAGAACCGGCGGGGCTCCGAACGTGTCTGACGCTTATACCATCAACGGTCAACCTGGAGATCTCTACAACTGTTCGAGCAAAGGTAGATTGAAGAATATTTACACAACTAATTTGATTGATGATCTATATCCTGCTAAAAATGAGAAGGAAGTCTTCCTTCTAAACCCACAAAAACGTAGTTAGCTAGGAATAAAATGTCTTCGTTTTCTACAGCCTACACTTGAAAAAAAAAAAAAAAAAACACAACGACCAAAATTTCATGATAATGATGTAATCTAATCTTTTCCGCATTCTCATGCGCCATGATGACACGTCTTTTTCAACACTAATTAGTATTCAGGGCCCTACTCACGTGAATGGTTTGATGCAAAGAGAATGTCAAAAGTGGACACGACAATGTGAATTTCAATTTGATTTTGTATGCAATGTTGAGAACCAGCTTCATCCAATTTGACCTTTTCGCAAGAGCACAGAACATGACACGACTTTAGAGCAAATTAAAGACCGGAATACAAATCATCTTGCTGCATCTAATTCTTAAACAATAGATCTATTGGCAACATCAGCCAATAATTAGGTAGAGTAAGAGAGATAAACCTAATCCATTATGCAAATTAGCTGATTTTTTATTTTTTTTTTCGTAACCTGGTGCTATGCAGACACCGTCATAGTTCCGATCGATTCCGGGGAGACCCACCTCCTCCGAGTCATCAACGCTGCGCTCAATCAGGAACTCTTCTTCACCATAGCGAACCATAGGTTCACCGTGGTCGGCGCCGACGCCTCCTACCTCAAACCCTTCACCACCTCAGTGATCATGCTAGGGCCAGGCCAGACGACGGATGTTTTGATCTCTGGAGATCAGCCCCCAGCTCGGTACTACATAGCGGGCCATCCCTACCAGAGCGCTCAGGGGGCGCCTTTCGACAACACCACAACCACGGCCATACTAGAGTACAAGTCCGCCCCGTGTCCCGCCAAGGGTATATCGAGCACACCGGTCATGCCGCCCCTACCAGCTTTCAACGACACTGCCACCGTCACAGCCTTCACTCAGAGCTTGAGGAGCCCCAGTAAGGTTGCGGTCCCGACCGGCATCGATGAAAACCTCTTTTTCACGGTCGGCCTAGGACTCTTCAACTGCCCAAAGAATTTCCATCCCAGTAGGTGCCAGGGGCCGAATGGGACCCGTTTCACGGCCAGCATGAATAACGCATCCTTCGTGCTCCCGTCTAATTTCTCGATCCTGCAAGCCTTCAAGCAGGGCGTGCCTGGAGTTTTCACCACCGATTTCCCAGCTAACCCTCCTGTCCAGTTTGATTACACCGGGAACGTGAGCCGCTCACTGTGGCAGCCCGTCCCGGGGACTAAGGTGTACAAGTTGAAGTTCGGGGCTAGAGTACAGCTTGTCTTGCAAGGAACCAACATACAAACGGCCGAGAACCACCCCATCCACATTCACGGGTACGATTTCTACATCCTCGCCACAGGTTCCGGGAACTTCAACCCCCAGAGAGATACGGCGAAGTTCAACCTCGTTGACCCGCCAATGAGGAACACAGTCGGCGTCCCCGTGAACGGGTGGGCCGTCATTCGATTCGTCGCTGACAATCCAGGTAAAGACTAGGAAAGATTCCATTCAATCCCTTGACAAGATAACATGTTCTCTCGTCTTCTCATTATGACTAGAACTCATAATTGTTTGGACCTAAAAAACAGGTGCTTGGTTGATGCACTGTCACTTGGATGTTCACATCACCTGGGGATTGGCTATGGTTTTCCTTGTCGAGAATGGAGTCGGCGAATTGCAATCTCTAGAGTCTCCTCCTGCAGATTTGCCTCTATGTTAAAAGATCTGCTTGCCGACAGATAGTCCTCCACGAGAAATTCATAACGCCCGCAACACGGGCCTGTTCTACTCTTCTTTCTTTTTCCGTTTTTCCGTTTTCGTTCCGCGGAGTTTCAGTTCAGTGATTGTTTCCCCTGAATTCAGGGAGCCACCAGTTGTTTGCTTGTCTCATAGTTTTTTTGGATAGATAAAATTGTCCCGCATACGTAAAATTCCAGTTACCATCAGATGCAGTTTCAAGTTTAAACTCATAAATATTTCATCAATATAGACGTTCCTTTCTCTTTGTTCTTGACATCCATCCATGATTCAGGTAATTTCGAGCATCCAAGTTTCACATTTATGTCTGTTCTTATTCAGAACAATGCCCACCATACAATAGTCACACACCAAGAAATTATACAGGAAATGCTTTAAAATATCATATTCTGAACCGAAAGGTCAATCTAGCGGGACCAAACGAATTAGCTTGACAGTTGACCCAGTTGACACCAACCGTCGTTGTTGAGAGCTAAGCCAAGGGTCGAGCTTTTCTTCATTACAAGGAAGTAGAATTCTAGTATATGGACACCTAACTCTGGACATTGGTCAAGTATGGGTACAACAACGGGAACATCCATTAAGTCAAAGAAAGGAAACCCAGAGAGCAGCCAAATCAAAAGTCAAGCGGCGGATCTCAATTTTCTAGGGTGGTATAACATTACCCAAATCTTAACTTTCTAAAATATTTCATTGTGCACCAAAAAAGAAAAGAAAAAACAAAATTAGTGGCAAAACTGTACTTGATCGCGTGGAATTGGAGATATAAAGCCTGCTAAGCCTGGCCAAATTAACTTGTGCATAATCTTTTTTTTTTACCTTATTATGGGCGAGTCTGGACAACAAGTTAAGCAACAACCCTGACCTAAAGACCCGATCCAGTTCAAGGCCGCTAATTAGTACCTCTACTACTTACTAGCCTCAACATGGAGGGTCGAGACCGCGGCACCGGCATTAGAGATGGACTTTCGTTGGAGTAACATATTGGACTTGAATTGTTTTCTTAGGCTTTTCTCTATTCGGTTTTATTTCACTTTTCCTGTTCTTTTCTTATTAGGCAATTTACTAAATATTACACTTGCATAATTTAACCTAGAGTTTCCTTACGTTTATCTTCATAATCGAGAATATGCTTATATTGAAATTGATTATGCCTAGAACCTCCTTGCTTGTTGTATCTTTACTACATGAAACTTTCATGTTTATAGAGTTATCCTCTCAAAGTGATTGTGTGAAGAAAGGAAGGAATACAGTAGAGCCAACAAAAACATTATTCGGCATTTGATTGAATTTCAACAGTAGTTTTCTTAATAATCACTTGCATCGAATAGGTTTATTCGCTAGTTTTCAAAGAAGTATTTAGCAAAAAATGATACGCCAATTTATTATTGACGATCTGTTTCTTATCCTTTTTCGGGGCTCTCTCAATTGTCCAAAAAACAGGGAAGCGATTTATTTTTTTTGAGGGTCGGGGAAATATGTTGAGAAAAATAGAAGGTCGTGTTTTTTTAATTTACCCTATGAAATGGTACGTTCAAGCATAGTATGTCCTAATTTCCACCTTGAAGACTATACATAATATGAATCCCAACGCAACGTCAACAAATAGTTGACTTCGATCCTATACAATCCGCCTTGTTTGTCAAGTAGGTCATACCGTAACATCAAAAGAAGGAACTAATCTAAGGACGAGTGCGTAATAACAACAGCTATCAACCCCCAAAAATAAAAAGAAGGTAAAAGAAAAGAAAAGAAAAGAAATCTATACTATTTTTCCTCAACAGAGTGCTCTTTTGAAAAGATAATCTCCTTCAAGCAAATTTAAATGATGGTGGAATGAGCCCTTCGGATCCCTGTAATGGCGCAACACCAGCACCAAAGTCGTCGTCTCTTCTCTGAAATCGGGGGAAGCAACTATATCGCCGATCACTCCCAGCTCCGGATTCTCGCTCCAGTTCAGCATCGTTTCCTCCGAGAACCCGCTCCCTCCGCTCCTATTTTGTCCCACCATCACGAGATTGAACCTGTCCTTCAGACCTTGAATTTCGCTTATCGCTTGCTCGGGGCCTTCCACCGCCACCTCGCTGTACGCGGAGCATAGATCGGCGCCAGCCTTCACCCTGAACAGCTCGACAAGCCCGTCGTCGAGCTTCTTCTCCATGATCTCATCGATATCTTTGGGAGCGTCGCGGAAAATGATGTGGACCACCGTGACACTCACGTTGGGCCTTCCGACCATGCGAAGGGCTAATGCCAAGGCCTCGCGGTCGTCGGTCCCGCCGACGAATATGACGCCGACCCTACCAGAAAACGCTGTTGATTTGCTCGTGCAATAGTGCATGTTCGTGTCTACCAGCGTTCCGATCGTGCACGGAGCGTAAGCTTGTATCTTTACAGCTAGATTCCGCAAGGCAACGATCTTCGGGACGTTGGACATTTCTTGGCTTCCGTGGAAGGGGAGGACAACGAGAGGCACGCATTCATCTTGAGCGAGCCGACAGATGAACTCGTGCATCGTCTTATATGGTGCAGTCGCCGTGTAGGGTTTGACTTTCACCGAGTGATTCGAGTTGGCAGCGTAATTCTCGAAAGCACGCATTATGTGGTAGGAGCTTTTGGAGTCCGATCTTCTCATCAGCTTGTTGTAGGGGAGGATGAACGGTGTCGCACGACCGACGAGCTCGTTCAGGTGGACGGCATAGGCACAGATTGGACTAGCGACTGTAGGGTTTGATGCTTGGAGAAGAGAAACAATGCCCGGGACATTATCTTCATTGTGAATGCAACAAAGAATCCGTAACTCTCCGTTGCTTGGGTGTGTCTGCATAGATCTTTTTGATTTTCTTATAGACCCACTCAATCTCTTGTGAGGGTTATAGAAAAGGTCTATCAAAGGTGTCACGACTGCAGTAATTATCACTTGGGCTAGCACCGTCACCGTATAAGCTTTCCTGTCTATGTCCTGCAATTCCGAGGAGATATGACTAAGGATAGGCTCAACATAAACTAAATTCAAGCAAGATAAATGCTGATTAATAGCTGATGGTATATATGTATATATGATCCTACCTGTAAAAGTGCGCGGTTGAGGAGATATAAGTCGAGCGGACCCTTAATGTTCAACATGAGGCCAAGCAAGATTGAATGTTGAAGCTTCAGTTTGCAGCACAACGCAGCCACCACAGCTCCAAGAATCTTCAGTAGGGTAGTCATCAGGATTACGAGGAGGATATCTCCGTACACCTTCAAATCTACCAAAAGAACATCTGTGTTGAACCCAACAACAACATAGAACATTGGCATCAAGATCTCCATGGTGATTAGCTCGACCTTGTCGCTCAAGGTCGTTCCTAGTGGTGGCCCGTTCGGTATCACTAACCCGAACATCATAACTCCGAAGTTTATCGACCCTATCATGTCCGCCAGAGATGCCAAGACCAAAGCTATGACTAAGATGGACGAGATGTAAAACTCGCTCACGGGTTTCCGTTCTGGCAGCTTCTGAATAATCAACATGATCACTGGCCGAATGATACCGAATGTGAGCAAGAGGAAAGTTGCGGTTGATAAAGCACAATAAACAAAGACTCTTGGGGCTACGACGTATGAATTCAGGAACATAAGCAGCCACACGATTGTTTCAATGACCATGGAACAGGACACCGCAAGCTGTCCTAAATCGGAAGTCATGATGTTGAGCTCATCGAAAACGTGGACGACATTAGTGAAGCGCGTAAAGCTCAATATAGTTGTGAAAACGAACTGGGAGCTTTGGTGTTTTATTCCGGGAAGGCTTAGAGTATGAGCCATGAGGAAGGTCGAGGCGAAAGGCAGAAATATGCTCAATGAGCCTATGATCGAGGCGTTTCTCATCGTACGGTAAACAACGGTTATGTCTGCTTTCACTGCGGTTAGGAATACGAGGTAAGTTGTGCCGAGAGCGCCTAATGTCCTCGTCAATCCAAGTGCTTCTCTTGGGAGTGCCGCATCGTACTTGGTATTTCCCCTGACTATGGCGTTTACCAGAATGCCCGCCTGAAAAAGAACATCCGATCATTGCCGCATATAATGTAATAACCACAGAACTCATAATTAACTGCATCTTCTGAAATTACCAATAAGATAGGAACACAATAGGTGCCGTTGACATATCACAAAGTCATCATCTCTCTTTCCTGATCATCCTAACTTTTTTAATACACGCTCTTAGGTACGTCGAAGATCTTGACTTATAGCTATGATGAATTTGATGCCCCTCTAGGATTTAGAAACTAAGTAACTTCATTAGTTGAACTGTAATGATGGAAATATGCGAGAAAGCCATAAGTTATGATGAATGCCTTTGTTCAACTGTACTTGCTCCAACGTCATAAGCTAAAAGGAACGCGATTGCCCTAAGAACGGCACGTAACTTTCCAGACAATCCATAAGCCATTCGATGCAGCAACTCGAGAAAACGTTCTACACATCTTTTTTTTGCAAGGTTGACTTGGAAAAGCGAGCTACTTTTCAGTGAAGTGATAGAAAGATAGGAACCGTTTAGCGTTTGCATTGTGAGAAAAGAAAAATATGAAAATCGCAGATCTTGATTGGCTCGCTTCTCAAATGATGCATAAGATCTTATCATTTCTGAGCCATCCAACTTCTTCTTGCCGCGATTATATTATTGTTCAAATGGTCAGCAAGAACGGAGACGGGCATATGGCAAGATAGAGAAAAGGACTGAAGCGGCACGAACTTACCAAGACACTGCAAACGAATCGAGGTTGCCTCAAAGGCCTGAGGATCAATCGAAGGATGAGATAGGCCAAGGAGATACAGATGAACTGCCTCATTAACACTGCATAATTCCGCGCGAAAGGGTCATCTATGCCCCCAATAAACATGGACTGCTCAGTCAAATTGGTGCAGATGATCGGTCCTTTTAGACGGTGCTGCAGAATATACCCCAGGAGCGACATCGTTGAAGCTCAGAGCCCCTGCCAAGCCTTTCAAGGCACCCTCTTTTATATGTTCTCTACAAGTGGCATTCTATTCAATCACCATACGTGCATCCTCTTCTTTTCGCACATTGCCGTTGCCACCATTAGCAACGCTTCCTTTGCCGGGACAAGCACACTGATGACGTCACGTGTAGAATTGAAACGATTGTCATTCTCAGCGAGAAAAGAGCATGAAGAATGGATACGACTATTCAAGGAGATGGTGTGCTATCGTTCTGACGAGGGGAGGGGTAGAGAAGCTGCAGGTTTTTCGAGGTCGACAGAAACTGAGAGGTCGGGTGGTCGATCTTCGCAGCTAACGAGAGAAGGGCGAGACGGTGAACTGGGCATGCAGGTGAGATTGAGGTGCATGCATGCGTGAACTGTAAAGAAACAAGAGAATGCATGGCGACACCACAAAGGTTCATTTTTGGATTTATACGGTTAGATGATGGTTGAAATTCCCAGCATCTCAACCGGTCATTCCCAGCTTCAACTGTCGTACAGGTACGCCCTTTGTTGTTATTGAAAGAGATATCTGGGGATTATTTGGATGGGAAATGCTTGTCTGACCATCCACCACCAAATGACAGTGCAACGGTCGGGGGGGCGGCCTCACATTCATTTTGAGGAAACCGGAAGACTTTTTGAACCGGTTTTAATTTTGAACTCTGTTTCCTTTTTTTTTACTTGACTTATATGTTTCCTGATTGCAAGCTTAAATTTGGAGACAAAAATCAGAAATCAATGATCGCCCCAATTCATTTCATCATAGAACTAGATTAAATTGCATTCATGCAAATTTATAAAAAAAAATGATCTCACATATTTGAATGATAGGGTCAATTTATGATTAGTCCTATTTCTCGTGTCCTTAGAAATGCATATAGGTTGAATTGCATTTAAATTTGAACATGAGATACATGTTACTTAGATTTCATGTTAGTTCATCAATGTATATTAGATTAGAATTTATATAGATATAGCATATAAATTAGTTCATGTTTATTTTTAGAATAGAAAAACATGAAAAAAGAGTTAATTGACTTGTATTTAGAAATCATGTCTAGGCCATGCATGCATTGTTTAGCTCTAGTTAACATTTTGCAAAACACTTAGTGCTTTGGACGATAACAAATTCTCAATTTTATTTTGCTTAAAGCATTTTGAAACAAAGAGAAAAGGTATAGAAAATGCGCTAGATTTTTGTAACGTAATCAAATCTCTATATCCAATAAGTCTCTAAATCACTTTACATTTCTAATTGACCCATAATAGATTGGTGATGACTTTGAAATGAATTAATTTGTATGTTTGATTAATAAAATTAAAACCCAAAAGTTGTGATTGGTATGGGTTTGGGAGAATTCACGCTTAGCATTTACTTAATAATTTATTAGCTTTCCCTTTATCCTTTAGCTCTGGAAGGTTGCAACAATCATTATGTTTTGCAATGAATTGATTTATATGTTTGATTAATAAAATTAAAATCCCAAAGTTGTGATTGGTATGGTATCGAGAAAGTCCTTGCTAAGCATTTGCTCGGCAATCCATTAACTTTCCCTTTACAGTTTAGCTTTGGAAGGTCGCAACAATCATTATGTTTTACAAGGTTGAAGACAGTAGAAACTCGTTACTTTCAATTTAAAGTACAATCGAGGATGATCAATGACCAATAAAATAATTATTCGACAAACAAAAAGACCAATAAAATAATTAAATACGAGTCCGAATCAAAAGTAATAGGATTTTATGCCTTGAAGCCTCAATAACTTTGCAAAAGTTGAATTACTAAATAATGCGCAAAAAATAGATTGGGAACAACGAGGTAACTGCATGCAACGTTGTTGAATTAGAACATATGGCTTCCATTTTTGGATGCCCTGTTTAGTTGAAGATGAAGTTGAACTTGAACTGCGAATGGAGATGATTGGAACGTGTAATAAGTTTAAAAAGAAACAACTTACAAAGTATGACTGACATTCTTTTATTAAAAAAAGAAAGAGAGATGGATATTGGAACTAGGAAACCTAATCTAATTCGAAAAGGTTACAATAAGTTATCCGGAAGAAAAGCCAATGGTCATTTTTTATTACAAATAAGAACTCGACACTTACTATTACTTATTTAAATTTATTACAACGGAAAAAGAAATTCCTTATTTTTCGAGCAATGGATAATGAATTCTATGAGCAACACGCATATGAAATAGTTTAATTTGTAAGCACACTTGATTTACATAAAATGAACTTAATATGTTTATTTAAGTGAAATAATTTTTCCACAATTAGGGTGAGTTTGTTTCAATGAAAGTAGTTTCCTGGAAGATGTTTTCCGGACTTTCCGCAGTTTGTTTTTCCAAAAATGATTTGGTCAATGAAAAATACTTTCCAGTTAACATAAATATTATGTATTATTTTAGGAAAATGAATTCATGTGCATGGAAAGGGGAAAAACTTTCCCTTTTTATGAAATCTTTAGATCATTCCCTTTTTGTTAGTTCAAATGTTATTCAATCATTTTTCAAATGCGATCCAAATGCCTGAAAATATTTTCAATCACATATCACCAAACACAAGAAAACTAATCATTTTCATGGAAAATGATTTCCTAGAAAACATTTTCCAAAAATTGTACAATTTCCGCGAAACAAACACACCCTTAGTTTTCTAGATTTTCACTAGTTTGGTTTATTGAAAATGATCAGTCAATGGAAAATCATCTACCGTCAAAGAAAATATTCATGATTAGAGTTAAGAAAATAAATTCCTTAATCTGAAAATGGGACAATGTTTTATTGAAAAATAATTTCCCCGAAAGTTCTCCTCAAAACAAAAACTAAGAGAGTGTTTCCTTTCTCCTCGGTGAAAAACATTATCAAAGTGGAGGAATTGAACAAGGTGAGTCGGTTGTTAATTCACAAGACCTTGTGCTTTACAACCAAACACCTGCAGGTGTAATCTCAGATTGTCGCGACCTCACCTCGAAGAGTGCACTATCTAGGGTTTGGCTAATGGATTACTAAGGCTAAACTTAGCTCGGGCTCTCCCAAGTCCATACCAATTCGCAACTTAGGGTTTAAGTTTTTTAGCATGCAAATGATTTTTACTTTGAGTCGTCACTAATCTATTTTTTTGGTGGGTCGATTAGAAACCCAAATAAAGTAACGGGAGAATTACTTTATTCCTACGAACCAGAGACTATGGGATCGGGGACTTGATTACGTTAGATTTCTCTAACCCCTTTCGGTACCTTTTCTCTTTTATTTAAAAAAAATGATTTGCAGGTAGTTTGTGTAGATTTTAATTTACCACCTAACATGCAATGTGATCATGCGAGTGCGCAACCATTATTTAACACTCAATAAAGCAAAGCAATAAATAAATTGCAAGGAAAAAGAGGAAGTTACTTACCTTAAAACTACGAAAGCATCTGTGATGTTAGCTTAAAAATTACATCAATGATCCTAAATATAATTTCTAATTAACACGCACTCATTTAAATTTTTTTTAAAGTTTTCACTTTTTAATGAAGCCTAAAACTACGTGCAATGCATTGTCTAACTATGATAATCTGCAATGTGCAACCTAATAAGCAAGCTATATATCACGCTACATTAATTATTTGACTTAATCTAATGCTAGAAAATATTTAATACAACTACCCTAGTATGTCACGCATTCAAATGACCCTAAACATGCAATGACTAGATGACACACGGAAGATGACCTAATTCTACATGACATGAGCATGGCAATTTTTATGTTTTTTTTTTTATAATCAAAATTCGAAATAAATAAAAAAACCTATATATAAACATGAAAACTATCCTAAAATATTCTAATAAGAAGCACATCTAACTCAACTATATATTTTTTTTGGGGTTTTCTTTAATAAACCAAATCAATTCGAACAAAGGCATATCAACACATAATACAACTGAATCATGTAAAGCACGCAATTTAGCCCCGACCCAAGATAGAAAACCAAAACAATCAAAAACCTGATCCGACGTTTCGCGGCTCAATATTTTTGATTATTGAGATTTTTTTAACACGACACAACAACCTCACTTAATTGGAATTTAATCAAGTATGCAATACTTTAAACGAGAAAACAAAACAAAATATTCAAGAATTAATTTAGATAGAAACTTTACCTACTTTGTCTCTTGGGAAAATGCCTCATTTTGTGAGCCGACCTTCAAGACCTGCAGCGAAAAGAAACGCTTTTTCTCTTCTCTCTCTATATTGCACTGCCCCTCCTTTTTCTCTCAATTGTGGCTGTGTTTTTTTGTGTCTCTTCAGTGTGTGTCGACCCCCTTTTTATAGGTGAGAAGACTATGTTATTTAAGGAAAGATGATAAATTTGCACGTTGTCTATTTAGCTCTTGTATCCCACGTGCAATATTTTTCAAATATTTCATCAAACGCTTTCCTTGAATATTGAAAGAATAATGAGAATATTCTCGGGAACATTCTCATATTCCCGGGAATATTCTCATATTCCAATTCGTAACCCCTTAATGAGAATATTTCATCCGACACATTCCCTAAATATTGAAAGAATAACACGAATATTCTCGGGAACATTCTCATATTCCAACTGTCACTCCTTAACGGGCCTAGCCAAATTCTTTTCCCTTGTGGGCTTAGTCCAATTTATTAAATTAAAGCTTAGAACCATCAATTGAAGCCCTGCCACATGTCCAATGCAAATGCAATAATAAATGCTCCTAAAACTATATGCTATGCAATTTAATCATAATATTTTTTGTTTAGGGTTAAAATTAATCCCTAATTTTTTGTGTATTAAATTATGAATGATTGATCAAAATTTAGGTGTCAACACAGATGAAATCGATACATAAATTCTTTAACATCATAAAGATTACATGTACTCTAACGTTCTCATCTCGTTGTCGACGCTATGAAACGCGTCTCTATCAGAAAGAACTCGCTTCTATTCTCTATCAATGTGTCATCAATCTTCTTCTCTAAAGCATCGCCGGCATCCCTAATAGATCGAATCCCGCCTTGCATACAAGAGTCGAGGATGGAGTTCGTCGAAGGCATCAGGATTCCCGGCGCTGCCTCCTTTCAGTTCGAGCTATATAGATTACGCCACTAAATGGTTTTCAACAGACTGTTCTTCTAAGAAGATACTCCCTATTGAGTTCATTTGAAGGGTTTTGACGGGAGCGACTGGTGTCGCCGTGATGTTTCATCACCAACACGGACGTCATCTCTTCGGCGAAATTCGATGATGCCAAGAAATCTCCGATCACTCCTAGCTCTGGATTCTCGCTCCAATTCAACATTGTTTTTTCCGAAAACAAATTCTGCACCCTTCTCGTTTGCCCAACCATTATGAGATCAAACTTGCCCTTCAAAGCTCAAATGTTACTCATCGCTCGGTCGGAATCTTCTACAGCCACCTCGTGGTACGTACAACCTTCAGTGATGTGGATCTTCGCCCTATATTCGCCGATGAGCTCATCATCGAGCTTCTCGTCCACCTTTTCGTCAAGGTCCACATCAACGTTGGGCCGAAGCACCGCGACACCCACGTTGGGCCGTCCGACCATCCGAATAGCCAACGCTAGCGCCTCTCGGTCCTTTTCCCCGCCGATGAATATCATGCCAACAGCACTCGAAATCAACGACGCTTTACCCACGCAACGGTGCATGCGCTTGTCCACCCATGTCGCCATCGTGCAGAGAGCGCAAATTCGCATGTTCTGAATTAGACCCCGGAAGGCGATGAGCTCTGTGACATCAGAGGTGTCTTGGCTTCCATGGAACGGGATGATGATGAGAGGAATGTCCTCTTCTTGAGCGAGCCGACAAACGTACTCGTGCAAGTTCTCATATGCCGCGATCACCGTGTAGGGCTTCACTCTCACCAAGCGATTTGAGTTGTTGGAGTAGTTCTCGAAAGCGCGCATTATATGGTGCGACGACCTCTTGGACCCAACTCTTGTCATCTGCTTTTTGTAAGGGGCCATGATTGGGATCGCGTGGCCGACGAGCTCGTTCAAGTGGATGACGTAGGCTAATATGGGGCTGTCCTCCGTAGGATTTGATGCTTCGAGAAGAGAAATCATGCTTGCGACATTATCTTCATCGTGAACGCAACAGAGGACCCGCATCTCCGCATTCCTTGGGGCTGTTTGCATGGATCTTCTCCATCTTCGGATCGACGCGATCGTTCTTGTATGGGGGTTGTAGAAACAATTTATCAAAGGCAACGGTGGTCCATTGAATCTCTTCTTCTCCAACTCATACATCTACCGTTTTGACCTTTCTAGGGAAGCAACGGTGTCGGACCTTTTCTCTCTAGCTGGAATCACCGTTCTCCAACATATACGAAGTTGGCCGTTTCGATTCCGATCCTCAACAACAGGCCGGATGTGCTTATTTGGTTACCGCTCTCCTCGGGTGAGTTTTCGATGGCTTCGGCATGGGATAATATTAGGAGTCGGGCCATGCGAGTAAATTGGTCTTCGTTTGTGTGGAGTAAGGCCATTGCGCCGAGGCACCAATTTTTGCTATGATTGATTATCAAGTATTGCCTCCCTACACAAGCACTCATTTTATCTTATGGCAGGATAGTTGGTGCCGTTTGTCCTTTTTGTAAGATTAGGCCGGACTCTATTGATCATTTGTTTTTTGGTTGTAAATTAACGCATGATATTGCGGTTTTTTGGGTGAGTAAGTGTAATTTGGCTTGGCCAGGAGGATCTTGGAGGGATACCCTTGAATGGGCTTGTGGTAATTTGACCGGTAAAGGTTTCCAGAAGGAGATTTTTAGGTGTTTGTTTGGAGCACTATGTTATGGTATTTGGAAGTCACGTAATGACGCTTTATTTCGGGGCAAAGTGGTGTCCCTTCCTTCTATGAAACATTATATTATCAGAGCTGTTAAGGACAGAGTGACCTAAGGGCCGATGGTTCAAGACAATATGGTTAATAGAAGACTACAAAGATCTTGGAGATTTGAAGCCTCTATTTTTTATGTCTAAAATCCTTTGTGGATATTCTTGTCATGTCTGCTTTAGATTTGTTTGGAATCCGGCACCTTTCCACTCAGTAGCTTTTACTAATCGAGTGTAAATGGGTGCCGGTTTTCTTCTAGTTTGTACAGTGGATGTTTGGAATATATACATGCTTACCTTACCACAAAAAATAAAATAAAATCTATCAAAGGCATCATGATTGCCGTGAGTGCTATATCTGACAATATTGCCATTGTAAAAGTTTGCTTGTCTATATCCTGCATTTTGAAATAATAAGTCAATAATAGAGTGCAACTCATTCGAAATTATTCAATCTTGAAGTAAGAAAACTTCGACCGAAAACTCTCTCTCTCGCGTTAGGCCCTTGTAACACTGTTCACCGGTCTCTTGCGAGCAGCCATCCGGCAGCCGGAGGCGGCGATTTGGAGTGCGCAACTAGGGTTCCTACTTAGGCCTCTCTCACCTCCATCTCCATTGAATCTCTCCTTGCAAGTAAGCCCCTCTCTGCTACAATGCCTCTCTGGATTTAGGGTTAGTGGGTTCCCCCGTTTCTGCCATGGATTATGCTCGACCCCCCCTGGACCTATCGATTGATTCTGTTAGCTCTAAAATCCCCCCTCGTCCTATCATGGGAAGGAGGACGCGGGAGAAGCAGGAGTAGGCCTGCGGAACCGCGCCCTCCGCCTCAGTTGAGTCTTAAGGTTGCTTTGAAGCCTGCAGGTCTGGGTTCCGAGCAGATTGTTAAATCTTGCCCGGGGGTTCCCACTCTGTCCTGCTCTGATAAGGTTGGAGGTCGCCGAAGAACCGCGCCTTCCCTCTTTGCTGGATCAAAAGGGTGCTTCGGTCACTATGGATTTGGGTGTTGTGGAGTTTGACGAAGCTTGTTCTGGCTTGCTAAGTGAAAATGCTGCAATTTCCCAAGGGACTCGAAGGGGTGAGCAGAGTAAGGAGGGCTTCGTCCACCCATCTCAGCCCACTAGAGGCCACTCAACCCCCTTCAGTAACTCGGTGGCTGCTCAGCGTCAAATATTAGCTCTTCAGGAGGAATTTTTGCATGTCTATCCTGTTGTTCGTGTTGATGTTGCTCCGAACCCTGCCGCTTTGGTCACTGATTAGAATGTGGGAAATCAGAATGCTTAGAGGAGGGGAAATGCTACTAGTGTTGCTCCGAACCTTGCCTCCTTGGTCACTGATCAAGAAATTGGGAATCGAAATGCTCAGAGGAGGGGGAATGCTGCAATCCCCCAGGTTTCCGATGGAGTGGGCAGTGGAAAGAGGTTCACACCCGCCCAACCAGGCCTTTAAAGGCCACACGGCCCTTGTTATTAATTTTATGAGTACACAGGGACAAATTTTTGGCCAGCCAGGCGTGAGGGGTGATTCTCAACCTGCTCGAACTTGGACAAACGTGGCAAAGACTACTATAAAATGGTATAACCTTACTTGCATCCCCCACACTTTCTTTAATGATAAACCGGTGATTAATTTTTCTGAAGAGGTGCTGGAGGCTACTGATCCTAACTAGTATGAATGCATTATTAGCTACTTTGTGGGGAAGAAGCTTTCATTTAAGCTGGTTGAGTCTGCATTAAAATATGCGTGGGGTAACAAACTGCTGGAGGTGATGGCAAATGATCAAGGGTTCTTTATTTTTCACATTCCAGATAGTGACTTTCGGAGGATGGTCCTAGATGGGGGGCCTCTAACACTTGCACAGGTTCCCTTAATGCTTCAGCAGTGGCACCCTAAGCTGGAACTGAAGAAAGACCACCGCTCCTTAGTTCTGGTTTGGATACGCCTTAAAAACATCCCATTTGCCTTGTGGTCGACTTCGGGGATTAGTGCTGTGGCATGCGCCATAGGGAAGCCATTATACATCGACCAAAGAACTAAACGGATGAAGATGATATCCTTTGCCAGGGTATGTATTGAAATCTCAGCCACTTCAAAACAATATGACTTGATTGAAGTTATCTTTGATAGTGCAACTCGGAGGGTGGATGTTGAATATGAATGGCGCCCAATTTTTTATTTATCATGTGGAACATTTGGACACAAATGTCCCGTGACTGTTAGATCTACTGGTATCGAACCCATTGCCCCCTCAGAGGACATTTCCTAGCATTCCCTAGGCTAGTTAACACCTCATACTATTGAGGAACTTGCTGCTCCCCCCAATGCTTCGCCTAGCCTATCACATGATGGAGAATGGCAAATGGCCAAGCCTGCTCGGAAACAGCAAGTCCGTAATCCTGCAGGGGACTCAGTTAGGGTCTAGGAACCTGTTGTCCAGGTTAGTACTCCTGTTGTCCCTATGGCCAAACCTGAGAGGAGTGAGCAGATACTGGAGGTGGTCATTGATATCCTAGCCTCTTCTAGCCTGCCTACCTTGGTGGCCCTTGCAAACTTGTTGGGAATGTCTTCTTTAGAAGAAGACCGTTTGGTGGATAAAGTAAACTGTTCGGATGAGGAAGTAATGGCAAGGGACTCGGTGGCTGGCCTTGTTATAGCGCTTGTTAGGGCTGATCCTCCTGACATTCAACCACCTCAAACTGTCTCTTCTTTTAAAGGGTCAAATCCTAACTAGGGTGAAACCAAGAGCTCTAGTCCAAAACCGGCGGTGAGTCAACGGCGTAATACCAAATAAAGATAGTCCACTACTATCTTCTCTTTACACTTATATATGAATATCGGTATTTAGAATATCAGGGGCCTTATGAACCCTGTTCGACAAGTAGAGTTGAGAAATTTTGTCTATTCTAATGGATTATGCTGTGTTGGGATTATAGAAACTAAGGTCCCTTCCTCTCTTTTTGGTAATATTTCATTTGGACTTTTAATTGGATGGCAGTGGATTTCAAATTATAACTTTTCCCCTTGAGGCTAGATATGGATTGGTTGAAATTCAAGCCTAGTTGATCTTGATATTAGGTTGGTTATTGCTTAAGTTTTAACAGCACTGTCAAACTTCTTACCTCATATACGTCTTTTTGGCTGACGGTAGTGTATGGTGAACATACATTTACTTTGTGTAGACCGCTTTGGGAGGATCTCATTTTGCTTAGTTCCTCCTTGAAGGATAATCCGTGGTTGGGTGCGGGAGATTTTAATACCATTCGTGACCTGTCGGATTGCCTAGGGGGTACGGATACCCGGCTGCCATCCTTTGATGAGTTTAAGGACTGCTTAGTTCAAGCTGAACTGAATGACCTTAGATATGTAGGCATCAGATACATGTGGTCAGCCTCCTTGGGCTTCCAAAGGAAACAAAGGAAAATTGATAGGGTCCTCATCAACATTAAGTGGTGCATGGACTACTCCTTTTCGGAAGCCTCATTCCTTCCACCTAGCATTTTTGACCACACCCCTATGTTGATAAGAATCCTGACACCAACCGCCAATCAGAAATCGTTTAAATTCTTTAATTTTTGGATGAAGCACCCGTCTTTCTAAGGGATTGTTTCTCAGGTTTGGGATGGTAACATGGCAGGCTCACCTATGTTCAGATTGTACTGCAAGCTCAAAATTCTTAAGGGACATCTCAAGCAGCTTAATAGGGATGTTTTCTCTGAGATTTCTTCAAGAGCTAATGATGCTAGGCGGGTTCTGCTGTCTACTCAAGAAGCCCTTCAAATAGACCCATGGAACAGCTCATTGGCGAACCTGGAAAAAGCTCAATTCTATACCTACTATGATCTTCGGTCCAATGAAGAATCCTTCTTTAGACAGAAGTCCAGAGTTTGTTGACTCAAAGAGGGAGATCATAATACAATCGTATCATGTCCGTTTAGGATGTTTCGGGTAATCTAGTGATGGACCTGCGGGAAGTACAGCATGTTTTTGTCTCTACTTCCAAGAGCTCTTAGGCCTGGTGGACTTGTCCCTCAGGCCATCTGTCCAAGAGATCAAAGAAACTATTCACACTCCGCTTAATGATGATCAGGTATGTGCCTTGTCTCAGCCTATCATTGCTTCGGATATTCGCGACTCTATGTTTTCTCTTGCTGTGGGGAAAGCCCCTGGTCCTGATAGATGTAATGCTGATTTTTTCAAACGGAACTGGGATATTGTTGGGTTATCAGTTATTGAAGTGTTGCTAGATTTTTTCAACTCAGGTTGCCTCGTCGGTGTCTAACTTTCGGCCGATTGCATGTTGTAATACCATTTACAAATGTATTACTAAGATTCTTGCAAATAAGGTGGCTGTAGTTCTCTCGTCTATTATTAGCCTTGTGCAAACTGTATTTGTGAAAGGTAGAAGGATTAGTAACAACATTTTGCTAGCCCGGGAGCTATTTAGCGGGTTTCACAATGACCCATACCTCCCTAAATGTGCCATTAAAGTAGATTTTCGGAAAGCATATGATACTTTGGACTGGAACTTCTTGGAGACTTCTTTGATTGCGTTTGGCTTTCCGCTCAATATTGTCAGATTGATCATGATTTGTGTGTGTGCTCCTAAATTTTCTGTTTCTATAAATGGTAAACTTCATGGTTTCTTTGATAGTGGACGTGGATTGAGACAAGGCAACCCCATGTCCCCATACCTATTTACCATTGCCATGGAAGTTTTCTCCGGCATCCTTAATCGCCAAAGTCAGCTTCCAGCTTACCGATTCTTTTGGAGGTGTAAGGCTACTTGGCTCACCCATTTATTCTTTGCAGATGACGTCTTCTTATTTAGTGAGGCTAGTATGCCGTCGGTCTGCTGTTTAAAGGAGGGCCTCCATACTTTCTCAATGTGGAGTGGTTTACAACCAAATTTACAAAAGAGTAAGATTTTTATCGCGGGTGGTACGATGGTGGTTTGAGCCCAAATTTGTCATACCTTTGGCTTCTAGTTAGGGTCCATTCCTGTTTGCTACCTAGGAGTCCCTCTTATCTCCTCTTGTCTGGGCCAAGTGGACTGCAATGTATTGGTTAGTCTCCTTACTTCACGGGTACAATCTTAGACTCATAGGTTTCGATCATTTGCTGGCTGTTTGCAGTTTATTCGTTCGGTGTTGCATGCTATTCAAGCTTTTTGGGCTAGTATCTTTATACTACCCATATTGGTGGTCAAACGTATTGGATAGATTTGTCACCAATTCTTATGGAAGGGTCCAGGCCTTGGTCTAGGGGGAGCCAAAGTCTCGTGGGAGGACATTTGTCTCCCAAAAAAGGAGGGCGGACTAGGTTTGCGGAAATTCTGCGATAGCAATAAAGCGGCCATGCTCAAGCATATTTGGATCATTTTTACTAATAATGAGTCCCTCTAGTATAAATGGATTCATGCCATGTATTTGAAGAGGAAAATTTTTTGGGTTTTGTCCATTCCTTCTTCTTGTTCGGGGCGTGGAAAAAATCACTCACCCTCAGAGATGAAATTAAAGGTTGTTTTAAATGGCGAGTAGGGAATGGCCTTTCCACTTCCCTTTGGTTTGACCCCTGGCATGAGGTAGGCCCTTTAAATATGGTGTTTTCTGATAACTACATTTACCACTCCGAGCTACCTAGAGAAGCCATGATGGCGGAACTCTTCTCCCCCGTTGGCCACGATGTCCTTCAGGAGCTGCAATCATGGCATAGGCCGATCCCCATATGTTCTCATATCCAGGACAGCTTTACCTGGAATGGCATCCCTCGGGTACCTTTACTATAGCCTCGACTTGGAAAGTTCTTCGGCGGAAAGCCCTAGCAATGTTGTGGTCCTCTTTTGTCTAGAATAGGTCTCTCGCTCCGAGGCACCAATTCCACTTATGGTTGATTATGAGAAACCGGCTTCCCACCCAATCTTTCTTGTTATAGTATGGTCGAATCCCGGCGGTGGTATGTGTATTTTGTAATGCCATACCTGATTTCATTGACCACTTATTTTTTGGATGTCATGTCTCTAGTGTTCTAGTGGGCTTTTGGGCAGCTAGATGTAACCTATTTGGGTCAATTCCATGTGGCATGACAACCTCAGACGAGCCTCGGATCTATGCTCAGGTACCGGGTTTTATAAGGAGACGATTCGTTTCTCCTTTGGTGCTCTATGCTACTTAATCTGGAAGACCCGGAACAATATAGTGTTTCATGGCCAACCACTTTCCATCCCCTTGATGAAGCTACACCTTATTAGGGCTATCAAGGACAAAGCGTCTACTTTCATACATGTTGATGACAACCCAAGGAACAGAAGACTCCAACGGTGCTCGGGTATCGACCCTTCTATTTTTGTGAGGGAACTGGAGGCCCCCAGGCCAAGTCCTTAGGCTGTTGCTTGTTGCTGCTGCTCGTTGCATCTAGCTGTTTCTAGGTTTTCTTTATTGTGTTGTAACTGTAGGCCCAGCCTGGGTTCTTTTGTTGCAACTTGTACCTAACCTCCCCTTGTTCCATACTTGGCTCATTTCCACTCAAGTGACTAGTCTATTGAGTGCAAAATGGTGCCTTGTATCCCTCTCTTGTATAGTTTGCTTGGTTGGAAATTTATAAATACTTACTTTACCAAAAAAAAAAAAAACTCATTCGAAATTTGTGACCCCAAAAATAAATAAAAAACCAAGAAGAAAAATTTGTGTCTTCTCCCTCTCCAGATTATGCACAGGAAATGCATGAATGTGATAGATCAAAAAATCCGCGATTCCTAATGGAATAGGTAATAAAGCAACCTTGCCGCCTACTATCATTAAATCACCACCTCCTTAAGTCAAACTGGTGCTTACTGTTGCACGAGGGCCTAATAGGGCTAAACCCTTTTTTTCCTTTTTGGCTTGGAGAAAAAGTTATGTGATCGTCCTTAATTTACTATAAGAATATTAACATGTTTTAAGCCACTAAAAAATAAATACAAATTATTGTGAAATCTACTCCTTCGAGAATTTGTGGTTCACAACATGCCATGCTAGCAAAGCCCATTAGACTAATATTATTGACATTTAAGAGCTCAAAGTAGACCAACCCTTCAAAAACTCAAGCTGTAATGTGTCGATTTCATCGTGCCAGTGAGAGAATGAGATTCAATCAATTGTTTGAGCTCGCATACTGAGTTCGTAACCACATAAAATTCCTCTTAATCATGTGGGTAAATATATTGGTTGAGAGATCGATCGGATCAAATAATTGAATGGATCCGAAATATGTAATATCGCCAACCATTAGCATATGGTTCGACAGCTAGGAGTTACGAGATTTTGTGGACTTACGAGATTTTGTGGACCTTACCTTCCTAATAAGCTAGCGGCTAAGCAGATGTATGTCATATGGGCCCCTGATGTTCAGCATGAGGCCAAGCAAGATACAATGTTGGAACCTCACTTTGCAGAATAATGCCGCCGATAGAGCTCCGACGATCCTCGTTAGGGCACTAACAAACGCTAAAAGGATAACCTCTCTGGAGATCTGGAAGTCTACCGAAGTAAGGTCCATGTCGTACCCAATAGAGACATAGAACATTGGCATCAAAACCTCCCTGCAGACCGCTTCAATCTTCTCACTTGGGGTTGACCCCAGTGGCGGTCCATTCGGTATCACTAGTCCGAAAAGAAGCACTCCGAAATGCATGCTGCCGAACATGTCGGTTAAAACTCCTAAAAGTAAAGATCCAATGAAGATGGATGTGATGTAAATTTCACGCACCGGTTTGCTTTCCGGCGTCCTCTGGATAATCAACATGATCAGGGGTTGTATAATGAAGAAAATACCCAATATCACACCCAAAGCAGCCAAAACGGACCAAAAAAATTGCTGACCGTGTCTAAGGTATATGCTTATGAACAACCACAACCATAGAAGTAATTCACTGAATATGGAAGAACACATAGCAAGCTGGCCTAAATCAGACGTCATAATGTTGAGCTCATTGAAAGCGTAGACAACATTAGGAAACCGCGTGAGTGATACAATCCCAGCAAATATGTACTTGAAGAACCCCTTATGAATTCCAGGAAGACTCAAGATATGGATCATGAGCAAGAGGACGGTGAAAGTCATGAGAACAGTTGATGAGCCAACGATCGAGGCGTTTCTCATCGAGCGCTGGATGACAGTCACGTCTGTTTTCACCGCCAAGAAGAATAGAAGGTACGCCAAGCTGAGAGAACCTGTGATTCTAACCAGTAGCAATTCTTCATGTGCGAAGGTACCCGTCAAGAAGATGGCCCTCCCCACAACGGAAGGGCGGGGAAAGTACAGCGCAAATGCCAAAACTTGGCACAAAGGGACACTTAAGTGCCAAAAGTTACAAAAGGTACACTTAAGTGCTACTTTTAAAAAAAATTGGATCACTTAAGTGCCAAGTCGCCGGAATCCTGTCGGAAATCCTACGTGGCAATTTTTTATTAATTTTCTTGCTTACGTGGCTCGCCGGAAACTGAATCGACCAAAAATCAGCCAAAACGACGTCGTTTTGGCTGACGTGGATTTAAAAATTATTAATTAAATAATATTAAATAATTAAAAATATATTATTATAAAATTGATTTTAATTTTTCAAAAATCCGATGTGGACAATTTTTTTTTAAAATTGCCACGTGGATTTTTTATTTTGAAAAAAATGTTCCGTCAGCAAATGAAGTCGCCGGAAAATGGACACGTGGCAATTTGGCCGGAATTTTTCGCCATTGGCACTTAAGTGATCCCTTTTGCTCCGATTTTGGCACTTAAGTGTACCTTTTGTAACTTTTGGCACTTAAGTGTCCCTTTGTGCCAACTTTTGGCACTCCAGAAGTCCGCACCTCACGGAAGGGCTCACCAGAAAGCCAGCCTGAAAAATGCAAGATGACAAATGACATTGTTTTGATCTCTCAATTCCTGAGGGCACATCATTAGCCATTGAAAAGAAAATCGCAAATTCGATGTGTGTCTACCTACCAAGACGCTGGAAACGAATTGGGGTTGTCGAAGAGGCCTGAGAAGAACTCTGAGGACAACATAGAAAAGGGAGAACAACAAGAACTGCATCAAGAACACAGGGTAAATGCCTTTGGTGAACCAGCCATACTCAGAGCAGATGACCGGACCTTTTAGCTTCTTGTGCCACTATTCGCCAGCCGGCAATGGAGCTCCCACAAGCGACATCGTCTTGAAAGAGAAGTTAACCTTCCACTCTTTTTTACCCTTTCAATGTTATTGCGATTACCAGTTTGTAATGCAGCCTCAATCTCTGCGTGTTTTGATCCCCCGTCGTGAGAGAGAGAGAGAGTGGACAACGAATTCTGGTTTTCAGTTGTTCTTGAACTAATGTCCACGCGTGAGTCGTAAGAAGATGAACCGCCCAAGAGAGTAGGGTTTTATTTTTGGGTTTATGTCGTTGGGTGACAGATTCCAGAATATATCTTAATTTATGTACTTGAAAAGCAAGGAAAAATGTTAATCTCTTCAACATTAAAAAAGGACAATTATATGGTGCATAATCTTCATTTTGATTTTAAAGGTAGTGTAATAGAGTTATGGATGTGGACAAGCGCACTAAAAATATGTTGTTTTGGGAGCACAAAATTCAAGTCATTAAATTAATAGAGTTATGGGATTGGACAAGGACACGAAGAGTTATGGCGTTTTTGTTAAATCACTTATTTCTTTTGTCACGATTACCATAGTAGAGAGAGATCAGAGATGCTGATACTTTATTATTATTATTATTATTATTATTATTATTATTATTTCTAAGCAATGCAACCATTGATTCCATACAAAAGGGGGCAAAGCTACGAGCTCTAGAGGGAGAGGGTCCTAATTGCAAAGAAGAAAACCAAGATTCATATGGGAATAGGTTTTTATCGATGATTTGTTCTTTCAAGAAGACATCGCTCACCTTCCAGTTCCCCAGTGCTGACATTAAGGTACGAGCCTGTCGTATCACCGGGATGTTTCAGTACCAGCACCGACGTCATCTTCTCACAGAAATCTGACGATGCGACTAAATCGCCGATCACTCCCAATTCTGGATTTTCACTCCAACTTAACATCGTTTCCTCCGAGAAAAAACCCCTTACCCTTCTCTTTTGTCCCACCATTATGAGATCAAACTTGTCCTTTAGATTCCCAATTTGGCTAATCACTTGCTCGGAATCTTGCACCGCAATTTCATGGTACATGCGGGTTTTGTCGATGTCGACCTTCTTTGCCCTGAATTCGTCGATAAGCCCATCATCGACCTTCTTGTCTATAACTTCATCTATGTCCATGTCGACTTCATGGAAGACGAACCGAAACACCGTGACGCTCACGTTGGGCCTTCCAAGCATGCGGATAGCCAATGCTAATGCCTCGCGGTCGTGTAGCCCCCCGATGAATAACACGCCGACCTTACAAGAAAATGCCGGTCCTTGACCCATGCAACGGTTCATGCCCTTGTCTACAAATGTCCCAAGTGTGCATGGAGCATAATCTCCAATGTTCTCTCTTAAATTGCTCAAGGCGATGGCCTCTGAGTCGTTTACCATCTCATGGCTTGCTTGGAGGGGAATGATGATGAGAGGAATGAATTTTTCTTGAGCAATCCGGCATACGTACTCGTGCATCCCTTTATATGCTGCGATCAACGTGTAGGGTTCTACTTCTATCAGATGATTTGAGTTTTCGGAATAATTCTTGAAAGCACGCATTATATGGTAGGACTCTCTGGATCTGGTTCTTTTCATACGCTTGTTGTAAGGGGCGATGACTGGTGTTGCTCGTCCAATGAGCTCCTTCAGGTGGACGACGTAGGCATATATTGGACAGTCAATGGTTGGGTTTGATGCTTCAAGAAGAGAAATGACGCCGGGGACATCTTCCTGATTGTGAATGCAACAAAGGATCCGCACTTCGACATTCCTCAGGGTTTTTTGAATAGATCTTGCGCATTTTCTGGAAGATGCGCTCAATCTTGAATGAGGATTATAGAAAATGTCGATCAAGGGTGTCACAACTGCGGCAATCACCACCTCTGATAACACTAACATTGTAAAAGTGTCCACTTTCATGACCTGCATTTCGAAGTAACTCAGTTTCAAGATACATTAGCAAATGTCTGCATGTCTTTGTATAAACGCTAGATTTAAGTAAAGCGTTAAAGGAGTGTGAGGTTATGCAAGGCGATTCCTTCAAAGTTTCAACTCGTGGTAGGTCAGCTCTACCAATTTAGCGATAGAATGAGCCTTTCGGCCCAACATTGGTTGCATATATGCTCATCAGAGCTAATCGATAGCATAAGAATTGTGATATGGAACTTACATCTGTTGCCACCCATCGTTGGAAGATAAATACGTCAAAAGGACCCCTAATGTTGAGCATGAGGCCAAGCAAGACACCATGACGGAGCCTCATTTTGCAGCATAATGCAGCTAACATAACTCCAAGAAGCCTTCCTAGAGCACCCGTCATCATCACAAGGATGACTTTCTTGAAATTATTCATATCGATCGAAGCAATGTCAATCCTATAGCCAACGGCAACATAAAACATTGGCATCAAAATTTCCCAGGCCATCAGCTCAGTCTTCTCAGTTAAAGTCGATCCTAAAGGGGGTCCGTTCGGTATTACCAACCCGAAAATGATCACACCGAATGGCAACGAGCCTAGCATGTCCGATAGAAATCCTATCACCAAAGCTCCGACTAAGATAGAAAGGATAAAAAGCTCATGCACCGGTTTCCCTTCAGGCATCTTCCTGATAATCAACCTGATCGCAGGTCCAATGACACCAAGTATGACCAGCGACAAAGCTAAGGCACCTAAAACTGCCCAAAGTAACGCTGTTTGAGATCTTAAGTATACCTCCATCATCATCCTCATCCACACATATACTTCGGACAGCATAGAAGCTGACATGGCGAGCTGACCTAGATCTGAAGTCGAGATGTTGAGTTCGTCAAAAGCATAGACAACATTAGGGAATCGTGATAGGGAAATTCCCACTGCGAATACAAGTGAGAAGAATCCTTTCTCCATTCCTGGAAGGTTCAAGTGACGAACCAATAAATAGATGGCGCCAGCGCTCATAATGATGCCGGTGAAGCCGATGAAAAGGGCCTTTTTCAGCAATCTCCCGATAACTGTTACGTCCGTCTTCACTGCCGTTAAGAATAGAATATACATCGTGCCAAGAGCAGCTGTCGTTCTTACCACAAGCATTTCTTCGTGTGGGAAGGAGTTGTCTGGAAAGATTTTGGCGAGATGCATGACCTGGGGGCTTGCGACAATGCCGGCCTGAAAAAGCAGACGGTAAGAGTCATATAATCCCCCTAAATTGCCAGCCAATTAATGTGTGCTTGCCTTTTAGTTGTGATAACAAAAGGAGAAAAGAAAAGCCAAAATACCAGAATTCCAAATGTAATTAAGCTTACGTACGCTCCAGCAAAAAGGTCCGGAATTAAATTCATTTATTGTGATGACGAGTAATCATAAATCCACTCGATGCTCATTTAGGCTTTCCTGATCTAATACATTTTGTTGAGGTAAATCTGTTTTCTCTGTCAAACTTTGTCAATCAAGAAGACCATTTCAGGTTTATATATATATTTCAACTACAAGTTTCCATGGAGTCGGTGATGAAATAAGTTGGCCTGACGAAACCTTACATAGTGGTGGTCATTTTTCTAACTAACCAGATATAGTAATCTATTACTATCGTGCTGGGCTTTTCGAAGATCGTCACATCTCCCCTTCCTGCGGGATCAAAAAAGGCTGTAAATCTAACGAGAATAAGCACAACTTTAACTGATAATATGTACTAAACTTGTACAACTTGCGCAAAGAGTAAGATGGACTCCAAAAAACCATTGTAAATTAAGCCCAAAACAATTTTCAAATCGTTATGTGTCGCTAGTACGATATTCGTCCAGATTTTTTCTTAAAGAAAATGAGGGCAGACATGCCGTGACACCAGGGAAATAGCACGAGTATGTACATACCAGGATGCTGCAAACGAATTTAGGTTGTCTGAGAGGCTTGAGAAGAAACCGAAACGTCACATAGGCCATGATGGTGATCATGAACTGCCCCATGAACACGGAGAAGGCATATTCGATAGTGCCATTCACTTCCCAGATATCTATTGAGTCCCTCAACGCATCGACGCAATAGATTGGACCTTTTAGGTTTAGCTTGTGCCGCCAGTCTCCCTTGACAGGGGTCACAACTCGTGGAGGCACCATCGGTTTGAAAAAGAAAACCTGCACCTTTCAGCTTCCTTTTATCTATCTTGGTTCCTCGCATCCAATTGGAATGCGGCCTCAATCAAGTGCTGCGCATCGATACCAATCGTGGATTTGATTGCAGATCGTTGCAGCATGGGTTGACAGCTCATTGAAATACCTCAAGAATGAATTATCAACTATGAGAGAGAGAGAGAGACGTTGGAGGGGAAGATAAAAGTGGAAACCTAACAGTAACAGCTTGTTGACAGTTAAGGAGAAGATTGTTTGTTAAATTCTTCAATATTACAGGCATGGAAGGGGTTATGCTGACGTTGTTGGTTAGGAGGCCAGCTTTGTAAGGTGATCACCCTGATCATTTGGTTTTTAACTAGGACATCTTGTCCGTACATGCGTCAACTTTCACTTACGATATCAAAAGTGTCTTGGGGAACTTGATCATCCAAAATACGTATTGTGCTGTGTACAAGTGTATAGGAGGTGCTAGAAAACGTTTAATGTTTATTTTACATTTTTTGTAACAAACAAGTGGGACAGCCTTTAATTGCGCCAGAGTTCTACGGGGTGATCTATTGGCTTCCCCACACACGGACAAAATGCAAACATGGAAAAGATCGAATCGGATTTAAGTGTTTGCCAAAGCAAATGATCCTCCCGAAGATGTCTCTGATCGTTCCCTGCACTCGGATGTTTTTTAATGCGCATTGTAAATTGCTTTTTGAATCTTATACCAAAAGAGTACCAAACACATTATACGAATGTCAATTTAATATTGAATTTTTTAATTTTGTCAATCAAGTCTTAAACCTTTAATGATTCATCAATTTATTCCTTCTGACTTTCGTCTAGATTCCATCTAGAACTTAGAACGTATCCTGCATACCCCGAAACCTACCCTGTCATGAGTTCTAGGGTCTACCTAAATGTTGGCCAATTTCCTTTTCTTTTGTTTCATTTTCTGTTAAGCCTAATTCGTCGATTTTTCTTTCTAATTTTGACACGAAACAAGGATTAAAGTTACTTAGTTTTCTTGAGTTTCTAAGCACGCCATGACCAAATGAGGACTCAATGGCTATATATAGGTGTTGATAGTCCATAGCTTTGCTTTGGCTTCAACAAATCAACTTGGGTTTAAGTAACAAAAGGGGATTTGTAAATAAGTGAAACTTAAAACCTACCTTGCATATCTTGGAATTAGGAATTGGACCGGCCTCCATGGATGCAATTTTTGGTTTTACCCTAGAACCATGCTTACCTCTACTTCCGATCAATTTTGACTAGAAATTGCTCATTTCAATGTTAGTCATCCTATGTGGTAAAGTTGCCTTTGACATAGATTACTTTTACAATTTTTCTAAAATTTTTGTGGATTTTTTCAATATGCCAGACTTGGTAGAGAAAAAGAAAGAAAAGAAGAAAAGAAGAAACAAAATATAAAAACTCATAAAAGCTATAAAAATTGTCCACATCAGCATTAACTATATATCATGTAGGACGCCTCGAGTCAATATCAACAATTGCTAGTCAAAATTTGCTAGAATGACTATATTGACTAATAGTAAAAATGTTTATGACTTAATTGACTAAATTGAAAAGTTTAAAATATAATTTGATATTCTTACAATAAGTTTAACACTTATGTGGTAATTTTCTCTATTCTTATCAAATGCCCTTAGAGAACTTGTTAACAACACTAGAGATCTTGTCTTCAAGACCAAGATCTTCAAGCCCTCGAGGGGTGTTAGAATCAAACTAGAAAACCGAACCGAATCAAATTTTCATGCATTTTTGGTTTAGTTCGGAAAATAAAAAAATAACCGTTTTATTTTTTTATTTCAATTCAGCTCGAGCCGAAATGAAAATCGATCATCTTCTTAATTTTACGGTTTACATAAACTCTATCATTTCCCTCTTAACCTCCTTTTAATAATTCTAAAAAGAAAATCGAAAAATCAAACCAATCCAATTCGAACCAAGCCAAGATCGATGTGCTCCTATGCTCCTACTGCGCATCAATCATGTCCAAGAGCATAAATTCACATGTTTTGAATCAGATTCCGGAAGGCGGAGCTTTGCGACATCGGAGGTGTCTCGGCTTCCATGAAACGGGATGACGATGAGAGGGATGTTCTCTTCTTGAGCGAGCCAACAAATGTACTCATGCGAGTTACTATATGCCACAATCACCGTGTAGAGCTTAACTCACTCCAAGCGATTCAAGTTACTAGAGTAGTTCTCGAACGTGCGCATTATATGGCATGGCGACCTCTTGGACTGACCACTTGTCATTCGCTTCCTGTAAAAGACCATGATCATGTCAGAAATTAAACCAAATTCATCGATGTCTTCGTATCCACGTTAAAAAAAGTAATAATTATTGCATTATCTTTAATGAGTTTTTTCGTATTTTTATGAGATAAGATTGCTTAGTGAGGTATGGTGAGATAACTTGAGATTTGCTAAAATATTGTGAGATATAATTAGATTTGATGAGATTTGGTGATTATCTTAAAGAGTTTCTAGAAGATTTACTTTCCTAAAATCTTATTTGTAATTTTGAAATTCCAAAGGTCATAACAAGTCTTTAAATCAGGGAGTCTTGTAATTTATTTTGTTAAGGTGAAATTTTAGTGAATTAGAAAACAAATCGATCTCCTCCTCTTCATCTCCATCTCCTATTTGCGTTTCACCTTCAAAAATTTTATTCCGACAAATCAATATCACCGTTGTTGCACCTCTAACGAATTTTGTCAAATTAGTATAAGAGCTTACGATTCGTGATCATGGCTTCAACAAACAATCAACTTCCTTTTCAGTACCCTCATTTTACTAAAGAAAATTATGGCAGCTGGGCTGTCATAATGGAGGCTCTACTCGGTGCATATGGTGTGTGGGATCTTGTCAACATTAGCTATGATGAGCTAGATGATAAAGTCGCCTTGAACCAGAACCAGAGGAATGCCTTGGAGAAGGTTCGAACAAAAGATCAATATGTTCTATCGATCTTCTATCAAGCTTTAGATTATTCCATGTTCAAAAAAGTTTCGAACACCACTACCGCTAAAGAGGCATGTGAGATCCTTCACGGCACACATCAAGGAGTTTAGAATATTTGCCTTCAAATGTTGAGTGGCGAATTCGAGGTAATTTATATGAAAGAATTTGAATTGATTACTAATTATTTCACAAGAGTTTTGGTGATTGTAAATCAGATTAAAGAAACGGAGAAGATGTTTCCGATGTTTGTGTCGTCGAGAAAATACTTCAGTCCTTAGACAAAAAGCACCACACTACTCTTGCAATCGAAGAATCCAAAGACCTAAATGCCATGTCGATCAATAAACTTATGGGTTCATTACAAGCCTATGAAGAAAGGTTATGAAGGAAAAAGATTGAACTATTGGGGGAAATTCTCCAATCTCGATTGATCATTCAAGATGAGAAGGAGCAAAGAAGAGATCCTATGCAAATTCACAGGACAAATTGAGATCGTGATCAAGGTTGAGGCTAAGGTTGGTTTCAAGGAAGAAGTCAAGGATGAAACAGAGGAGATGCTGCTTGAAATGATGGTAGATATCAATACCAAAAAGTTGTTTGTGGAAGAGGAATGAACTCGACAGGCCAATGGTATGATAAATCTAAAGTTCGATGTTATAATTGCAATAAACTTGGCCATATGCTTTTAATTGTTGGAACAAAGAGAGTAGCGGAACCGATGAAAAGGCAAATTTGGTGAATGATGCCGGTCAAGTTCTTTTATTGGCATTCAAAGAAGATGAAGGAGGCTAGAATGATACGTTGAATTTGGATACTGATGCAAGCAATCACATGTGTGGGAAAAGGAGATGTTTGCCAAGTTAGACGAGACGTTCGGTAATAACTCCCAAATTCTTGTCGAAGGGAAATTTACAATTCTGATTCATTTGAAGAATGGTGCTCATTGGTTTATTTACGTACCGATGTCAAGCAATATCTTGAGCTTGGGACAACTTCTTGAAAAATGTTATACTTTATATGAAAGATCTTAGCTTTGTATTGAGAGATCGGAATAATAAACTGTATTTTTAATGTGAAGATGTTAAAGAACTAGATGTTTAGTCTCCAATATAAAAAATTAAGTGTCTCGATGTCTAAAGGCATGCGTGGATGATCCATCATATTTGTGGCATTTGAGGTTCGGCCATCTCAATTTTGGTTGACTCAATTTGCTTTCTCAAAAAAATATGGTTTATGGCTTATCGCATACTGATCATCGAGATTAAATATGTGAAGGGTGTATTATTGGTAAGCATTCCAAAATCAGTTTTTTGGATGAAGTGACATATCGAGCGAAGAAGCTGCTTGAGTTTATTCATTCAAATGTGTGTGGCCCAATCACTCCTTATTCATATGGAAATCATTGATATTTTGTTACTTTTATTGATGATTTTACTCGGAAAACTTAGGTGTATTTTTTGAAAGAAAAGACGAAAGTGTTCAACACTTTCAAACAATTCGAGAATCTTGCTAAATAGGAGAGCGGCTATTTTATCAAGGCTTTGAGGACTTGTCGTGGCGGAGAATTCATCTTGGCCATATTCAACAAATTCTGTGATAATCATGGTATTTAGTGCTTCTTGATGGCTCCGTATTCTTCTCAACAAAATGGCATGGCTAAATAGAAAAATATAATTATTCTTAACATGGTTCGAAGCATGCTGAAGAGCAAAAATTTGCCTAAGGAGCTTTGGGTTGAAGCTATTTCATGTGCGGTCTATCTTCAAAATAGCTGTCCTACATATGGACTTAAAGGCATAACTCCACAAGAAGCATGAATCGGGAGAACACCAAGTGTTTATTAACTCACATTCTTTTTGTTAAAGCACTTCTTTCTTTCGCCACGATTACCATAGTAGAGAGAGATCAGAGATGCTGATACTTTATTATTACTATCATTTCCAAGCAATGCAACCATTGATTCCATACAGAAGGGGGCAAAGCCACGAGCTCTAGAGGGAGAGGGTCCTAATTGCAAAGAAGAAAACCAAGATTCATGTTAAAATAGGTTTTTATCGACGATGTGTTCTTTCAAGAAGACATCGCTCGCCTTCCGGTTCCCCAGTGCTGATATTAAGGTACGAGCCTGTCGTATCACCAGGATGTTTCAGTACCAACACCGACGTCATCTCCCCACAGAAATCTGACGATGCGACTAAATCGCCGATCACTCCCAATTCTGGATTTTCACTCCAATCCAACATCGTTTCCTCCGAGAAAAAACCCCTTACCCTTCTCTTTTGTCCCACCATTATGAGATCAAACTTGTCCTTTAGATTCCCAATTTGGCTAATCACTTGCTCAGAATCTCGCACTGCAACCTCACGGTAGATGCGGGTTTTGTCGATATCGACCTTCTTTGCCCTGAATTCCTCAATAAGCGCATCATCGACCTTCTTGTCTATAACTTCAGCTGTGTCCATGTCGACTTCAGGAAAGACGAACCGAAACACTGTGACGCTCACGTCGGGCCTTCCAAGCATGCGGATAGCCAATGCTAATGCCTCACGGTCGTGTGGCCCCCCGATGAATAACACCCCGACCTTACAAGAAAATGCCAGTCCTTGACCCATGCAACGGTTCATGCCCTTATCTACAAATGTCCCAAGTGTGCACGGAGCATAATCTGCAATGTTCTCTCTTAGATCCCGCGAGGCGATGGCCTCTGAGGCGTTTATAATCTCATGGCTTGCTTGGAGGGGGATGATGATGAGAGGAATGAATTTTTCCTGAGCAATCCGGCATACGTACTCGTGCATCCCTTTATATGCTGCGATCACCGTGTAGGGTTCTACTCCTATCAAATTATTTGAGTTTTCAGAATAATTCTCGAAAGCACACATTATATGGTAGGACTCTCTGGATCTGGTTCTTTTCATATGCTTGTTGTAGGGGGTGATGACTGGTGTTGCGCGTCCGATGAGCTCCTTCAGGTGGACGACGTAGGCATATATTGGACTGTCAATGGTTGGGTTTGATGCTTCAAGAAGAGAAATGACGCCGGGGACATCTTCTTGATTGTGAATGCAACAAAGAATCCGCACTTCAACATTGCTCAGGGTTTTTTGAATGGATCTTGCGCATTTTCTGGAAGATGTGCTCAATCTTGAATGAGGATTATAGAAAATGTCAATAAAGGGTGTCACAACTGCGGCAATCATCACTTGCGATATTGCTAACATTGTAAAAGTGTCCACGTCCATGTCCTGCATTTCAAAGTAACTCAGTTTCAAGATACATTAGTAAATGTCTACATGTCTTTGTATAAACGCTAAATTCAAGTAAAGCGTTAAAAGAGTGTAATTTTCTCCTTTTGTGGATTCTAGAACCAGCCAAATGATGTCAACAAAGTTGAAATTTTAAAGTGTTGGAGGTTATGCAAGGCAATTCCTTTAAAGTTTCAGCTCGTGATAGGTCGGCTCTACCACTTCAGCAGTAGAATGAGCCTTTCGGCCCAGCATTGGCTGCATATATGCTCATCAAAGCTAATCGATAGCATAAGAATTGTGATATGGAACTTACATCTGTTGCCACCCATCGTTGGAAGATAAATATGTCGAAAGGACCCCTAATGTTGAACATGAGGCCAAGCAAGACACCATGACGGAGCCTCATTTTGCAGCATAATGCAGCTAACGTAACTCCAATAAGCCTTCCTAGAGCACCCGTCATCATCAGAAGGATGACTTTCCTGAAACTATTCATATCCATCGAAGTAATCTCAATCCTATAGCCAACGGCAGTATAAAACATTGGCATCAAAATTTGCCAGACCATCAGCTCAGTCTTCTCGGTTAAAGTCGATCCTAAAGGGGGCCCATTCGGTATTACCAACCCGAAAATGATTACAACAAATGGCAACGAGCCTAGCATGTCCGATAGAAATCCTATCACCATAGTTCCGACTAAGATAGAAAGGATTAAAAGCTCATGCACCAGTTTCCCTTCAGGCATCTTCCTGATAATCAACCTGATCGCAGGTCCAATGACACCAAGTATGACCAGCGACAAAGCTAAGGCACCTAAAACTGCCCAAAGTAATTTTGATCGAGATATTAAGTATACCTCCATTATCATCCTCACCCACACATATATTTCGGACAGCATAGAAGCTGACATGGCAAGCTGGCCTAGATCTGAAGTCGTGATGTTCAGTTCGTCAAAAGCATAGACAACATTAGGGAATCGCGATAGGGATACTCCCACTGCAAATACGAGTGAGAAGACTCCTTTCTCCATTCCTGGAAGGTTCAATTGTTGAATCAATAAATAGATGGCGCCAGCACTCATAATGATGCTGGCAAAGCCGATGAAAAGGGCCTTTTTCAGCAATCTCCTGATAACTGTTACGTCCGTCTTCACTGCCGTTAAGAATAGAATATACATCGTGCCAAGAGCAGCTATCGTTCTTACCACAAGTATTTCTTCGTGTGGGAAGGTGTTGCCTGGAAAGATTTTGGCGAGTTGCATGACCTGGGGGCTCGCGACAATGCCGGCCTGAAAAAGCAGACGGTAAGAGTCATATAATCCTCCTAAATTGCCAGCCAATTAATGTGCGCTTGCCTTCTAGTTGTGATAACAAAAGGAGAAAAGAAAAGCCAAAATACCAGAATTCCAAATGTAATTAAGCTTACGTATGCACCAGCAAAAAAGGTTCGCGATCAAATTCTTTTCCCGTGATGATGACTTATCGTAAATCCAATCGATACTCATTTCGGCTTTCCTGATTTAATACATTTTGTTGAGGTAAATCTGTTTTCTCTGTCAAACTTTGTCAATCAAGAAAACCATTTCAGGTTTTAAATATATATTTCAACTACAAGTTTCCCTGGAGTCGGCGATGCAATAAGTTGGCCTTACGAAACCTTATATAGTGGTGGTCATTATTTCTAACTAACCAGACATAGTAATCTACTATAATCGTGCTGCGTTTTTCGAACATCATCACATCTCCCCTTCCTGCGGGATCAGAGAAGCTGCAAATCTAACGAGAATAAGCACAACTTTAACCGATGATATGTACTAAACTTGTACAACTTGCGCAAAGAATAAGATGGACTCCGAAAAACCATTGTAAATGAAGCCCAAAACAATATCCAAGTCATTATGTGTCGCGAGTACGATATTCGTCCAGATTTTTCCTGAAAGAAAATGAGGGCTGACATGCTGTGACACCAAGGAAATAGCATGAGTATGTTCATACCAGGACGCTGCAAACGAATTTAGGTTGTCTGAGAGGCTTGAGAAGAAATCGAAACATCATATAGGCCATGGTGGTGATCATGAACTGCCCCATGAACACGGGGTGGGTATATTCAATAGCACTACTCACATGCCAAATACCTCCCGTGTCCCTCAAAGTCTCGATACAATAGGTCGGACCTTTTAGGTTATGCTTGTGCTGCGCATCTCCCTCGACATAGTTCACAACTTGTGGAGGCAACATTGGCTCGAAAAAGAAAACCTGCACCTTTCTGCTTTTTTTATCTATCTTTGTTCCTCGCACCCAATTGGAACGCGGCCTCAATCAAGCGCTTTGCATTGATACTAGTCGCAGATTTTGATTGCAGATTGTCGCAGCATGGGTTGACAGCTCATTGAACTAACTCAACTATGAGAGAGAGAGAGAGAAGCGTTGGAAGGGAAGATATAAGCGGAAAACTAACGGTAACAGCTCCTTGACAGTTAAGAAGAAGATTGTTAAGTTCTTCGACATTGCAGGCATGGAAGGGGCAATGCCGCGTTGTTGGTTAGGAGGCCAGCCTTTGCAAGGTGATCACCCTGATCTTGTGGTTTTTAACTGGGACATCCTGTCCGCACATGCGTCAATTTTCAGTTACGATATCAAAAGTGTCCTGGGAAACTCGATCATCGAAAATATGTACTGTGCCGTTTATAAGTGTGTAGAACGTGCTAGAAAATGTTAGATATTCATTTTACATTTTCTTTTAACAAAGAAGTGGGACAGCCTTTTATTGGGCCATTATTCTACGGGGTGGTCTATCGGCTCCCCTACAAAACACGGACAAAATGCAAACATGGAAAAAGATCGAATCGGTTTTTAAGTGTTCGCGAAAGCATATGATCTTCCCGAAGATGTCTATGATCGTTACCTGTACTCAGATTTTTTCAATGCACATCGCAAATTGCTCTTTGAATCTTCGTATTAATCACAAAAAACGTCTCAAACACATTGCACAAATTTCAATTTAGTCCTGAACATTTTAATTTTACCAATCAAGTCTTAACTTTTTGACAATTTACCAATTTATTCCTTCCGGCTAGGAGTGAATAGTTCAAAGTTTCATATAAATTCCTTCTAGAACTTAGAACATACCCTACATATCTCGAAACCTATCATGTCATATATTCTAGGGTCTACCCAAATATTGGCCAACTTCCTTTTCTTTTGTTTCATTTTCAGTTTAGCCTAATTCGTCATTTTTTTCTTCTTCTGATTTTGACACAAAACAAGGACTAGAGTAACTTAGTTTTCTAGAGTTTCTAAGTGCACCATGACCAAACGAGGACTTAGTGGCTATATCTAGTTGTTGATAATCCATAGCTTTGCGTTGGCTTCAACAAATCAATTCAAGTTAACATAACAAAAGGGGATTTGTAAATAAGTGGAACATGAAACCTATCTTGTATATCTTAAAACTAAGAACTGGATTGGCTTCCATGGGTGTGGTTTTTTGTTCTATCCTAGAACCATGCTTATCCCTATTTCCGACCAATTTTGATTGGAAATTGCTCATTTGAACGTCAAGCATCTTATGTGGTAAAGACGCCTTTAATGTAGACTATTTTTACAATTTTTCTAGAATTTTTGTGAATTTTATAATTTTTTCTATATATGAGACTTGATAGAGAAAAAGAAAGAAAACAAGAAAAACAACTCATAAAAAATTGTAAAAATTATTCACGTCAACGTCTGCTGTATATCATATAGGATATGTCATGTAGGATGCCCCGAGACAATATCAAAAATTGTTGGAATGACTATATTGACAAATAGTCAAAAGGTTTATGACTAAAATAGACAAATTGAAAAGTTTAAAATATAATTTGGTATTCTTACAATAGATTTAACACTTTTTTGGTAATTTTCTCGATTCTTATCAAAAGTCCTCCGAGAACTTGTTTGCAACACTAAAGATCTTATCTTCAAAATCAAGATCTTCAAACCACCTAGAGGTGTCAAAATAGAACCGAATCAAATTTCCATGCATTTTCTGTTTGATTCAAATAATGAAAAATGATCTTTTTTATTTATTTATTCCAATTCAGCTCGAACCGAATCGAAAATCAATTATCTTCTTAATATTATGATTTACATAACATCTCTCGTTTTCCACTCAACCTCTTTTTAATATTTCTATAAAAAAAAACCGAAAAAACGAATCGAGCCTTTGCCTCACGAAACTTGTTGATAAAGCGATCTTCCGGGATCACCCAGCATTTGCAACTTGCCCTATAAACTACATCGACACTTCTCTCGAATAGGATTTGGTATCGCTGGCGAGCGCTGCTGATATTCGCAGCATCAGCGCCCTCGTCGATGCCTCTGGGGCGGCTTTTTTTTTATGAAATTAGAGTAAACATGTGCGTGCTTAAGAGATTTTAAAATAAAATAAAATAAAAATAAGGTGTCACAGAATGGGTGTTAAAGTTTGAGTTTTCTCCTCTTCAAGTTCATATTCAAATAGTAGTCTCGTCACTTCCGGTCTTCGTCATGCTTCGGCCAATCCCGACGCATGGATAACATGGTCAAACTTGCCATCCTCGGTCTCGTGCTCCCTCCGATTAAGGAGAACGTCAGTCGTGACGTATTCCGTCCCCCACGTGTGGAGCTCTCGGATGTGGCATGCGCCTCCATGCCGTGCGTACCAGTTGGTCGACATGCAGAGGATCGTCGTGACGAGGAGCCCTCTTTTGAGAGAGCGCAGGCATTTTTTGCTCGAAATTCGACTTAAACAGCTTGAATTTAGTCTTGTTTTTTTTCTTTTTTTTTTTGAACATGTCGTGGAGTTTGTTCGTCCACATTGAAATCGCAAATTTCACAATGAGAAATGGTTGGTTATCGATTTTTAATTTATCGTGAAAATAGTAATTTATTTTAGACCACAAAAAATCAAATCACAAATAATTATAAATTGTTATGAGGTCCGCTCCTTTCAGAAACTGTTATATAAGTAAAGTCCCATAAAATGAGCCTTTTGACCATGATTGTCATCTCTTTAGTTTTTATTCTAGTTGCTCATCTAATTTATCTCCCAATCTCCACTTAATCAAAATGTTAAAATTTTCGGTGATCTTAATAATTTTGTTAATGATAGTCATGAGCCGTGCTAACATCTTCCATTAGACATTCTTGACATAGAGTATTTCATTACCACGGTAACACGTAACATGGTAAAAATAGTCTTAACAAGATTACGAAGTTGTTTTAGGCGACTCTTTATAAAAGGTTTAGGTTCTGACAAAAAGAAAGAAAGAAAAATAAAGATGATCAATCCAATCCAATTCAATGGGACTGGTCACTTTTTTTCACCACTTGATACTATATGTTATGAAGAAATTAAAAAATTAGTTATTTTTATTTTTCACAAATAATCTAAAATATATATGATATCGCTCCAATCAAGTTCTTCTTTCTGAGTCTGATACCGATTCTATTTTTAAGAAATTGAAATCGAACCAACACTCTTAAGAAATTAGATCCAATTAGTCAATTAAATCGTTTATCATTTGAGCGGTCTATTTTGCACGTCTCTAAAAAAAGAAATGGACCGGGCGCGCTTTTATCAAATAAAATATCGCCACCATCCACTTTCGTCGTATTTTCTCTTTATCCATCGAGCGAAATAATTTGCGAAGACATGCTTCTTTTTTTCATATTTTGGGAAAATATTTATATCACCTTTTGAGCTCCCCAATCGCTCGTCTTTACCGGTGACAGCAGCGATCCAGCTGGCGCGTGGCATAACGGGAAACAACTCAAACCCACAGGGGGGAAGGGACGAGAGAGATAGAGAGACAGAGTGGGAAAAAAAAAAAAAAAAAAAACTTAGGAATTAAGAAAGCGATGTGTGGCTCGAGTGCTTCCGGAAGCTTCCTCGGCGACGCGTGTAACAACCTTCGGCGGTCGTAACGCCACGAATCGACTCAGAGCTCGCCACGTCATCCCAAATGTGTGAGCCCCGTCGTTCGCGATTTTTATCAGTCTCGGGAGGGAGAAAAAAAGAGAAAGAAATCCGGAAATATCTAGAGATGCTATAAATATCCAGAGCGCCCCTCCCCTTCGAACTGGAAAATTCCACACTTTCTTTCTGATTAAAGGAGATTCGTGGTCTCTCTCAGAGTCTCGAGAAAACCAAGAAACCACAGCATTGATCAGACTAGCTTAGCGCCTCGACTGATTTCGCCAGAACCCTAATTCCATTTCTTTCCCCCCATCAAGAAACAGAGGAAGGAGGAGATAGGAGCCGCTCGATTGGAGTGAGAAGTTCGATTCCGAGGAAGGCCGGAAACAAGAAAGGCGAAGGGAGGTTTCCACTCGGAAGAGTTTTGCGGGCGCGTATGTCGCCAGAGATCGTTGAAAGGTTGGTTCGATTTCCATCGTCTTCCACGTGATGTTTCTCTAGCGAACTCTCTCTGTTCGTGTGCAATCTTGGATTTTGGGGATTTGTTCGGTGGTGGGTGTGTGAATGCCTGCTGCGATATTTCCTTTCCTTTTTCTGCGTTTTGATGTTTTAGAGGCTGCTCGAAAACCTAGGCTTGGCTGCTGCGCCGCGTCACGCGCTTAGTTTGTCATTTACTCTGTTCTTGCTTGCTCGGCAAGCAATGATAAATTCCGTTTGTCATTATTGCTGTTTATTTGCTGATAACCCAGATAAGGAAATTGTATAATTTAGCTCTCGTCGAAACTTGGGGACGAAGTCTTCGTGGGCCTATATGAAGTCATCTCGTTTTGGTTTTTTCTGTCTTTGTTTGGTCTGATGGCAGTGTAATCATTCGAAAGGTGGAGATGGTTGCTTCGGCTCCGAGTACTAATGCTTTCTCTTTTGCTGTGTCTTCTCCCAGGAAGAGGAAGTCACGGAGTAGAAGGGAAGGGTCTATGTCCGTGGCAGAGACACTAGCAAAATGGAAACAATACAACGACCAGCTCGATTCGCAGTCCAAAGGGGACACGCCCGTGCGTAAGGTGCCCGCTAAGGGGTCGAGAAAGGGATGTATGAAAGGCAAAGGTGGGCCTGAGAATACGACCTTCAATTATAGAGGAGTGAGGCAGAGGACTTGGGGCAAATGGGTTGCTGAAATCCGAGAGCCGAACAGAGGGAATAGGTTGTGGCTGGGCACGTTCCCAACTGCAATCGAAGCCGCTAAGGCTTATGATGAAGCTGCGACGGCAATGTACGGTCCGTCTGCGAGGTTGAATTTCCCAAGTGCGTCTCATCCCATGTCTTTTGGTGATTTGGCTGTCACAGCCACGACACCAGTGGGCACTACTGCTGATACGGCTGGTACCCCAACCACTGGTTTTTCAGCGGGCACCCCGAGCGAGGCAACAACATTGTCGAGTCAGTCAGAATTGACTTGTGGCCCAGAGGTTAAGGACGGGGATCGCGAGGGTGAGTCGAATGCAGATGGTGGAGAGATGGAGCTGAAGAGCGAATCCAATGCTGATTTCGACTGGCTGAGTGACTATACTGTGGACGAGTTGTTCGATGTGGACGAATTGTTAAGGACTTTGGAGTCTGACCCGAAGTTCTCCACAGATGTTAAGATGGAGCAGCAGTACAACATCTAGAACACAATAGATAGTTTTTGCGCGTGGGGGGTTGCATATGGAGAGAGTATTCACTTTGTTCTTTCACTGACTGATATTGGATATATCTTCTATTAGATCGGACAATTACGTTTTTTTGGAGTGAATTGTCTGGGGGGGTTTTCTGAGTATTGGTTTCATTTTGCTTTCTGTATGCTGAACTCTGTAACTGAGAACTGTACAGTGGTATACTGAAAAATAGGACCTGGATATATTGATTTGTTTCTGGTTGTGCCATCGAGCTTCTCCCCTCTTAATCTGAATTTGTGCGCTTCTACTAATGTTATGGCATCCTGTTGGATTTACCAGTCGCTCGACTTAGCTGATTGAAAACCTAGGATACGATTCTGCAAAGGGGATGCCCTGTTCATTTGTCTTGCTATTTAGCCTCTTCTCGATGAGTTTCTTCAGTATTATCGCGGGACTTCAAGAACACAAGTTCTAGATAGCGGTAGGAAGTATCATTTTTGCTAGTAGCGGTTGATGGGAAATCAAGAATCCCTGGCTAGAGCCCTAGAACCGTAAATGATAAACCAATAGTCCGTCGCTAGAGCCTTCCAACCGCGATGGCTACTGCAAGTAAATGCGCAATGCTTGATGCGAAACCCAGAACCGGGTCGCTGAATTGCTGCCATCAGGGGGCCTGAGGCATCGTCCATCTCCTGGACATCGACCGTGCAAGGCAAGCGTTCAGCCCGTGTCTTAGCCTCCTTTTCTCTCTGTTCACACCTCAGATGACAATCGGATTGCACCCGCATGTTAGTTCTGTTAGAACAAAGCTAGAGTCGCTCAATTCTCTTATTTCTGTTTAAGACGAGACGGAATCCCATCTGAAGAAAAATCGAATCCCAGCGAAGTTGGTCCAAGTTCGGTTGGTGCCATCTCATTCTCACGTGATCGAATGCTACCAGCACAAGCAAACCGGTCGAGAACGTAGCTTCTGTTGACAGGGCTCGCGTTCTGTGGGCCCAATGAAGTAGAGAAAGATGATGGGCTCAGCTCTGTTGCGTACTGCAGTTGGGGCCCAGCAGCTTCTCGATCGATACGAGACGAGCGGGGGTCTCGGACACGATGTCTGAACAACCGCCGCAGTGCAGGACATCATTCTTTTACACTTTGGTACGGTCCAGTAACTTTTTCCCCCCTGAAGTAGGTGGCAAGATTTTACCACGAAAATAACCCGAAACTTGCTTTGCCGGACAACCATCTCCAGAGAGGAGGCCCGATTGGCGGAGTACTAGCTTCTTCGAAATGACCTCATGCATGACGCAATTCGTGGAGAATAAAAACTCCAAGTAGCTTAGCTAGTAAAACCCTTGAAACGGAAGCTTCTGTGGACCAAACCACTACAAAAAATGCCAAGTTGGGCTTTCGCTTTTCACGAAATTGGGGGGTGTCGTGATTTAATTAAAAACTTTTTGTGGACGCATCGATCGTCCCCCTAATGGTTGCATCTTCGAATCGAGCTGAGGAATCTTCATATGTCATAGACAAGCCCCCCCCGCAAGTCAACAAAGCAAAACCCGTCTTCCCTTGCTCGATTCCAGTAAGGCTCGTCGTGGAACACAGGTTGAGAACGGGGTCAACCCGCCCATTGTATCGCGGTTTCCTCCGCAAGTGCGAAAAAGAAAGTACCCAAGTTGCTAATAGGATTTTTCACTGATGACCCGATGCGTTGTACGTCGATCTCATTGGAAGAGTCATTGAATCTTTTTAAAAGTTGCAAATATCCATTTTTTTAAGTATGAATATCCAAAGCTTTGTACCCTTTGAGGACGCCAAGTGATGTCGAGATGGACTGCTTCAATTGACAAGGGTTCTCCTATTTAAAGGGCAAATGGGGCTTCAAGAAACGAACCCCCCACCAAAGACTCAGTCACCCTCTCGTTTAGTTTTGGGTAAGTGATGCAAATGATTCCTAACTTCAGCCCAATATGAAAAGTGTAAATTTGTTCAATGTGAATAATATAAAATATTTTCATATAGTCAATAGATTAAATTGAACTTATAACGAAACTCCATGAATCAAAAATTCAAAGAAAATGTTGCATATCACGTTAAAGTTCAATAATTATATTGGATAAATTTAAAACTCAAGAACTACATTGCATATTGAGTCAAAGTTTATTGATAATTTGTGTCATTATCCCCTTCCATTTTCTTAGTTATCTTCAATGCGATGGCTTTTGTTATATTTATAGATATTGCTTTATGAGAGAATGAATAATTTGAAAAATACATTTCCTAATAAATATCACATGAATCATTTGGAATAATTAGTCAATGGAAGATATTTTCATTAACAAAAATCTATGTCTAAATGATTTTGTGAACAATGAAATACTTTTGGTCCGTTAATCTTTGTAAGTGATATAAACAATCATTTTTAGCAAGAGATTTTTCAAATTATTGATTTTTTACGAAACAAAAACAATAATCTCATGAGCACTAGCATAACAAGAATCTCCTTAAGGTTGGTGTACGACTCATCTTTGGAAGGTGTGTATCCCCCAAAAATTATCATCTTTGAGCATGTACATTAATTGATTTCTTAAACTCCTTTGTTCTCTAGGAATAGACTCCTTGCATGATGTAAATTCATATGATTTTATTGTATGGATACTTTTACCAACAAGATAGGGAGTAGGGAGAGACTCTTGTCTAGCGCTAGCAGCAAGTTATTACATAAAATAATGGTATAATATACTCTTGTAGGGCAGTAGCTTAGCTGCCAGTTGGGATTTGAGCGTGAGGTTTTATGGTAAAGAGACGGACCTTAACCCTCTCTTAGCAAAGAAAAGGGAAAAACAGAGAGAGAGAGAGAGATCATAAGCCTATATGATTTTCTTTTTTCGAAAAGTCCGTAATATTTTAAGATGTATCAATATATAGAGTCCATTTTTCATTGATTTCTCACAATTTCCACCGTGATTAGGAATTGGTTCCAATGTGTCCTCTACATAAATTTCGATCAATTTTTGCATGGAGCTTCCATCACGTGAATGATTATGTGTGCAAATTCATCATATAATTATATTCATATAAAACAAAACAAAAAAGAACGGTTATAAACTATATAACATGTGGTAGTATGTTACTAAAGTTCCGATAAGGATCTGACTAGAGTCAACTCTAAATGTACATCAATATACAGTTTCGAAATGTGTTTTTAATTAATCCACATATTTTTGTCTCGTATATAAAAAAAGATATAGACCAATTTGCCTTCCATAATTAGTCACGTGCACGCAATCACATGGTCGTTTAATTCGAGAAAATTTTGGCTAGAGTCCAAGCTGAAAGTACACCACCGCCAATTTCAAAAATTAAGGATTTGAACGCAAAAATCGAAATGTCAGAGAGTAATTTGCCATAATCCCAAAAATACACGATGACAACATATTATTCTCCCCACCATGTCTAGTTGCGTAATATATATAATTTTTTTTACCTGATATTGTCGCATGAAACAACGTCATGCTCGCTAATCAACACGGTCTTCATGAGGAAGTCCTCAATCCGGATGGCACTGCGGATTACTCTAACGGCAATTTGACCAATTTTTTAGCGACATAATAAAAAAGGTGGGCATTAAAAGAAAAAACAAAAGAATCACGAAACGTACAAGACAAGGTGTCGGAGCAATCCCTTCGCCAAGGGGGAGGAGCAAATAAAGAAAAAGAATAAATCGGAAAAAGATAAAATAAATAGAAAACAGATAAATCACCTAAACTGGGTCTAAAAGGAAGGAAAAGAAAGAAAAAAGAAAAAAGAAAAAAGAAGGGGCGGGGGAAATATAAGGCAAGTTGACGACCCACTTGCATGTCCGGCCGCGTAAGCTGGGGCTGTTTCTTTCTTTATCGCCCATTCCTTTCATTCAAACACCAAAAGGCGAAGCCTTTCGCCCTTTCTTTCTCCGAGAAATTAGCCAAATCCTAATGCAAGTGGATGGAAAAAACAACGCTAAAAACCGCAGATGCATCTCTCTCCGTCTCGACATATATATCCACTTTCATCATTTCATGCCCAGACCTTTTCTCTCTCACCAAGCAAGAACAAGAAGAAGAAGAAGAAGAAGAAGAAGCAGTGATTAGGGAGAGAAGTTGAGGGGGAGGGAGAGAGATGACGTCCTCCGTGCGGCTCCAACGAATCAACCCCGCCCACCAACCCTCCTCGGCCGCCGCCGCCGGCGTCGGCTGCCACAAGCAGGCCCAGCCCGTGGTGCTCGCCGGGGCGCTGTCGCCCGGCGCGGTGCCCGACTACGCGGCCCCATACCACCGGCACCAGGTGGGGCTGAACCAGTGCTGCTCCGCGGTGGTCCGGTCCATCGACGCGCCGGTGCCCGTGGTGTGGTCGGTGGTGCGGCGGTTCGACGAGCCGCAGGCGTACAAGCACTTCCTGAAGAGCTGCCACGTCATCGATGGGGACGGGCACGTGGGGACGGTGCGCGAGGTGCGCGTGGTGTCGGGGCTGCCCGCGAACTGGAGTACGGAGAGGCTGGAGATCCTGGACGACGAGCGCCACGTGATGAGCTTCAGCGTGGTCGGCGGGGAGCACCGGCTGGCGAACTACCGGTCGGTGACGACGCTGCACGCGGCGAGGGGAGGGGCAGGGACGACGGTGGTGGAGTCGTACGCGGTGGACGTGCCGAACGGGAACACCAAGGAGGAGACGTGCGTCTTCGTCGACACCATCGTCAACTGCAATCTCCAGTCCTTGGCTCAGATCGCCGAGAACATGGCCCGGAATTTCTGAAACCACGGCTCGTTCCGCTGATCTCGAAAGACCGAAGAATTACCCAGAAACCCCCCTCCCCAAAAAAAAAAAAAAAAAAAAAAGAGAAAGAGTTATATCGATCTTTTTTTATCTCTTTCCGTCTCTTTATTTCGCCTTGATGTTGAGCAGATCTTGAAAAGCCAGCGCTGGCAGTTCATCATTTTGATTGTCTTCTGTCCTGTCGTCTCTGAGAAGCAACTGGGGAAGATGATGCTGTACATGGGTCATTTTGTTAGGCCTCTTTTTGTGTTCTTTTCGTAGTTTTATTTTTACCATGTTAAAAGTGTTTCGCTCCTTGTTAGGGAGTTTCTCGGTAACGTGATGAGCTGCTGTAAATCAGCACAATTCATTTCCTTGTCTATTTTTTTCTTTTTTCAGTTCTCTTTTTGCCCTCTTTTTCCCATTTAATTCGAAAACAATGATGATCTTAGGATACGTATATGTTCCGCGTATACATACGGACTCATTCTAATCTAAGAACGAGCTTAGCTCGCCGAAGTTGAAGATCATCCGCACTTCCCTGCCAACTTGGGAAGAATTGGCAGAGTCGTCTTCTCATCTCATCTCACCATTTCGAAAATGTCAACTCTGTCGCTCTTTCTCTCTCTCCCTCTCCTCTCCCATATTTGCCTTGCACGGAATTCTCATGCGTATATCCCCACGCCAGATTCGAAGGATTCCTTGGTATGTAGCAGACTGTGGGTAGCTTCATACCCGACATGTATCCCACCAAAATCGATCTCTTTCGAAGGATGTATCGTCAGCATTTCGACTCGAGTCGATCTAATTAACGTGTAGCACGAATCTCGTAAACAATCTGTTCTTTAGCCTGATTTAGAAAGCGGAAAAAAGGGTAGGAAAACGGGTACTCGGACTTTTCTCTTTACGGAGTTCACGCGCGCCGGGCTTGCGTATTTGAATATGATTCTTGATCAAAGCGATAATTTTACTAAGTTTTCTAGGAATGGAATCAACTTAACCGCAGCTGCAAGTTGCGAATTTTTATAGCGGAACCGGTTTTGTCACAGCGAAAGAGGACAAATGAAAACCCAACAACTTGCTGTACCGAAACCGATGCAAAAGGTGGTTGTTTTCACATCTCCTGTTCTGGTTTTTTTTCGGTCCAAATATATATATTTTATCCTCGTCGGCTCTCATATGATGCGGTTGGAAAAAAGATGTTGGATTGCAAGCTAAGCGTGACATTGCAAGTGGGTCGACCAGCGCGAGCATCTTAACGTTGCTTATGGGTTTACATGATGAAACTCAAAAGTTGTGCTCTTTTTCTTTTCATTTTTTTTTTTTTGGGTGTAGTTCTTGAGGGAAGCATGACCTTATCCTCTATACTTTTAAAGCTTGCCATCCTCTCTAGCACACCCATTAATGGAGTAGCTCGTGGGTATCATGATTTTCCAAATACACTATGAGAAATTATAGAATCGACTTTGGATAATTTGCAATTAGGTCGCGGATTTAAAAAACGGGCGAAATTCATGGCTTATTTTATAGGTACTTGCGCGTAAATAACAAGTAGCTTTGCTGCAAGAAGGCCACGCTAGCCAACTCATAAGATGTACTGATTTCATTGATTTCAGCTATAAGAATTGCCGCTTCTAGGGTTGAGAAAATTTCATCAAGGATCTGCGAAGGTGAAGGGAGAGCCTGGCAGGTATAGAGAAGATCACTGGGCACGGGCAGGATCTATCCGGGCCGGGCTCTAAGATTGGGCCTGCCCATTTCAGAAATTTCCTGCATAATTCTGCGACCTTGTCGGTCCGAGAATTCTAACCAAACAGCTCTGTCCGAGCCAGCCCGACATCGTCCTTCGGGTCCATTTGGTTCTTCCATGTCACAAGCGATTCAGGATGAGAATTTATAGGACCCTCTTGGTTCCTGAGACTTAGCGATCACAGCATGGGCAGAATAGATGGAATTTTGTATGAATCCAAATCGAAATATCGGCTCGTACCCAAATTCAGTCGCGAAAATTTACCATTTTTTTTATCATGGTTTCCTTGCGCGTTCCATCTTTCGTTTCATCAAAAGAATCAAAGAAATGTCGCAGCGTTCAATTTTTTACAGGGGTGATTTCGATTGATTAAGGATAAAACAGCTTAGCAAATAGAAGTTCGTTCCAAGTATCTTGAAGGCCAGGCAAGCACCAGTGCACACAGTCTGCATAGCTTACAGGGTTCGCTAGCTGCTCCGGAGTCAGCGGGCTCCATTGCTTCTTGTAGATCATCGTGTGCGCGTCTTTTCGATAGTTCGAGAGCTGAGTTATGTTCAGGAACGTGATGGGCACTTTCGATTTGCTGAACACTTCGCTTATCACCCGCATTATGCTCTTCCGAGAATCCGAGCCCCAGTAGTTCGAATCTTCGATCGGCGTTGTTTGGTTGTAGCAGTTGCCTCCCGATTTGCCACCCCATTCTTCGCTACTGCAAGAAGTTTCGTATGTTCAAATTAGATCAGATCGATTTGAATTATGTCCAATTAGAAGTTAGAACAGATCGATTTGAATTTTGTACGTTCAGAGAGGGCGAGAGGAGAGAGAGAGAGAGAGAGAGAGAGAGAGAGACGTACTTTCCATGTGTTGGTGACATGCTAGTGAAGAAGACTCTGTTCTTCTTAGGGTCCATATTCCTCTGCACCCATCTCACCAAGCTTTTCATTCCCATTCTATAAGCATCTTCTGTGCTCAACACCTCAACATCCTTCACCTCATCCTCAAAAGACCCTTTCCTGCAAAAAGGTTTCGATCAGAACTGTTCAAACCAACATCACATCAGCCAATTAGTAACCAGCCGCGACTGAGAAGGATTGAAATGATGTCGGTTTTCATAGTGATGATATGAAGTGGCTTACAGGATCTTCACAGTGACCCCGCTCATCCACCAAAGATAGGTGTTGAACACCAGTATGTCCACTCCTTTCCAGTGCTTCCCATGCTTGTTGATCGAGCCTTTGCGCACGAGCCTATCAGTCACCCGGTGGATGACGGCATTGTCTGAGTTTGATTCAAGAAGAAACGGCGCCCAGTAGAACTCGATTGTGGCATTGTAGTCCTGAAGTTTTCCAAAGAGAGAAAATGAGAGTAACCAAAGCACGCGGACAAGGGATGATCTGTTTGGGTTTAGTCGATCGGTTCACGGGGAACTACTGATTGAGAAAGTGAATTTCTTGATGTTACCTTGGCAGTGAAGACGGTGAGGGAGTCGAAGGTTTCCATGGACTTGGAACCTTCAGGGATGAGCGAATGGAGGAGGCAGATCATCGAAACATACTGCCCTCGGTTTAGGGAGTCGCCGACATACATCATCCTCTTCCCTCTCAGTGACTCTAACATCAGCGTCGCATTGAATCTGCACAAGTAATAAAAGACTGAGGGGACATAACTAATCAATCAGGCAATTAATTGACGGCTCTGCTACATAGTACTGATGCAGCCCGTGAGCCAATGGGATTGATTGCGAGTTCGAAGAGTTTGAATACTTCAAGGACTACATTCATGGAACGATCATCGACAGATTGATCGCAGATGGACTTGTCCCAAATGTTGCATTGAGAAAAGATAAGAAAGAGAACCCTTCCAGTGACATCCTATGACCATGACCAGGTAAAAGTTCCAGGTATCCGGCTGCTTGACGCGATCAATGATGCAAATTTCTCTCTATTAAACCATTCTCCGCTCGTGACTTTTATACTGCGAAATTTTTTCGTTTTAGTAGTTGAAAATTGCGGTCACATCCCAAGGTAAGTAATGACCACAGAACCTAGAAGCAGGCGACGGAATCCACGATCGAGATCGGAAAAGAATAATAATTGATGCGAGCCATCTCAATCAATCAGGACATCGTGCTAGAGAAAGCCAAGATTGATTGGATTCCAAGACAGGTGCATCGTGGGGTAAATGTTATTAAAGAAATTAATCTCGCGTCCTAAAAGTCAATGCCACCCTCATTGTCCTGATTCATTTGGTACATCTAAAGGCAGAGTTGTTGGAATCATTAAGTAGTGTTTGCTTTCAAAGCTAACGCTGTGGCCGGCCGGCTGGCCGGACAGCTACTCCCACGGCAAAAACACGGACCTTCTGATCTCCCGAAACGGCGAGTCAAACTTTCATATCTCTAATCCAATATCTGTTGGGGACCTTCCATAATTTCTATGGTGCGTGAAGCGGACATGCCAACCATCTCTATTATGTGAAACTTTTTCAATATACCGTGTTACGAAAAGCAAGCTTTCCCACGAAACAACACCAACCCATCCATGGCAGTCAAGAGCTTCGAAGACTTTAAAGAGAATCTCGAAACTTTCTCTCTCTAATTCTACGAAGTTAATCTCGTCCGACGATTCAAAAGGAAAATTAGCCAGCTACAGTGTTTTCCAGATCAGGACAACTCCATGTTGACCAACTTGCCATTTCAGAGGTTGAAGTAACAGGGGAGGAGGAGGAGGAAGAAGAAGAAGAAACAGAGAACTCGAAGTGAAAGACGAGACAAAAAGTCACCGACACGCATCGAGAAAAGTGCAGAGCTTTTTCGTTTCGGAATAAAAAGAACGTGAAAAAGAAAATGAGAACCTGGGCAAAGAACAGGAATGAGGTTGCCAGCGCCAGTGCTGGTAGTCCCTGTCAGGCCTGCCGTGCTCTTGACACGTCAGCTGGGGCTGGATGTACGGGCACTCCGACTCCTCGTACATCGGCCGAGCCGACTCGTCCCTCACCCACTTCCCGCTGAACACGTCGCACCCTTCCTCCCCCCTTCCTATCGCGAACGGGACCGGTCCGCGGCCGCCGGCGCCGCTGCTGCTCCTCTGATCTGACGATCCAAGAATGCCGTTGACGGCCTCCTCGTCGGTAGCACCGCCGGCGGGAGGCGGGCCCGCAGTGCGGGATTTGTCTCTTTCTACGTTCGGTGAAGAGACGGAGGGAACGGTCAACTCACCGGTTCGCGGCCCGGGCCGAGTCGGGCTCGGGGGACCTGGAGCTGTTGGCCGAAGATGCAGGCCAGGTCCTCGCCGTAGAGGACGGAGACGAAGACGATGAACGATAGGAGGGCGAAGAGGTAAGGCGAGAGACGCGTCTTCCTCATAAGAGATGAAGACGATGGCGACGACGACGCCGAAGAAGACGAGAGGAGTGATTTCATCGCGGTGGGTGTCCTGAGCTTCTGTCTCTGTTGAGGGGTGCGGTGATGAGTGTTATTTGAGGTTTTTGATGGGTTTCCTTAGGAATTTGCATATGCGTTTTTTGATAAATAAATATTATAATATTTATATGAAGGACTTGAAATTGGGGAAAAAAAAAATATTAAAAATAATGTCAACGGGAAAAAGTGTGAAATTGATGTGTGATTTTTGTTTTCTAACCGTCTGATTGGTTTATCTTCGTTTGATCATCATGATCAAGATGTGGTGAAGTGTCCCTTCCCTATAGTTATAGAAATCATGTGAGAATATGACAAGATTGTCAAGAACATTAACCCATTTTTTCTTTAAAAAAAAAAATTACAACGACCCGCATGGTGAACCAATCTAGTATATCAAAAAATATAAAATCCAAAAAACTGGACGATCTCTTGATAATCACTTAATGATTCATTTCATTCTTTTGAAAAAAATATTATAAGGCATACATTATGAAGAGTCAATCAACCTTTTCAGAGTCACATTTATTATTCGTTCTTTTCTTCTATTTTGGGGCAGCTGCCAACTGGGTCAACTTATACAATCAAACTTGCATAAAAGATTGCTCTTTGATGTTATTTTATACAAAGAGTATATCAAGTAAAAGTTAAATCTTAAAACTCGTACTTCTCAATGTTTATATTTGCATTACATAATTAACTCGATTGAACAAGTTATTAATTTTATAATTTGTGCAAACATTATTATGGCATCATGACCAACAATTTAATCCCGAAATAATCTTTCCTCTCATCATGTCAAACGTAGGAGCGCAATGATGCCACATTGTGGATTCAGAAACTTCATCATTGAACCTTCCTCGCACCAAGGTCGTCAAGAAATCTCACTTCTTTTATCACCACATTCTTGACACCATCTCTGTATTTCCATTTTCAAATCGTTCACGTACTAATTAACGCAGATTCCACATAATGTGCACACCGTGTTTATGGTTTCCTTCTCTCCTTTTTTTTTTAAGCCTTGTGTTCGAAATTTGTTAATTATGATTCTGTAACATCAATAGTTTGTCTTGGAAAAATGCAAAATAGCTCGGCCTAGTCTATGCAAAGATTCGTAACACTAAGGTTGAATACAAAAGCCCAGTAGAGAAAGAGTAATTTAAAATGATAGGACCATCGATGGGCGATTCAAAAGCTGGTGAAGCTCGTGCACAATTTGGAAAGCATCGATGCTAGACGTTGGAAGACTAACATTGAAGAAATAAAAAAGCACGCGGCGCCCCAAACTAATGTCTAATCTCGAGGCCAAATATGCATAAAATGATTAAATAATATACTATAGATAGTTAAAGTGATTATTTTTGCTTTTCGGGTAAATTTATTTGCAAGTACCATAAATGTAGCATCTTTCACTCGTCGAATGATTAGTACTGGGAGAAAAAATAGGAACGACAAATATTTGCAAATCGTGATGTTACATGATATCGATGCTGCATCCAAAGCTTAATGGAGTTGATGAATTTATTTGCCATTGAGGCACATTAAAGTACAAATGTACTTCTAATAACCTTTGATTACCTTTTCTAGCAACAGGTGATATCTTAACAAAATTATCGCTTATGTTAGGTAAATGCATTTGCTTCAAGTGCAATCCATGCCCGTTGTTTTGCAAATAGAGCTTTATTTGATGAGTACGAATGGGATGGATGGTCTAGATAACTAGTGTGCATATGGAAAGACCGATTGAGCCAAATCGAATATCTTCCTCACATTATAGAAAAATAGAAGTGAAACGAAATGAAAATGACATTGAAGATCGAGGGTTGGATTGGATCTAGATGATTTTCTCTTCTTCCTTTTCTTTTTTTTGTTGTCTTGTGGAGAGTGCGAAGTGGGCGAGGCATGATGTGGCTTGACTTCAAATGCAAGGTTTGCCTCTGGAGAAATGGAATTAAAAACTATGCACGTCCTTGTCACTTCTATTAGGCGAAAGAACTCAATCATCGGTCGGAGGAAGGAAACGGAAGACACGACAGAAGTAACGAGAGAGAGAGAGAGAGAGAGAGAGAGAGAGAGAGAGAGAGAGAGAGGACTATTTTATTATGTTTTGGGGGGTTTAGGTGAAATGATTACCGAAACATTAGGTGACATTTCAGCTTCAGTTGGTGGCAATATTCACCTACTTATTCTCGATTCGTCACCGGTTGGGGGGAGCTTCTTATGTTAGAATTTATAGCTGGCAATCAGAAACACGATATTCAATAGAAGCATGTGATGGATCGACCTCATATGCACATGAACGATTTGTCTAGAAGAATGATGATCTCGGCATTGTCCATTTTCACATGCACCCGCAGCTGAAAGAACGCCGCACTACGTCAGTAGAGATTTCGGTGAGGCAAATAGGGTTATTGAGTAATATGATAAAAAGGAAGAGTTGTGGAGTGACTAAATTTGATTTTCGTTCTAATCAGATTTGTCAATTGTTTAGGGTGACGAGTGAAGGGCAAAGGAGAACCTCGAGAACTCCGATAGGGTTTTTGAAATAAATAAATAAATAAAAAATCATCTCGACAGAATCTGCTCATGTCAGTTGCAGCTTATTTCATTTGATCTTTCCTCGTTGAAGCGAAGAGCACTGTCCTTTTCTTGCTTTCTTCTAATTTCAGTTAAAGACACAGATTTCATTGCCTCCGGCCCCTGGATACCCGCTTAAGTTTTTTCATCTTAATTGAGCAGGAAGAAATGTCGTGCAGTGTGGTTACTTCTACGTATGAGAGAGAGAGAGAGAGCAAAGTATTTTGATGACTTGATTTCAAGCAAATTAGACTCCGTTTTACTTTCTTCTGTTCTTCCTTATGTTGTCCGAGGGCTAAGTAGTCAAGGCAGCCCAATTTGTATTTCCTCCTAGCCAAACAATAAGTAAACATCATTCGGTCCAGACTCTTAACCTCTAACCCGCGGTCAGTGAATCTTGAAATAGCCCAACCTCCGGTCACGATTCTAGGATACTTCACACGGCAATTCATTATTTCCAATGTCCCGTGAAACGATGTCAACCGCTACGGTTTCTAGACTATATTGGGCCTAGTCCTTTCGTTTTCCCACTAACATCCGTGCTTAAGCGTCTGATTAAGTTAAATGACCATGCGCTCACATACTTTCAAACTTGCAATAAACAAGAACTTTGCGCATAATTGCAAGATCCGATAACTCCCATGCCACGTCACAACATCATCCATACACAATAACCAAAAATCAATTGAATATAGTGAGAAACCGACTGAAAAACCTCCAGAGCATCGGCATCAACCATTAAAAGCTCTTGATGAACTTTGAAATTTCCAAATTTTGTCCTCCTTAATGAACTTTGGATACACATTAGCAATAAAGCACGAGAGTCAAAGCCTAGAAAAAGTACCTATCACAAAAAAGATAACCGTACATCAATTATATGGGTAACTCATTGATCTAACTGAAGAATCAATTGAGCCTACTGGCAATTTCTTAAAAGAAAAGAAAATTTTATACAAGGAGGTTTGCTTCTTTACTTGGCAAACGTATAATGAGCTTCATTCACAAAAGCAGTAGAAGAATGTAGCCGTGATGAGAACCAAAAATAAAATATCCTCAACAATAGAGAATTCGGAGCTTTCAAAAATGAAAATTCAATGAGAGAGAGAGAGAGAGAGAGAGAGAGAGAGAGAGAGAGAGAGAGCGCCTTTGTATTTAGGTGGTATTGATCCCAACAAACCTTCAATGTCAATTTCTCAACTCCGAAGACTACATGTTATCTTTAGAATGTGCATTTCCATAAGCAGCAGTCGGAGATTATTGCTCGATGAACCTTGAATGAAAATTGATTGTTTAAAAGCCAACAGAAGTATAGGAGCCTCGTTGACCTTGAGAAGGCCCTCGAAATTTTTGCACTAGAGACATAACTAAACCCTGCAAACAATAAAGCTGATAGTAAACATATGCCAACTGGTACAAAGAATGACAAATGACAAAAATGCACATAGCCTGCCAAAAGGCTAGCTGGTGCAGCACAGACTTCCACAAAGTTGCAGGGAGACATATTATGAGCTCCATCTTCTTTCAAAGTATACAACAGAATTTTACTCAACTGAGAGTAGCAAAATAGTCCACCATTTGTACGATAAGGCAAGTTCACTGTTTTCTGCAGTGTGCACTCATTATTTTGGTCATCTATGTATACTTAATTGATTGATCTAAACAATGTTTTCAATAGAAAAGGATGGCTAAGATTTTGCTATTCGTGTAGATCTAATATGTTCAAAAGCAGAAATTCTTAAAAGCACATGAATTGGATATCAAGAATTCCATCTGTTCTTCCAATTGAAGGACAGGTGATGAGATCTTGACAAACCAATATTCTTGAGAGAGATATATGTTGACATAATATATCCTGAAGTTGTAGTTCATCTGTGCACACATAAGCCTACATCCTGCCTTAAGTCATATCACTTCCGGCGTGAACTCGGTATTATTTTCCCAACAGAACTTCTTAAGATCTAGTTCTCTTCATATTCTGTGTTCAGATAGGTAAAGTCTAGTTCAATTAAGCAAAGGGAGAAAAAGATTCACAACCAAAGCATAGCTGACTAACATTGTGTAGCACATGACCATTTCAAAGTAACAGCACACATAAATAGGGTACCTGTGTTCTATGTGGCAAGCTAGCCCAAAACTCTAAGTTTGGAATTGCCTGAAAAATTAGTGGGAAAAACACCCATAATGTTAGATAACCAGCAAATAATGAAGCAGCACCAACAACAGATTTTGTAAATAGCACATTAAATAACAAAAGGAACGCATATGCCTCTTTGTCAAAGTATATAGAGGTCCTAATTGAACCTTTGACCTTTGTATTTCAACAAAACATGCTATCCGAAAAAGATTAGAGAGGATTCGTTCCCTAAACAGCAAGGCAAGCCAATTCAGAATAAAATTAGCAGGTATCTTAAAGTTCTAGAATTTCCTCAACAGAAGGTGATGCGATCAATGAAAGATTTGAACAAAGAAAATGAACTTAAAAAATCATCTATGTTAGCAAGTACAAGAATGAGCTGCATAACAAACAATTAAAATGCTACACCTAGCACCCATGCAAAAGAATTTTGCATTGTCTCACTTGTAGGTGTACAACAATCACTCAGTTCACTACATAAAGTGTGAGACTATCAGGTAAACCATGTGAGGATTAGGATGATAAGACCTTTAGACTTAAGAGTGTCTTGCATTAGTGTACTACGAGTGAAATTCTGATAAATAAGGCATATAGCAAAGAAAGGAAAGTAACAACTGAGTTGGAAACATACATCTATACCATGAACTCCCAGTGTAAAGTATCTATACATTGTACCAGCAAGTAGATACCCTCCAAAGAGACACAGGCTTCTGTAATTCAGATAAACATGATATCAGAAAATGAAGAGAGCATCGCCAGAGTTAAATTACTTGGACAATATATGTTTCACAAACATTTAAAGGACTTAAGAAGGAGATAAGAACCTCACATTATCAGGAGGACACCAAACCAACCCCATCCATGTCCATGAATGTATATTATTTTAGCACAGCCAGAAGGATGCCTCAATGATGTAGCCTGAAATTATGACATAAGAGATGATATTCCAGATGATATTCCAGAGTCCCCCAACCATATCAATGCATCTAATAAACCTTCACCATCACCTATTCTTTTTAACAGTCATATAAGCAGAATAAAACAGGCATCTTTATCTGATCTTCAATTATTGTGAATGCACTGGAACAATGTCCAGGTCCTGATATCATTAAAAGCGTATATTGACTGACTCTTCACATCTCTAGCTAATCCTGCACCAACAATCCTGCTATTTGATCATGACTTCACTATTAAAGTTTCTGTCAATTGCTCTGGATAAAGAAGAAACTATCAGAAACCACTTGATGCATTCCCAGTAGAACTATGATGTTGGTGATGATAAAGAACCAGAAAACAGTCTCATCCTCTAAGCATTGCATTAACCATGGAAACTAGAACTCCAGGACCATGAAGAGAGGAAAAGGACACATGCTCATGTCATTTTGCTAGGATCATGCATACATCCTCTCATTCCAAATCCTACAGATACATTGTTAACTGCCAAAGAATAAATTAAAGACTTCCAGTTTGTCAGAGCACTCACATAGTCACAAGTCCCAGATTTCTCCAGTAAATTTGGTCCCTGTTGGAGTTACCCAAATTAAAATCTCATATAACAAAGAAAAAACAGCAGAGAAAGAAATATACAATCATGTTATGATATCACTACAGACTCCAAGCAACCATAGGGGTAATGGAAAATTATTACAGTCAGATTCTTACTTGAACTCTACTTGGATCACATATGATGGATACAGAAAGTGAACAATTAGACTTGCCACCATCACTCATCATCTTGACAGTGACACCACTGTGTGGTTTCTTCTGATCTGTGAGAGTCAAGGTGAAAACAACATGAATCGATATCTCAAACGAAGATTACATTTGCCAAGCACAGGCAGTAGCTATACTATAAATTTTTCCTACAGCTGTACTAATACACATAAGCACGTATTAGATATAAATATTTCCAACTGTGCAAACATATGCAGCAACAGATTGAAAGGGGGGCCAGCAGGGGCCCTGGCAGCCCCAGGCTTCTCCAATGTGCCTAGAAGTCAATGGAGATCAGGCCCAATAACCACTGGCCTGAACCAGCTAGTTCAACCGGTTCAACTGGGTACAGGCTGGTCATTTGGTCCGGATTGAAAATATATCAAAAAATTAATTATCAAATAAGAGACTTATCTCACCTATGACGTTAACATAAGTGGTATTTGCACGCCCAATTGTCTTGCATACTGGGTAGCCTGCATTTGTAAGTTCAATACAAATTTTTATGCTATGAGACACAGTAATGAATATTCAGAATATTACAGAACATCTTTAACAGCCAAGCATATGAAAAATTTCTCCTGCTCCCTTATGAAGCAATGAATTCAGACCAAGTTAATCAACAGGAGGAAAGGAGCTGCTCTCTAAGTCTAAGTGCTGAATAGTAGTATATGGAAGCTAGTGGCACATACAAAACTAACAAGATATGAGGACTGTGCAAAAACTACTGTTACTGTGGACTAGAATAATTCCTTTTGAGCCAGTGAAAGACAGAAATTTTCTCAGCCACAACATAATGCAAATATTGATCCGTTATGCAAAAGGAACCGCAATCCCCCGTCCAAGCAGTAAAGCTACAAAGGTCTCATTGTATAAAAGATGGATGCACTGGAAAGTGGCAGAGTTTGTACCACCAACATCATCTGTCACAAGAGCACTACACGCCATGCCACAGCGTGAAGGACCTCCACAATCCTGTAGCACAAGTGCTGCAGTCAAGCTACAAGAGAATTCAGGAAATCCTCTAAATAAATATAGGTCCAAGGAGAATTTCCAAATCAAAGAACTTGAGAAGTTACCGAGCAGTCGACGCATCTGGGCAGGTCATGATTGAATATCATAATGCCGCAGAGCTGCTCAAGAGAATAGATGTCCAGAGCTACATCAGTGAATCAGCTAGAACTCATGTAAATGACCAACTTTAAAGGCTCTTGAGATCTGTATCTTGCATAGAGAGATATACAGATCCCTATAGTGGAGTTACATGCATCAAAGTGCAAAAAACTGAAGCCTCACATGGAGCATTCTTATGGAAAAATAAAGAAACAAAATGTGACCTGTTGGAGACAACCTGAAACCAGAGCACAGTATCATTCGCTGCCACTTTATAGAACCTGCACCGCATATACAGAAGAATTGTAATAGTTCTTCCGAGCCAAATTAATGTGATTAACGTCCATTTATACAATTATACAGGCACAAAAAAATCGAAAGTTACTCCTTACCAAAAAAAAAAAAAATCGAAAGTTACTTCTTGCATTTGAACACATGATAAGCTATTATGTACGCTTCAAGTTTAGTTCAAATACACTTGATGATGACCTAGCTTAGGGTGTGTCTACCAGCAAATTGAGCCTAACACGCCAGAGGTCAGTTCATGATAGCGACCTCTATCACAGTTCATTAGATAACCTTTAAATGCCACAAACACATCAAGTCCAGCTAAAATTGGCCAACAAGGGGTCCACCTGAGTAAATCACGAATCGGACACAATGAACTGGCAGATCTAACGCAACACTCTCAGAGAAAAATCTATGACATCTACGCCCAAACAACAGCAGTACCACGACAGTACACTAGACGCGTTGCAATCGCAAATGAACTTCAATCAATACCGACGGTGTGCTAAACTACGCCAAACACGTTGCAATTGCGACACTAACTGGACGAGCTACCTACTAGTCGCAGACGCTCTCAGTGAAATTAAGCTATGTGAAGCGGGAGAGGAAGTGCGGGAGACGCCTTACCCGTCCTCGCTGAGCACGCCGTGCGGGAACTTCGGGATGGGGGAGGCCAAGCTGTAGTTGTAGAGCCTGTCGCGGTCGGCGAAGCTGAGCTCGCACGTCGCGGAGGCCGAGCTCGCCGCCACCGGCGACGCCACGGTGCAGCTCAGTATCGCCGCGAGGAGGAGAAGAAGAAGCAGCAGCGGCACCGCCAGCAGCGAGCCGCCGCGGCGAATCGTCTCCATTGCCTCCGGGCAGAGAGATCTTCGGGCGAGCTCAGCCGCTCGATTCCGTCATGGGAGTTTCGCGGAGGATCGCGAGAGAGGAAACCCTGAGAGACGAGAGAGTGAGGTGGCGCGGAGGGAGACAGGCGAGTGTTTCCAACGTGGAATGGGGGGGGAGACCCGAGGAACGTTCGGTCGTTTTCCGCGATATTTTAATGATCGCGAGACGGCTGGGTTAAGTTCTTTTTTTTTTTTCTTTTTATAATCATTGATTGATAAGTTGCGGCGAAAAATTAATGGACGCGATTACAATTGACTTTAAGTCCACCGCATCTTCGGACCATCAATCGAGGCCCCGCTGTCGATCGTAAAGGTTGTGCGCACGAGTGATGCCATCGGTAGTGATTTTTGTTACTATTTTCAATTTAATCCCCATATTTTCGAAAATCTGCTCGATATAATTTTTTTTATTAATTGCACTTCGGCTCTGTAATAAACTATAAGTTACCAACAAGCTACTATCATCTTCGAGACTCATTGAAAGAAATTATCATTGCTGTTTTTCTATTGCAACCGGTCATTAATTCTCATGATGAGAAGCTGATACTAATTGTCATGACTGTCTCATCATGTCTTACCTCTCAAATGTGAGTCAAGACGTAGCAACCTCATATCAAGTTGTGCATACTTTTGAGGCCTCAACAACTTGGGATATGAGGTGCGAATCCTTTAGTTTGAGGCACATAATTTTAGGTTTGAGGTGTTGTGGTCTCTCTCTCACGTGTCAAGGAGAGAAAGTGTGAGAGAGAAAGAGGTGACCATGATGTTGATTTGGGCAATTGTTCTTGTATATTTCGATTGCAGTGGAGCTAGTTTACCTTCTTGGCGATGGCAGTTGCCAAGTTGCCAAGTTTGAGCACGACACAATATCCATGTTAACTAGTGCTATTATTTTTAATAGAATGATTTGATTAAAACAAATACAGAAAATTCAAAATTTTCATTAAACAAGTTCATAAAACTATTTATGTATATTATTATCTTTTATGTATACGATTACTAGAGTACATCATTAATTTTAGCCACCTTTTTTGTTTCAAGCAAAATTAGGATCACGTCACTGAATTATATCTTTATTTAAAAGACATGAAAATTTGACCTCAAATAAAATGCAAGAAATTCTAGTTAGTGTTATAGATATCGAGTTATCATCGGCACTTCACGCATCAATTCGATAGCACGATCTATGAGATTAACTTTTCTGTCGTTTACAGCTAATTTGATGCATTGTTTTTTTTTTTTTTTTTTTTCATTTTTTATTCCCCGCGTGAAACCCAAGCTGCTTTGACTTGAGTGCGTTCAACTACGACGCTATTATTCCCCTCGTAGAATGAGAAATATTGGTAATTTGGAATTTCTCTTCCCTCGAGATATATTTAAGTGCATTCCCGTTCTTACCTCCCCTCCCAAAATTTATATTTGCTAAAACGTGGATAATATTAAAACCTTACTCGATATTTGTGAACGGTGTAGTTTGTATGTATTTGAAAGAATTGATCGAGTTAAATATTCATGCCCACTGTATTTGAAGGCAAATTCCAAAAAAATAAAGAAATTGTGGAGGAGAGTTTCAACTGCTGAATTTTTTTTGCAAAAATGGAAAAAAAATCATGAAAATCCATACGGATCGTAAAAAAGCTAAAAATCATTGAAAATTGTTTCCTTTTCTTCCTAAGTCTCACTTATTATACACCCCCCCCAAAAAAAAAAATTGTACAAGCAAACATGCATTAATTAACTAATCTAACTTATTCGAGTATTAATTGAATTCCAAATTGTGCTTATGCAAATCCCTATTCATTTAATTCGTAAAATAAAATTAGGGACAATTACTTAGAACTCTTGGGAACTTTTAAGCTGTTGGGTATAAATTAAACTTCGAAAAATTACATAATACTTTTAAGGTTTGATACCGTTGTACATTAGTCTGCAAACTTCGAAAAATTCCACATTAACCCTTGAAACTTAAATGCATTTGCAACTATTTGTTTTTCTATCTGCCTTGTTATAAATTTTCAATTGAAAACCCCCCATCACATTATCCTTGAGTATATAATAGATTAATGAAGCTGAGGGAGTAATATGTAACTTTCCAAACTTCGGACCCCATCGCACAACAGCACCCAAGTTCGTGGGGATTTTGAGCGTTAAGCCCAAGAAACTTGATCGAGGCCCGGCCCAAGGGCATGAACGTAAGGTCGAACGACGCCGCGGCAAATTTCGTAATTATGCGGTAAATTGAAGTCCCTAACAGCCAAAACTGTGGAACTAAAGAAACCCAAGCCGAAAACCCTGAGGCGAAGCAAAACGGCGCTTTTTTCCCCAAGCGAAGCCGCGCCGAGATGGAGGACGAGCCCCGCGACGGCGACCGCAACCGAGCTCTGACCACCACGCGCTTCTCCGACCTCGAGCCGCCCCTCTCCGAGTCGGTCCTCGAGGCCCTGAGCCTATCCGGCTTCGAGTTCTGCACGCCGGTGCAGGCCGCCACGATCCCCCTGCTCTGCAGCTTCAAGGACGTCGCCGTCGACGCCGCCACCGGCTCCGGCAAGACTCTGGCGTTCGTCGTCCCTCTCGTGGAAATCCTCCGCCGCTCCTCGTCCGCGCCTCCCAAACGTCACCAGGTTTGGCAGCCACTCGTTTTAGTAGCTTCACCTCGCGTCGCCTGTGAGGAAACGAGTGAAGTGGGTTTCCTGGGAAGTTCGAGTTGTTGTGGCACTGAATCGAGACCGTCATGGTGCGAAGTGTAGTGATGTTTATCGCGTGAGGGGGTCGGGATGAATGCATTCGATAGAATATCTGCATATGGGTTGTCATGGTCCGACCGAATTTGGCAATATAATGGGTTGTCTCCATGAAAACAATTCACTTCGAGCTCCGGTGTATACAAATGCTAGTGCAACGTGGTCGAGGAAAATGTGCCAATTTCCTATCTGTGTTTGTTTCTGGGAAACCGCTGCATAGCCGTTAGTTCTTATACAGTGTATACGGGGGGCATGTATCGTCTATTGCCTGGTGTTCCGTCTTGGAGTCTTCATGCAATGACTGTTTAGTTCGTCTAAAGGCAAAATGCGTTGCTCAAATAGGTTTGGTTTGGAGCATGGTCTGCACTGGTTTGCTGCCTAAAGTGATGCTTCCAAGGGGTTGCTCTTATGAATATATAGTGGATTTCAATAATTAGCTAACAGCTTTAATTTCAAATCTGATTTGCTCAGTAAAAATTGGCGTCCTTGTAGGTGTTGGGGATAATTATTTCGCCAACCAGGGAACTATCATCTCAAATCTACCATGTTGCGCAACCTTTCATTTCTACACTGTCAAGTATCAAGTCTTTGCTTCTAGTTGGAGGAGCTGAGGTTAAAACAGACATGAAGAAAATAGAGGAGGAAGGAGCAAACTTACTGATAGGTACACCTGGGAGGCTGTATGACATTATGGATCGGGTGGATACCTTAGATTTTAAGAATCTTGAGGTATGTATGTATGCATCATCTTGTGTTACTTTTGTGCCATTCAATTATGATAAGCTTGTCAAAAGAAATGGCTAACATGTGTGCTGCGCTGCCCAGTAATTAAATGCTACAGCTTATTGGTACATCTTGTTGGTTGTACCAGATTCTAATTTTGGACGAGGCAGATAGGCTCCTGGATATGGGATTCCAAAAGCAGATAATTTCCATTGTATCTCGCTTGCCCAAACTTCGTCGAACTGGTCTTTTTTCTGCTACTCAGACTGAGGCAGTTGAGGAGCTGGCTAAAGCTGGTTTGCGGAACCCGGTGAGGGTCGAAGTTCGAGCAGAATCAAAACAACAGGATGATTCAGCATCATCACGGGATGCAGCCCCTTCAAAAACACCTTCTGGCCTGTTCCTTGAGGTACTATGCTGCTTTTCAGTTTTAGTAAGAAAAATTTGTTCTCCTTTTAATTCTAATTTAATCTGATAATAGAGATGACCATTTTGGATGGTGTGTGTTGCTATGAATATGACGTAAGGTAATAATTGATCATGTATATTTGTGGATTCTGAGCCTCTAATAATTGGTCATGTAAGTTTGTGCGTGGGGGTCCAAGCAATCCTCCTATACTTCATTCCAATTCTTTTGTCCATGGATCTTGATTCGTACTTAATTTGCAGTATTTGGAGTGTGAAGCAGACCAGAAAACGTCACAACTTGTTGATTTCCTTATGAAGAACAAGTCCCACAAAATTATTGTGTAAGTCAGTCATTGTTGTAAAAATTGAGAAGCAATGGATGCCTTGTTGTCGTGAACCACCAAGTCATCTCATGCTGAAAAATAACGTGCTTACTTTGGCAGTTACTTCATGACTTGTGCCTGTGTTGACTACTGGGGAGCAGTTCTTCCTTGTCTTTCAGCTTTGAAAGGTCTTTCTTTGGTTCCTCTCCATGGGAAAATGAAACAGGTAAACTAATGCTGCTTTACGGATTTGGTATACTGATTTTGATTCTTTAACTTTTCTTTTTTATGTTCTATAGATTGCAAGAGAAAAGGCATTGGCTTCATTTACATCACTTTCAAGTGGCGTTCTCCTATGTACTGATGTTGCAGCTCGTGGTCTGGATATTCCGGGTGTTGATTGTATAGTGCAGGTCTGTCGGTCTTGTATTTACCAAAATGTCATTGATTTTGTAATTGTTAGTTTTCATTTGGTTAATCAGCATTATTGCTGTTTCATTAAGAACAAAAATCTTGTCATTTTGTTTACTGCTGAGATTATCTTCCACTTCCCAACTGTTATTCATTTTGAATGGATTTTTGTATCAAACCTAGACTGATACACAGGAAATCTATTTTATAGAAGGATAATTCTCTTATAGACATTTAAATGATTATCTTCCCTGTTGCTTTGACAGTATGATCCTCCTCAAGATCCAAATGTTTTCGTACACAGAGTTGGGCGCACAGCTAGGCTGGGCAGACAAGGAACTGCAATTGTGTTTTTGTTGCCTAAGGTTTTAATTGCTATTTTATATCTTCTCATCTGCAAAATTTTGAATTAACTTGTTCCCTAAAATGACCATGTCTCTGTTCCTTGTATTAATTCAGGAGGAATCCTATGTTGAATTTTTGCGAATAAGAAGGGTTCCTCTCCAGCAAAGGAAGTGCAATGATAATGTGCTTGATGTTGTTCCCCTGGTAAGCATGGTTAAGATCATAGTGATGGCTGCAAGATTATGGCTGTACATTCTTATTGTCAATTTGATGCATCTTTGCTTTTGTTCTTGTGTTATTATCCTGATTTTTGCTGTCTGGTCAACTTTACATGCACATCTTTGTGATGTGTGGATGTGAGTATGGTGTAAGAGTTGACAAGTGTGCTTCCTTTTTCCTTTCAATGGTCCTACTAGAAGTGTAATATTTTAATGTTTTCTTATAATGTCTACTGCCAGTGTAAGAAACAAGTCACAGTTTCTCCAGTGGAGAGTCTACAAGTGGATAGCCCGGTTACATAACGATCTTTAAGCACAGGTGTCATCCATCTAATGGTGAATGTGAAAAAAAAAATTTACACTAGCAGCGGACCTAATAATAACCCTATCTTCATCACTATAAAATTTTGTATCACTTCTTCCGAAGTTTTCTTGCAGTTGATCTTAGCATAGAATATATTTTGGTATCAGATGCGCTCTGTTGCAAAGAAGGACCGTGATGTTATGGAGAAAGGAGTTAGAGCGTTTGTCTCATATATTCGAGCTTATAAGGAGCACCACTGCTCTTATATTTTCAGGTCAGTAAGAATTTTCAGATGTGGGAAATAAGGACTTGGCCTAGTTGCGAACCATGAACTTGGATTCAACTTTTTTCTTCTCTCCCATCTTATTAAGAAAGAAAGATAAGAACCTCATTCGATTCCCTCTGTCCATATGTATGGTTTATGCTTTTCTTAGATGGAAAGAACTAGAGGTTGGGAAGTTGGCAATGGGATATGGCTTGCTGCAGCTTCCTGGTATGCCTGAGGTGAAACACCATTCACTTTCCACAGAAGGTTTCACTCCAGTTGAAGACATTAAGGTGGAGGAAATTAAGTACAAGTAAGAAATTTTTATGCCTAATCATGCTCTTTTCATATTTTGCTTATTCTGTTTTGATACTCAATGAGTCGGGGGAGTACTTGTAGCTTATGCCCCTATGTTAAGAGCATGCATCTAAATCTCTGTACTCTGTTTCCTTAGTACATTGCGACCCTCTTTCTTTTGATGTGAACAAATATTCTCTGTGTCCCAACGAGTTTTCTGATCTTTGTCGAAACTCTACATCTAAACATCACCTCTACTGGAAACATTGTTGATCATATTGATCTGAAATTTTCAAGTATAAGGCAAAAATCAACTGTTCTTTTGTCCAAATAATTCCAGATGGCTCGCTTTCAAAATATTTTGATAATTAACCTCATAACTTGTTTATTTAATGGGTAAAAGTAGGTCTTCCCCTGTTCCTGCTTGCAATTGCAGTAATGTTTTCGGATTGATACTGTCCAGGGACAAATCTAGGGAGAAGCAGAGGCAGAAGAACTTGCAAGCTAAGAAAGAGGCACCACAGAAGGATCCAAAAACCCATAGGCCGAACAAGAATGCAAATGCTTCATCCAGTGTCATGAGAAAGAAAACGGCAAAACAGAGACGGGCAGCTCAGACAATTGAAGATGAAGATGAGATGGCTCAAGAGTATCGCCTTTTGAAAAAGTTGAAGAAAGGAACTATTGATGAAGATGAATATGCCAAGTTAACAGGGACAGAAGATTTGCTTTGAATTGATTGGCCTAGCCATCTTAATTTTGTGAAGGGGTCGAGACTTGAGACAAGGTTCATGTTGAGACTTGGACAATGTAGGCATCTGCATGACAAGCAAATGGAGGGAAGGTCAACTTTTTTTCTAGAAAGGCTCGAAACTGACAACATGAAGCCCCAAATATCGGGTTCAGAATCTCTGGACGACCATCAACTTCACCAGCAGCCATTGATGCAAATGCCTAGGGGTTAAGAGTGGAAGGACCTCAGTTTATTTGGGATCGCAAAAGGATACCCTTGTTCGGACAAATCTGGTGGATGAAGAGTATGCATGACCAGAACCAGAAAGAACCATGTTTCACTTCGGGGCTTTTAAGTCATAGATGTAAAGCCTCCAAGCAAAGCTGGATAGTTCTTGGTACAGAGTTTGATTGATTTAGGTTGGTGATAGTTTTGCGTTTCTTAGGAAGAAGCATTGTGCCTTGAGAAAGGGTAATTAAACCTTAATCTGTTCATGATAGCATGAGAAATTAACCCAAGTGTATTGTTCCTTTTTCCTTTTATTCCAGTTGTTTGTGGGAGTTGGAAGGTGGTCGACCCGTGACTCTGATTGCTACCCAATTGATACACAGAAGAGCAAGCAAATACTTTTTTTTATATCTTACTTCTCTCTTCTATGTAAGTGTGTGTACGGTGCTCACGGGGATTGAACCCCAGACCTAGTACTTTCTGCCCCACCTGCTAAACCCTTTACCAGCACAGCCGCATGCCTGTTGGCATAGTATTTCTAGATTAATTTTCAAGGATGTAATCATGCTACTGATAATTGGGAACAGAGGAAGAACAGAGACAGTTCCTTCTCCCCAACCGAAAGCACTGGGATGATCATCGGATAATGCAGTGCGCAATATGGACGTTGCCGCTACTCATTTCTTGCTCAACTCAAGCAGCCAAAGCAATATAGTTCATGGAAGCATAGAAAGCATTGGCAAGTGACTCTGACCTGGACGATAGCGTCTTACGCACTTCCACCGCCACATCGCATGATACTGATGAAAAGGAGGTTTTCAAAAAGTCAAATAAGGAAAGAAATTTCTTACTTTCCATATATTGGAGACAATATGCTAAAATGCGTTATGCTTGTAACACATCTTAAATCATAACAGATGTGACTGTCTTAATCAAAGGTGCACCTTAAGTCTTACTTGTTAGACGCTAAAATGTGTTATGCTTTCCATATATTGGAGACAATATGCTAAAATGTGTTATGCTTGTCACACATCTTAAATCATAACAGATGTGACTGTCTTAATCAAAGGTGCACCTTAAGTCTTACTTGTTAGACGCTAAAAATAACCCAGATAAATGGACTAGTGACGCACAAAACTGACACAAACATCACCTGGCCACCAAACAAAATCCAAGTTAGAGCCATAATGACCCAGAATGTGGTGAGTTGGCGACATTGAAGTGGTGCTAAATGGACTAATTTGAGAATGATTCTCAGAGACCAAAACGAGATTTTGTTTTGGAAGAAAGACGGAAGAGGTTTCCAGATTAGCGAACATAAGTCCCTTAGGCTCATTCGCCTTTTTGGACTTGATCGAATTGAGAATTCACAACGAATCCAATCACGACTCCTCTCGTGGCTCATTTTCCTCGCAAAGGACTGCCAATTTGGCTCTTTTCAAACAATCCCGAGCCATATGTGAACCATCACAAAAGAAGCATTTGTAAGTATGTACATTCCTTTGTCCCTTGCCGCTCAACTACACTCGAGCTTTAGGATGGGTTGATGATGGGTTGCCTCCATTAGGGCAATTGAATTTGCCACGAACTCTCCCACCATTGGTCTTGTCCTTCAGACAAGTTTGACTTGGTTGTGGAAGGCACCTTGTACTCTAGAAGGGACTTAGCCACAATTATGATCATTGTGAGGTCCCCGACATTATGTTGTTTGAGCTATTGTTTGGTCTACAACTTGAGGCTACTCATGAATTTGTAATACATCTCCGTATCATTCATGAAGGGGATTTGGAGTAGCAACTTTGATAATCGATTCACGTAGTTGTGCACTCCGCCCTTTTACTCAAGGTGTTTTAGCTCACTGCAAGTGTCCTCCTCTGCATAAGGGGGATAGTAGTTCTGTCAAAATTCCTCGATGAATCTAGCACATTTCACGATAGGATCCCCACTCTTATTGTTCGACTAACGACACCACCGCAACAATGCATTATTAATTAAATACATAAGTGCAATGTTTACTCGTGATACGTCGACGTTGATCTTTATGGCTTGAAAATACTGTTCCATGTATCATAGGATGTTGTCCATGTCCTTGGCCACCACAAGCCTTTGAACTCTTTCGGCTTGGGTGCATATATCCATGGGCTAGCTTGCACAATGACCATCCCGTTCACACGTGCCACTTCCAATTTAGCAAGCTTCCCCTGAGCTATGCTAGTTTTGTGTGCATGGTAGCCATCATGGCCTCCAAAGATTCATCTCCTCATTGGAGTTCTTGCATCAGGATTCCTAGCACCTCGCCTTGGAGCTCTCTCATGCCAATCTTGAGCTCCAGCACCTCGGCCACGAGCTCTTCCCTTTTGATTTCCACTCCCTCAACAGTAGTCTAGATGAGGTCATCAATTGATCCTTGGACATCAATGACAAATAATTCTATCTTCGTCATTCGATTCTCTAAGTCCCCATAGCATCTCTTAAACTCAAAACGGCATGGTTCTTTTTCGCCTTGGCAAGACCCTTCTCAGTGGTCCTTCCATGATCTTCACAGTCATCTCCCGCAACAATCATAACATCATAACATAAATCAGCCATTGCACTTAGAACGAACTTACTCTGATATCACTTGTTATTGGCCGATCAACCTAGCGTTCCTTAACCTGTGCAACCTTAGGATTCTCTTAAGTAGCCTTACTCACATTGGACTCACAAGGATCTTAGAGAGAGAAACTCTTAGAGAAAAAAAGCTCTAAACTTGTATTTACTTATGAATGAGATGATATAATGAGGGGGAACATATCCCTATATATATAAATACAAGACAATCGTATTCGTAGATCTTTCTTTAATCTAATGGTGAAGATCACATCTCTCCAACTACCATCCACTTGCATTTGTTATTTATACGTACATTTATCATATAGCCTGCCCTCAAGAGCATTTTAAAACACTCGATAAAACCCTAGAACTTTGGAAGATTGGTTGAGGATTGCTCGCTTCAATGATAAGTTGTAGCCTTCGTACAAAACCCCCTCGAATTGCTCATTTCTTCTAGCCGTACACATCTTAATGAAAACAGATTTGACTGTCTTAACTAAAGGTGCACCTCAAGTCTTACTTGTTAAACGCTAGTTATAACCCATATAAATAGACCAGTCTAGATGCGCGAAAACTAGCATAGGCATCACTCGACCACAAAAAAACACTAGTTCAAGTCATAATGACATAAAATGTGGCGAGTTGTCGACATTGAAATGATGCCAAATGGACTAAATTTGAGAATGATTCTCGGAGGCCGAAACGAGATTTTGTTTTGGACGAAAAGACGGAAGAGGTTTCCAACCATATCTCCCTATCTTGTCCCCACAACGAAGCAGAAATGGAAGTTGATTAGATGAAAGCAAGATGACTTTTTCTCTCTTCCTATGGAGCTTTTAGGTGAAAAAAGCTCCTCCTTTTCTTATGAGTGTTAATTTGTCCTCAATTTCATTTGACTCTCGATGAGATTTTCACTGCTCCCACTAAATGAGGTTCCATGCACTGAGCCCCATTAGGCACATTCATGGTAGCTAATTTCTTGCAAGTGGTCATCATCAGGAGCTCCTCGCCCGTGAAGTTGCACAGGAACGGCTCTCGATCCCTAGCCTGGATATGAAAACCAAACGTTTCTTTCGTTGACCCTCATGCATCATGCTGCCATCATTAATCATGGGACTTTTTCCTTATTTTACATATGCTTCTTGTGACAACAAAATCATTAGCCGTTTGAACTTGCCCATAAAGGGGGGGAAGCAAACCAGGATTCTGCTCAAAGATCATCTCCCGCTCAGTATGATACGAGAATTGCCCACGAAATAGTGGCAAAAACTGATAATTAGATGCGGTCGGGACGATTGGTACGAACTTCTCTGTGCATCGAGTTGTGTGGCAACCATTGCTTTTCTTTGTTCCTGCAGTTGATGGATTTAATGGGGCGACGGAGGGAAATTTTTAGAAAAATTTCGTCATGTTTGACTTGAGAAGCCCTTCCGTATTTATTAAAAACCAAAAAAAGAAAGAGCTGATCAGGAATCTTTGAGTCAGTTGTCGCTTTTGTCGTTTCTTACCTTCGATGACATAATGTTTGATTCGACATAATATTGTATTTGGAGGTTGGAATTCTTATTTAATAAAAACCAAGATAGGGTACACTGATAACATAGGCAATCAGAAATTTATTCGTCTTCTTGACGTCCTTCGCAATCCCACGAACGCGCTGAGAAAATTCTCTTGCACTGGCATTCACGTGAACATACTAGAAAACTGTCTTTGTTATATGTGCTGTCTCATCGAGCTCCTCCTATTTGTAATCATAACCATTTCGTGTTTTACTATTTGTCTTGTAAAAGATGGTGGTGCAGAGAATGATGCCGAAGATCTTCATGCTCATCGTAAAGAAATCTCAGTATCAAGTTGGTGGAGGAGCTATACAGAAACTTTAAATGATTTAACATACATAATTTGAATTATAGTGCTTGCAATACATAGATAGATTTACAAATGAAAATTGAATCATAGCATTCAAAATCGTTTGATAATTTGAACTTCAAATTTTAAAGTGCGTTTGGTCTCAATTGACTAAATTTTTCTTTTCTTTTAAAATTGTGCATCTCGAGAGACTTGGTAATGAAGGTTTGACGCTATTCACATCGCTTGGACACGTACAAAGCCAACTTTGCTGGGGCGAAAGTCCAGATGAAATTCCTTTTCTAAATATCGCTGCTTAATAATCATTCTTCTTCACTCAATGCTTATACTACCGCAATGAAAAAAGCCCTAGATACATGTGTAGTTATGTCTTCGGAGTTGTTCTGAATTTCAATATTCAAATCCACCGACTGGCCACTATCTTTCACGTGTTCCCTCACTGATGATCTTGATTGTTAACCAGTTGCTTGCCTTTATTCATATAAATTAATAGCCTTACAAAATATAGAAAACCTTGCTCATCAATTCCATCTCACATGCTAGCGTTGACCCATCAACTTACTTCTGTTCCAAACTCTAGCACATTATTTTATAGTACCAAGTGGTGTAGCTCTTCAGCATAACTCCCATGAATTAGTCAAAATCATATAGTTAAACTATACTGTTCCCGAGTAAGAACGTCAAGAGAGAGATTCTCCATTTGGCCTTTTTCTCTCATATAGAACATATATTATACTTATATATGTTGCTAGGCATTAATCGATATACGTGTTGTGGCAATCTCAATTATGATTAAGGAAGAAAAGGGCCATAAAGAAACGAGCAAACACAAGTTTTATTCATTAAGAAACTATGTCATGTCCAAAGAAGCTCTCTCTCTTGAGAGACTCATGAGTTACATTGCTGGAGTTGGACGCCAGGTTAAAGTACTGAGGGAGGTTATTGTGGAGGAGGAACGACTTGTCGTCAGAGCCGTCCATCGGTACGACTGGGGATGGCATGGCCATGGGCTCTTGCTGGACTTGTATGCACAGGATCTCGGCCTGAGCCACGGCGAGCTGCATCTGTAGCTGAGCCACCTGGTTTTGGAGGTAGGAGATGGCGCCAACGCATCCGTACACGGGGTCTCGGACTCTCGCATTGGCTTCATACACAAGGCTGTTCACCGCGTCAGCTCTCTGATGCACGGGTAGCTCCTAGAGAATTTCACAAAAAGGACCTCTGATCATTAAAGATACGAATGAAGATTGATATGGAAGTATATATTCATCAAGAACGAAGTTTGAAACCAAGTTCTTTCCCATGGAAGTTTTCAAGTAGGAAAAATGTTTGTTCAATCGCAAAGACATAAAAAAGGAAGGAAACTAGGTCAACCTATACCTGGGATGTTTCAACAAGTAGCTAGGGCGAGATTGATCTCGTTATCAACTTTTGAAGATGTTTTAAATTGATTTTGAATCAAAAGCGGAAATATTTAGGCAAAGGAGTTGATGTACGGTCTTGAAATGTCCTTTTGAGCAAGATCATAAATTTGCTGAACATGGGGTTGAACAAGATTGATGTATGCATGACCAGGAATGTTATACCATAGCTTGTAATACCATTGCCATCGGTTCTTTATATACTCCGATATCATGTTCGAGTATTAATTCTAAATCTTGAACACATATATAATAATAAATATGGATGACTTAACATAATTTCATGATCATTTTACCGATCAGCAACCTCAAAGAACCGTGCAAATGCTTAAGAATTGAGGAGGGTTCCATTTTTATTTTTTTTTGGCTTCTTTGGGGGGGAGAGAGAGAGAGAGAGAGAGAGAGAGAGAGAGAGAGAGAGAACCTGCAACATTTTGCTGATGTTGCTCGCACCGAAGACCTTGTGGACAATGGCGAAACGGTGAGGATCATCAGGAGGAAAATAAGGAGCGAATATGCAGCCTTTAGCGCATCGACGTCTCAGCAACTTGCAAGATGCGCAAGGCGAGTTTCCCCCCATTTCTTCTTCTCTGTGTTTTTCAGAAACGAATGTGGCTTTTTGATGGAGAAGAGAGAGACAGAGACAGAAAGAGAGAGGGAAGTTGGACTTGTTGAGAACGAGGGTCGGCAGGGGATATTTATAATCGCGAACGACGTGTGTGGTCTTTTCCACTCAATCGAAAAAACCAACTTTTTCGAGAAGAACACTGTTTATGTTTGTATTAAGCAAGTGACTATAAGTGTGTGTGTCACTATTATTATTTTATGGCAGGTGTTGATGTTGTGTCTGAGCTTTACCTAATAATCTATCAAGCAAGGTTCAAGTTCTGAAGCAGTACATTTAATGCCTAAGAATCTTTAGGATCCACCCATTTTCAAATTGGCCCTGCACTTCCTGTGGGTAAGAAGAGGAAGAAGTCTTGGTACATACACAGATATCCTTTCTCTCCTGTTCAGCTTTGAGCTAGCGCTCTAAACCATTCTAGTTAATGCAGCTGATTCATGGTATTAGTACTCATCCAAAGAAATTGAGACCAATACGACATGTTAAAAGTATATAACTATTCCTGGATTTTTTCAAGTAAAATTAGATAAGTTATTGATGTATATTAACTTTTTCCGTGTGTCAATTCATCTTTCAATTAGTAGCAAGCTCCAGCAATGAAGTAAAAGTCGAAGGAAAAAATAAAACAATAAGACATGATAGAAAGGGCATGATTCATGTGCTTGATTCATTATCTTAACCTAATGTGATTCTCGTGAAAATTTACAAGATCGTTGTCAACAAAAATAACAGTGTAAAATGTTCAAATGAAGACATGGCTTTCTATGTTCAACTCCAATAACCCTCTATTACACGTGGCTGAAACTTTGGCTTAAAATCAAAGTGCATGTGTCGATAATGTGGGGAAGGCAAATCATGGAGAAATTTGTATGTGCTCCCAAGAAAAAGACATTCCCATTCACCTAGAACAATAATCATATGCCAAGTATTACATGCATTTCATGGTATTCTTCCAAATTAATACAACTATACGTGATTGATCTGGATAGATGGAACACAAATTCATGCTACATACATGAAAGCCTCTTTAAATATGGGTCTTGGGGAACATAAAATACTATACCTCCTATTAATATATTGTGCAATTTTATAATAGTACTATCAACTTGATCTAAATATTTAAATTATCAGATGAATGTGTGGTTTGGCAACATCTCTAACAATCTAATCCGGTATGTACATATAAGCAAGTTGCTAGTAAAAGGTAATCAATCTGTTGTTAGTCTAGGCAATGGCCCCCCACCCCATTAAATCAGACTGCTTTGTAGTTGAAGAGAAATCCCACCTAATTTGGAGCCTCATAAATCTAACTCAAGTTGGGCAATTAGGGTTGTGTGGTGGCGGCCGAACGCAGGTCCGTTTTGTCCAAGTGAAGACGAACGGCTACCCTCGACCGCCGCCAACGAGAGTGATTAGGTGGCCTTCTCCTCAGATGTATGGTCTCCACGTTTCTTTCCTTCTCTTCTGATTACTTTCTAGCACAGAGAGAGAGAGAGAGAGAGAGAGAGAGAGAGAGTTTATTACACTTGTTTTCTCGTTTGAGAGACCGGGTATGGTTAAAAACTTTTGAAAGGTTGATAATCACGACGTCTTAAACTGCTCAAAAACCTAATCTTCAAGAAAATCAAGATCATCAAATGGCGGAGGATCGACGTGAATGTTTGTTAGACAGACATTCACGTGGGTGGGCAATGCATCTCTCTCTCTCCATGGATATAGTTAATGCATGATGGTTTGACTACAATAATCATTGATTTGATCAACTTGATGGTCACGAACCCAAAAGACAGGAGATTGATCTCGTCTCGTGCTGCAACATCCATCGTATATATAAGGTCTAAGATGGGAGCCTACAAGCAGGTGTCACGTTGTTCAACAATATTTCATACATAGTCGATATTTGCTGCAATATTGTACCATTTAGCATGTAACCTCTACTTTGGTGGATCTTATAAAAATATTATTCTATGCAATAGTTCGTGATATTCTGTGACACCATCTCTTTTTTGATTGATGCATATTTGCAACTTAATATTTTATATTGATAACCGATGTAAAAAATAGAAGTCCTAATTTTTTTTTTTGTGCTTGGCAATTAGAAATTCGAGTTATTTCCACTATTATTTTATAGTCTTTATTAAGTACCATCATATCAATATCAAAAACATGAAGCCGGCCCAAGTTGACCGATGCCCTCCACTCTCATCTTTTCCCTTCAACTGTGCAATCAAAGAGAAAAAGAAGAAGAAGGGTTTTACTGGAGATAGCAATCGACGCATGTTGTACATCATAATTTTATAAATGCCCTATCTACGTAATTTTTTTATCTTCCTTTGGCTTTAGATTCATACGGCCCTTTATATAAATAATTAAAAATAAGAATGACAATCATTCATCATGTAATTCAATCGAAATTCTACGACTGCATCACATCATGTTTCACACCTGCATCGTTAAAATTTCCTCTATACCGCACTAGTGCGTTCGCATCCGTATCAAAAACCTAATGGAATTGCTACTTAGTTGATTTTCAGGAAATCTATTGGATGTTCAAACACCTAGCTCTACAAGGAAACCTACCAAGGGCAATTAATGAGATCCTGACATCAGACCAAGCTTTAGGAATTCTTTAAAGGAAACCCATTTCGAGAGAGGTTATTTTATACGTATGATTATAGATTTCTCTTGCGAAAACCCTAACTCCTATCGCTTTTAAATGCTCTCCGCATTAATTGCCGTCACATGATTCCAACCTTTCTTTCTAGTCTTCCGAAATAAAACAAGCTCTCTTGCTCTTCTCACTGTCTGTCTGGAATCAAACGACTAGATTTTTCTTTTGCTTCTTGCAACAACTTCAAGCCCCAACACATTAAATGCAGATTCGCCTCTATCGTGCCGTGGCCTTTTTGGAATTATTCTCTCAATGAAATCCGATGTCTCGCTGCACCATTTTTGAAGTAGCTTGACCCCAGATCTTCACAGAACCCAATCGCCAGCAAAATGCGTGCTTCTATCTTCGGAGCTATAGGGAGTGTTTGGTCGCATCCATCCTTCAGTTTACCCAAATTATTACCTACCGTTTCATGGAAAAATACCCTTCTTTGGAACTGTTTTCTAGCGTTGATTTGATATTACAAAGTTCATTTCGATCTTCCTACCTTATGATGTTTCTGTCCTAGATTTTGAACAGAAATTTTCGATGGCGGACAATTCATTCTCCGGTTTATAGCACTGTTTAATAATTGGATAAGAAATTACTTGCCGACACGATATGAGGGAACCTAAACAATTAAGCAAATCTCAAATAAAAAAAATGATTTTTTTTTTTTTTTTTTTGGGAACTAAGGTTAATTGGAATCATCACGTCCATAACTAGCGAGGTTGTCTCGCTGACAGGCAATAGGGAGCAGAGCCGTCATTAATGGCCTTTGTCATATATTGTTTCCAAACCCTAAGCTCTCGGAAGATGGAAGACGACCACGATAACGTTAAGAGCCCTTTGTTTGGTTCCTGCGGTCGGAGAAAACAAAAGAGAAATTTCGAACGTGGCTTTCGTAAAAAATTAATGTTTGATTAAT